>JASDDO010000016.1:409889428-411089428 GCA_030015575.1 Agapanthus africanus
GGTAAGGAGTTACCAGCCAGGGATGACCGTGCAGAGCAGCTGCTGGCCACCTCCTCATGAGGGCTTAGATCCCTGGCGTCGTGGGGTAGGGAACTACCAGCCAGGGATAGCCGAGCGGGGTAGCCGCTCGGCCACCTCTTGGTGAGGGCTTTGATCCCTGGCATTGCAGGTAAGGAGTTACCAGTCGGGGATGACCGAGCAGGGTAGCTGCTCGGCTGCCTCTTGATGAGGGCTTTGATCCCTGGTGTTACGGGTAAGGAGTTACCAGCCCGGGATGACCGAGAAGGGTAGCTGCTCGGCCGCCTCTTGATGAGAGCTTTGATCCCTGGCGTTGCGGGTAAGGAGTTACCAGCCAGGGATGACCGAGCAGGGCAGCTGCTCGGCCGCCTCCTCGTAAGGGCTTGGATCCCTGGCGTTGAAGGTAGGGAACTACCAGCCAGGGATGACCGAGCAGGGTAGCCGCTCGGCCGCTCCTTGATGAGGACTTTTGATCCCTGGCGTCTTGGGGTAGGGAACTACCAGCCAGGGATAGCCGAGCAGGGTAGCCTCTCGACTACCTCTTGGTGAGGGCTTTGATCCCTGGCATTGAGGGTAAGGAGTTACCAGCCAGGGATGACCGGGATGGGTAGCTGTTCAGCTGCCTCTTGATGAGGGCTTTGATCCCTGGCATTGTGGGTAAGGAGGAGTTACCAGCCAGGGATGACCGAGCAGGGTAGCAGCTCGGCCCCCTCCTCGTGAGGGCTTGGATCCCTGGCGTCGTGGGGTAGGGAACTACCAGCCAAGGATAGCCGAGCAGGGTAGCCGCTCGGCCGCCTCTTGGTGAGGGATTTGATCCCTGGCATTGCGGGTAAGGAGTTACCAGCCGAGGATGACTCGAGCATGGTAGCTGCTCGGCCGCCTCTTGATGAGGGCTTTGATCCCTGGCGTTGCGGGTAAGGAGTTACCAGCCAGGGATAATCGAGCAGGGCAGCTGCTCGGCCGCCTCCTCGTGAGGGCTTGGATCCCTGGCGTTGAAGGTAGGGAACTACTAGCCAGGGATGACCGAGCAGGGTAGCCGCTCGTCCGCCCCTTGATGAGGGCTTTTGATCCCGGCGTCTTGGGGGTAGGTAACTCCTAGCAAGGGATAGCCGAGCAGGGTAGCCGCTCGACCGTCTCTTGGTGAGGGCTTTGTGAGCGAGTCGGCGGGGTATTTAGCCCCGTCGCTCGAGTGGCGACCTTCTCGATCCATGCCTCCGATCTTCTTTTCGAGGGCGTCGAGCCGGCCATGGTACCCCGATAATTCGGTACATTCCAACCTTTGGCCTCTGCCGTTGGAAGCCTGTGTCTGGCCGCGCGCTCCAGTTCCTCTCGATGAGGTTTCTCAGGTCCCCTGGAGAGGTAGTCTTCGAGCTGCCGTGAGGAGTCCCAACCGTGCGACCCCGTCGAGGGAGGGGGTGTTGGTCATGCCTGGGAGCAGGCGAACTGACCGACATCTCATCGGGAGGGACAGGAGCACGTAGAGGCTCGGGGCGAGGCACTCGGACGACAGACCTCGGCGTTGAACTGCCGGGTGCCCATCGGGTCATAGAATATGTTGGCCCGGGAGATCGGCGGCCGCGGGAGGTAGCGAGGCAGTGGTCGGCAATGCCGACATGAGCAGAGTCTTCTCTCCTTATGTAGGGATCCCGTTCCCAAGGTGGGGGAGCGGCGACCTGGAGAGCTTGCCCCGCCGTTTGGACACAGACGAGTGCGTCCACGACGGACGCAAGTCGATCTATCCGAGCGGCTGGGGCATTGATGGCGTTCGGAGGAGGAGATTCGTCTGCGCCTCCGTTGTGGGGGAGGCGGCGGGTAGTGCTTGGATCGTTGTGGTGACCGCTCGCCATTGGGTTGAAATCGGAAGATGAACTTTTGTTTTTGTGGAATCAAGGATTTCCCACAGACGGCGCCAGCTGACGTGCGTCGAATCACGTCAAGATGTTACCTTCCGTTGATCTGCTGATGGCGGCGATAGACGGCTGATATTGGATCTGGAGGCTGTCTCCTGAAGCGTGTGGATCTCAATGAGTTTGAGGTTGTTTGGGCCGAGCTAGCTGCAAGGAAGTCTCGGGGTGGTTGTACCACCGAGGACCCTCCGACGGTCAAATTAGAGAGGAAATCCGAGCAGAGTAACGGCTTAGTGGAGTAAAAATGACTTACTTGAACCGTCTGAAGGAGGGGTTTAAATAGCGATGGCAGTAAGCAGGCAGGCGTGAGAATCACGCCGTTCGTTACGCTCCCGACGTCACGCCCGCGTAATGGGCGGGATCCCGCATTAATGGCGAGACAGGCTCGTTAATGGGGGATCGTGATGGCGTGGAATATGGGATGTGGCCGGTGGATATCTCGCGTATGGCGAGATCCGTGGGATGGCGGTTGCGCCTGTGAGTGGTGCCGTTGGCCGGCTAATGAGACCGAGGAAGATGACCTCGGCGGGAGAGCTCGCGGACGAGCGGGAGAGCCGAGATATCTTGGTTCTGCAGTAGCCCGGAGACGAGTTGGGAGGAGCGAGGAAGCTCGCCCGAAGAAAGGCTCGTAGGCAATCCGGATGGCCGAGGAAGCTCGGGCCTGTGATAGCTCGGAATAGAGCAAAAGGACAGTTGGCTTGGCTGCTGAAGTGTTCGGGGGCAAGAAGTGGGGTGTAATCTCGGAGACAGAGTTTGAGAGAAGCCCCTACTGTAGCACGCTGGTTCCCCCTCTGTGGCTCTTAGGGGGCCTAACTGGCTTACGCATGTGACACGTCATCCGCCACGTGTTATGATATAAGGAATTACCTTTATTAAGCATCCTCACACCTGTTTCGGAAGAATAGAAGTACCATGAAATATGGTCATATCGATCACCATGTTAATCCTATATCCGAAAATATCTTTTACGTCTCAAGAAGCATGGTAATATTTCTTGATAATTTAGGATTACCAATTCCTTTGCAAGAGCATCCTGGAGGTAATCATCTCTCTCTCTCTCTCCTTCTTTGTGTTTCTCTCTCTCTTGATTGGTTGATCGATCGATCAATAAATCCAGGGGTTTTCTATTTTGTAGATCTTCAGCCATGGCTTCGAAGCGCATTCTCAAGGAGCTGAAGGGTCTTCAGAAGGATTCTCCCACTTCTTGCAGCGCAGGTATTATTTCTCTTTGTGCTTTTTTATTATTAATATAGATCCGATCCGTACTTTTGTTTCTTTACCCTTTTGTTTTGTATTTAAGATTCAAAGATGTAGCTGTGCTGTTTATTTTGATTTTGCTGCACGATCTTCTTTCTTATAGTTAGAGGATTGGATGCTTGCTTCGAGCTAGATCTTTACTTTTCTTATTATAATCAATCCAATTGCATGGTTGCTATTATTGGAGGCACACAATCATGAGCTGTTACTCTATTTGTCAATATTGAGGTTAGCCTTATGACTTGTGCCGTGGATGAATTAATTTTAAGGAAAAAAAGAAGGTGCAGCTCGTATTCTCAATCGAACAATGGTCTCTCCTTTTTTGTAGGACGATTAACCTATCCACGTCATCAACCTATTATAATATTTTAATTGACTCAATTAAAGTCAAATTTTAAACATCATCGCTCTCCCTCTTCGCTCTCCACAAATAGCTAAGTATCAACATCCAAACAATCCTCAACAACTGTATTATCACACCTTAATAATTAAATCATATAATATGTATTCAAATCATAAAATATACTATACATGAACGTGCATCGTACATGCAAAATACCAGTTAGAGTATAAATGCAGAACCATTCACTTGCTAGAAGAAAAACTATATTAGTTTTGGACACTTGCCTTCTCTGGAAGCTTTTGCGAACCTGATGATCTTGTTTCACCTCACGCGTCTTGTCAAACAGAAGCTATTGCTTCACCTCATGATCCTTTGTTGAAAGCATAAAGATTTTTGACAACCCAACTAAAGACTTGGGAAGTGCTTGAGTGTCTCCCATGGGGCGTGAAGCAGCATAAGTAAATAGATCTCATTCGTAGTATATATCTTTCTCGTTTTGGAGTAAAATTTCATGTTTCTAAGATCATTCTAAACAAACAAGTTGATGTTTTTGCTTCGTGATTATATATTTGATATGTTGTTCTCTGTGCGAAAACCGAAAGAGTAGATAAGCCGACTTCAAGGTTTTCGGACTGGGCGTATGCCATATATTTAACATGATTTGCTCTCTTTTGCTGCAAAATGAACATCCTTTTTCCCCCTCTTACTCAATTTACTCTTGTAGTTCAATCTATTTTTTATGCTGATGTTCGCATTCTTTGGTTCTGGATACCCTCCTCACCTAGCACTCCTAGCATGAACCCTCTTCTGTTTTTCAGCTTCTTTTTTAATATTTTCTATATCTTTGCGTATAATAGTCATGAGATGAGAAATATCAATTATTTTGGTATGGAATGGGGAAATGATTTTTAGGTGCATATTTTTATGCTAGCCGATCGGGTTTGTGGTGGATGATTTATTCATGCCAGTACATATTTGCTTCTTTAGCTTGTTTACGGTAGAATGGATTGACTGCAGTAAATGTGAACAAAAGTAAGAGATAGGCTGATAGTTTAATAGATGACACTCTTATCTTCGGTCGAGTTATATAGTACTTTATCTGTCGATCAACAATTGTACAGAGCTTCTGCATCATATATTTGGTGGCATTTATTGCTATAGACGAAAAGGATGAAAGTGGCCTTAGGCGGCTTTTTCTTCAGGTGGCGTCAAAAAATACACACTCTATCATTTTATTCGACGATCGGCACATTCCATCTTGATCTTCATTGTCGAATATGTCGATACACCAAATTTCATATGATTCTGACATCTTTTCACCGTTAATTTAGCAATGTAAAATGTTCTATTGTCGTTAAACTCTTAATTTTGCAACCACTAAATTAATGGTAAAATAGGGTTAGAATGAAATGAAATTTGGTGTATCGACATATAAGATGATAAAGATCAAGATGGACAGCGCTGATCGTCGAATAAAATGGTGGAGGGTGTACTTTTTGACGCCACCTGACGAAAAAGCCTCTTAAGACCTCTTTTCTTTATTATTCTCTCTCTCTCGGTTCTAGGGGTGCTAATCAAACCGAGTTTGGCTCAATGATGGCTTGTTCAAGTTCGGTTCGTTTATTAATGAGCAGAACGTGAGCCAAAATCCCAGCTCGTTAAGTAAACGAGCCGAACTTGAGCTTAACCACATTTGTTAACCGCTCGAGTTCGGTTCATTTATAATATATTTTTTAAATATTAAGCTCATACACAATAACCTAATAGTACCGAAAACCCAATCCAATATCTCAAATTATATACATTTTAAAAAAAAATTTACTCCTCTCTCTTCATAGCAAGCCCGAATTTCTTGCCTTCGACTTGAAAAAATCTTTAGCCCTTTTTCTCAACCCTAAACTCAAAAAGTCTCTAGCCCTAATTTCGAAACCTTCAACAAAAAAAAAAGAATTAAATCTTCTCTAGCGACGGTTTTTCTCTAAAGTCCTACAAGAAGATCTTTACAAATCAGAAACATCAAGCTCCAATTCAAAGAAATTGAGTGCGAAATAAAGAAAAACTGAGTTCCAAAGATCGGCTTGTTAGGGCTCATTAGCTAGTTAAGAAATCGGCTCGTTAAACAAACGAACATGAGCCTAATGTTTCATCTTAGAATCGAAATCGAGCCGAACTCAAGCTGAGCCAATACTAAACGAGCCGAACTCTAGTCGATTCAATCCCGTTCGAGTTCGACTCGTTTTGATGATGCTCGATATCGGTGATCTTCTAGATCATGACACGTGGCAGATGACATGTCCCAAAGCTCACAAGAAAGGACCTACAGTGGCCGACCAGACCACTCCTATGCCCATCCTACAAGCAAATGCTGGCTCACCTCCGAGCCCCCTGCACAATTGGCCTCCTCGGCCTCCCAGCTCGTCTCCGGGCTACCGCAGAACCAAGATACCTCGGCTCTCCCGCTTCCGCGAGCTCTCCCGCCGAGGTCATCTTCCTCGGTCTCATCGAGCCGACCAACGACACCGCTCACAGGTGCAACCGCCATCCCGCGAATCTCGCCATGCGCGAGATATCCGCCGGCCACATCCCACGTTCCATGCCATCACGATCCCCATTAACGAGCCTGTCTCTCCATTAATGCAGGATCCCGTCCATCATGCGGGCATGACGTCGGGAGCGTAATGGCCAGCGTGATTCTCGCGCCTACCTGCCTGCTGCCACTGCTATATAAACCCCTCCTTCAGACGGTTCAAATAAGCCGTTTTTTACTCCACTAGGCCGTTACTCTGCTCGGATTTCCTCTCTAACTTGACCGTCGGAGGGTCCTCGGTGGTACAACCACCCGAAACTTCCTTCCAGGTAGCTTGGCCCAAACAACCTCAAACCCATTGAGATCCACATGTTTCAGGAGCCAGCCTCCAGATCCAATCTCAGCCGTCTATTGCCGCCATCAGCAGATCAACGGAAGGTAACATCTTGACGTGATCCGACCCACGTCAGCTGGCACCGTCTGTGGGAAAACTTGATTCCACTAAAACAAAAGTTCATCTTCCGATCTCAACTAAATGGTGAGCGGTCATCACGACGATCCAAGCACTAGCTGCCGCCTCCCCCACAACGGAGGCGCGGACGAACCTCCTCCCCCGAACGCTATCAACGCCCTAGCCGGCCGGATAGACTGACTCGCGTCCGTCGTAGAGGCGCTCATCCGTGTCCAGACGGCAGGGCAAGATCCCCAGGTCGCCGCTCCCCCGCCTCGGGACCAGGACCCTTACAGAGGGAGAGAAGACTCCGCTCGCGTCGGCACTGCCGGCCACCGCCTCGCTACCTCCCACGGCTGCAGATCTCCTGGGCCAATATATTCTGCGACCCGCTGGGCACCCCACAGTTCAAACACCGAGGTCCGTCGCCATAGCGCCTCTCCCCGAGCCTCTTCGCGCCCCTTTCCCTCCCGAGGAGATGTCGGTCAGCTCCCCTATTCCCAAGCATGACCGACACCCCTCCCTCGACGGGGTCGCGTGGACGGGACTCGCCACGACGGCTCGAAGACTACTTCGCCGAGGGATCTAAGGAACCACATTGAGAGGAACCGGGACCGCGGCCAGACGCAGGTCTCTAACAGGAGAGGCCGGGGATCAGAATGTGCCGAATTGTCGGGATACCACGGCCGACTCGACGCCCTCGAGAAGAAGATCGAAGGTATGTATCAGGAAGTCACCGTTTGGACGACGGGGCTAAGTACGCCGCCGACTCGCTCACCAAACCATTCACCAAGAAGCAACCGAGCGGCTACCCTGCTCGACTATCCCTGGCTGGTAGTTCCCTACCCCAAAACGCCAGGGATCAAAGCCCTCACCAAGACGCGGCCAAGCGGCTACCCTACTCGGCTATCCCTGGCTGGTAGTTTCCTACTCCACAGCGCTAGGGATCAAAGCCCTCACCAAGAGGCAGCCGAGCGGCTACCCTGCTCGGCTATCCCTGGCTGGTAGTTCCCTACCCCGCAGTGCCAGGGATCAAAGCCCTCACCAAGAGGCAGCCGAGCGGCTACCCCGCTCGGCTATCCCTGGCTGGTAGCTCCCTACCCCGCAGCGCCAGGGATCAAAGCCCTCACCAAGAGGCAGCCGAGCGGCTATCCTGCTCGGCTATCCCTGGCTGGTAGTTCCCTACCCCAAAACGCCAGGGATCAAAGCCCTCACTAAGAGGCAGCCGAGCGGCTACCCTGCTTGGCTATCCCTGGCTGGTAGTTCCCTATCCTGCAGCGCCAAGGATCAAAGCCCTCACCAAGAGGCGGCCGAGCGGCTACCCTGCTCGGCTATCCTTGGCTGGTAGTTCCGTACCCCGCAGCACCAGGGATCAAAGCCCTCACCAAGAGGCAGCCGAGCAGCTACCCCACTCGGCTATCCCTGGCTGGTAGCTCCCTACCCCATAACGCCAGGGATCAAAGCCCTCACCAAGAGGCAGCCGAGCGGATGTCCTGCTCGGCTATCCCTGGCTGGTAGTTCCCTACCCCACAACGCCACGGATCAAAGACCTCACCAAGAGGCGGCCAAGCGGCTACCCTGCTCGGCCTATCCCTGGCTGGAAGTTTCCTACCTCGCAGCGCTAGGAATCTAAGCCCTCACCAAGAGGCAGCCGAGCGGCTACCATGCTCGGCTATCCCTGACTGGTAGTTCCCTACCACACAACGCCAGAGATCAAAGCCCTCACCAAGAGGTAGCCGAGCGGTTACCCTACTCGGCTATCCCTGGCTGGCAGTTTACTACCGCACAGCGCCAGGGATCTAAACCCTCACCAATAGGCAGCCGAGCGGCTACCCCGCTCAGCCATCCCTGGCCGGTAGCGCCCTACCCTAAAACGCCAGGAATCAAAGCTCTCACCAAGAGGCTACCGAGCGGCTACCCTGCTCGGCTATCCCTGGCTGGTAGCTCCTTACCCTACAACGCCAGGGATCAAAGCCCTAACCAAGAGGCAGCTAAGCGGCTATCCTACTCGGTTATCCCTAGCTGATAGCTCCCTACCCCACAACGCCAGGGATCAAAGCCCTCACCAAGAGGCAGCCGAGCGGCTACCCTGCTCGGTTATCCTTGGTTGGTAGTTTGCTACCCCACAACACCAGGGATCGAAACCCTCGCCAAGAGGCACCGGGCAGCAACCCTGTTTGGCCATCCTTAAGGATCAAAAGCCCTCGCCAAAAGGCACCGGGCAGCAAACCTGCTCGGCCCGTCCTTAGTAGGCCCCTTACGGCCCTTCCCGCGCTAAAGATCAAAAGCCCTCGCAAGAGGCAACCGGGCTCGCCCTTACTCGGTTATCCCTGGCTGGTAGCTCCCTACCCAAAAACGCTAGGGATCAAAGCTCTCGCCAAGAGGCACCGGACAACAACCCTGCCCGGCCCGACCTTAAGGATCAAAAGCTCTCGCAAGAGGCAACCGAGCCCGCCCTTGCTCGATTATCCCTGGCCGGTAGCTCCCTACCCCAAAACGCCAGGGATCAAAGCCCTCGCCAAGAGGCACCGGGCAGTAACCCTGCTCGGCCCGTCCTTAGTAGGCCCCTTACGGCCCCTCCCGCGCTAAGGATCAAAGCCCTCACCAAGAGGCAACCGGGCCCGCCCTTGCTCGGTTATCCCTGGTAGTTCCCTACCTCACAATGCCAGGGATCAAAGCCCTCGCCAACAGGCACCGGGCAGTAACCCTGCTCGGCCTGTCCTTAGTAGGCCCCTTACGGCCCCTCCCGCGCTAAGGATCAAATCCCTCACCAAGAGGCAACCAGGCCCGCCCTTGCTCGGTTATCCATGGCTGGTAGTTCTCTACCCCACGACGCCAGGGACCTAAGCCCTCACTATGAGGCGACCGAGCAGCTACCCTGCTCGGCCTATCCTTAGCATGCTCTCCGTGCCTCCCATGACTAAGGAACAAAAGCCCTCACCAAGAGGCATCCGGTCTATCTACGTCTGAGCGATCTCCACCTCGACTTCGGGGCCATGGAGATACCATCTCCCCACCGGTCTTTGCACACTTGGAAAATGAATAGATTCAACTCGACGTGTGATCGCTAGACGAAAAACGGGCCTAACACGAAGGCAGTACTGTGCAAATACAAGTGTTTACCGACAAAGGAAAACAAGCGCGCAAATACTACTGCAAAAAGTTTTTATTCACAAAGCCAAAAGTCTTTACAAGGGTATTGTGGGCTCCCCAGCCTTATCAAATTACCCAGAGGCTTACAAAAGAAAGAGGAGGAAAAGCCAAAAAGTTCGGGCCGCAAGCCCTGCCTAGACCTCACCTCCCTCATCACCATTGGCCAGAGGCGTGACCAACGAAAGTGGGACCCGAGCACGGAGCTCACCATTGGCAAACTTCGGAAACTGCTCCTTGATGGCATCAAGAGCTTTGTTCCATGCAATGGCGGAGGTCTCGCCGAGGTCGATGTAAAACTGGTTCGACCCCTTGTAATCAGTCACCGCCTTTCTAGCTCGAATCTCGGCAACCTCCGCCGCCTGAAGCGCTGCCTTGGCATCCTACCTGCTGGCATCCCTGTTCTCCGCCGAAAGACGCGACCGAGACGTTGAGACGTCCGGCCTAAATTTTTGGTGCAGATGCTATTTAGTTTTATCCGTCCACCTCTCCGAAGATGCCAAGTTGATTTATGACACTATGTATCGAAGGTTTAAACGGATGCGGCCGATGTAGCAGATTTCGTCAGATTCCCCCTTGTTGAGGGGTTTTTGATTGTGGGGACGCTTTTCCCTGCAGGCGCAAGCCCCTGCAGTTAATTACGCTACTGTATCGCGGTAACCACTTTCTCCTTCTCCAGATGGTCACTTCGTATCGTGTGTGTTTGTTTTGTTTTTGGTTGCCCGTGGATTGTATACGGAAACTAATTTATGTTGTCGCCTGTAGGGCATGGATTAGTCAAAATCCGTATTTTCTTAGATTTGGGTTTTGAGTTGGGTTTAAGGATCGTTAATCTCATTTGAGACTAAGATCAACTTAAATGTTTGTTAATGATACGTTAGTCTTATTTTAGACTAAGATATACTTAACAGGATCATTTAGATCCAACAAAAGAGCATTTAGGCTCTATTGTTTAGTTTAGAGACATTGCGGTCCAAGAGTATAAGGACATCATAGTCCATGGAGTTTAAGGACATCATAGTCATAGTCTATGAGTTTAAGGACCCCACAGTCCATGGAATGTCTGGTTGTCGGGACCCGTCACCTCTCTGAAGACGTTGAAGGATCACAATGACAAATATTAGAGGAGTGAAGAGATATACCCTTGAACCAATATTGGTTGAGAGATCTGTAGTCCAATTTGGGACTAAGATCAAAAATTTATGAGCATATGGGCTCAATTAATCTGAGTTAGGGATCTGTGGCCAATTTGGGCTCGGCCCACTTAGTTAAAATGTTGAACATTTAACAATGCTAAGCATTGGTTTGGATTCTGACAGCCTTTTTATCTTTTATTGAATGCTGAGCATTCATTATAGCTCTAGGCTTTTATTTAAAGAACAATTTATGTTCTCTAAACGCACACGTGAGGAGCACGTGGTGCACTTGGTGCTGTGCGCCAGTCAATGAGCGCAGAGTGCTTCTGTTAACTAGGGCACACGTGAGGAGCATGTGGCGCGCTTGGCGCTATACGCCAGACAATGAACGCAGAGCGCTTCTGTTAAGTAGCGCACACGTGAGGAGCACATGGCGCGCTTGGTGCTATGCGCCAGACAATGAGCGCAGAGTGCTTCCTGTGAAATTTGGAGCGCTAAGACTCTGTAACGCTATGCGTTAGTTTTGGAGCGCTGAAACGCTTCTTTTAATTGGAGCACTAGAGCTCTTTTTAGGCAGCTTTGCGTCCTGAGAATTAAATTCTCTCTCTTATAAGAGACTTTGTCTCATGGATCTAAGAACAAAGTTCTCATTTTTTATAGGAGATGTTTCAATCTCTTATGTTTTTGGTGAAAGGCTCTGCCTTTATGGATCTATGATCCTAAGAGAATTGAATTATTCTCCTCCCTTTTTATAATGAGATATTATGATCTCTTTTGTGAAAGACAATTTGTCTTATAGATCTATGATCTGAAGAAGATTAAGTTCTTCCCTTTATTTTTTTATGATGAGATACTTTGATCTCTTTTTGTGAAAGAGCTTGGTTTTATAGATCTATGATCTTAGAAAAAGAAGTTAATTCTTTTATATGAGATGATTTCATCTCTCTGTTCTTTTTTTTACCTTAAAGAAAATCTTCTTCTTCTGAGAACTTGCTCTTTGTCTTTGAAATTTCTCAAAAATTTGGGGGGGGGGGTTCCTCTATATGAGACTTGAAGTCTTGGGGCTTTTATATAGGGTGGGCTGATTTGTTGAATCGGTTGAAGAGATCTTTTCTCTAATTGATTTGGGGATGTTCCCCCGTTGGATCTTTGATCCAAGGGCTTCTGATTTACAGAAGGCAGTCTTCTTGTTTTCAACAAGATTGGGAAATCTTTTCCCATACAAAATTTATTCTGTATTTTAGAGATCTTTAATCACCTTTGGATCATTGATCCAACGGTGCTCTGATTTTCAGAGCATAATCTTTCCTGTTTGGAAAAATTCTGAGGAATGTTTCCTTAACAGAATTTTATTCTGGTTAATTGATGATTTTTAATCATGTTCGTTGGATTTTTGATCCAAGGGCCGAGAATATTTTGTTCTATCGCTAGCGCTCACGTGTTTTGCACGTGGTGCGTTGCTTAGAGTGCAGCGCTCTTAGCGCCAGCGCTCACGTACTTTGCACGTGGTGCGCTGCTTAGAGTGCAGTGCTCTTAGCGCCATCGTTTACGTGCTTGCTACTTAGAGTGCAGCGCAGTTGGCGCTGCTATGAAGCGCTGCTTCATTTCAAATTTTGAAATTTGAAATGAGCTTCGCTCTTATTGGGGAAACAAATGCCCTCCCACCATTGCGCTCACGTGGCCCACACGTGAGTGCAGCGGTGACATCATCTATACCATTGGATCAACTCAGAAGTTGAAACGGCATCTCATTGCCTATAAATAGGGCCTTTGGATTTTGAGATGATCTCTGTTCATCTTCCTTCTTGTTTTCTGAGAATTAATTCTCTTTCGGAGCATAGCTCTTTCTCTTAAGAAATTTCTTAAGAGTCAAAACTCTGCCTAACTTAGGTAAGAATTGAACTTCTTAATAGAGCTTTGCTCTTCTCAGATCATAGATCTAAAAATATTTTTAGGGTTTTACCCATTAACAGAGCCATGCTCATCTTTAGATCATAAATCTAAAAAAAACTTTAGGGTTTTTATCCAGAGCCATGCTCATCTTTTAGATCAAAGATCTTCAAGAGGTAATCTTTTTCAGGGTGATTTTAACTTATGAGTCAGAACATTGTTCATGAAGAACTCTTAGAGTTCACAGATCTTGAAGATCTCGGAATTTTTAATTCATTAAAAGCTTTGCTTTAAGTTTTCTGATGGGTTATTCTATCATATTACAGAGCATGGCTCTTCAAGATTTTTCTTGAGGAATTTTTATTCCTTTCATCATCATAGCTGACAGATGTCGCTCTGTTGTAGAGCGCTGCTCTCAATGGGAGATTTACTCCTTGGCTTGAGGGGCCCTTATTAAATGAGAATCCTTTGAGGATTTTCTCATTTAATGACAGTCTCATCAAATGTTGAGACTGTTTTATTAATGATGAACCGTCATCTAGATTATGTGGGTCCCCTTTGGTCTTTTTTCACTGTATTGTAGTGCGGTACGAATTTAAAGTACCTAGTGACAGAACTTAAACTGTAATATTGGCGGCTGAAAATTTTGTTCTTTTCCGCGCAGGTACTATGTCTTTCGGCACTTCTTTCCCGTTCGCCCGTTCGGAAAGCGGATTCCCTGAGGCACCTGTTGATAAGGAAGTGTTTGCACTGATCAAAGATCATGATCCGGAACAGAAGAACCTTCATCTATGGGGTAGATGCTACAGTCAAATTATCAGGGGTCGACGGAGCTTTTCTTCCGTGACGCCTTCGGAGCCTATTTCGGCGATCCCTTATGCAGATGCACCCTCGGTGAATTATGCCGTGGAGGAGGTCAACTGGACCTCAGAGGTCCTGCTTCAGCCTGCTATGGCTGCAATACCCGTACAGCCGCCGACGGCTTTGGATACACTAGGGTGATGCATATATCAGGGCGAGTCGCGCCCTTGGAGATAGCCATACAACATAAGATTAACTCCTCGTTAACCAGCCGGATATCTGCAGTGGGCTCGATATATTTTATCAGCCAAGAAGTCGCAGCTGTTGAAGCTTGGGTTGTATCCCGCGATTTACGCTTCTTTTTTTCAATATTCTATGTCTCCTGCCTGGTGGATCAAGGCTTTCCTAGAGCAATAGAATATTCCGACCCACACCTTCCTTCTGTTGGATCGAGAAGTCTCGATCTCTTTAGAGGAGTTTGCAGAGGTTTCCAGCTTACTGGTTAGGGGAGAACACTATGAGGAGCTACTTCCTTCGGATGAGTACGTCTTTGCCACCAAATCTGTGGTAATGGGTCTTACCAAGAAGAACTCTATTCAACACCAATTCCCGAGTTTGATAAAGGTGTTGAATATCTATGAAAGCGTTTTTCTCGAATCCGGAAGCCGTGGGGTTAATTTGACAGATTTCATCGCCCGTTTTCTCCGCTCAGAAGTCCTGTCGAAGGAGGCCGCAAAATTTGCCAAACTCGATGATCCTTTTGGTTTTGGTTTGGATAACCAGCCGGCAGCGGAGGCGGATTAGAGAAATTTCTTTCTCCCCAACACCCCGGTCGTCTCTTTCACAGAACTTGCAGCTCCTGGAATTGACAAAGGAACGTTCTTTTTGGGGTTCCTCGGGCTATGGCTAAGCTGGTTTGCGCTTCCGATGCACCCTCACCATATGAGGCCGTCCGTTTTTTATCCAGCTCACCGAATGGTTGCTGGGATGCAAGTCGCCGTCGGGATCGCTGGGTTAGCCCATTTGTATCATGGCCTCAGCTTGGCAGCAGACACTACTGAACCAGGGGTGCAACATGTGAAATTCTCGATGCATTATTTTATGTCATGGATCGAGCTACATGTACTTGGTGTTTTCGGTATCTATAAAAGGCCTTGCTTCTACGACAAGTTTAACTTCCCTCGGATCATGCGGCTAGTTGACGCATCTATTGTAAATCCGATACAGCGGGAAGCTAGGGGTTTGCTCTTTCGTCCGTGCACGGTTGGAGATGTCATGACCTTTACCGATAAGATTTTGAGCATCGGCCAGGAATCCGCAAAAACGGTACAGCCATTGCGGGACATTTTTAAAGACGGGGCCTCTATCTTGAAAGCTCGGGAGATTCTTCATTTATACTCCATCAGACCGGGCTTTCTCGTGTTTAGGCAGAATGATTCGGCTTTGTTCATAAGATACAACCCGCATCATTTCGTCCAGCAGTTAAGCTATAATCAGGGCATCCCGCTTGAGGCCTTCTTGGCAGAACCGGCTGCTACTGAAGAGGGTATTCGGAGCGCGTTGCATCATTTTATGCGCTTAAACACAGGGTCCAACTTCTTCATCAGTGAACCGAGTTGTGTTCCGAAAGCCCTGAACGTGTATGTGGCGTGGTATCAACATTCGATGGGCGCCGTTATTAGGTAAGAAAAACGATTGTTGTTTGATCGCAAGGGCACCACCCCGGCTAGAAATCCAGCCGTTCCCTTAAAGCGACGGACCATTGTCCGTCCTCCCTTGAGAGAAGCTGCTGCGGCAGTGGTACCACGTGTTATCCCTGAGCTACTGCTACCCCATTCTCCCGTCGAAGTGGTAGCTATGGTGTCTCCTAAGTCCGGCTTGGGTGCGGAGATCGGGACTCGCCGCCCGAAGTTGCCCGCTAAACGAAAGCTCGTGTTACCGGCGGCCGATACTCGCTCGCAGAAGAAGAAGATGTCGATTCTTTCTGCAGACGTCGTATTCGGCCAGGAGCCCCATGCTCCTTATAGCGAAGGCTTAAGCGAATACGGGACCAACGAGGGTTTATTCATGGTGTCAGATGATACTGATCTGGAGGCTGCCATCGCAGCTTCCGAGTGACTAGCTAGCAACAAAGCAGGACTGATCATCCTCGCACAGTCAGGTATACTTCCGCCGCATCTTTGCATGGTTAGATCACACATTTTTTATTATCATGCTTTGACTGACACTTTTTTTTAACAGGTGTCTCTACTGAAGATGCTTTCGAGGCTTCTCTCAAGACTTTTGAAGAGGAAGAGAGGCTTTGCGTTTCCTTGGGCCTCGGTATATTTCGGCTCATTGTGCCTTCTTTCTCTTTCTTTTTTATGGGTAGACTGACCCTCCTTTTTCATCTTATCGCAGAGACTACTTCGACCCGAGTTATCCCGAGTGCAGTGCCGATTTCGCAGGGTGGTGCGGAGACGCTTCCAAGGCCGGCTACCGAAGTCCCAGCTTCCCCAGTATTGCCAAAAGAGGCTTCACTTAAGCAACCGATGACGGACGCCATAACGGCTTCAGAGGTAGCTCCTGGCTCGGACGATGACGTCTCCTTGGCGGAGGTCTTAAGAAGATCAGTTCTCACGGCCCAGGCAGAAAGGAAGCGCAGGAGGCGTGCAGCGAAAGAACGTAATGTCGCCTTGGCTGTAGGTGTAGGCTCGAGCGCTGCTTCCCTTGTCCTTATTTCTTCAGAGGGTGCTCCGGCTGCCCTGTCTACCGCTCATAGACGGGCGGTACGCGCGGCTCGGGAGGCAATTGAAAGGCCGTCCTAAGGTAACGTAATACTGGATCCTTTTATTAGATTTTGATCTTCAGATTCTCATATGTTATACCCTACAGGGCCAAGTCCTAGTAAGGAGGTGGTAGGTGAGATGACGGCAATCACCGAAGCCGAAGTGGCTACTCTTTCTCAGGAGTCCGGGACTGCCCCGACTGCCACTCTTTCCCCTTGCGGTTCTCTGCCATCGCCTGGTATCGCGAGTGTCATGACGACTCTCGTAGAATCGAGGGATGAAGCCACGGGCGGCGAAACCATTCCAATGGGGGAGAGCGAAGCAGTCGCTGCGCCTGGTGATGCTTCCGTCGCAGCTTTGGCTGATGATCAGGCTGATAAGTCTCAGATCGCTGCATTCTTTTCATTTTGCAACCCCTTTGGGTCCCTTCTGATGACATTTTGTTTATTTCAAATGTAGGTGTGGTGAGCATTGAGGTCGTGCCGCCCGAAAAAGCGTCGACGGTTGCTGCTCTGGTGGTCGCCGACCCTTCACCTTCTCTCGCGTCCTCTCAAATGCTGGAAGGTATGGGTTTGTGATTTGTCTAATTTAAATCGTAGATGTCATCTCTTTTGTACTGACCATGCATCGTCGCAACCTTACAGGAGTTCTCTTTGATCATCTGTATCAAGTGTTGAACCCGCACTTCTCCTTCCAGTCGGAAGTTAGTCTGCCTGCTGGTGCCGGTGAGTACCTTTTCTAACCGATGTCTTTTCTTTTCTTTAACGGACGACCCTACCATTGCTAACTTTAAATTGATTGCAGCCCTACAAATTGACGGAGGGGATGAGAGAATTGTCTCACCACCAGTACTCCCAGCTCTGCTACCTTCCTTAGCTGGTATAGTAGCTTTCATCGCTCTTGCATCTTCTTTATATCTTAAGCCAATATCTGACTATGATTTGTTTTGCAGCAATCACGCCGACTCCAGCTCCCTTCGAGTCTCACATTTTAATGCTGGTAGGGCCTTTTTCTAGACGTCCATCTTCCAAGAGCGCTGTGACCAGCCTGTGCATGTTAAGTGAGTACATCGAGGAGCTTAACGTGGAGGTCCATGCCTTTGCTGCAGATTTTGCTGCCGAGATTAATCCCATGCTGGCGACACTCGTGAAATTCCATAGCGAAGGCGTCGTTGAGTCTTGGGTTAATCACTGCAGGAAGATTGAGGCCTACCTATATGAGCTTGAGCTTAGGCATCCTGCTCCGGAGGTGTTGGCTTTGAACTCCCAGCGAGCTGCATGGGTTGAGCAGAGCGTTCCGTTCCTTCGCCATTTCGAACGAGAGGCTACCTTTAAGCGAAAGGAACGTGAGGCGACTTCTGTTGAATCTGTCCAACTGCGTGCTGAGGTCGCAGCGAATGCTGCTCAGCTGAACTCCATCTTTGAAAACCTTCAACGATGTATTTCTGACGGGCTGGTGCTGAGGAAGAAGCTTGATCTTAGTGAGCAGATTGCGCAGAGTCAGGAGGCTTCTCAGCAGGAAATTGATGAGAAACTTTCATCCTGTCTGCAGCAACGGGCCCAAGTTGAAACAGAGTTGGCCGCGGCGACTGATCGCGAAAAGGAGCTGAGAGGAGTGCGCGAGCAGCTGGCTGATTTACTGAAAATGCATCCTTCTCGGTAGCTGCCTTTGTATTGATTGTACATTTGTAACTCACGAATAACATGTATTCATTTCATTTTTTTCATTCATTTTCATATGATGTAGCCTGTATCCAATTGAATTCATGAATAAAGGACACATTTCTTTTCTATCTCGTGTTATCACCTTCTTTTCTTTGCTTTGTCGTCGCCACGTGAATTTAGCAAGTGTGGCCTGTAGATAGTAAGTAGCTTTTCATCTTGGATTCTTTGCAGGGTAGCGATGGTTTAGGAAACAGGTTCAGGTCTGCTGCCTAAGGTTTTTCAACTTTGTGAGCCGTGGGGGTCTCATAAAGACTTTTCTACCTACGAGTCGAGAGGATCTCGTAGGTGTATTTTCTCCTTATGAATCGTGAGGATTCCTAAGTATGTTTTTCTCTTGAAAGTCGTAAGGATCTCATAAGAGAATTTTCTTCCTTACAAGTCGAGAGGACTCATAAGTGATTGTTTCCCTCCTTGTCGATGTTCGACTTCGGAGAGTGTGGCCCATAGATAGTCCATCTTGACCTCTTTGCAGGGCAGTGATGGTTTAGGAGACAGGGTTAGGATCTGCCACCTAAGACTTTTCAACTTTATGAGCCGTGAGGGTCTCATAAAGGTTTTTCTCCCTACGAGTCGAGAGGATCTCGTAAGTGTATTTTCTCCTTAGGAATCGTGAGGATTCCTAAGTGTGATTTTTCTCTTGAGAGTCGTAAGGATCTCACAAGAGAATTTTCTTCCTTACAAGTCGAGAGGACCATAAGTGATTGTTTCTCTCCTTGTCGATATTCGACTTCGGAGAGTGTGGCCCATAGATAGTCCATCTTGACCTCTTTGCAGGGCAGTGATGGCTTAGGAGATAGGGTTAGGATCTGCCACCTAGGACTTTTCAACTTTATGAGCCGTGAGGGTCTCATAAAGGTTTTTCTCCCTACGAGTCGAGAGGATCTTGTAGGTGTATTTTCTCCTTAGGAATCGTGAGGATTCTTAAGTGTGCTTTTTCTCTTGAGAGTCGTAAGGATCTCACAAGAGAATTTTCTTCCTTACAAGTCGAGAGGACTCATAAGTAATTGTTTCCCTCCATGTCGATGTTCGACTTCGGAAAGTGTGGCCCATAGATAGTCCATCTTGACCTCTTTGCAGGGCAGTGATGGCTTATGAGACAGGGTTAGGATCTGCCACCTAAGACTTTTCAACTTTATGAGTCGTGAGGGTCTCATAAAGATTTTTCTCCCTATGAGTCGAGAAGATCTCGAAGGTGTATTTTCTCCTTAGGAATCGTGAGGATTCCTAAGTGTGCTTTCTCTTGAGAGTCGTAAGGATCTCACAAGAGAATTTTCTCCTTACAAATCGAGAGGACTCGTAAGTGATTGATGAGTTGATCTGCTCCCGAGTCAAAGCATTGTTTTGATGGGGAGGTCGAGGGTTGACTTTGGCTATTTTCCACGGGATCAGGATTGACTTTAGCCGTGTTCCATGGGGTCAGGGGTTGACTTTAACCATATGGGGTCAGGATTGACTTTAGCCATACGGGGTCAGGATTGACTTTAGCCATACGGGGTCAGGGGTTGACTTTAGCCATACGGGGCCAGGGTTGACTTTAGCCATACGGGGTCAGGTTGACTTTAGCCATACGGGGTCAGGGGTTGACTTTAGCCATATGGGGTCAGGATTGATTTTAGCCATACGGGTCAGGATTGACTTTAGCCATATGGGGTCAGGATTGACTTTACCCATATGGGGTCAGGATTGACTTTAGCCATACGGGGTCAGGATTGACTCTCGGTTGTCTGTGTACCGCCGAGCCATGGAACTGGCAACTTTGCCGCGGCTCCGCTTTGCTGACGTTGCATCTACTGTAACGAGATGAATGTCGAGGTGGTCTCTAGGTTGTCTGTGAACCGTCGAGATTTGGAACTAGGGACTTTGCCATGGCTCCGTGGTTGATTGTCGCGTCTGAATCCTGCTGGAATGAGGAAGAACGCTGTTGTGGGTCTCCAGGCTCTAGACTTGGCCGTCGAGACTTGGAACTAGGGATTCTGCCATGGCTCCGTTTTGCTGACGTCGTATATTCCTGCAGAGACACTGATTTCTCTGCGGGTCGACGCGAATCGAGATGCTTTCGTCAAGGACACTGATTTCCCTGAATCGAGGTTTTTGCCAAGGACGCTGATTTCCTTGGAGTTGAGATGAGTCGAGAGATTCCTGCAAAGACACTGATTTCCTTATGGGTCGACGCGAATCGAGATGCTCTCGTCAAGGACACTGATTTCCCTGCATCGAGGTTTTGCCAAGGGCACTGATTTTCTTGGGGTCGGTTGACTTGTTTCCGAGACGGAGCGTTGATCCGGCGGGGAGATCATTGGTTGACTCTACGTTGTCTATGGACCGTAGAGTCTTGGAATTAGGACTTTGCCGTGGCTCCGTTTGTTGACGTCGTACATGCTTCTGGTTGGAACGAGAATAAACGCCGTTGTTGATCTCTTGAGATGCAGTTGTTGCCATCGAGATTTGACTCTCTTTCTGATGGAGCCTGGTGGGATGATATGGTTCCCTCTTTGTTTGTGCCTCTGGATTGTATACAGGGATCGATATGATCTCACCTGTAGGGCAAAAGTTTCATTTTATATGTATTTTTTTTTCTTTCCGTGATGCTCTATCATTTCAGCTTTTATATCACGAAAGTCGCGATTGCCCAATCATTTCGGCTATTTTTCGCGGTGCCCAATCATTTCGGCTATTTTTCTTTTTTTTACTCGCTGATTTTTTATTGCGAGTTGACCAATCATTTCGGCTGTTCTGTATGCATATATTTTACTTGCTGATTTCGTTGCAAGTTGCCCCATCATTTCGGCTATTTCCTATGCATTTTTGGCTCGCTGATTTTTTCGCAAGTATGGGACTTAGGATCTGATACCGATTTAGGCATCAACATCGCTACAACTGGGATATTGCCAAGAGTGAATCATCATTTGTATTTGTCGGTTCGAACAAAGGTGGTTTAGCAAACAGGGTTAAGATCCTGTCGACTAAGGCTTTTGACTTTGTGAACCGTAAGGGTCTCATAAAGGTATTTCTCCCTACGAGTCATGGGGATCTTGTAAGTGCACTTTCTCCTTAGGAATCGTGAGGATTTCTAAGTGTATGTTCTCTTATAAATCATAAGGATCTCACAAGAATGTTTTCTCCTTATAAGTCGAGAAGACTTACAAGTGTCGTTCGCCATATGAAGATATCTCTCGTCAGTGGTGGGACTCTGTTGGGGAAACGTTTATTTGTGCCCGTGGATTGTATACAAGGGTTAGCATTGAACATTTGTAGGGCAATCTGGGGATTGTGATGGCTTAAGAACAAGTTCAGATCCTTGTAACTTAAGGCTTTTGAATCTTATGAGCCGTGAGGGTCTCATAAGAAGATTCTCCTTACGAGTCGTGATGATCTCGTAAGTGTAATTTCTCCTTAAGAATCGTGGGGATAACTAAGTGTGTCGCTCCTTTGTGAGTCGTAAGGATCTCACGCAGGTAGTTTCTCCTTACAAGGTCGAGAGGACCTTGCAAGTGTCTTTTAACGAGATTGCGCCCTTTCGGGTTTTCACAAAACTCGCCGGTAGCCCTGCTGTTTTTACTCACGGAGCCCTTTCGAGTTTTCATCCGTGCCCATCTCGCTTGTGGACGTATCATTTTTTTTACCATGTCAGCCTGGGGACGCCGCGGGTTTGTAGTAGTTTAACGACATTTCGGTCAGGCTATCGTAGGTCCCAGATTTTTTTTCGGGCAACGTACGATTACGCAACTGGCCGTTCTCGCAAATCTTCGCGTTTTGTGTCGGAGGTGGATTCCTTGAAGAGAGGGCTAATGGCGATTTTTTCGTCAGAGTCGCTTCCAAAGGTGATAACTTGTGATCCCTTGGTGTCAACCATGTGACAGTTGTCGACAGTTCTTTTGCGCTTATCTGTCGTGCTTCTCTGTTCCCGACGAGCCTTGCGCTTCACTCGTTGAATGTGTTGTCGGTGGGCAACATATCCCTGCCACCACTTTTTAAAGGCTATGCACTCTTCGGTAGGGTGTGCAATCCTTTGATGGTATAAGCAGAAGTTAGTATGTACGTCTGCTTCATCAAGATGTAAACCGTCGGGAGAATTTCCTTTGAAAGAGGGTAACTTCATTCCCATTGACAGGGCCCTAGCGAATCGTTTCCTTGCTTTAAGCTTGCTTTTGCTGGCGATGGGGATGCTTCGATCCGGTTGGGGTATTCTATGCCTTCCCGTTACCGGAGCTTCTTTAACTTGACGCCGACGTCTGGCCCTTTCGTATATGGTCGTTTCTCGCTCTCTGTCGGCTTTGATTTTCTAAAGAGTTTCGCTCAGCAGTCTGTCAATCAATTCATCCGATGGCTCCAGGGATTTTGATTCTGGTTCTGGATCTGCTCCTAGTTTCTCTGCACTAGGAGCTTCTTTATCATCTATTGACGAGTGAGAGATCATTTGACAACCTGCGATGTAATCTTCGGGTTCTTTTGACGCGTCGTCTCCCTCGTCATTGTCATTGCCTCTGTTCTCAAGGATATAGTTGAGAAATTCCTGGAGTGTGACTGAGGTCCGCGCCTTTTGGTTATATTCCTCCAGCGCGTCAATATGCTTTTGCAGATCCGTGCGCTTGTCATCAAACTGCGCGAGCCTTTTGGTCTTCTTCTTTTTTTCGAAGACTTT
Organism: Agapanthus africanus; assembly: GCA_030015575.1. Taxonomy (NCBI): domain Eukaryota; kingdom Viridiplantae; phylum Streptophyta; class Magnoliopsida; order Asparagales; family Amaryllidaceae; genus Agapanthus; species Agapanthus africanus. Next base: position 409,912,043 of record JASDDO010000016.1, read on the forward strand.
GACGGCCAGGCCTGGGTGTTTTGCCCATCGCTATTAACTCCTAATGTTGGGCGTGGTTTCAGCATCCCCTCGATGATCTCCGACTCTAGCGGGCTTTTCCACCTGATCGATGGACATGTTTGAAGATATTTCAGTATTTTTTTTTAGTTCTTGCTGAAAGAACAATTTCTCATGGAGCTTCCCCTATAAAAGAGCATGATGCCCCCGGCGTGCCCATCTTTTTCTGAGCATGTGGTTGTGGCAGGTTCACCTTCCAGTTGTCAGATAACGCGAATTTACCCTGTTGGTATTCGTCCTCAATTCAGCCTTTGAAGACGTAGCAATCTTCGAGTGGATAACCTATTACTCTGTGGTAGGGACAATAGTTAGGATGGTTAATGTCACCTGGTTGCGACGGATGTTTTGGATCTGGCAGATTAATGAGCCAGTTGCGCACTGCCAGTTCGAACAGTCTCCTTGTTTTATCCCTGGGAAATGAGTAAGGACGTTTCAACGTCTCATCAAGGGATCGCGGCTTGTTGCTTTGACGAACAAATGGTCTTGGGTTACTCTGCTGTTGCTGAGCATTGGCGACAAAGGTCGCTTTCCCTTTGCCTTTTTCATTCCGAAAATCCACTTTTGAAGGAAAAGGCCTATAGCCCATCTGGTCCATTTGGGCCAGCTTGTCAATCAAGGCCTGGAAGGTGGTTGGCTTGAAGAACATCATGAATTGGGAGATAGTCGACTGAGGGTCAAGGGTCCACATGAACATGCCCTCGGCAGGAGCTTCTTCTATGCGTTGTTCGCATCTCGACCATAGGTTCCGCCACCGGATTGCATACTGCACCCAGGTCTCTCCCGACTTTACTCTTGCATTGATCAATGCCGTGATCGGGGTGCGTTCGCTGGCGCTTGCGAACCGCTGAGTGAATAGCAACTCCATTTCTGTAAACGTTTTGACAGAGTCGTCGGGAAGCTCCGAGTACCATTCAAAAATTGTCTCCGCTAAGCTGCCGATGAACTGGCGAAATAGAAGTTTATCGTCACCTCCAGTATTACCGCAAAGAGCCATGAACTGAGCAACATGTTGATGGGGATTACCTGTCCCCTTGTATACGTGGAACTTAGGGATCGTGTATCCCGATTTGTACTTTATTTGATCGTACCAACCCGGATAGGGTCGCCCAGTCTTGACGATTTGGCCGGTCGCTTCGCTCGCCTGATGAGCTCGTATCTGTTGAGCTATATAGTCATCCAGGGTGGCTTTGGGGATGGTCTCCTCCTTGGCTGCTGATAGAGCCGGCAGAGGATTTGATGTCTCTCCCCTATCGTCTTCAAGGATAAACGGAGGATCATCGGCTGGAGGGTCCGGCTGTATCATCATTCCTACCATATCTTGGAATAGAAGGGCCATCTGTTTTATATTGGCAGCTTATTCCGCTGCCTCTTTGTCCTTCTTCTCAAGGATTCTGCAGAGGAACTCGGCATCAGTTTCTTGTTCATGACGCTGCTTTGACGATGTCTCCGGGCTTTCTTTTAGCCCAGTGAGTGCGGCCATCTGTGTTAACATTTCCTGGAGCTTCTGTTGCTGCTCCTGGGCCTTTGTCACTGATCGGGTGAGCATTCGATGACCCGTAGAGATACGGCTATCCTCTTTCCCGGATGCCATATAAACAGTGTGCACCACCATGCCCCCAGACTTGGGGCATTTAGATTCAGCATTCTTAAGATTCGTCGCGGACATGGAGATTTTCTCCGGCCTCCTTCTTTTGTGGGCGGTTGAAGTTGAGGGTGCCGTTGCACCGGGCACCCAAATAGATGACATCTCATATGGCATGACAGGGTGGTCCTTCTCCTGCCGAACTTTCATCTTCTTTGGTTGGCGGGAGTAGTCTTGGTTGATCACCGAGTCTTGGACCTGTAGCCAAACTTTATGAATTTTAGAGGACAGCCGCTGAGGGGGCTGCTCTGGCTTCACCTTTGTAACGTTCTCTATAGGTTGAGGAGACCTTTTCAGCACGGCCGTCGGAGAGTTCTTGCGGACACTCTTGAGTGGTTCAAAGCTATTCCCAGTTGGAACAGTAGTATCGACTTCCACCGTTGGAGCTGGTGGCGTAAATCCAGAGGGTGAACTGCCCCCAGCTTTCCTCACTCGGCGCCAGTGGCGACGCCGAGCATATCGTGCGGCCGGGATCATCTCCGCTGTTGGATGAGCTTCCTCTTGCCCCCTACTTTTAGAAGAGACTATTATTGGCGCTAGCCTGTCGAAGACTGACGTCCGTTGAGAAAGGACGTCCAACCTGTCGAAGGCAGACTTTCGGACAGGGGTAGCAGCCTTAATGATCTCGCCTGAAGTAGGAGTTGGAGCAGACGGTCTAGCGAAGACCGTCCCCTTAGCAAGAGAAGCTGCTTTGACGACTTCAGGGGCAGGAATGGCTCTCCGCTTCGGGATAACCCCTTCTGGTATTGCAGGCTTTTTCACGGGCCCACCTGAGCTTTGGCCCAGTCTGTTGAAAACTGAGGCACTAGACTTGGGCGACCCGTTGAGAGGGGCCGCGATAGTTGTAAACCGATCAAAGACCGACTTCTTTGGAACGTCGTGCGACAGCACTGGGGCGTTGAAGCTCGTTAGTGGGAGCATAGTCCCGAAGAATAGCCCTGTGGTGGCTTGCGTCACCTGTTCCACTGGCATCGTAAAAAGGGAGGCCGCTTGAGGCTCATAGGTCACTCATCCGACAGTGACTGAGTGGGAGTTGTTGCAGTTGTTGTAGTTTGAAGCCATTGATCTTCTGTTTTTCTGCACGGAGCAAGACACCAAATCTTAGTACCTCGAATCCAAGGGCAATCATAGCAAACCGCGATTCGTTCGCGAAACACGACACACGAAGTGTGGAGTGGAAAGAGGAAAAGGTCCTACCGGGCGTGCCAGAATCTGTTCTCCGCCGAAAGACGCGACCGGGACGTTGGGACGTCCGGCCTAAATTTTGGGGGCAGATGCTATTTGGTTTTATCCGTCCACCTCTCCGAAGATGCCAAGTTGATTTATGATACCATGTATCGAAGGTTTAAACGGATGCGGCCGATATAGCAGACTTCGTCAGATGCCCCTTTGTTGAGGGGTTTTTGATTGTGGGGACGCTCTTCCCTGCAGGCGCAAGCCCCTGTAGTTAATTACGCTACCGTATCGCGGTAACCACTTTCTCCTTCTCTAAATGGTCATTTCGTGTCGTGTGTATTTGTTTTGTTTTTGGTTGCACGTGGATTGTATACAGAGACTAATTTATGTTGTCGCCCGTAGGGCGTGGATTAGTCCAAATCCGTATTTTCTTAGGTTTGGGTTTTGGGTTGGGTTTAAGGATCGTTAATCTCATTTGAGACTAAGATCAACTTAAACGTTTGTTAAGGATACGTTAGTCTGATTTTAGACTAAGATATACTTAACAGGATCATTTAGATCCAACAAAAGAGTATTTGGGCTCTATTGTTTAGTTTAGGGACATTGCGGTCCAAGAGTTTAAGAACATCATAGCCCATGGAGTTTAAGGACATCATAGTCTAGTTTAGAGACATCTTAGTCTGTAAAGTTTAAAGACCATCATAGTCTATGAGTTTAAAGACCCCATAGTCTGTGGAATGTCTGGTTGTCGGGACCCGTCGCCTCTCTAAAGACGTTGAAGGATTACAACGACAAATATCAGAGGAGTGAAGAGATGTACCCATGAACCAATATTGGTTGAGAGATCTGTAGTCCAATTTGGGACTAAGATCAAAAATTTATGAGCATATGGGCTCAATTAATCTGTGTTAGGGATCTGTGGCCAATTTGGGCTCGGCCTACTCAGTTAAAATGTTGAACATTTAACAATGCTAAGTATTGGTTTGGATTCTGACAGCCTTTTTATCTTTTATTGAATGCTGAGCATTCATTATAGCTATAGGCTTTTATTTAGAAAACAATTTATATTCTCTCAGCGCACACGTGAGGAGCACGTGGCGCGCTTGGCGCTGTGTGCCAGTCAATGAGCGCAGAGCGCTTATGTTAAGTAGCGCACACGTGAGGAGCATGTGGCGCGCTTGGCGCTATGCGCCGGACATTGAGCGCAGAGCGCTTCTGTTAAATAGCGCACATGTGAGGAGCACATGGCACTGTTTCCCCAATCAGAGCAAAGCTCTGCTGAAATTCAAAATTCAAATTTTGAAACAACGCTTCAAATCTCGGGCGCAACGCGCCACATGTCAGGCGCTGATATGTTAGCACGGCGCCCAAGAAGGTGCGCCCAATCAGAGCAAAGCTCTATTAAAGAAAGCAACGCTTCAGTTGCGCAAGCACTGCGCTGCGCGACACGTGTCAGCGCAGATGCGCTAGCGCAGTTGCGCTGCGCTGCGCGCTGCGTGTCACGCGCTGGGGCATTTGCGCCAAACAGAATTAAGATTTCAAAGAAATCTTTCTGTTCTTGTCAAAACAAGAAGATTTTCTTCTGTAAAACAGAAGCCCTCGGATCAAAGATCCAACGGTGGGGAAAATTCCCCAAATCACTCAGAGAAAAATCTCTTTAACAAATTTAACTAATTTATGAGCACTATAAAAAGGACCCTAGAGCTCAATTCAAAGGGATGAACATTTTTTGAGAGAAATCAAACAGAGAGAGCTCTGAAGAACTCCTTAAGAACAAAAAAGGTAAAAAGCCTTTAGAAAAAAGAGAAAATTCTCTTATGAACAGATCATTGATCTAAAAACAAGATCAATGATCTTTAACAAAAAAGAAAAATAAAATAAAAACAGTGCTTTGCACTTCTTTTATGAACCTTTGGTTCTTGAATCTAAAAAATTCTCAAATTTAGAGTGCTTTGCACTTGCAAACTGTGCAGTTGCGCTCTTGGGAGAGCGCCACGTGTCAGCGTCTGAACCATTTGCGCTATGCATTTTTAAAATAGAGGTTTGCTCTCTGAAATTGGCGCAACTCACCAGAGCACGCCACATGTCAGCAGCGCAAGCGCAGCGCACTAGCGCAGCGCACTGCGCTTGCATGACACGTGTCGTCACCACAAGCGCTTGCGCTCTTTGATCGGCGCAAAGCGCCTGAAATGCAATGCATTATTTAAAAAATGGGCCAAGCCCAAGTCAAAAAGACCAAGCAGGTCTAATTAAGCTGATGCTCTGCATCATTTATAAATGGGCAGAGCCCAAACAAAATAATAAAAATGCTATGCATTTTAAAAGGGGCAGAGCCCAAACAAAGTAGATGCTTTGCATCATTTATAAATGGGCAGAGCCCAAAACAAATTGATACTCTGCATCCTTTCTGGGCAGAGCCCAAATAAAATAAAAAAAGAAGTGCAAGCCCAAATGCAAACAAAATATGGACATTTTTAATTGGACTTAGCCCAATTTTGGCCGTAAGTCCTTAAATTAAATTGACTGAGCACGGCTGCTCCCTAAATCAATTTACGACCGGTTCGAGGGTACATCTCCGAACTCCTCTGACACCTCTCGTTGTAATCCTTCAACGACGTCAGAGAGGCGACGGGTCCCGACGACCACATATGAATACGGACTGCGGGGTCCCTAAACTCGTGGACCGAGACGTCCTTAAACTAATATCGGACCGAGACGTCCTTAAACTAATATCGGACCGAGACGTCCTTAAACTAATATCGGACTGAGACGTCCTTAAACTAATATCGGATATCGGACCGAGACGTCCTTAAACTAATATCGGATATCGGACCGAGACGTCCTTAAACTAATATCGGACCGAGACGTCCTTAAACTAATGATGGACCACCACGTCCCTAAACTGGTGATGGACCGAAATGTCCTTAAACTAATGACGGACCACCACGTCCCTAAACTGGAATACAGACCACCACGTCCCTAAACTGGCAATAGACCACCACGTCCCTAAACTAGAACACGGACCACTACGTTCCTAAACTGGAACAATAAAGCTTCCAAATGCTCTTTTGCCGGATCTAAACGGTCCCGTTTAAGTTGATCTTAGCCCCAAACATGGCTAACGTATCCTTAAACATTCAAACAGACTATAAAACTCCAAATCAACTTCAGTTCAAGGGTACATCTCCGAACTCCTCTAACACCTATCGTTGTAATCCTTCAACGACGTCAGAGAGATGACGGGTCCTGACGGCCATATAATAAATGGATCACCACGTTAAGTTGATCTTAGTCTCAAACAGGACTAACGTATCCTTAACGAACGTTTACGTTGATCTTAGCTTCAACACGGCTAACGTATCCTTAAACGAAAAACACCAAACCCAAATCTAAGTAAATACGGATTTGGACTAATCTACGTCCTACGGACGACGGCATTACTCAGTCTCCGTATACAATCCACGGGCAACCACAAACAAAACAAACACACACGACACGAAGTGAAATTCTGGAGAAGGAGAAAGTGGCTACCGCGATGCGGTAGCGTAATTAACTGCAGGGGCTTGCGCCTGCAGGGAAGAGCGTCCCCACAATCAAAAACCCCTCTAGTGAGGGGGAATCTGACGAAGTCTGCTACATCGGCCGCATCCGTCTAAACCTCCGATACACGGTGCCATAAATCAACTTGGCATCTTCGGAGAGGTAGACGGATAAAACCATATAGCATCTGCCCCGAATCTCAGGCCAGACGTCCTCACGTCTCCGCCGCCATTCGGAAGGGAACAGATTCCGGCACGCCCGGTGGGACCTTTTCCTCTTTCCACTCCACACCTCGTGTGTCGTCTTCGCGAACCAATCGCGGTTTGTTAACGGTTGCCTTTGGATTTCAAGTTTACTAAGATTTGGTCTCTCGCTTGGTGCAGAAGAGGAATTGTGCATCGATGGCCTCAACTTGTTCGAAGTGCTCCAACTGCAACTGCAGCTCGCGTCCGGCCTCAACTGGGGGCATAACCTATGGGCCTCAAGCGGCCTCTCTGTTCACTATGCCCGTAGAGCAGATTACTCAAGCTACCACGGGGCTGTTTTTCGGAACTATGCTTCTGCCAACAAGCTTTAGCACCCCTGTGCCTGTACAAGATACTCCTAAGAAGTCGGTCTTCGATCGACTTTCAGTTACTGCGGCCCCTCTCAACGGATCGCCCAACACCAGTGCCTCGATCTTCTCCAGATTGGACCAAAACTCTCGCGGACCCGCAATGAAGCGTGCAGTCTCAGAAAAGGTTATTCCAAAAGGAGTACCCAAATCTGCTCTTGAAGTCATCAAGGCGGCTTCTCCTGCTAAGAGATCGGTTTTTACAAGATTGACCGTCCCAACTCCCACCCCTACTCTTGCTGCTCAAAAGACATCAATCTTCAAAAGGCTGACACCGGCAACCACCCTACACCTAAACAGGGGGCAAGAAGAAGCTGTTTCTGTCTCTGAGCCAATACCGACGACTCGTCGCGCCCGACGACGCCACTGGCGCCGGATAAGGAGGGACGGGGGCAACTCCCCTTCTGGGATGACTCCGCCAACTCCGACGGTGGAAGTTAACGCTACTGTTCCAACCGGGAACAGCTTTGAGCTGTTGAATAGGATACGCAGAAACTCACCAACTGCGGTCCTTAAAAGATCTCCTCTACCGGTAGAAACCGCCGTGGAAGCAGAAAAGCCGAAGCAACCTCTTCAATCGCTGTCCTCCAGGATCTATAAGACACGGTGATGAGTCCGAGAATCTGTCATTGATCCTAACTTCTCCCGCCAACAGAAGAAGTCGAAAGGTCGGCAAGAAGAAAATCCCCTGGTCAAGCAACGAAAGGTGACAACCGCTTGGGTGCCCAAAGCAACGGCCCCTTCAACTTCTACGGCCCATAAGAGAAGGAGGCCAGAGAAAGTCCCTACACCTGCAGTAAATACCAAAGGAGGTGAACCCAAACACCCTAGGTCTGGGGGCTTTGTAGTTCATACCGTCTGTATGGAGTCTGGTAAAGAGGACAGCCGCATATCAACAGGTCATAGACCGCACACGAGATCAGTGACCAAGGCTCAGGAGCAGCAGCAGAAGCTCCAAGAGATGATGAACGCTATGGCCGCACTTACAGGGCCAAAAGAAACCCCTGAAACGTCCTCGGACGAGCGTCAAGAACAAGAAACTGACGCTGAATTCCTTCGTCGCGTACTGGAGAAGAAGGATAAAGAAGCTGCGGAACAGGCAGCCAACATAAAGAAAATGGCCCTCCTGTTCCAGGATATGGTGGGTATGATGATTCAACAAGATCCACCTGCTGAAGATCCCCCGATCATCCTTGAAGACGATAGGGGAGAGACGTCGAATCCTCCGCCAGCTCTGTCAGCAGCTAAAGAAGAGACAATCTCCAAAGCCGATCTGGACGAATACATAGCTCAGCAGATCCGGGTCCCTCAAGCGACGGAAGTAGCGGGTCAGGTCGTAAAAACGGGGCGGTCATATCCAAGTTGGTACGACCAAATCAAGTACCCACCCGGTTACACAATTCCTAAGTTCCATGTCTACAAGGGGACCGGCAATCCCCACCAGCATGTTGCCCAGTTTAGGGCACTCTGCGGCAACACCGGCGGTGACGACAAGCTGTTGCTTCGCCAGTTTGTTGGAAGTTTATCAGATACGGCATTCGAGTGGTACTCTGAGCTCCCGAACGACTCGATCGAGACCTTCGCGGAGATGGAGCTATTGTTTACTCAACGTTTTGCAAGCGCCAGTGAACGTACCCCGATGACGGCACTGATTAACGCCAGGGTAAAGCCAGGCGAGACATGGGTCCAATATGCTATACGGTGGCGCAATTTATGGTCAAAGTGCGAGCAGCGCATTGAAGAAGCTCCCGCGGTGGGTATGTTTGTGGGCACCCTTGATCCGCAAGCAACCATTTCGCAATTTATGATGTTTTTCAAGCCGACTACCTTCCAGGCCTTGATTGACAAGCTAGCGCAAATGGATCAGATGGGCCATAAACCCCCTCTTCCAAAGCCGGACTCCCGAAATGACAAAGGGAAGGGAAAAGCGATCATTGTCGCTAATGCTCAACAACAACCGAGCGACTCGAAGCCGGTTGTTCGTCAAAATAATACGCGTCCATACGTGGCCCTTGAGGAGAGGCTAGGACGTTCTTACTCCTTTCCCCGAGATAAGACGAGAAGGTTATTCGAGCTGGCATTGCGCAACCGACTCATAAATCTGCCGGATCCAAAACGTCCGTTGCAACCAAGTGATGTCAGCGAGCCTAACTACTGTCCTTATCATCGAGTACTGGGCCATCCGATCGAAGATTGCTACGTTTTCAAAAATTGGCTTGAAAACCAGTACCGACAGGGCAAGTTCGCATTGTCTGACAAATAGAAGGTGAATCCCCCGCAGCCTCACACAGCTAAGGGGACGAATACGCCGGGGGCAACATGCTCCATCGTTGAAGAAGCTCCTTGGGAAGTTGTATTATCAACCAAGACAAAGAGGATGCTAAACAATCTTCAGACATGCCCAGCGATCAAGTGGAAGAACCCGTTGGAGCCGCAGATCATTGAAGGGATGTTGAAGCCTCGTCCAACTCAAAAGATTGATGGAGGTGGCCCAAGCATTCATAGCCAGCCGTCGAAATCTTCAAAGAAGAAGAAAAAGAAGTCAAAGAAGCCCGTGAAGCCTGGCGACAAGCGTACGGACTTGCAAAAACAAATTGACACGCTGGAGGAATACAACCAGAAGGCACGGACTCCCATTACATTCCAAGAATTCCTCAATCACGTCTTTCAAAAGGAAGATGAGGGAGAAAGTTCATCTGATGATTCTGAGGAATGCGTGGCGAGCTGTCATGTGATTTCCCACTCGTTCATAGACCATGAGGAAACTTCTTGTACTGAAACGCTAGGGGCAGATCCCGAACCAAAAATTCTAGAGCCATCGGATGAAGTAATCGATGCATTCCTCAATGAAGCTCTCTTAAAAAGTAAAGCTGATCAGGAGCGCGAGGAGGTTATATTCGAAAGGTCCAAACGCCAGCGCCTTGACGAAAGAATTGAGATACTCCCGCTGGAGCGAAGTACACCCACTGCGGACAAAAGCAAATTCAAGATGAGGAAAATGTTTGCTAAGGCCATATTAATGGGCATGAAGCTACCATCCTCCGAAGGAAAAATTACTGGTGAAGCGGAAATGCACCCCTCCTATTGCTTGTATCATCGGAAGATTTCGCACCCCACTGAAGAGTGCAAAGCTTTCGATAGATGGTGGCAAGGATATGTTGCTCACCGGCAGCATTTTAAGCGGGAAAAGTGCAAGACTCGCCGAGAACGGAACGATACAACCGAAGGGCTTAACAGAACCACCAGCAATTGTCGCATGGTCAACACCGGGAGATCACAAGTGCTCACGTTCGGGAGCGATTCTGATGAGGAGCTGGAGCTTGGCCCCCTCTTTAAAGAATCCACTTCGGGAAAAGAAAAAGAGCCGAAGGTCTGCGAAAATATCCGGCTACGTAACCGCACGCTGCCCGAAAAGAATCTCGGACCCTCAAATAAAAAAGATTAGGGAAAAGAGAAGGTCCCTGAAGATATCATCTTAGATGACCAAGTTGTGGAGGAGCTAAGCGCCAAGGACCCTCCGAAAAGAAATAAGGTGGATTACAAAGTCTTAGCGCATCTGAGGAAGCTACCCTCACAGCTCAGCATTCTTGACGCCCTTTTGCTATCAAAGGAGGCGAGAGATTCATTAATTAAGGCACTACAGGACCCAGAGCAGTTCCAGGCTTTCCTGGCCGAAGAAAAGATGAAGGATGAACTGGAAGAAGTGCACACGGCCGATATCACTTTTAGCGATGAAGTCTTTCTCCTTGGGACGTGCGAACACAATCGCCCCCTCTATGTCTCAGGATACTGCCATGATATAAAGATAGGCAAAATCCTGATCGATAACGGGTCGTCTGTCAATCTACTCAATGTGCGGGTTTTAAAAGAAATTTGCATGAGCGTTCAACACCTCACTCGAGACAAGATCACCATCTCCGGGTTCGACTCCCAATCATCAAAGACTCTTGGATCAGTGATACTGACGCTACGCTTCGGACTGCTCGTCACGGATATTAAATTCCACGTCATAGATGCCAAGACATGCTACAACGCTCTGCTCGGCCGACCATGGTTACACGAGTACAACATCATCCCTTCTACACAGCATCAGTGTATGAAATATTTTAGGGATGGTCTCGAGTATACCGTGACGGGAGAATTGAATCCGTTTTCCGTGAACGAAGTTCGCAAATATGAAGATGCCAAATACTTCTTGCCGGACTTTGAAGACACGGAAAGGCGTCACAAGCCGGAGAATAAAACTAACACTACCATCCCTGTCTTCGGCAGTGATACCGAGGAGGAAGAGGAGATAGTTTATTCGGGTCCTCCCCAGTACACCAAGCCGGGACCATCCGCTCCTGCGTTGATTTTTGGTAGTGATTCGGAGAATGAGGTCCATGCTGTATTCTCTGCTCGACCTTCAATACGGGCTTCCGCTGACGGAGAGCAAAGTCTACAAGTCGCTATGGTACCGCTTAAACACCATAAAGAACTGGATGCACTCGATATTTACAATGTAGAAGAGCTGCAAACGTTCTATATCCCTCCCAGGTGAGAAGGTGAGAAGGCAATTCTATTCTACCGCTCTGAAGAAAACAAAGTGGAGAAAGAAATCTAGCACGGGGCAGATCCTACGCCGGACAGACTTCAACCCATCCGTCTACCCAGATATTATACAGAAGGCTTGAAGAAACTGTTGAAGCGCCAAGAGATACCCTTCAAACAGACCGTTAGAAAGGCCAAATTCTATGACAGGGTCTGGAACGTTCCTAGGACTCAACGCAAGCTGCCTAATGGGATGATGGAAACGATCGGGCTCGGATACATTCGCCCCAAGAAACGAGAACCGCTCCCCGACTGTTACGTCGTGCATGACTTCAATGAAGAAGCAGATGTGCAACGGGAGGACACTAATCGTGAACCAGTAAAAGTTCCTGATGCAAAAGTGCCCGGTCCGTCGTTTGAAGAACAAATGGACAGGCTTATAAGGGAAGCTGGTCAAAAGGTCCAAGATGATCACAATCGCGAAATGGCCATCTACGAAAGAGCCAGAACGTAACGCCTCCTTCAACAGGCCGTCAAAAATGAAAGTGTCACTCCGTGTCAACCTGTTATGAAGAAGGCTCGACGCAGAAGCAGAAACAAGTCGAAAGGCCAAAAAGGCGCTCAACAGCAACAAAGAGGGGCTAAGAAGCCACGCGAGCGGGAATCGAGCGTTATTGATCTATCCCTCATGAAGAAAATGAGTCGAGCGTACTCATTTCCTCAGGACAAGACAAAGAAGATACTTGAGCTTGCTCTAAAACATCAGATGCTTACACTGCCGGAGTCCAAGCACCCCGAACAAGCAGGCGAAGCCTCTGACCCAAATTATTGCTCTTACCATCGAGTAATAGGGCATCCTCTCGAAGACTGCTTCATCTTCAAGAATTGGGTCGAAGATCAGTATCAGCTTGGCAAGTTCGCTCTGTCTGACAACTGGAGGGTAGCGCCGCCACAGAAGCATGAACCCAAAGCCGCAAGAACAGAACCAACTCCACATTGGGATTGGAAGCGGATTCGCACTTGTCGCATGATAACAATAGTAATAGAAGAGCCTGAGAACATGAACAGCCTTCCCTGGTGCTTCGAAAACAGCAACAATAGGGTGATTTCAGAATTTCCGCCAGCTCCGAAAGAAATGGAAGATGGAATACATACTACCGCGGATAACCTCAAGAAAATCGAGTTGGGGACGCTAAACGACCCGCGACCGACATTTGTCAGCGAGCTGTTATCCGAAGAAAAGGTGGCTGCGTTAAAAGACGTCCTTGTACAGCATAAAGATTGCTTCGCATGGAACTATTCCGAAACGCCGGGACTAGATCCAGAAGTTGCTGTGCACAAATTGGCGATATCCCCAGACGTCAAGCCGGTCAAACAGGCGCCAAGAAGAATGCGGCTCGAGCTTGAGATGAGCATCAACACCGAGGTCAAGAAGCTAATCGACTCTGGCTTTATCCAGGAAGTTCAATACCCTGAATGGATCGCCAACATCGTCCCGGTAATGAAGAAAAATAGGACGGTGCGTATATGCGTGGACTTTCGAGATCTCAACAAAGCCTGCCCGAAAGATGATTTCCCGGTGCCAGTCACTGAATTGATGATAGACAATACGTCCACTCATGAGGTTTTCTCCTTCATGGACGGCTCATCAGGGTATAATCAGATAAACCTGAAGACCAGAAGCATACCGCTTTCCGGACCCCTTTGGGAATATTCTGTTATAAAGTGATGCCCTTCGGGTTAAAGAACGCCGGTGCCACTTACCAAAGGGCCATGACGAAGATCTTCGATGACCTTATACATGAAATCGTCGAATGCTATATCGACGACCTCGTGGTTAAGAGCAAATCATACGAGGAACATCTCGAGCATCTAAAGACTGTATTTCAACGCCTTCGAAAATACAACTTGAAGATGAACCCTCTCAAGTGTGCATTCGGAGTTTCCTCAGGCAAATTCCTGGGATTCATCGTCCGACACCGGGGTATCGAAATAGATCCGTCCAAGATCAAAGCGATCATGGAAATGCCTCCGCCAAGGACTCTCAAACAGTTGCGGTCTTTCCAAGGAAAGCTCGCATATATTCGGCAATTTATAGCTAACCTCTCTGGCAAGTGCCGCCCTTACAGTCACTTGATGAAAAAGGGAACTCCATTCGTCTGGGATCAAAAATGCCAGGGCGCGCTGGACGAAATTAAACAGTACCTGCAGAACCCGCCAGTGTTGGCTGCTCCGGTTAAGGGAAAACCTCTCATTCTTTATACAACCGCTCTCGAAGGTTCCTTAGGCACATTATGGACGCAAGAGAATGACCAAGGAAAAGAAAGAGCTCTCTATTACTTGAGTCGAGTTCTTCTGGGGGCAGAAAGCAACTACTCTCCCATTGAAAAACACTGCCTGGTGTTGATTTTCGCGATAACAAAGCTCAGGCACTATGCATTAGCGCATGAGGTCCGTCTCATTTCGAAGGTCGACCCTCTTAAATATTTGATGTCGAAGGCTATATTGACAGGTCGACTCGCTAAATGGGCTCTGCTCTTGATGGAGTTCTCGATAACGTATCAACCCCTCAAGGCAGTCAAAGGCCAGGCTATCGCCGACTTCCTTGCTGAGCATCCGATACCCGCCGATTCTCCTTTAAATTGCGATCTTCCAGACGAACATGCGTTTGACGCTATCGATGGGAACGACATCCGATGGGAGCTTTATTTTGACGGAACATCTTCCATGAAAAAGCGCAAACAAAGTACCCCTATAATCAAATCGGGAGTAGGCCTCATCTTCGTAACTCCACAAGGAGGGATTATGCGCTTCGCCTTCTTCTTAACAGAGCCGAGGACGAATAATGAAGCCAAATACGAAGCTTTGATAGCATGCCTCGAGATCGCTATCGACATGGGAATTAAAGACCTCCTTATATATGGAGACTCCCAGCTGGTCATCAGTCAAGTAAATGGCGACTACCAAACGTGCAAACCAGAGTTGGTGAAGTACGGCGAAAAGGTGCAGCAACTGTTGACCAAAATCCCTTCCTACACTTTGGGAAACATACCGCGCGCAGAAAACAACAAAGCAGACGTATTGGCCATGCTCGCTAAAGAACTGGCTGATGAGAACCTCGATGATATAAGAATCGTGGTACAAAGCCGTCGGGTGCTTGCCCCAGCAGAAATACCTCCGGAATCATCCGAAGAAAAGAGAGCGACTGAGCAAATGGCTCTGCAAATAAAAGACCGGGAAAAGGCCGAGGATTGGAGGGAAGTCTTTATAGACTACTTTAAGTCCCACCGAACGCTTGAAGAAGCGTCCACAAGACATCAGCTCATAAAACGAGCTCTGTCTTTCGCCTTCGTCAATGATATTCTATACAAGAGGTCATTTGATTCCCTGTGGTTGAGATATCTGAGGCCTGACGAAGCGAAAAGAGTCGTCCAGGAAGTTCATGACGGAATCTGCGGTTCTCATCAAGCAGGCCCAAAGATGAAGTTGAAGATCAAACGGATGGGCTACTACTGGCCCACGATGATTCAAGACTGCCTTGAGTATGCGAAGCAGTGCTACTCATGTCAAATTCATGGGGATTTCATCCATCAACATCTAAATCCACTACATCCGACGGTGGCTAGCTGGCCGTTCGAAATGTGGGGAACTGACATAGTCGGCCCCATCGAACCAGCATCGTCCAAGGGACATCGTTTCATCCTGGCAACGACTGACTACTTCTCCAAATGGGCAGAAGCAGTGCCATTGAGAGAAGTGAAGACAGAGAATATCCTCCATTTCTTCAAGACGCACGTCATATATCGGTTTGGAACTCCGCGACGGATCGTCTCCGATAACGGACCAGCTTACAGGAGCCACAAGATCAGTCGCTTCGCGCAACAACATAATATAGACTGGAGGTATTCTTCGGTTTATAATCCGCGAGCTAATGGTTTAGCTGAAGCCTTCAACAAGACCCTGACGAAAATCATGAAAAAGACGGTGTCCCGAAATAAGAGAGACTAGTACGAGAGACTGCAAGAGGCTATTTGGGCGTATCGAACTACGTTCAAGACAGCCACGAACACAACGCCGTACGCGTTGGTATTCGGTACCGAAGCAGTACTCCCCCTCGAGATAGAGTTACCCTCTCTGCGAGTGGCAGTCCACTATGAGCTGACGGACGAAGAAAACGCTCACCTTCGGCTTGAGGAGCTTGATGCTCTTGAAGAAACACGGCTCATAGCGCAACAAAATCTGGAAGCTTACAAAGCGAAGATGACGCGCTCATATGAAAGATTGACCCGACCAAGGACGTTCCGCCAAGGCGAACTTGTGCTAGTGGTCAAAAGGCCTATGATCCCCAATCGCGCCAAACGGGGAAAATTCGAGCCAAACTATCAAGGCCCGTTCATCATAGATAAGGTCTACCAGGGTGGGGCCTGTCTACTCATAGATATGCACGGTGAAAGGCCTTTCACGCCAATAAACGGTCGCTTCCTAAAAAGATACTATGCTTAATGAGTCACTGCCTAGGTCAAAGATAGATGACGATGACTATGTCCGCTCGCTATCTTCCTAAGTTCAAGCTTCATAAGCAGTAGCCTGCCTTCTCAATGACGGACCGAAACGTCCTTAAATTACTACCGCAGCATCCTTAGGCTGACGAGATAAATAAAATAATAAAAAAAATAATATAATTAAAAAAACGGTATGTCCATAAGCAAAAGGGGCACGAATAAAAACCCGAAAGGGCTCCGTGAGTAAAAACAGCAGGGCTACCGGCGAGTGTTCGTGAAAACCCGGAAGGGCGCGACCTCGTAAAAAAAAAAAGAAGAAGAAGAAAATAAAAAAAACGGTATGTCCATGAGCAAAATGGGCACGGATGAAAACCCGAAAGGGCTCCGTGAGTAAAAACAGCAGGGCTACCGGCGAGTGTTCGTGAAAACCCGGAAGGGCGCAACCTCGTTAAAAGACACTTATAGGGTCCTCTCGACCTTGTAAGGAGAAACCATCCGCGTGAGATCCTTACGACTCACAAGGGAGCAACACACTTAGGGATCCCCACGATTCCTAAGGAGAAAATACACTTGCGAGATCCTCACGACTCGTAAGGAGAACTCTCTTATGGGACCCTCACGGCCTAAAGATTTGAAAGTTTTAAGTTACAGAGATCTAAACCTGTGCTTAAGCAACTCCCACAACTCCCGATATTGCCCTACAAGTGGCTCAATACTGACCCTTGTATACAATCCACGGGCGCGAATAAACATTTCCCTAATCAAGTCCCATCCGAGACTGGGGAGATGTTCACATGACGAACAACCCTTATAAGTCCTCTCGACTTACAAGGAGAAAATCCTTCTGTAGGATCCTTACGACTTACAGAGGAACAAACACTTAGGAATCCTCACGATTCCTAAGGAGAAAATATACCTACAAGATCCTCACGACTTGTAGGGAGAAATACCTTTGTGAGACCCTTACGGCTCATGAAGTCAAAAGCCTTAGTTGACAGGACCTTAACCCTGTTCGCTAAGCCACCCTTGTTCGACATCGACAGAGGCAGATGATGATTCGCTCCTGGCAATATCCCAGTTGTAGCGGTGCTGATGCCGAGATCGGCGTCTAATTTCAGGTTTACGGCGAAAAGCCAGTAGGCCGCACATGCATATGAAATAGCCGAAATGATGGGGCAACTTGCAATAAAAAGCAGCAAGTGAAAATGTATGCATGAAAAATAGCCGAAATGATTGGGCAACTCGCAATAAAAAGCAGCGAGTAAAAATAAAATAAACAGCCGAAATGATTGGGCACCGCGAAAAATAGCCGAAATGATTGGGCAATCGTGACCTTCGCGATATAAAAGCTGAAATGATAGAGCATCGCGGAAATGAAACAAAAAAAAAAGAAATGATAAAACTTTGGCCCTACAGTTAAGATCGCATCGATCCCTGTATACAATCCAAGGGCGCAAACGAAGAGGGAACCATACTTTCCCAACAGGATCCGCCAGAAAAGGAGGTCAAATCTCGACGATTCATCCCAACTCCGAAGAAACCAATGTCTTCGGCAAATACCTCAACTCACGGATACAAACACTCCTTGACGAGAGCCTCCTGATTCGCGTCGACTCGCAGAGCAACCAGTGCCTCCGTGGGAAATTCTCGACTCGTTTCAAATCCCAAGGAAACAAATAATCCTTGGCGCCAGGGAAACAAATAATCCCTAGCAAACACCTCAACTCACGGATACAAACACTCCTTGACGAGAGCCTCCTGATTCGCGTTGACTCGCAGAGCAACCAGTGCCTCCGTAGGAAATTCTCGACTCGTTTCAAACCCCAAGGAAACAAATAATCCTTGGCGCTAGGGAAACAAATAATCCCTAGCAAACACCTCAACTCAAGGATACAAACACTCCTTGACGAGAGCCTCCTGATTCACGTCGACTCGCAGAGCAACCAGTGCCTCCGTGGGAAATTCTCGACTCGTTTCAAACCCCAAGGAAACAAATAATCCTTGGCGCTAGGGAAACAAATAATCCCTAGCAAACACCTCAACTCACGGATACAAACACTCCTTGACGAGAGCCTCCTGATTCGCGTCGACTCGCAGAGCAACCAGTGCCTCCGTGGGAAATTCTCGACTCATTTCAAACCCCAAGGAAACAAATAATCCTTGGCGCTAAGGAAACAAATAATCCCTAGCAAACACCTCAACTCACGGATACAAACACTCCTTGACGAGAGCCTCCTGATTCGCGTCGACTCGCAGAGCAACCAGTGCCTCCGTGGGAAATTCTCGACTCGTTTCTGTTAGTTATATGTATGCCCTAGAGGCCATTACTGTACATTGGATGTATATTGTAGTGGATGCTGGGACATATATAGGGAGGACTTTCTTGCTCGACATGATAGTATGCTATCTGGTTACTCTTTACCTTAACGTGTACACTGATTGTCTCTGTTATATGTTGGTAAAGCCCTTAGGATGTGTACTTGACTACCTGGACTATGATGCGGATCATACTAGTGGGGACATGGTAGTCCATAAGTACATCCTTCAAAGTCCCTAGTCGTGGGTGTATCGAGACGGGGCATCGATATACCAGAGCAGACTAGCGTATACCTTCTCGATCCATACAGATGGGCGATGGATGATCCCATATCCATTGGTGTTTGACATCAGAGATGATATACGGGTGCTCAGTAGAGACTGGGTACACTGGACGGACTCGCCGAGAACTCCCAGATGGTATTATACCTTACGTCAGATGGCAGTTCTCTGGTGACACTGGTACAGGTTAGTCTGTAGACCCGAGATCGTCATAGAGTCTTGTGTGATTCCCACTGTGCTTTGATTTCCACCTTACCACATCCAAGAGGGCGTGCAAATCTGTGGCTTTTGGGTACAGTCCCGAATCACATGGAGGCAATGAACGATAGGAGGGGATTCGTCTCTCCCGATATAGGGAGTTGATGTTGCGCTGTGTTCGATTGGCTATAACCGGAAATCCCTGGCCAGGGTTGCTGAGATTTACTGGTAAGTGTTACCAGTAGTTTCTCGAATTGTTATAGACCTCATATCGACACGACTTATCGAGCTATTGGGGTCTGACGTTTACCACCCCTAGGCGAGATATGCGACATATCAGACGACGAGACCGGACTGTACGGTAAGTGTTACTGGTTGGATTCATAGGAGTGTGAGCGGGCTTGCTCGTCGATCTTCTGATCGCTCAATACCCGGGTGGCCGTTACGTTTAGCAGACCGCTTGCGGCTTGTGGGTGTTTGATATGATCATCACCTGCTGCCGGCGTATTGACGAGTCTTTAGAGTCCTACACAGAGGTTTCCTGGCTCAAGCGAAACGAAATAGGAGCGCATATGAGATATGTGCGGGACCGAGAATAATACGTGTATGTGATACCGTATTCTATTCTCGCGATGAATGTATCGATTGGTTGTATGCGATATAACCTAGTTATCGAATCAAGGATTGATTCGATAAGACGATACATTGGATATTAGTCGGTTGTATGCGATATGACCGGATCGTTAAATCAAGTGTTGATTTAATGATTTAATGCATAATTATATATTTGATATATTACTTTGCATTAACTAGTATTGGTTCACTTTAAATGGATTTTCTCACTTGAAGTTCACAAGTTGTATATGTGATATACTTTTGTGCACTTGATTGTATCATGTTTGATGATACATGTTAACTTGGTTAAGTGTGTGATTAAATCATGGTTAGTTAATGGTTAGGGTTTCTTTTGATTTATTTATGCATTTATTTTTCTTGTTTTGACAAAAGAAAAAGAGAAAATGGTTGCTTTAAAAGATGAAGCTTGTTGAAGCTTCATGAAGGTTTGACTAAAGTGATCATTTTGTCTTCATGTCTTAACCCAACCATTCACTAATCCTAGTTAATTCTCTACACCTAACCATGGTTGTATTATGATAAGTATTGCTTTTCTTTTCTATTTTAAAATAACTTATCATAAGATTATCATCTTCTTCTTCTTCTTCTTCAAGAAGAAGACCTAGACTTCATCAATGGTGATTGATGAAAAAGAGTGAGAAATCCAATTCTAAAGTCTACCCACTTCCTATTTCTTCATCCTCTACCTCTTGCCAAGTAGTAGAGTGTGTTTTCTTCACAAGTTTCATGACTTGGTGAAGTGGGAGCTTGATCTTGTGATGCCTCGACGTAGATCATCTTCGGCATCGTCGTCGATGACCAAGCCCTCTTTTTCTCCGATGAAGCCGACGCTAGAGCCCGGGTTTCCATTTGGACAGCGAGGAGACTTCGTTGCGGAGCTATGGAGGTGGAGGACCGGATCTACAAAGGTTGTATATCCATTCTCTTAGTAAAATAGTTTACTAGTTCTTTATCGCCTAAACTTCTAGCCAACGATCCGTAGTCTAGGGTTTCTCGGCACCCGTAAAATTTGAAATTGGCATGGTTGATGCCTTGTGAGACCTCATTAGTGTGCCTAGGAACCCTTCAGTGGTATCAGAGCCTAGCTAGAGCCTTAGGCGATGCGTAGACGGAGTTTGAAGTCCGATCGAACCGAAAACCTACATCCAAAATGCTCTCTGGACTTTTTTGAAAAACTGGGTATTTTCCAGATTAAAAATGCTTAAAAAATTCAGAAGGAAAATCTAAGAATTACGGTGCAAAAATTATTACATGATTCCATAAAAGTGCGGCGGAACCGCGGCATTAGCATGCTAATGCGGCGGTTCCGCGGCCCTTTTGTCTCTTCTGTCATTTATTCTTGCACAGTAATTCCTATATTTTAGTGCTGAATTTTATGGGAATTTTTAATTTGAATTCAAGAGTTGAAATTTCTGGAGTGTATTGGAAGTTCGTAGATTCGATCGGATTATCAAATTGTGTCTGTTCGTTTTCCGGATATTTTTGAATATGTTAAAAAAGTTCGGCCGGATATAAATGCCCACCTTTTCCCCTGTCAGGAAATTTCCAAGTGTTGGATTTTTCCGTGGTTTAAGGACGTTCTGAGTAGTGCAAGTAACGCGATGGTCCCTCTAGAAGACAACAAACCTTAACTCGATTATGTGACCGTCTTGAACTGCCCTTTGAACCTTAGGGTTTGGGGCAGTACGGCGTGCCATATGTGAGGCGTTGGCTTGACCCTTCTACGGCTGGACCGTTGGTACTGAGGCACGAACTGAATGTTTTTAGACTTATTTCATGTGTTGAGCTGTATCGGGAAAACTTGGGTGTTCGATTGTTCGATCGGAAAGTTTAACATTTTCTATCTTATCCGGAATGTGATACAATAATTGGAATTCACAAGTAGTTATGAGATAACTGAATGAATGTTATAAACATAGCAGTTTAGTCTCACTTGATCGGTTGCCACGGAATTTTGATGCGATCAAAAGTCCGTCGCAATCACGTAGCGTACGCGGATACTCGCTGGGTAAACTTAATAGACAGCCTCACTCCATAGCCCCGACCAAGTGACTGTAGGAGAACCCCGTCGCCGAAAGCGTACGTTCGAGTGCTCGCGGCAGCGGTGTTCCGCCTTGGTGCACTTTGTCGACGGTATTGGGGGTGCGGCCGTCTACTAAAGTTTGCGACGAGCATTCGATCAGGATGTCGAGAATCTTGTTGAATTGCCCGATTTAATATTGAAAAGTGTTTTCGATTTTGAGACTAAAATACGGGGTTTATAATTGTTAGGCATATGATGTCTAAGGTATTCATTTGATTAGGCATGCGATGTCTATGAAGATTGCGGATTCCAACTGTTGTAGTTTTACACTTTCTTTTCTGTGACCGTAAGTGTAATATGTGATATCGCCGGTTTCGTTGCTATATGTCAACGACAATTGGGATGCGCATATTTACTTACGTTGATGACATGTGATGTTATGTGTTGCTGGATATGTTATATTGGATCGTCGTGTTTGAATAGCCGGGGTTTTTTATGTGAGATGAGTGTTTTTCATTTTCATTCATGTAAAAACTTGTATGTAATATTCTTTTATTGGGGCACTTCCAGGTTGCGGAAGATGTCACCCTTTGTATATTATTTACTTTTCCGCACTAGGATAGACCCAAGGAGGGGAGCACAAGTAACCGGGTTCTGGAGTCCAGTAGGAGACCAACTCGAGGAGTCGAGTCCGGGTCTCCTAACTCTAGAATTGGTAGGGTTACTTGCCGCTCTCGTAGGGGTCTAGGGGTGTGGGTTTGGCTATTCATCGCGACCGTGGAATCCGTGTTTTATACTGGCTCGTATTGAAAACACGGACGTCCTAGTATATCCAATATTTCATATGATTCTTCTGCTGCGATATCTGTGATGTGATCATGTGATGTTCTGTGATAGATACAGTATATAGTATATATGATATATTATATAGACGTTACTTATGTTTTACACCCGCGCTAGCCCTGCCCCGCTCTGCCGTTAGTTACCTAACCTAACGGTGCATGAGGGGACATCGAGGCGAATGCGGATGGCATAAGTGTACGTCGTATTTATCTGTGATGTTTAGGTACTTAAATGATGGGACTTCATTAATGAGATTAATGAAATAAAAGAAATCTAAAGATGTTGTGGAATCGAATTTCAAAATAAAACAGGTAGCTACAGTTCTTGATTTGCACAGCGATATATATGATATATCCCGCACCTCATTCGACGAGGAAAGGACCGAGATCCCTTCACCGGGAGTGACTCCTTTAGCAATAACTGGCAGATGCTACACACTCGGTTTGTCTTTTGATTGCTTTTAAGAGTTTTTGCTTTGCACAGAGATATATATGATATATCCCGCACCTCATTCGACGAGGAAAGGACCGACGATCCCTTCACCGGGAGTGACTCCTTTAGCAAGACTAGAAAAGCCTAAAAAACACTCCATTTCAAAATTCATTCGATCCTACAACGATATCAAGTTCATTACGCAATTGGTTTTCAGAAAAACCTGTCGTAGCCCTCCGTCATTTCAGATAAGTCCTGTTTAGTATTCGTGCTGCATTTGTTGGCCTTTGTCAAGGCGTAGTGTGCGGTAGCTAACTAGTGCTTATCTGCTTATGCATATGATGCAGATTGGGTTAGGGTAGTCGTGCGACCTTGTTGGCCTTTGTCAAGGGCCGTGCGGGTGGGTTTAATTCAATCAGAAAATGACGGGTTGAACTTGACTAGCATCCTATGGTTTGTTGGCCTTTGTCAAGGTCATAGGAGGTTAGGGGCAAAATATTATCGGGAATTTCAAGTGTTGAAATTTGCAATGAGATTGCATACCTCCTATGAGATAGTTGGATCCCGATACCCGTTGCGAGTAATTGTTACTCCTGGGAGAGTTTTACACATTACAATTAGCCGATTAAGTAGGTGTCTAGAAAGGTGTTAACGAGGTTACGCTTCTGGGAAAATGAGGTTTACATTAATTAGGTTCGTGCGAAAGCACGGGGGACCTCCCTCAAAGTACCGACACTGGCCTGGCTGAAAGATTGGCGAACTTGTAGCGTGTAATTAATCCCGGCTAGTCTTTCCTTTTAGGGTTTGAAGGAAGATTTGATTAAAACAGTGGGAGCCATCCTGATTAGATAAAATAATAACCAATCTATTCTTGCAAGAGCGCACGCAGAGTGTTTTCTTCTCTCTCTCTCTCCTGGTAGCGACCATATCACGCCTTAATCAAGATAATAATACGGATTATTGACCGAACCCGCTTGTAATACTGTTAGTTATATGTATGCCCTAGAGGCCATTACTGTACATTGGATGTATATTGTAGTGGATGCTGGGACATATATAGGTAGGACTTTCTTGCTCGACATGATAGTACGCTATCTGGTTGCTCTTTATCTTAACGTGTATACTTTCTGTCTCTCTGTTACATGTTGATAAAGCCCTTAGGATGTGTACTCAACTTCCAGAACTGTGATGCAGATCATATTAGTGGGGCCTGGATAGTCCATGAGTACATCCTTCAATGTTCCTAGTCGAGGGAATATCGAGATGGGGTATCGATATTCCAGAGTAGACTAGCGTATATCTTCTCGACCCATGCGATGGGCGATGGATGATCCCATATCCATTGGTGTTTGACATCGGAGATGGTATGCGGGTGCTCAGTAGAGACTGGGTACACTGAACGGACTCGCCGAGAACTCCCAGTTGGTATTATACCTCACGTCAGATGGCAGTTCTCTGGTGACACTGGTACAGCTTAGTCTGTTGACCCGAGATCGTCATAGAGTCTTGTGTGTCTCCCACTGTGCTTTGATTTCCACCCTACCACGGCTCTACTGAGTCGTGCAAACAGGTGGTTTTTGGGTACAGTCCCGATTCACATGGAGGCAATGAGCGATAGGTGGGGATTCGTCTCTCCCGGTATTGGGGGTTGATGTTGCGCTATGCTCGACTGGCCATAACAGGAAATCCCTGGCCAGGGTTGCAGTGATATACTGGTAAGAGTTATCAGTAGTTTCACGAATGTTATGGACCCTACGTCGGCATGACTTATCAAGCTATTGGGGTCTGACGTTTACCACCCCTAGGCGAGATATGCGACATATCAGACGAACAGACCGGACTGTACGGTAAGTGTTACTGGTTGGATTCACAGGAGTGTGAGCGGGCTTGCTCGTCGATCTTCTGATCGCTCAATACCCGGGTGGCCGTTACGTTTAGCAAACCGCTTGCGGCTTGTGGGTGCTTGATATGATCATCATCTGCTGCCGGCGTATTGACGAGTCTTTAGAGTCCTACACAGAGGTTTCCTGGTTCAAGCGAAATGAAATAGGAGCGCATATGAGATATGTGCGGGACCGAGAATAATTCGTGTATGTGATACCGTATTCCATTCTCGCGACGAATGTATCGATTGGTTATATGCGATATAACCTGGTTATCGAATCAAGGATTGATTCGAGAAGCCGATACATTGAATACTAGTCGGTTATATGCGACATGACCGGATCATTGAATCAAGTGTTGATTTAATGATTTAATGCATAATTATATATATTTGATATATTACTTTGCATTAACTAGTATTGGTTCACTTTAAAAGGATTTTCTTACTTGAATTGTGCAAGTTGTATATGTGATATACTTTTGTGCACATGATTGTATCATGTTTGATGATACATGCATATTTGGTTAAGTGTAAAGAATTAAACTATGGTTAAGTTAATGATTAGGGTTTTGTTTACTTAATTACTTATTCATTTATCTTATTTATTTATTCATTTTGGAAAATGAAAAGGATAAATGAATGGTTACTTGTTTTGTTTTTAGTTGAACATTCATGAAGTTTTGACTTAGTCTCCATTCTTGTCTTATACTTAACCCTAACCATTTAAACTAACCCTAATTCATTCTCTACACTTAACTAAGGTTAGAAGATGATAAGAATTAATTCTTTTTCATTTTTCTTTAAGACTTATCATATTCTTTCTTCTTCTTCATCATCTTCTTTTTCCATGAAGAAAGCTTGCTACATCAATGACAAGTGATGAAAAAGTGTGAGAAATCCAATTCTAAAGTGAACCCACCTCCTATTTCTTCATCCTCTACCTCTTGCCAAGTAGTATAGGGTGTTTCCTTCACAAGTTTTCTTGACTTGGTGAAGTTGGAGCTTGATCTAGCGATGCCTCGACGTAGATCATCTTCGGCACGTTGTCGACGACCTAGCCCGCCTTTTTCTCCGATGAAACCACCGTGAGAGTCATGGTTCGATTTGGACAGCGGAGAGGACTTCATCACGGAGCCTAGGAGGTGGAGGACCGGATCTACAAAGGTTGTAGCCCCTTCCCTTTAGCTATATTTCCGTTTACTTGCTCGCATCGCCTCATTATCTAGTTAACGATCCGTATTAGGGTTTGTAGGCACTTGTAAAATTTAAATTGGCCTTGTTTGATGCCTTGTGAGACTCCATTAGAGTGCCTAGGAACCCTACAGTGGTATCAGAGCCTAACTAGAGCCTTAGGCGATGCGTAGACGGAGTTAGAAGTCCGATCGACCCAAAACCCCGACTTTAAAATGCTCTCTGGACAATTCTGTAAAATGTGGATTTTTGTAGATTAAAAATATGCAGAAAAATCAGCACGGGATTGTAAGGGTTACTGCAAAATTCGATGGCCTAATTCCTTAAAGGCACCGCGGATCCGCGGCATGAGCATGCTCATGCGGCGGTTCCGCGGCAGTTTTGTCTTGTTGTGCATCGAAGTTTGCACCGTAATTCTTAGTAAGCAGTGCTGGTTTTCCTGGGAATTTTTAATATTTTTTTCCAGAGTTGCATTTTCTGGGTTGTATTGGGGACTCGGTGTATCGATCGGATTGTCTAATTCTGTCTGTGTGCTTTTCCGGATAATCTTAGAATATGTTAAAAAGTTCGACCGGATATAAATACCCACTTTTCCCCTGCCGAGAAATTTTCAATTGTTGGATTTTCCGTAGTTTAATAACGTTCTAAGTAGTGCAAGTAACGCAATGGACCCTCTAGAAGACAACAAACCTTAACTCGATTATGTGACCGTCTTGAACTGCCCTTTGAACCTTCGGGTTTGGGGCAGTACGGCGTGCCACATGTGAGGCGTTGGCTTGACCCTTCTACGGCTGGACCGTTGGTACTGAGGCACGAACTGAATGTTGTTAGACTTATTTCATGTGTTGAGCTGTTTCGGGAAAACTTGGGTGTTCGAATGTTCGATCGGAAAGTTTAACATTTTCTATTTTATCCGGAATGTGATACAATAATTGGAATTCACAAGTAGTTATGAGATAACTGAATGAATGTTATAAACATAGCACTTTAGTCGCACTTGATCGGT
Source organism: Agapanthus africanus (assembly GCA_030015575.1). Classification (NCBI taxonomy): domain Eukaryota; kingdom Viridiplantae; phylum Streptophyta; class Magnoliopsida; order Asparagales; family Amaryllidaceae; genus Agapanthus; species Agapanthus africanus. Next base: position 409,938,915 of record JASDDO010000016.1, read on the forward strand.
TGCCACGGAATTTTGATGTGATCAAAAGTCCGTCGCAATCACGTAGCGTACGCGGATACTCGCCGGGTAAACTTAACAGACAGCCTCACTCCATAGCCCCGACCAAGTGACTGTAGGAGAACCCCGTCGCCGAAAGCATCCTTTCGGGTGCTCGCGGTAGCGGTGTTCCGCCTTGGTGCACTTTGTCGAAGGCGTCGGGGGTGCGGCCGTCTACTGAAGTTTACGACGAGCATTCGATCTGTATGTCGGGAATCCTGTTGAATTGCCCGACTTGGTATTGAAAAGTGTTTTCGATAATGAGACTAAAATGCGGGGTTTATAATTGTTAGGCATGCGATGTCTAAAGAATTCATTTGACCAGGCATGCGATGTCTGAGGTGGTTGCGGATTCCAACTGTTGTAGTTTTACACTTTCTTTTCTGTGACCGTAAGTGTAATATGTGATATCGCCGGTTTCGTTGCTATATGTCAACGACAATTGGGATACGCATGTTTGCTTACGTTGATGACATGTGATGTTATGTGTTGCTGGATATGTTATATTGGATCGTCATGTTTGAATAGCCGGGGTTTTTTTATGTGAGATGAGTGTTTTTCATTTTCATTCATATAAAAACTTGTATGTAATATTATTTTATTGGGGCACTTCCAGGTTGCGGAAGATGTCACCGTTGATGTATATTATTTACTTTTCTGCACTAGGATAGACCCAAGGAGGGGAGCACAAGTAACCGGGTTCTGGGGTCCAGAGGGAGACCAACTCGAGGAGTCGAGTCCGGGTCTCCTAACTCTAGAATTGGTAGGGTTGCTTGACGCTCTCGTAGGGGTCTAGGGGTGTGGGATTGGCTATTCATCACGACCGTGGAATCCGTGTTTTATACTGGCTCGTATTGAAAACACGGACGTCCTAGTATATCCAATATTTCATATGTTTCTTCTGCTGTGATTTATCTGTGATGTTCTGTGACAGATATTATATATAGTATATATGATATATTATATAGACGTTGCTTATGTTTTACACCCGTGCTAGCCCTGCCCCGCTCTGCCGTTAGTTACCTAACCTAACGGTGCAGACAGGACATCGAGGCGAATGCGGATGGCATAAGCGTACGTTATATTTATCTGTGATGTTTAGGTGGACTTAATTGATGGGATATTCATTAATGAGATTAATAAAAGAAAATAAACCTAATTGATGTTGTGGAATCGAATTTCAAAATAAAAACAGGTAGCTACAGTTCTTGCTTTGCATCGCGGTGTTCATTATAGAACATCCTGCACCTTATTCGATGAGGAAAGGACCGAGATCCCTTCACCGGGAGTGACTCCTTTAGCAATAACTGGCAGATGCTACAACCCTCGGTTTGTCTTTGATTGCTTCTATAGTTTCTGCTTTGCACAGTGATATATATGATATATCCCGCACCTCATTCGACGAGGAAAGGGCCGACGATCCCTTCACCGGGAGTGACCCCTTTAGCAAAACTAGAAAAGCCTCAAAAACATTCCATTTAAAAAAACCATTTGATTTCGCAACGAGATCAAGTTCAAAGCGTTAAAGGTTTTCATAAAAACCATTCGCAACCCTCCGTCATTTTAGGAAGTAGAGTACTTAGTATTCGTGCTGTGTTTGTTGACCATAGTCAAGGCACAGTGTACGGTAGCTAAGTGATGTCTTCCTACACCGCATATGATGCGATTAGTTAGGACAGTCGCATGACTTTGTTGACCTTAGTTAAGGGTCATGTGGGTGGGTCTAATTAATCACGAAATGACGGGTAGAACTTGACTAGTACTTATGATTTGTTGACCGTAGTTAAGGTCATAGGTGCTAGGGGTAAAAACCTTTATCGGGAGTTTCAAGTGTTGAAATTTGCAATGAGATTGCATACCTTCTATATGATAGTTGGATCCCGATACCCACTGCGAGTAATTGTTACTCCTGGGAGAGTTTTGCACTTTGCAATTAGCCGATCAAGTAGGTGTCTAGAAAGGTGTCAACGGGGTTACGCCTCTGGGAAAACGAGGTTTACAGTAATTAGGTCCGTGCGAAAGCACGGGGAACCTCCCTCAAAGTACCGACACTGGCCTGGCTGAAAGATTGGCGAACTTGTAGAGTGTAATTAATCCTGGCTAGTTTTTCCTTTTAAGGTTTGAAGGAAGATTTGATAAAAACAGTGGGAGCCATCCTGATTAGATAAAATATACAACCAGTCTGATCTTGCTAGAGCGCACGCAGAGTGTTTTCTTCTCTCTCTCTCCTGGTAGCGACCATATCACGTCTTAATCAAGATAATAAAATGGATGTATTGACCGAACCCGCTTGTTATACTGAGCTGGGGAACGTTGGTCCCGCTCCAACTTATAATTGTTATAAGACAGAGCAGGAAATAGGGAATACCGGAATTCCTATGCCGCCCAAACGAAGAAAGTGCATATGATGCATCTCCTTCGGGTGTGTTCATTACAAAGAACTGTTTCTCAGTACCCTCTGCATCCTGGGTATATGATACCGGATCAGGATCCCAGATATGTAATCTGTTACATAGGACTACAAAAGGTAGAAAAACTGAGAACGGGTGATAAGTTTCATGAGACAGAAAACGGGGCAAGTGTTGCAGCCAAGTCTGTTGGTCACTATCACCCTGTATTACTAATACATTGATTCTGAACAAATGCTATTAGATACCGAACCTGATATACAAAATCATATCAGTCTCTTTATAAATAAAGAATTGATAAAATTTTGTATTGATGGATAATGTTTTGAACATTTCCTATATCAAAAGTTGATCGGTTCAGGCACGTTATCTAAAAGCACTGACGTTCTAAATCAAACTACAGTTCCTCGTATACAGAACACACACAAGAGGAAGAGTTCAGAAATGAACGAATTCTTCTTGAGGTATTGTAGACTAGGTCATATCAATGCGACCCGACTAGCTGAAGTTACATTTAGATGCATATTTAAATCAGTTTGAATTTACATCTTGTGAAACTTGCCAGTCATGTCACAAAGATATAATGACACCAGCTCTGTTTACTGGAAGCAGAGAAAGAGTTAGTAAACTCTTGGGACTGATACATGATGATGTATGTAAGGTCCCCTGTCTACATATACTAAGACCGGTTCTTTGTACTTCATTACATTCTCTGATAATCTCTCAAGATTCAGTCATATGTTCCCGTTGAAACATGAGTCCGAACCTTTTGAGATATTCATAGAATATAAGTTAGAAGTAGAGAACCAGAATATGGGTATAAGTATTATGTCCTTTGATGAGATCAAGGAGGAGAATACTTGTGCATGGAATTCCTGGATTATTCTAAAGGAAAATGAGATTCTCTCTCAGTATTACTCCTCTGAATACACCACAGCACAACGGTGTATCGGGGCGGAGCAATCACACAATATTAGATATCGTGTGCTCTATGATGAGTATTACTGAGTTACCTATTTCCTTTTGGATGTTATGCGCTTGAGAAGCTGCATACCTATTGAATTAGGTTCGAATCAAATCACTGCCTACCACTTCATATGTGATATGGAAAGGAATGAGCCCATATCTTAAGTTAGTTAAGATTTGGGATTGTCCGGCCTATGTCTAAAAGCAAAATCCGGACAGACTCGAGGCAAGGTCTGTAATGTAGAACTGGAAAGGTTCCAGCTATACAAATTACAGCAGATAATTTGGTAGAACCAAAGGATTCAGTAGATTCCAACGAACCTCAGCCTCTCCGCCGATCTAGTAGGGTTCCTCACCCACCTAAGAGATACCTTGGTTTCTCGATGACAGTGGGAGCATGGAATGCATCATGAGATGATGACCCAACTAGATTCGAGCAGGCCATCAAGAGTAGGGACTCTGTAAGAATAGCTGGATGCTTAGCGGTCTGAGATGGAATCCATATACACCAACAAAGTATGGACTTTGGTTGCTATATCTGAAGGGTTAAATCCCCATCAGGAGCAAGTATATCTTGAGAAGATTACTTGGTGTAGATGGAAAAGTTGAGACTTTTAAAGCTAGACTTGTTAAAGGTTTTAGTCATCAACCAGGTGTGGATAATGATGAAACCTTTTCTAGGGACTATGCTTGAGTCCATCCAGATCCTACTTGCCATGGCTACATACCATGAATACGATATCTGGTGGTTGGGTGCCATGACTACTTTTCTAAATGATGTTTTAGAAGAGTGCGTCTATAAGTACACAGCCAGAGGGCCTCGTAGACAGTGGGAGCAGCGGAAACGTGTGCAAGATGCTTTATAGGATAAAGCAGGCATCGCGGAGTTGGAACATCTGTTTTGATGGATTAGTCAAAGAAGTTGACATCATCAAAATGGTAGATGAACCTTGTATAAACAAAAAGGTAGTAGGGAGTATAGTGACGATCCTCGTAGAGTACGTGGATGACATACTCTTGTTAGGGAAGGAGTTTCCTATGCTACGATCGATCAATCTCCACTTATCACAATGATTTTCCATATAGGATCAAAGTGATACATACTAAATCCTAAGCTTTGGATCTATGAGATAGATCTAATTGGATGTTAGGATACTCACTAGATGTAGTGAGATGGTATCAATCGATCCTGGGGAGAATCACTGGAAGGGTTCCAGAGTGATAAAGACGACTGAATGTCAGTCACAGGCATTGTCTTTACCCTCAGTAAAGGGACGGTATGTTGGAAGATTTCCAAGCTAGATACCGTGACAAACTAGACGATAAAGGCTGGTAACATCGCTATTAAAGATACTACCAAAGAGGCAGTTTGGGTGTATATTGGTTCATAGGATGAACTAGGTTCCTACCATTGTGTGACAATGGAACTGTGGCTTTGGCCTAGGATCCCTGGTCCCATCAGTGACCCAGACATAATCTGAGGCAGCATCACCTGATCATGGAGATAGTTGATCTCCAGGGTGATCGAGGTTAGGAGAGAAGACTCAGAGGACAACATGGCGGATCCACTCACGAAGGCCTTTTCCTAAAGAGAGACTTTTAGGGGATGGTTGAGTATTAGATACTGCAACCACTGCTACAGATGGCCCTAGTGCAAGTAGGAGATTGTTAGTTATATGTATGCCCTAGAGGCCATTACTGTACATTGGATGTATATTGTAGTGGATGCTGGGACATATATAGGTAGGACTTTCTTGCTCGACATGATAGTACGCTATCTGGTTGCTCTTTATCTTAACATGTATACTTTCTGTCTTTCTGTTACATGTTGATAAAGCCCTTAGGATGTGTACTCAACTTCCAGAACTGTGATGCAGATCATACTAGTGGGGCCTGGATAGTCCATGAGTACATCCTTCAATGTTCCTAGTCGAGGGAATATCACGACGGGGCATCGATATTCCAGAGTAGACTAGCGTATATCTTCTCGACCCATGCGATGGGTGATGGATGATCCCATATCCATTGGTGTTTGACATCGGAGATGGTATGCGGGTGCTCAGTGGAGACTGGGTACACTGAACGGACTCGCCGAGAACTCCCAGTTGGTATTATACCTCACGTCAGATGGCAGTTCTCTGGTGACACTGGTACAGCTTAGTCTGTTGACCCGAGATCGTCATAGAGTCTTGTGTGTCTCCCACTGTGCTTTGATTTCCACCCTACCACGGCTCTACTGAGTCGTGCAAACAGGTGGTTTTTTGGTACAGTTCCGATTCACATGGAGGCAATGAGCGATAGGAGGGGATTCGTCTCTCCCGGTATTGGGGGTTGATGTTGCGCTATGCTCGACTGGCCATAACAGGAAATCCCTGGCCAGGGTTGCAGTGATATACTGGTAAGAGTTATCAGTAGTTTCACGAATGTTATGGACCCTACGTCGGCATGACTTATTAAGCTATTGGGGTCTGACGTTTACCACCCCTAGGCGAGATATGCGACATATCAGACGAACAGACCGGACTGTACGGTAAGTGTTACTGGTTGGATTCACAGGAGTGTGAGCGGGCTTGCTCGTCGATCTTCTGATCGCTCAATACCCGGGTGGCCGTTACGTTTAGCAAACCGCTTGCGGCTTGTGGGTGCTTGATATGATCATCATCTGCTGCCGGCGTATTGACGAGTCTTTAGAGTCCTACACAGAGGTTTCCTGGTTCAAGCGAAATGAAATAGGAGCGTATATGAGATATGTGCGGGACCGAGAATAATTCGTGTATGTGATACCGTATTCCATTCTCGCGACGAATGTATCGATTGGTTATATGCGATATAACCTGGTTATCGAATCAAGGATTGATTCGAGAAGCCGATACATTGAATACTAGTCGGTTATATGCGACATGACCGGATCATTGAATCAAGTGTTGATTTAATGATTTAATGCATAATTATATATATTTGATATATTACTTTGTATTAACTAGTATTGGTTCACTTTGAAAGGATTTTCTCACTTGAATTGTGCAAGTTGTATATGTGATATACTTTTGTGCACATGATTGTATCATGTTTGATGATACATGCATATATGGTTAAGTGTAAAGAATTAAACTATGGTTAAGTTAATGATTAGGGTTTTGTTTACTTAATTACTTATTCATTTATCTTATTTATTTATTCATTTTGGAAAATGAAAAGGATAAATGAACGGTTACTTGTTTTGTTTTTAGTTGAACATTCATGAAGTTTTGACTTAGTCTCCATTCTTGTCTTATAGTTAACCCTAACCATTTAAACTAACCCTAATTCATTCTCTACACTTAACTAAGGTTAGAAGATGATAAGAATTAATTCTTTTTCATTTTTCTTTAAGACTTATCATATTCTTTCTTCTTCTTCATCATCTTCTTTTTCCATGAAGAAAGCTTGCTACATCAATGGCAAGTGATGAAAAAGTGTGAGAAATCCAATTCTAAAGTGAACCCACCTCCTATTTCTTCATCCTCTACCTCTTGCCAAGTAGTATAGGGTGTTTCCTTCACAAGTTTTCTTGACTTGGTGAAGTTGGAGCTTGATCTAGCGATGCCTCGACGTAGATCATCTTCGGCACGTTGTCGACGACCTAGCCCGTCTTTTTCTCCGATGAAACCACCGTGAGAGTCATGGTTCGATTTGGACAGCGGAGATGACTTCATCACGGAGCCTAGGAGGTGGAGGACCGGATCTACAAAGGTTGTAGCCCCTTCCCTTTAGCTATATTTCCGTTTACTTGCTCGCATCGCCTCATTATCTAGTTAACGATCCGTATTAGGGTTTGTAGGCACTTGTAAAATTTTAATTGGCCGTGCTTGATGCCTTGTGAGACTCCATTAGAGTGCCTAGGAACCCTACAAATACTGAGCTGGGGAACATTGGTCCCGCTCCAACTTATAATTGTTATAAGACAGAGTAGGAAATTGGGGATTACCAGAATTCCCATGCCGCCCAAACGAAGAGAGTGTATGCTGATGCATCATCTTCGGGTGTGTTCATTACAAAGAACCGTTTCTCTGTATCCTCTACGTCCTGGGTATTTGATACCGGATCTGGATCCTAGATATGTAATCTGTTACATAGGGCTACAGAAAGGTAGAGAACTGAGAACGGGTGATAAGTTTCATGAAGCAGAAAACGGGGCAAGTGTTGCAGCCAAGTCTGTTGGTCACTGTCACCCTGTATTACAAATACATTGATTCTGAACAAATGCTATTAGATACCGAACCTGATATACAAAATCATATCAGTCTCTTTATTAGTAAAGAAATGATATAATTTTGTATTGTTGGATAATGTTTTGAACATTTCCTATATCAAAAGTTGATCGGTTCAGGCACGTTATCTAAAAGCCTTGACGTTCTAAATCAAACTACAGTTCTTCGTATACGGAACACACATAGAGGAAAAGTTCAGAAATGAACGAATTCTTCTTGAGGTATTGTAGACTAGGTCATATCAAATGCGACCCGACTAGCTGAAGTTACATAAAGATGCATATTTAAATTAGTTTGAATTTACATCTTGTGAAACTTGCCAGTCATGTCACAGAGATAAGATGACCATAGCTCTGTTTACTGGAAACAGAGAAAGAGTTAGTGAACTCTTGGGATGATACATGTTGATGTATATAGGTCTCCTGTCTACACATGCCAGGACTGGTTCTTTGTACTTCATTACATTCTCTGATGATCTCTCAAGATTCAGACATATGTTCCTGTTGAAACACAAGTCCGAACCTTTTGAGATATTCACAGAATATAAGTTAGAAGTAGAGAATCAAAATACGGGTATAAGTATTATGTCCTTTGATGAGATCGAGGAGGAGAATACTTGAGCACGGAAATCCTGGTCTATTCTAAAGGAGAATGAGATTCTCTCTCAGCATTACTCCTCCGTATACACCATAGCACGATGATATATCGGGGCAGAGCAATCACACCCTATATGATAAGGTGTGCTCTATGATGAGTACTACTGAGTTATCTATTTCCTTTTGGGAGTTATGCACTTGAGAAGCTGCATACCTATTGAATAGGGTTCAAATCAAATCAGTTGCCTACCACTTCATATTTGATATGATAAGGGAAGAGCCCATCTCTTAAGTTAGTTAAGATTTAGGGTTGTCCGGCCTATGTTTAAAACCATAATCCGGACAAGCTCGAGGCAAGGTCTGAAATGTACAACTGGAAAGGTTCCAGCTATATAAACTACAGCAGATGATTTGGTAGAACCAAAGGATTCAGTAGATTCCAACAAACCTCAGCCTCTCCGCCGATCTAGTAGGGTTCCTCACCCACCTGAGAGATACTTCTGTTTCTCTATGACAGTGGGAGCGAGGATTGCATCATGAGATGATGACCCAACTAGTTTCGAGCTAGCCAGCAGGAGTAAGACTCTGTCAGAATGGCTGGATGCTTAGCGATCTGAGATGGAATCCATCTACACCAACAAAGTATGGACTTTGGTTGCTATATCTGAAGGGTTAAATCCCCATCAGGAGCAAGTATATCTTGAGAAGATTACTTAGTGTACATGGAAAAGTTGAGACTTTCAAAGCTAGACTTGTTAAAGGTTTTCGTCATCGACCAGGCGTGGATAATGATGAAACCTTTTCCAGTGGCTATGCTTAAGTCCATCCAGATCCTACTTGCCACGGCTACATACCATGACTACGATATCTGGCGGTTGGGTGTCATGACTGCTTTTCTAAATGATGTTTTAGAAGAGAACGTCTATAAGTACACAGTCAGAGGGCTTCGTAGACAGTGGGAGCAGCGGAAACGTGTGCAAGATGGTTTATAGGATAAAGCAGGCATCGCGGAGTTGGAACGTCTGTTTTAATGAAGTAGTCAAAGAGTTTGACATCATCAAAATGGTAGATGAACCTTGTATAAACAAAAAGGTAGTAGGGAGTATGGTGGTGATCCTCGTAGAGTACGTGGATGTCATACTCTTGATAAGAAAGGAGTTTCCTATGCTACGCTCGGTCAATCTCCGCTTATCACAATGATTCTCCATAAAGGATCAAAGTGATACCTCCTAAATCCTGGGTTTTGGATCTATGAGATAGATCTAAATGGATGTTAGGACTTTCACTAGATGTAGTGAGATGGTATCAATAGATCCTGGGGAGAATCACTGGAAGTGTTCCAGGGTGATGAGAACGACTGAATGTCAGTCACAGGCATTGTCTTTACCCTCAGTGGAGGGACGGTATGTTGGAAGAGTTCCAAGCTAAATACCGTGGCTTACTAGACGATAAAGGCTGGATACATCGCTACTTAAGATGCTACCAAAGAGGCAGTCTGGATGTATATTTGTTCATGAGATGAACTTAGTTCCTCCCATTGTGTGACAATGGAGTTGTGGATTATGCCAAGGAACGTCCGTCCCATCAGTGATCCAGACATAATCTAAGGCAGTATCACCTGATCATGGAGATGGTTGATCTCTAAGGGATCGAGGTTAGGAGAGCAGACTCGGAGGATAACACGGCGGATCCACTCACGAAGGCCTTTTCCCAGAGAGAGACTTTTATGGGATGGTTGAGTATGAGACACTGCAACCACTGCTATCAGATGGCCCTAGTGCAAGTGGGATATTGTTAGTTATATGTATGCCCTAGAGGCCATTACTGTACATTGGATGTATATTGTAGTGGATGCTGGGACATATATAGGGAGGACTTTCTTGCTCGACATGATAGTATGCTATCTGGTTACTCTTTACCTTAACGTGTACACTGATTGTCTCTCTGTTACATGTTGGTAAAGCCCTTAGGATGTGTACTTGACTACCTGGACTATGATGCGGATCATACTAGTGGGGACATGGTAGTCCATAAGTACATCCTTCAAAGTCCCTAGTCGTGGGTGTATCGAGACGGGGCATCGATATACCAGAGCAGACTAGCGTATACCTTCTCGACCCATACAGATGGGCGATGGATGATCCCATATCCATTGGTGTTTGACATCAGAGATGATATACGGGTGCTCAGTAGAGACTGGGTACACTGGACGGACTCACCAAGAACTCCCAGATGGTATTATACCTTACGTCAGATGGCAGTTTTCTGGTGACACTGGTACAGGTTAGTCTGTAGACCCGAGATCGTCATAGAGTCTTGTGTGATTCCCACTGTGCTTTGATTTCCACCTTACCACGTCCAAGAGGGCGTGCAAATCTGTGGCTTTTGGGTACAGTCCCGAATCACATGGAGGCAATGAGCGATAGGAGGGGATTTGTCTCTCCCGGTATAGGGAGTTGATGTTGCGCTGTGTTCGATTGGCTATAACCGGAAATCCCTGGCCAGGGTTGCTGAGATTTACTGGTAAGTGTTACCAGTAGTTTCTCGAATTGTTATAGACCTCATATCGACACGACTTATCGAGCTATTGGGGTCTGACGTTTACCACCCCTAGGCGAGATATGCGACATATCAGACGACAAGACCGGACTGTACGGTAAGTGTTACTGGTTGGATTCACAGGAGTGTGAGCGGGCTTGCTCGTCGATCTTCTGATCACTCAATACCCGGGTGGCCGTTACGTTTAGCAGACCGCTTGCGGCTTGTGGGTGTTTGATATGATCATCACCTGCTGCCGGCGTATTGACGAGTCTTTAGAGTCCTACACAGAGATTTCCTGGCTCAAGCGAAACGAAATAGGAGCGCATATGAGATATGTGCGGGACCGAGAATAATACGTGTATGTGATACCGTATTCTATTCTCGCGATGAATGTATCGATTGGTTGTATGCGATATAACCCAGTTATCGAATCAAGGATTGATTCGATAAGACGATACATTGGATATTAGTCGGTTGTATGCGATATGACCGGATCGTTAAATCAAGTGTTGATTTAATGATTTAATGCATAATTATATATTTGATATATTACTTTGCATTAACTAGTATTGGTTCACTTTAAATGGATTTTCTCACTTGAAGTTCACAAGTTGTATATGTGATATACTTTTGTGCACTTGATTGTATCATGTTTGATGATACATGTTAACTTGGTTAAGTGTGTGATTAAATCATGGTTAGTTAATGGTTAGGGTTTCTTTTGATTTATTTATGCATTTATTTTTCTTGTTTTGACAAAAGAAAAAGAGAAAATGGTTGCTTTAAAAGATGAAGCTTGTTGAAGCTTCATGAAGGTTTGACTAAAGTGACCATTTTGTCTTCATGTCTTAACCCAACCATTCACTAATCCTAGTTAATTCTCTACACCTAACCATGGTTGTCTTATGATAAGTATTGCTTTTCTTTTCTATTTTAAAATAACTTATCATAAGATTATCATCATCTTCTTCTTCTTCTTCAAGAAGAAGACCTAGACTTCATCAATGGTGATTGATGAAAAAGAGTGAGAAATCCAATTCTAAAGTCTACCCACTTCCTATTTCTTCATCCTCTACCTCTTGCCAAGTAGTAGAGTGTGTTTTCTTCACAAGTTTCATGACTTGGTGAATTGGGAGCTTGATCTTGTGATGCCTCGACGTAGATCATCTTCGGCATCGTCGTCGATGACCAAGCCCGCTTTTTCTCCGATGAAGCCGACGCTAGAGCCCGGGTTTCCATTTGGACAGCGAGGAGACTTCGTTGCGGAGTTATGGAGGTGGAGGACCGGATCTACAAAGGTTGTATATCCATTCTCTTAGTAAAATAGTTTACTAGTTCTTTATCGCCTAAACTTCTAGCCAACGATCCGTAGTCTAGGGTTTCTCGGCACCCGTAAAATTTGAAATTGGCATGGTTGATACCGTGTGGGACCTCATTAGTGTGCCTAGGAACCCTTCAGTTTCAAACCCCAAGGAAACAAATAATCCTTGGTGCTAGGGAAACAAATAATCCCTAGCAAACACCTCAACTCACGGATACAAACACTCCTTGACGAGAGCCTCCTGATTCGCGTCGACTCGCAGAGCAACCAGTGCCTCCGTGGGAAATTCTCGACTCGTTCCAAACCCAAGGAAACAAATAATCCTTGGTGCTAGGGAAACAAATAATCCCTAGCAAACACCTCAACTCACGGATACAAACACTCTTTGACGAGAGCCTCCTGATTCGCGATGACTCACAGAGCAACCAGTGCCTCTGTGGGAAATTCTCGACTCGTTTCAAACCCCAAGGAAACAAATAATCCTTGGTGCTTGGGAAACAAATAATCCCTAGCAAACACCTCAACTCACGGATACAAACACTCCTTGACGAGAGCCTCCTGATTCGCGTCGACTCGCAGAGCAACCAGTGCCTCCGTGGGAAATTCTCGACTCGTTTCAAACCCCAAGAAAACAAATAATCCTTGGTGCTAGGGAAACAAATAATCCCTAGTAAACACCTCAACTCACGGATACAAACACTCCTTGACGAGAGCCTCCTGGTTCGTGTCGGCTCGCAGAGAAACCAGCGTCTCCGCGGGAAAAACTCCCGACTCGTCTCAACTTGCAATATGAAGCCTCAGGCAGCAGGGATTAAAAAAAACTTGCTTTCTGAACAATGGGACCCTGCAAGTCGATCTAAAACGGTCTCTTGCATACTATTCACGGGTCTCACTCTCCAAGGTCGAGTTTCGACAAGGAGGGAAACAACCGCTTACGAGTCCTCTTGACTCGTAAGAGGGAAAAATTTTCTTACAGGATCCTTACGACCTATAAGAGAAAACACACTTAGGAATCCTCACGACTCCTAAAAAGAAAAACCCACCTACGAGATCCTCTCGATCCGTAGGGAGAAAAATCTCTACGAGACCCTCACGGCTCATAGAGTTGAAAAGTCTTAGGCAGCAGATCTGAACCTGCGGCCTAAGCCATCGCTATTTCTTAAGAAAGTCAAGATGCACGCTCTATTATCTGTTGACCATATTTTACTAAGGTGGCATGATGATAATAAAAGGAAAGAAAAGGCAGAAGAATGACACAAGACATTACAGAAAATGTGTATCTTTTATTCATAAACTCGATTGAGTACAGGATACATTGTGCTAAAGAATAAAAATATGTATACATTTTTTTATTTATTTACAAGTACAAACGATACAAGGAGAGTTACTGAGGAGGAAGCATCCTGCATAGCTCTAGCAATTGTTCGCGCACTTCCTTCCCCGCTTTCTCCTGATCGGCCACCACTGCCAACTCCGCCTCCACTTGGGCCCGTTGCTGCGAGACAGATGCAAGCTGATCCCTGACGGCCTGATGAGCAGCTTCACGGCCTGGAATGTCATGCTCGGCGACATCAAGTGCCTGCTTCAGTTTCAGCCCGTTTGAGATACGCTCCAGAAGGCCCTCAAAGATGGCCTTTACCTCAGCGGCGTTCGCCTCAACTTCAGCGCGCAGGCGAGCAGTTTCGCTTGAAGACTCCTGACACTCCTTCAGCCTCAAAGCTGCTTCTTGTTCCAAATAACGGAAATGAGAAGTGCTTTGCTCGAGCCATGCTCCCCGTTGAGTGCTCACAGCCAAAGTCTCGAGGGATAGACGCATCGACTCCAGCTGATGAAGGCGAGCCTCAATCTCCCGGCAGTGGTTAACCCAAGAAGCGACGGTACCCTCGTCATGGAAGGTGGCAAATATCACCAACATCGGGTTAACCGTCGTAGCGAAGTCCTCAGCAGATGTAGGAGTCTCGACGTCGAGTTCCTCGATGTAGTCGCTCAACATGCGCAGACTATTCGCCGCACTTTTTAAGGACGGACGTCTCTGGGAAGGGCCGCCCGGCATTGTAATGCGAGACTCGAAGGGCGCCGAGACCGGAATGACCGCTGAAAAGAAACAAGATGTGATCAGATAACAGTTCAAGAAACAAAAAAAGGGGGAGTTATCAATGTGATAATCGCTGTACCAGCTGAGGCAGGTGGCAAGGCCGGAAGGGTCGGCGGCGCAGCCGATCTTTCATCCCCTCCTTCGATTTGTAGCACCGCAGTCGAGAAAAAAAGGGGGTTTAGAAGCAATCCCATCAATAAAGAAAGAAGGATATCAATGGAAATCATACTCACCAACGCCACCATAGGAAGAGGCAAGTTCGGATGGGAAGGAGAAGTGTGGTAGCAACACCTGATAAAAATGGTCAAAAAGCACTCCTGAAAGACACAACAGTATGACTTTAATATACAGATTATACGTCTGAAAAGTGAGATTAATAAGTTGCAAACTCATACCTTCCAATATCTTTGACGGTATGAGAGAGGGCTGAGAGGTGACCACCGCCAAGGCAGTAGTTGAAGGTGCTCCCTCGAGCAGTGGGGCATCAGCGCTGGCTGCACCTGCGTTACGAAAAAGGGTGAACTTGTCAGAAAGGATTGTAAGGTAAAGAAAGACAGCAATTTGGGATTTACCTGATGAGCTGCCGGCTAAAACGGAGGCGACTCCTTCCTCCATCGACATGAGGCCGCCGCCCGTGGCCTCATCACCCGACTCGATAGGGACCGTTGTCGTGCTCGCAAGACCTGGAGACGGCGGAAGATCATACACAGGGAGGGAAATGACTGGAGCATTGCCGGACTCTTGGGAGGGAGCGGCTAACTCTTCCCCAGGAGTCGTACCCATCTCACCCGCTACTTCTGCGGGCTCCTCGGTCCCCATCGGCTCATCCGCCGTCACCACGAGATCGCCGGCCTCAAGTGCCTCGTCCGCCACCACCCTAGGCTCAGTTGTAATAATCATTTCATCTGCCGCCACTTCAGGCTGGGCATCAATGACCTTCTCGGCTGCAGACCCCTCAACCTCCATCTCAGGCCCCGAAGCCTCAGCGACATTGCCCACCGTCGGCTCAGGTTCGATAGGAGCCGCCTCCTCTGTTTCTTTGGGTTCAACGGTCTCCGCTTCCCTCTTGGTCGGACTTGGCCCTGCAAGATAAGATATATAAGAACCGACGGTTTTATGAGTCTTATAACGAAATTCTGAAAGAAGTATTACCTGAAGTAGACTTGTCGTTAGCCTCTCTATTGGCGCGGATCGCCTGTCTATGAGCTGTAGACAGGGCGACCGGCGAGTCTTCTGATGGAGTCTCGGCTTGAGAACGGTGCTGGGGCCCGCTCCAATGGCCAAAGCAGCCCTGCGTGCCTTTGCTTCGCGCCTCGACCGCTTCCTCTCCTCCCGGGCCGTCACGATGGACCTCTTTGACGCTTCCTTTATCAAAGCATCTCTCATCGGCTCTTCAAGACGAACCTCCTGCGGTGGCCCAGAGGAAACCGGAACATCGGCAGCTGGTGGAACATTTGCGTCGCTTGGCGGGAACGGCATTGAGGTTTCTGCAATAAAAAGGGAGAGGTTAGATTGACCATAACACAAGGATAATAAAAACTTGATGAATCGAAACTTACTGTGGCCTAAAGACGCTCTTAGGCGTTCCTCCTCTTGGAAGGTCTTGAGTGAAGCGGCAATGGCTTCCTCATAAGTGATGCCTGTTAAAAAAAAGAAAGAAAAACGTTAGTCAAAGGCAATGAAGAGAATATGGTGCAATAAAGAAAATGCGACTAGTAGTTACCTGATTGCGCAAGCCCAGCTAGCCACGCGTCACGCTTTGCCAACCACGCTGAAGTTTCGAGAGCGGCTTCCAAGTCTGTATCGTCCGGCGGCGGCATGACTAATCCCTCGTTAGTCCCATATTCGATCAGGCCATCGGCATAGGGAGCATAGGGTTCCTGACCGAACACGACATCTGCAGCGAAGAGCGACTTCTTTTTCTTCTGCCCCCCGGCCCTAGGCTCACGTGGGATTGACTTACGCTTAGCAGCCACCTTGGGACGGCGGGTCCCGATGTCCGCACCCACGCCAGACTCTAGCGAAACTACAACCACTGTCTCTACTGGAGCACAGGGCGCTGGGGGTGCATCCGCAATATCAGGGAGCGGCAATCCGCGTAGAGGACTCTGCGCACGCGAAGGTCCGGCTCTGGCATCTTTTAAAGGGGGGATTACCGGGGTCCTTGGCACCAAAGGAGCGTTGCGATCGCTACCTGGAGGTGCACCCTTACGGTCGATCAGCAACCGCCTTTCCTCCTTTATGACCGCTCCCGTCGAATGACTGTACCATTCTGTGTATACCCTGAGGAGTCGCGGGGCATAAGCGGGCTCACTGATAAAGAAGTGGGAGCCCGTGTTTAGGCGCATGAAATGATGCAGCGCTCTCTCCATCCCTTCTTCGGTCGCAGCAGGTTCCGATAAGAAAGCCTCCAGCGGTACCCCTTGATTATAGCTCAGCTGCTGGGCGAACCGATGCGGGTTATATCTCATGAAGATCGCTGCCCCGTTCTGCCTAAACACCAAGAAGCCCGGTCTGATGGAATATAAGTGAAGGGTCTCTCGGGCCGTTAAAACCGAAGCTCCATCCTTGAAGGGGTCTTGCAATGACCGCACTGCAGTGGTAGACGCTTTTCCAATACTCAACACCTTGTCAACGAAAGATACACCGGCTCCAACGGTGTGGGAGCGAAGGAGTAAACCCCTGGCATTTCATGCCGATGGATTCACAATTGATGCGCCAATCAGCTGTATGATGCGAGGGAAGCTGCACCTTTTGTAGAACGAGGGCCTTTTATGCATGCCGAAAACACCCGATGTATGTAGCTCGAGCCACAACATAAAGTAGTGCATCGGAAAGACCACGTGCAATACCCCGGGCTCGTTAGCATCCGCTGCTCGGCTGAGGCCATGATAGAGGTGTGCCAAGCCAGCGATCCCAACGGCTACCTTTACCCCAATAACCATCCGGTGGGCTGGGTAAAATACAGAAGGCCGCATACGGTGAGAATGCATTGGAATCGCAAACCAACTCAACCATAGCCCGAGAAATCCTAAGAAAATGGCCTCCTCATCCATTCCAGGGGCCGCAACTTCTGCAAGAGACATGGTCGGGAAGTTAGGAAGAAAAAAATCCTTTTGGCCTACTTCGTTCGCCGGCAGGTTATCCAAACCTAAACCGAAAGGGTCCACAAGGGTGGCAAACTTGGCAGTGTCTGCCGAGAGGACGTTTGGGTGAAGAAACCGAGCAATGAAATCCTCAAAGTTAACTCCTCGACTCCCATGTTCGATGAAAAGGGACTCATATATGTTCAACACTTTAATCAAGCTTGGGAACTGATGTTGAACAGCATTCTCCGGCGTGAGCCCCCTTACCATCGGCTTAGCACCAAAGACGTACTCATCTGTCGGGAGCAACTCCTCATAATGTTCCCCCATGACTGGTAAACTGGATACCTCCGCGAACTCCTCCAAGGATATTGACACTTCCCGATCCATAGCAAGGAAAGTGTGAGTAGGAATGTTCCACTGCTCTAGGAAGGCCTTGAACCACCAGGTAAGGAGCGTGGGATATTGGAACAGAGAGACGTACACTGCGGTGTACAGTCCTAACCTTATCAACTGCGACTTTTTCGTCGACAGGATGTACCGGGCCCATGGCAGATAGCCAATCGGGTGGCGGGGAATCAGACCAATGTTATATGATTGTCCCCAGGGTCTCGCCTCGCCCTGACAGATACGGCATCCTAGGATATCCAAGACCATAGGACGCTGGACCGGGATGGCATCTATAGCCGGATGAAGAAAACCCTTCGATGTCCAATCCGCTATCTCCACGGTATACTGCACCGAGGGTGGGGTAGCATAGTGAATCGCCGTGATGGGTTCCGACGGCATCGCGCATGTGAAGCTCCGGCGGCCTATAATGATCTGATTATACCACGACCCCCAAAGGTGGAGACTTTTGTATTCCGGGTCGTATTCCTTAATCATGGCCAGGACCTCACGGTCCAAGGGCGCCTCGGGAAATCCCTCCTCTGAACGAACAAACGGGAACGAGGTGTCGAGAGACATGATCACTGCAAAAGAACAAAATAGCCGTCAGTGCTACAACCCCAACGCTTGGCGTTTAAAAAAAATCTTCAATTAAATGAATTTAAAAATGAATTAGATTAAAATTAATCACACTGCAGTGCAGTGGGTAGGGGACCAAATAGGGACCTACAAAATCTGGATGAAAATGCCTCTTTAATAAGACAGCCTCATCATTGGGTGAGACTGTCAGTTAGAGAAAAGATCCACAAAAGAATATTATCATCAGTAGGGAATTCCTAGAGACAAGGAGAAAATCTCCTCTTTCAGAGCAAAACTCTATCACAGAGTGACACTTGTCAAACTCTGGTCTCAGGGAAATAAGATTCCTTAAAAGAGCATAGCTCTATGGTAATAATGGAAAGGTCCATCAGAAAATGTTTACACCTAAAAGAATTAAAATTTTTGGAATCTTGAAAAATCCATGAAAAACTTATGAAAATTTCTTCATCTAAAAGATCTACAGATGATTCGAAGAGCAAAGCTCTGTCCATGGGTTAGAACCCATGAACAAGATCTCTGCAGATCTATAAGTTTTTGAGAGCAAAGCTCTGTTTATGAAACCCCAATGGGGATCTCTTTAGATCAAAAGATCTGTAAGAGCAAATCTCTTTGGTTAAGCTTAATTTAAGTTAATTTGATTTAAATTAATTTTATCTAAAGTTTCTAACTTTGGAAATGAGCAAAGCTCTGAAATTCTCAAGCAAGAGCAAAGCTCTGGTAATTAAAATCTTGAAGATGGTGAAGATTTTCTAAGGGCCAAGAGTCCTATTTATAAGGCGCTTGCGCACCTTCAGCTCACCCCTTGATCCAATGGTCAAGAGTTTGCCACCGCTGCACTCACGTGCGCGCCACGTGAGCGCAACGGTGGGAGGGCATTTGTTTCCCCAATCAGAGCAAAGCTCTGCTGAAATTCAAAATTCAAATTTTGAAATAACGCTTCAAATCTCGGGCGCAACGCGCCACATGTCAGGCGCTGATACGTCAGCACGGTGCCCAAGAAGGTGCGCCCAATCAGAGCAAAGCTCTATTAAAGGAAGCAACGCTTCAGTTGCGCAAGCACTGCGCTGCGCGACACGTGTCAGCGCAGATGCGCTAGCGCAGTTGTGCAAGCACAACGCTGCGCGACACGTGTCAGCGCAGATGCGCTGCGCTGCGCGCTGCGCGACACGTGTCACGCGCTGGGGCATTTGCGCCAAACAGAATTAAGATTTCAAAGAAATCTTTCTGTTCTTGTCAAAACAAGAATATTTTCTTCTGTAAAACAGAAGCCCTCGGATCAAAGATCCAACGGTGGGGAAAATTCCCCAAATCACTCAGAGAAAGATCTCTTTAACAAATTTAACTAATTTATGAGCACTATAAAAATGATCCTAGAGCTCAATTCAAAGGGATGAACATTTTTTGAGAGGAATCAAACAGAGAGAGCTCTGAAAAACTCCTCAAGAACAAAAAAGGTAAAAAGCCTTTAGAAAAAAGAGAAAATTCTCTTATGAACAGATCATTGATCTAAAAACAAGATCAATGATCTTTAACAAAAAAGAAAAATAAAATAAAAACAGTGCTTTGCACTTCTTTTATGAACCTTTGGTTCTTGAATCTAAAAGATTCTCAAATTTAGAGTGCTTTGCACTTGCAAACTGCGCTGTTGCGCTCTTTGGAGAGCGCCACGTGTCTGCGTCTGAACCATTTGCGCTATGCGCTTTTGAAATAGAGATTTGCTCTCTGAAGTTGGCGCAACTCACCAGAGCACGCCACGTGTCAGCAGCGCAAGCGCAGCGCACTAGCGCAACGCACTGCGCTTGCATGACACGTGTCGTCACCACAAGCGCTTGCGCTCTTTGATCGGCGCAAAGCGTCTGAAATGCAATGCATTATTTAAAAAATGGGCCAAGCCCAAGTCAAAAAGACCAAACAGGCCTAATTAAGCTGATGCTCTGCATCATTTATAAATGGGCAGAGCCCAAACAAAATAATAAAAATGCTATGCATTTTAAAAGGGGCAGAGCCCAAACAAAGTAGATGCTTTGCATCATTTATAAATGGGCAGAGCCCAAAACAAATTGATGCTCTGCATCCTTTCTGGGCAGAGCCCAAATAAAATAAAAAAAGAAGTGCAAGCCCAAATGCAAACAAAATGTGGACATTTTTAATTGGACTTAGCCCAATTTTGGCCGTAAGTCCTTAAATTAAATTGGCTGAGCACGGCTGCTCCCTAAATCAATTTACGACCGGTTCGAGGGTACATCTCCGAACTCCTCTAACACCTCTCGTTGTAATCCTTCAACGACGTCAGAGAGGCGACGGGTCCCGACGACCACATATGAATATGGACTGCGGGGTCCCTAAACTCGTGGACCGAGACGTCCTTAAACTAATATCGGACCGAGACGTCCTTAAACTAATGATGGACCACCACGTCCCTAAACTGGCGATGGACCGAAATGTCCTTAAACTAATGACGGACCACCATGTCCCTAAACTGGAATACAGACCACCACGTCCCTAAACTGGCAATGGACCACCACGTCCCTAAACTGGAACACGGACCACTACGTCCCTAAACTGGAACAATACAGCCTCCAAATGCTATTTTGCCGGATCTAAACGGTCCCGTTTAAGTTGATCTTAGCCCTAAACACGGCTAACGTATCCTTGAACATTCAAACAGACTATAAAACTCCAAATCAACTTCGGTTCAAGGGTACATCTCCGAACTCCTCTGACACCTATCGTTGTAATCCTTCAACGACGTCAGAGAGGTGACGGGTCCTGACGGCCATATAATAAATGGATCACCACGTTAAGTTGATCTTAGTCTCAAACAGGACTAACGTATCCTTAACGAACGTTTAAGTTGATCTTAGCTTCAACACGGCTAACGTATCCTTAAACTAAAAACACCAAACCCAAATCTAAGTAAATACGGATTTGGACTAATCCACGTCCTACAGGCGACGGCATTACTCAGTCTCCGTATACAATCCACGGGCAACCACAAACAAAACAAACACACACGACACGAAGTGAAATTCTGGAGAAGAAGAAAGTGGCTACCGCGATGCGGTAGCATAATTAACTGCAGTGGCTTGCGCCTGCAGGAAAGAGCGTCCCCACAATCAAAAACCCCTCTAGCGAGGGGGAATCTGACGAAGTCTGCTATATCGGCCGCATCCGTCTAAATCTCCGATACACGGTGCCATAAATCAATTTGGCATCTTCGGAAAGGTAGACGGATAAAACCATATAGCATCTGCCCCGAATCTCAGGCCAGATGTCCTCACATCTCCGCCGCCATTCGGAGGGGAACAGGCGCGCTTGGCGCTATGCGTCAGACAATGAGTGCAGAGCGCTTCTTGTGAAATTTGGAGCGCTAAGGCTCTGCAACGCTATGCGTTAGTTTTGGAGCGCTGAAGCGCTTCTTTTGATTGGAGCGCTAGGGCTCTTTTTAGGCAGTTTTGCGTCCTGAGAATTAAATTCTCACTCTTATAAGAGACTTTGTATCATGGATCTAAGAACAAAGTTCTTATTTTTTATAGGAGATATTTTAATCTCTTATGTTTTCGATGAAAAGCTCTGTCTTTATGGATTTATGATCCTAAGAGAATTGAATTATTCGCCCCCTTTTTATAATGAGATATTATGATCTCTTTTGTGAAAGACAATTTATCTTATAGATCTATGATCTGAAAAAGATTAAGTTTTTCCCCTTATTTTTTTATGATAAGATACTTTGATCTCTTTTTATGAAAAAGCTTGGTCTTATAGATCTATGATCTTAGAAAAAGAAGTAAATTGTTCTTTTTATATGAGATGATTTCATCTCTCTGTTCGTTTTCTTACCTTGAAGAAAATCTTCTTCTTCTGAGAACTTGTTCTTTATCTTTGAAATTTCTCAAAATTTATAGGGGGGTTTCTCTTTATGAGACTTGAAGTCTTGGGGCCTTTATATAGGGTGGGCTGATTTGTTGAATTGGTTGAAGAGATCTTTTCTCTAATTGATTTGGGGATGTTCCCATGTTGGATCGTTGATCCAAGAGCTTCTGATTTACAGAAGGCAATCTTCTTGTTTTCAACAAGATTGGGAAATCTTTTCCCATACAAAATTTATTCTGTATTTTGGAGATTTTTAATCACCATTGGATCATTGATCCAACAGTGCTATGATTTTCACAGCATAATCTTTCCTGTTTGAAAAGATTCTGAGGAATGTTTCCTTAACAGAATTTTATTCTGGTCAATTGATAATTTTTAATCATGTTCGTTGGATCTTTGATCCAAGGGCCGAGAACATTTTGTTCTATCGCCAGCGCTGACATGCTTTGCACGTAGTGCACTGTTTGGAGTGCAGCGCTCTTAGCGCCAGTGCTCACATGCTTTGCCCGTGGTGCGCTACTTAGAGTGCAGCGCACTTGGCGCTGCTATGAAGCGCTGCTTCATTTCAAGTTTTGAAATTTGAACAGAGCTTCGCTCTGATTGGGGAAACAATCCCTCGCCCTCTTCATGGCTGCAAAGCGATCGGCCAGTTCCATTAATTTCGCCTCGATGACTCGGTGGGACTCACTTAGGCGGCGATAGGACTCCCGACACTTTGAGACGGCGAGCTCCGCGACGGCCGATCGGGCTTCAAGGACGGACAACCTCTCCCTCTCCAGACGCAGCTCAAGTGGCAGATCCTCGGCCTCCGAAGAAGACTCTCCCGCCGGCCTCGTAGCATGGATAGCCCCCTCGACCTCCATGCGAGTAACAAAGGCGCGGCGTTGAAGGACCTGACGAAAAATAGCAGAGAGACTTAGAGACACTAGAACTAAAGAAAGGGCGCTCAAAACAACACATGAGGGAGTACATACCTGCACCGCCTCCTGAGCTATAGCCGCTATTTGGGACCTCAGGGTCTTCCGCGGAATCTTGCCCCTGGCCGACTCTTTCATACCAGCAAGCAGGCCGGGAGCAACGGAAAGCCCAGACAGGACCATAAAATGGACTTCCCCCTCCCGCACAGGAATCCCCTCAGGAATCTCCGTCGGTGGCGCGCGAGAGACCGTTCTCTTCCTCTTAAGAGAAACCCCGTCTTCGTCCTCTCCTGCATCCCTCGTCCGGGGCTCGGGAACCCGTGGATGCCTTTGGCCGCCGCTGGGACAATCATCGGGAGCTCGTGACGAGGCAGACGGCCCCGCCGTCGGCGGCACATTTAGTGCGGGGCTCGGGTCAGCCGGAGGCGCGGCCGCACCGCCGGCCCCTCTTCAGGACAGGGCACCAAGGGCACCAAGAGTCCTGAATCGATCCATTTGTCCTGCCAAACGGAGAGGCAGGCTCGACTCAGAAGGAGGAGAAGCGGAAGAAAGAAAAGAAAGAAATCTAACCTGGTGGAGAGAAGTCCTCGGAAGAGAAAACGCAGTGATCTGACCTAAAGAGGAGAGCGCCGAGCTTACAAGATCAAGGACGGGGAAATTATGAAGAGATATGAGCCCTGAAGCGGACCCCACCTCTATTTATAGCTGCCAGCGTACACATCCTACGGCGATAGTCATCTCCCGCCAAAACGGTTCAGTGCATTCGACGGCCACGATCGCTCCACCCGTCGCATGCGCATTGGCCATATCCCATCAGACGCCAGAAGTCTGCAGCCCGTCGCATCAGCCAACCAGCGCCCGACACGTGGGCTGACGCTTCAGTGGACGTACGCCCGATCCGGCGCACCCTCTTTAATGCAAAGATCTCACCCCTGATTTGCTAGCGTCATCCAGAAGATACAACAGATTGCCCGGGAACACGCCCTGACGATATCTTCGAAAAGGAGCTCGCCTCGGGTGACCCGGCATACCACTCTCGACCCGACCCGTCAGCTGGTCGGGACGAGAGTGGGGGGCTAATGATGATGCTCGATATCGGTGATTTCCCAGATCATGACACGTGGCAGATGACGTGTCCCAAAGCTCACAAGAAAGGACCTACAATGGCCGACCAGACCACTCCTATGCCCGTCCTACAAGCAAACGCCGGCTCACCTCCGAGCCCCCTGCACAATTGGACTCCTCGGCCTCCCAGCTCGTCTTCGGGCTACCGCAAAACCAAGATACTCGGCTCTCCCGCTCGTCCGCGAGCACTCCCACCGAGGTCATCTTCCTCGGTTTCATCGACCGACCAGCGGCACCGCTCACAGGCGCAACCGCCATCCCGCGAATCTCGTCATGCGCGAGATATCCGCCGACCATATCCCATGTTCCACTCCATCACGATCCCCCATTAACGAGCCTGTCTCGCCATTAATGCGGGATCCCGCCCATCACGCGGGCGTGACGTCGGGAGCGTAACGGCCGGTGTGATTCTAGCGCCTGCCTGCCTGCTGCCACCGCTATATAAACCCCTCCTTCAGACGGTTCAAGTAAGCCATTTTTTACTCCACTGGGCCGTTACTCTGCTCGGATTTCCTCTCTAACTTGACCGTCGGAGGGTCCTCGGTGGTACAACCATCCCGGGGCTTCCTTGCAGGTAGCTCGACCCAAACAAGCTCAAACCTATTGAGATCCACACGCTTCAAGAGTCAGCCTCCAAATCCAATCTCAGCCGTCTATTGCCGCCATCAGCAGATCAACGGAAGGTAACATCTTGACGTGATCCGACCCCCGTCATGTTTAGCAGCCCTGCTATGAGCCCTGTCAACATATAAAATATAGAATTAGTAGTTTCATTCTGTAATTTTACTGCTTTATTAGTAGACTTTATCAAAGAGCCGTCACATAGTGGCTGGGCATTAACTATTTAATACCAGTTTACCTTCAACAGATTCTCTCTTTGGTAAAAAGAACTTCATTTGTAGAAAAAATTTGTACGAACTATAAGAACAATAATGGAATAGACGAATGTTAAAAATTCATGCTGGTGTAACTGTATCCTTACATCATCTGCAGTGAATTTTTTGAGACACGAAATGCGTTGTAAATTTAATATGGCAATCGAATGCTATGGTCGCCGGTTTCTAGATTAATTAGTTATGACTTTAGCGCTTTACTTTCTAAATTTTTGCATGTTTGTGGACATGAGAAATGTTTGTGTGTGTGAGAGAGATGGATTGGCAATGTACTGTTCTTTTAACCGACGAATGATTTCCAGAAGCTTCTTGGTCTTGCTTTTAGAAACTTTTTGGTGCCTTTTGTTTTAAATTCTTATATGTTGTGAACATTATGTCTAGATTGATGGCAGTATTCTCGTAAACCGCATGATGATTTTCTAATTCTTTTTGCATTTCAAACTAGTCGGTGCCTTCTCAATTACATGAAATCTGGACTGATAAGGTAGTGTTTTTTTAGACCCACACAATAATCTTCTAAAACCTCTAGCTTTTCCAAAACTTTTTTCTTCTTTGGTTGATATCTATCAAATTAATTGTCACTTCTACCGTTTCATCCTCAGCCTTTTTGCGAGGACGGTCATTTCCTGCATTATTTTGTTTAGTTTCTGTTTTTTATTCTAAATTAAAAAAAGATAATTTATTTTTTTTATTAGATGGATACCATGAAAACTTAGATATATAGAAGATTATAAAATATTTTAGATTCTTGTTTACATGATTTGTATACCATATATGATGCACAGAACTTCTTCTTTATTTTCCTCTTCACAGCAACCTTAAAAAAAAGGAATATTTCAGTTTTTCAGCAGAAAAACAAAAAACAACCGTTTCTACTTCTTCCATTTATAATGAGTGTACAATGTATTTGCAAACCGATTTCAATAATTTTCTCACCGTAGATCAAATGGATAATTTTGATATTTTGGATTGGTGTAAAACATATGGACACGTGTATCCTGTGCTTTCTAACATGGCTCGTGATTTACTAACAACTTCGGTGTTCACAGTAGTTTCGGAGTCTGCAGGTAACAGAGTTCGGAGCAATAAGATAGCAAGGCTGTCGGATGACGCATTGGAGATTGCCGTGTGCCAAAAAAATTGGTTCGATGCGGAAAATAGACAACAACACATTAAGAGCATTGAAGACTCGAACACCGATGAAGAGTAAAGACAGATAGGAGCTCACCGGTTAGGGTTTTTTTATGAATTGTATTTTAAAATTTTTTGGCAATTGTATGAGGAGTAAGGTTTGCCAACTTACGTCCCCGTCAAACTTTTTTCGATCAATAAAATATCTCGGTTAGTTCTAAGACCTACACGAAGTTCAGGTAAATTTTTTTTCATAAAACTAAATATTTTACTTTTAAAAACTGGCCAGCCCGGCTTGACTGGCCCGATCCAAGCCGGGCCACGGGCCATGCTGGGTTTGGGATTTGAGCTGGTCCTAAGCCCGGCTCGAAGCCCAGCCCGGCCCGGCCCGAAGTCCTTTCGGCCCGAAGTCCCTTAAGCCCGGTCTTTTTTTATGAATTGTATTTTTAAATTTTTTGGCAATTGTATGAGGAGTAAGGTTTGCCAACTTACGTCCCCGTCAAATTTTTTTCGATCAATAAAATATCAGGGTTAGTCCTAAGACTTGCACGAAGTTCAGGTAAATTTTTTTTCATAAAACTAAATATTTTACTTTTAAAAACTGGCCAGCCCGGCTTGATCGGCCCGATCCAAGCCGGGCCACGGGCCATGCTGGGTTTGGGATTTGAGCTGGTCCTAAGCCCGGCTTCCAGCCCGGCCCGGCCCGAAGTCCCTTCGGCCCGGCAGGCTCTGGACTGGACCAATCCGGCCCGGCCTGATAAACATCTTGAGATGTTTTACACCGTTACATGGTGGAATCACAAAGAAACATAATTTGTGGTACGATTCAGCTCCATATGTCTGCTACCACAAGTAATGATGAAACAATTAACTGATTGAAGATAGCATGTAAATCAGAAGTTTTTTTTTCCACATGTGCTTCTAATTTGAATAGAAATGGATGGATAAAATTCTCAAAAATCTTTAAGGCTACCGTGAAATGGATTGAATGACTTTCTAGTTTTTGTCAGCTGTTACTTCCACAAGAGTTAGAAAGTGAGCCGCACTAACCTTGCATGAGAAGACTGACCATTGGTAGACACGACAGGGCAAGAGACGACGACAGTATTGACTCACGAGGATTTGATAATATGATGGTCGGTCAGTTGTTATGTATTATGAGGCTTGTTTTCTGAGTTTATTTTGAAATGTTGGGGCCGAATTGTTCCGGTACTTGTTTGCTTTTCTTCCCTTTTACTTTTGTTTTTTTGTTATATCTTGCCCTTCCAAACTTTGATATTTTCATATTTCGCTTAAATCTCGGATCTTTCCACGTTTCATTCTAAAAATTCAAATTTTCATATTTCACCTCCAAAACCTTTGGCTTGTTCAAAAATCTTCATTAAATAACAAAATTTTCCTGTAATTTATAAACAATATATTTTTGAACAATCAAATGTTCTGAGGTTGAAATATGGAAAAACAATTTTTTTGGAATGAACATAAATATATTAAACATTTCAAAGTAGAATATAAAAATATAAAGTTTGGACGTAAAATATGAAAATATTAAATTTTGGGAGAAGATATAAGCAAAACCTTTTTTTGGTATGACCATGATCTATTTCCGTTAATACTTTAGTATAATAAAAGAGGGGGCTATTACCTTAGAATTTTGTTTTTTTCAAAAAAGAAAATATTTATTAAAAAAAGAAAAGAAGAAGGGTGAAATGTAAGTAGACACCCTGGCATGCGTTGCGACTGAAGCATAAGGTTGCGTTTGATATATGGAATGTGAGATCATCAGGAATCCTCATATTCCGGGAAATATGATGACCGTGCATCCAATTTCAAGCATTGGTACATTTTAATTATCCACGGTAATATATGTATGCAACTGTCGACCGGCGACATACAATGGGAGGTTCTCCCGGCAGCGAAAAATGGCAGCGAGGACAGCGGCTGGCGGTGAACATCTGACCGGCTGCCGGCTGGCGTCCGACAGGAAGAAGACCGGCGGCTTGCAGCGAGGGAGCTCGGCTGTGAACGTTCGACCGACAGCGAAGGAGGACGACAGCAAGGGAGGACGGAGGCGAACGTCCGACCGGCGACTGGTCAATGGCGAGGGATAACAGCGGCCAACGTCGGACCAATGGTGGGTAGCGACAGAGGCTGACAGCGAATGTCAGATCGACATCGGAAGGGCAAGGCAGGCAGGTGATGAACTTCCGACCGGCAGACCGCCGGTAGCCGCCGATGAGAGGCCGACAGCGGGCGTCGAGGGAGGCTGACGGCGAGTGGTGGATGGTAATGGCATATGTCGTGTTAGGTCGATATATTTTATGGTAATTTAGGAGAGACACCTGTTTTGGGGAGAATTTGATTCCCATGAAATGGGGTTATTTGATTACCACTGTAATGCAATATTCCCAGGAATATTTTTTACACATAAACCGCAGGATATGTATTCTCTAAAGGCCTGTATTGTATAGGATACTAGGGATAAATATATATATATATATATATATATATATATATATATATATGTGTGTGTGTGTGTGTGTGTGTGTGTGTGTGTGTGTGCAGGACAATCTTGCTCAGTCATATAGTATACTATTTAGGTTGTCTTTATCTGAACATGTGTATTTATTTTTCTTGCCGCTTTGTATTGCTTATATATATTGATAAAGACTCGATTTAGTAGTATACTATTTTGGTTTGTCTTTATCTTAATATGTGCATATGTTTTACTTGATATCACATATGGCTGATACATGTTAATAAAGCCCGTAGGATTTTGCTCGACTAAAAGCGTTATGATGGCGATCATACTTGTGGGGGCTCGGTAGTCCATAAGTAAATTCTTAAATGTCCAAAGTCACATGAGTATCAAGATCGGGTATCGATATTTCAGAATAGACTTGTGTATACATTTCTAGATCCCAACGAGAGGCGGTGGTTGATCCTACAACCATTGGTGTGATCATCTAAAATTGTATACAGGTGCTCACTAGGGGTGAGTACACTGGACGGACTCGCCAAGAATTTCTAGATGGTATTATACCTATCGTCAGATGGCGGTTTTCAGGTGACATGAGTACAGATTAGTTTTTAGATCTGAGATCGTCATTTGTCTCGTGTAAGTTCCCACTGTACTTAGATCACTACCTTACCACGGCTCTACTGAGTCGTGCAAACAGGTTTTGGTTGGGTACAGCCTCGAGCCACATGGAGGCAGTAATCGATTGTCAGGTATTCGTCTCTCCCGGTATTGGGAGTCGATATCGCACTGTATCAGGTTGGTTGGAACCATAAGATCTTGGCCAAGGCAGATAGGATTTACTGATGGTTAGATCAATAGTTTCTCAGATCGGCCTGAGTCACATCGACACGACTTACCGGTTATTAAAAATCTGACATTTACCACCCCTAAATTCGATATGCGATATTCTTATACGAAGAGACCAGACTGTACGGAGATTGTCACGAATATGCTCGGTAGAGGTTCGGATGCGTTTTCTCGTCGACCTTCTATTCGACAGGTGCCTGGGTAGTCGTTATGTACAGCTAGTGTCACTGATGTGTTTGTGGTTAAACTCACTGTCAGCGTACTGTCGAATCTTTAGAGTCCCACACAGAGAGTTTTCCTGGTTCAGGCGAAACGATGTAGATGTCGTATGTTTATACGTGTAGGGTTCCGATTAAATACGTGTACTAGTTGCGCGAAATTTAATCGGACAGTTGTGATACTAGATGGCTTAAGATTAAGACAGTTTATTAAATCACGTATTAATTTAATTCTAGTATCATATTATTGGATTTATCTATCTCTTGGTATTCGTATTTTTGGTATGAATACGGGTATGTATATACGGTTTACTATTCTTGTATTTATACAAGAAAGGCTTTTAGAAGGACACCTCATTTTGCATTTTCTATTTAATAGAAATTAGTAAATGAGGTGTATAGGTGAGGTGGCATAGATATGGTGAGAGGTATGGTCTTAAATTATTTTAATGCATTTGGCTAAACTATTCAAGCTTGGCTACTTTTTTTTATTTGAAAAATGAAAATGGTTGATATATCTTTTTCAGGCCATTTTCCCCTATCATTCTCACCATTGTACTCTCTTTCCCCATCTCCTTTTTCAAACCCTAATCCCTCTCATGTGTTGAGAACCATAGGATTTAGAGATAGATAAACACAATTAACAATCTCTACATCTCCTAAACGAGTTAAGCTAGCAAACTCGTTTGTTTAGTTACTTCTTTTTTAAAGTGCAAGCTTGAACCATATACCTTCGGTTGGATCATCTAGTATTGAGAAGGCTTCCAAGCAAGTTTTCTAGGACCTCAAGGAGCACAAGAAGGAAAAATTTCGAAAATCGAAGGACTTGATCTTTTAGGTATAACCCATTTTCATATTAGTTAAACTCCTTATAGTTGCTAGTTTAAGATTATGGTTTGATCCTTGGGGTTTTGTTGATTGTGTTTCCTCAAAATATGATTTTTTTTCATTCCACGTCTCTACTTTTATTGTAGAGTGAGTACAATTGTCACGAACCGGAAACGGCACGTGACAGACACTTGAATCACGTGAAATCTATAGGACCCCACCGTAACCCAAGTAAACCGAAAATCAGGAATCTAAAATTTTTAGAGAAAATAGTGGAGGTGGTGTTTGGAAAAAGGGTATAAATGAAATCAAGTTCTTCTTTTTAAAGTTTAATTAAATTTCGTTGAAATACAAGTATGTTGTATACTAAAATTTGAAAACATTTTCGTCTTTTGAAATTTTGGCAGCACCCTTTTTATAAATTTTGATAAAAACCAGTACATATACATAAATATAATCCGCATCCCTAATCGGGAGCTAATCATCACCCAAACCACGGAATCACAACCATGCAGTATATATACGACGACCAAGGCGAAGATCGACACAAGGAAGAAAGTAAAGGAATGCCAAAATATCATCAAAACGCAGCTATATCATCATCAACTCAACGTAAAAAATAATATACAAGTCTCGTTCTAAGTCCAAAAGAATGCACAAATCTGGTCTCTAAGTCTACAAATATACATATAAATCTGGTTGATATAGTTTTTAACTAGATTACAAATGAATAAAATATACAAGCGACGGTTACGATCTGTAATATAACAGACCTACCAAGCAACCACCCAAAAGAAGAAACGTTCCAGCAAGCCGCCTATCGATCAACGACTTAGGCTATCGCTTAAACCAGTATTCTCGGGTGGATCGTTTTCGACGCAGGAGATCGATTACGAGAGCTTGATTCTTCAACTCTAGGAGCTCAAGGAGTGAACCGTACAAGACCCGAAGGACCGATTTCAAAGGTTGTAGTACTAACCTAGTAGCTAAATCTCTTGTTGTTTAATTTAGTTTAGTGTTTGGACATATATTCTAGGGTTTTAGTGTGTAGTGCTCAATTATTTTTAAAGTTTTTGATTCCGCAAAACTGTAGTAGTCACGGTAAGGAGCACCACACACTTATATTGGTATCAGAGCCAACCCAAACACTAAAAATAATTTTAGACGATGCTAGAATATCGAAATCGAAATAACTCTGTATTTGACAAACCTGATATCCAAGTTTCTGTCGAATTTTTTTGAGCATCTAAATTTTCTTTTAAATAATTGCAAAATGCTCTTTGTATTGTAATTTGAACGCCAGAGAAGAACGAAACACTAATTCCAATTTTGGCCGCCAGTTTTCTAAGAATCCCCGCCATTGGCGGTTTTTATGTTGACTTGGATCTCATACTTCTTGTGGTATTTTGTACCACTTGGATTTAGGGTTTCTGGTATTATTTGTTTGTGCCCAGATTTCATATTGTGTTATCTTTGTGCTTGGGCAATACGGAGTATTTCTAAATCGAAATTTTAACATCGTTGCTTGTTTTTCGTTCGTATATATGTTTCTGAACGTCAACTAATGACTATATGTCGATTAGTAGGGGTTGCACATATCTTGTATCTGTTGTGGCTTTAATATGGAAATAGTTGTGATGTTCGTGATGTTATAGCCAGGGTTTTACATGTGAGAAGAGTGTTTTCTTTTTTCATTCATGTATTATTCAAATGTTGTAATATTTTTTTTACGGGGCACTTCCGGATTGAGATTGTAACCACCGTTGTATTATTTACATTTCTGTACCTAGAATAGACCCAAGGCGGGGTGCTCAAATAACTGGGTTCTAGAGTCTAAAAGGTGACCATCTCGGGCAGTGAGAATGGATCACCTAACTCTAGGATTGGTAGGGTTGATTGCCGCACTCGTAGGGGTCTGGGAGATTGGGTATTGGTTATTCATCATGACTGTGGAATCTACATTCTCGTAATTGGTTTAAACGAAAACACTGAAATCCTAGTATATCCTCTATGTTCATTTATGTAGCTTCTGCTGTGATCTGTGATGTTTATCATTGTATGAAACGAATGACTATATATAGTTTATATATAATAAACGTTGCGTATGTTTAGCATCCGCGCTAAACCAGTCCCCGTCCTACCGTAGGTTAAGTAACCTTACGGTGAAGACCCGGGACCCTGTGGCGAATGCGAATGGTATAAGCGTACGTTCTATTTTCATTTCTTCTACAATGATAGGGTTAATTGATGAGACCGCATTAATTTTGAATAGTGCAAAGAAAAAAAACCAAAAGGCTTAACGTCATTGGAACAATTTAGAAACCTCTCGGTTTTCTTTAAAAACGACCTTTAAATGCGGAGCCTAAATATCACGCCCTACCCCAATACAGAGAGTATTGTCCACTCTGGCCGAAACCGCACGGTTTTATCCTTCGGGGCTCGCCAGAGTTGCGCACGTCGCCTACGATTTGGAGGACCCAGTCACCGTTGTCGTCCAGCCTAGTCATGACGTCACGTCACTTCTCAGCCAGGTCCAGTCTTGCACGTATAAGTTTGCATCGCGACGTTGTTCCAATGTCGAACGTGTTAGTTATGTATATGCCCTAGAGGCCATTGTTGTACATATGATGTATATTATAATGGATGCTTGGATATATAGAGAGAGGACTTTCTTGCTCGTCATGATAGTATGCTATTTGGTTTCACTTTATCTTAACATGTTGATTTGTATTAGTTTACTGTCTTACTCTCACATGTTGATAAAGCCCTTAGGATATGTACTCGACTACTGGGACTATGATGAGATCATACTAGTGGGGTCACGGTAGTCGATGAGTACATCCTATAACCGTTCCTAGTCGAGGGTGTGTCGAGACTGGGCATCGATACACCAGAATAAACTAGCGTATACGCATCTTGACCCATATGATGGGCGATGGATGATCCCATATCCATCGGTGTTTGACATCAAAGATAGTATACGGGTGCTCAGTGGAGACTGGGTACACTGGACGGACTCGCCGAGAACTCCCAGATGGTATTATACCTCACGTCAGATGGCAGTTCTCTGGTGACACTGGTACAGGTAGTCTGTAGACCCGAGATCGTCATAGAGTCTTGTGTGATTCCCACTGTGCTTTGATTTCCACCTTACCACGTCCAAGAGGGCGTGCAAAATGGTGGCTTTTGGGTACAGTCCCGAATCACATGGAGGCAATGAGCGATAGGAGGGATTCATCTCTCCCGGTATAGGGAGTTGATGTTGTGCTGTGTTCGATTGGCTAAAACTGGAAGTCCCTGGCCAGGGCGGATATTGAGTACTACTGGTAAGTTTTATCAGTAGGTTCTCGACCTGTTATGAGCCTCACATCGACACGACTTATCGGTTACTGGGGTCTGACGTATACCACCCCTAGACTAGATATGCAACATATCAGACGAAGAGACCGGACTGTACGGGAGTGTTACTGATTGAATTCACAGGAGAATGTACAGGCTTGCTTGTTGATCTTCTGATCGCTTAATACCTGGATGACTGTTACGTTTAGCTGACCGCTTACAGCTTATGGGTGTTTGATATGATCATCACCTGCTACCGGCGTATTAACGATTCTTTAGAGTCCTACACAGAGGTTTCTTGACTCAGGCAAAACGGAGTAGGAGCACATATGTGATATGTGTAGGACCGAGGATAATACGATATGAGATACCGTATTATATTCTCGCGATATTTTGATATGAGCCGGGTCATCGGATCAAGTGTTGATTCGATGAATCGGTACATGATATATTAGTCGGTTATATTCGATATAGCCGGATTGTCGGATCAAGTGTTGATTCGATAATTTAATGTATAATTATATATGTGATATATTACATTACATTATCTAATATTGGCTCACTTTATTGATTTATTTTCTCACCGGATAATACATTGATATATATGCCATATATATTAATTGTATTATTTTCTTTTGTTACAAATATATATTATATATATGATATATAATATTGTAACATGATATGATTACTAATGCAACATGTTTAGTGGAGATTAAACAAAAGGTTAGGGTTTGATTTGGGTTAGTTCTTTCTTGATGCTTCTAAAAGGGTTTTCTTTGTTTCTAGCAAAAGATATTATGCTTGATATTTTGCTAGATATTTCTAACCCAACCCAAATCCTTCACCCTAGGTTAAGTCTCTACAATGGTTAGCCTCTTCATATTCAACCATGGTTGCATTTTTAATCATTATGATATTTTTCATTATTCATCACAAAAGGATTCATTCTTCTTTTTCCTTGAGCTTTGAAAAAGCTTTCTAGGTTTTCTTTATGTGATGATTTAGTATGAGAATTTGATAATAAAAGAGAGCATAAATCCTACTTAATCATCCTCATCTAATCTAGTCAATTAGATTAGGGTGTTCACCTCATTAGTGAGTGAGAGCTTGAGTTAAAGAAACTTCGAGGTAGATCATCGGAGAAAAGGAAGACTACAAGCAAGCATGGATCGTCCGGGTTGTGGAGCCTCTCTTGAGTCCGGGAGATCATGGATCGCGGCGAAGGGACTTCTACTCGGAGTTTATGAAGCGAAGGAGCAGACTACAAAGGTTGTAATCCCTCACTCTTAGTTGTAAAGGTGTTTACTTGCATGTTAAACCCTAATAATCTAGCAAAGATCCCGGCTTTGGGTTGTTCGGCACGTCTAAATTTTAAATCGGGCATGGTTGATACCTTATAGACCCTTGTATGACTGCCTAGGAACCCTACAGTGGTATCAGAGCCTAACTAGAGCATTAGGCGAAATGTATACGAAATTAAAACTCCGATCAAACCCCGAAACATCGAACATGACCCCCTCTCTGGAAATTTTGTAAAAATGTGATTTTTTCTGCATTAAAAATACTCAAAAAAATCAGCAGGGAATTCTAAGGATAACCATGAAACACGAGTCCCCAAGGCTCTCAAAGAGCCGCGGAACCGCGGCAAGAACATGCTTGCCGCGGCGGTTCCACGGCCAAAAGAGTGAATTGGGGACATGTGTTTGTACAGTATTATCCGTAGGTGTTTCTTGATATTTCTGGGTATTTTTAATCTTACTCAAGTGTTGAGTGTTCTGGGGATTATTTTGAATTTGTTGATTCGATCAGAAAG
Source organism: Agapanthus africanus (assembly GCA_030015575.1). NCBI lineage: Eukaryota > Viridiplantae > Streptophyta > Magnoliopsida > Asparagales > Amaryllidaceae > Agapanthus > Agapanthus africanus. The sequence goes on from JASDDO010000016.1 coordinate 409,974,669, forward strand.
TTTAATTTCGTTCTGTTTTCTGGATTTTTTAGAAACTGTTAAAATGTTCAAACGGATATCATTAACTCACTTTTTCCCGGCACGAAAAACTTTCAAGTGTTGAATTTTTCTTGAGTTTAAATCTTTCGGAAAAATATGCAAGTAACGCAGTAGACCCTCTAGAAGAACACAAATCTTAACTCGATTATGTGACCGTCTGAACCGCCTCTGAACCTTAGGGTTTGGGGCAGTACGGCGTTGCCACATGTGAGGTGTTGGCTTGACCCTTCTACGGCTGGACCATTGGTACTGTGACGTATTCTGGGACTTTTTGAACCCCGCTCAAGTGTTGAGCTATTTAGGAAATCTTGGGTATTTGATTATTCGATCGGAAAGTTTAATATTGTCTATTTATCTGGAATGTGATACAATATGTGGAATTCATATAGTTAAGCATGAAATGCGAAGTATGTGATATTTCGGATTTACGATGTCTAAAGTGATTGTGGATTCCAAATGTTGTAGTTTTACACTTTATTTTCTGTGACCGTAAGTGTAGTATGTAATTGTATTGCCGGTTTTCGTTGCTATACATCAACGACGATCGGTGTATGCATACTTACTTACGTTGATGATATGAGATATTATGTGTTGCTGTGATATGTTATATTGGATCGTCGTGTTCTGAATAGCCGGGGGTTTTATGTGAGATGGTGGTTTTTATTTCCATTCATGTAAAATTCATTTATATGTAATATTCTTTTATTGGGGCACTTCCGAGATGAGGTTGATATCACCAGTGTATATTATTTACTTTTCCGCATTAGGTAGACCTAAGGAGGAGAGCACAAGTAACCGGGTTCTATGGTCCAGTGGGAGGCCATCTCGAGGAGTCGAGACCAGGTCTCCTAACCCTAGAATTGGCAGTGTTGCTTGCCGCTCTCGTAGGGGTCTAGGGATGTGGGTTTGGATATTCATCGCGACCGTGGAATCCGTGTTTTATACATGCTCGAAATAAAACACGGACGTCCTAGTATATCCAATATTTCATATGTTATCTTCTGCTGCAATGTTCTGTGATGAGATCATATTACTGCCTGAGACGAATGCTTATACTATATATATATTGATATATAAATATTACTGTTTTCATTTCTTCTGTGATACTTAGGAAGCATTAATTGATGGGATTTTTATTAATGAGATTAATAAAAGAAAAGAAACCTAAAAGATATTGCAGAATCAAAACTTTATAAAAAAGGTAGCTACAGTCTTGTTTTGCACAGCGGTATATATGATATACCCTGCACCTTATTCGATGAGGAAAGAGCCGAGATCCCTTCATCGGGAGTGACCTCTTTAGCAAAACTGGCAGATGCTACAAACTCACGGTTTAGTTTTTGACGGCTTATAGAGTTCTTGCTTTGCACAGCGGTATATATGATATACCCTGCATCTTATTCGGTGGGGAAAGAGCCGAGATCCCTTCACCGGGAGTGACCTCTTTAGCGAAACTAGAAAAGCCTCAAAAACACTCCTTTTCAAAAACCACTTGTTTCTACAACGATATCAAGTTTATTACGCAATAGGTTTTCAGAAAAACCCGTCGTAGCCTTCCATCATTTCAGATGAATCCTACTTAGTATTCGTACTACATTTGTTGACCTCCGTCAAGACGAAGTGTGCGGTAGCTAACTAGTATTTATCTATTTATGCATGTGATGCAGATTGGATTAGGGTAGTCGTACGGCCTTGTTGACCTCCGTCAAGGGTCGTGCGGGTGGGTCTGATTTAATCAAGAAATGACGGGTTGAACTTGACTAGCACCCTATGATTTGTTGACCTCCGTCAAGGTCATGGGATGCTTGGGGAAAAATATTATCGGGAATTTCAAGTGTTGAAATTTGCAATGAGATTGCATATCTCCTATAAGATAGTTGGATCCCGATACCCGCTGTGAGTAAGAGTTACTCCTGGGAGAATTTTACACAGGACAATTAGCCGATCAAGTAGGTGTCTAGAAAGGTGTTAACGGGGTTATGCCTCTGGAAAAACGAGATTTATTTTAATTAGGTCCGTGCGAAAGCACGGGGAACCTCCCTCAAGTACCGACACTGATCTGGCTGAAAGATTGACGAAATTGTAGGGTGTAATTAATCCCGGCTAATCTTACCTTTTAGGGTTTGAAGGAAGATTTGATAAAAACAATAGGAGATATTCTGATTAGATAAGATAATAACCAATCTAATCTTGCAAGAGCATACGCTAAATTGTTTTCTTCTCTCTCTCTCCAGGTAGCGACCATGTCAGGCCATAATCAAGATAATAATATGGATGTATTGACTGAACCCGCTTATTATACTGAGCAGGGGAATGTTGGTCCCGTTCTATCTTATAAGTGTTATAAGACTGAGCAGGAAACAGGAGAATATCTGGATTCTCACGCCGCCCAAACGAAGAACAAGCATGTTGATGCATCTTCTTCGGGTGTGTTAGTTATTGAGAACTGTTTCTCAGTTCATCCTACGTCCTGAGTATTAGATACCGGATCGGGATCCCACATATGTAAATTGTTACGTGGGCTACGTAAAGGTAGAGAACTGGGAAAAGGTGATCATTCCATACAAGTAGGGAATGGTACACGTATTGCCTTGTATTACCAAGTAGTAATATAATGATTCTGAACGAGTGCTATTATATACCGAACATGATGTGCAATATTATATCAATTTCTTTATTAAGTAAAGAAGGATATAATTTTGTAGTACAGGATAATGTTATGAACATTTTCCTAAATCAAAAGTTGATTGGATCAGGCTCGTTACATAAGGGCATATTCATTCTCAATCAAAATACAGTCCTTAATATACAAAACACACACAAGAGGAAAAGTTCAGAAATGAACAAATCCTTCTTGTGGCATTGTAGACTTGGTCATATCAATGCGACACGGCTAGCTAAGTTACATAAGGATGGATATTTTAATCCGTTCAAATTATCATATTATGATACTTGCCATTTATGTTTCAAAGGAAAAATGACCAAAACTCCGTTTTGTGGACACAGAGAAACAGTTGAGGAACTCTTAGGACTGGTACATAGTGATATATGTGGTCCCATGTCTACACATGCCAGGAACGGTTCTTCCTACTTTATTACATTCATTGACGATCTCTCTAGATACGGACATGTGTTCCTGATGAAACACAAGTCTGAAGCTTTTGAGAAATTCAGAGAATATAAGAACGAAGTAGAGAACCAAACGGGCAAAAGTATTAAGATCCTTCGATCTGATCAAGGAGGAGAATACTTGAGCAATGAGTTCCCGGACTATCTAAAAGAGAATGGGATTCTCTCTCATCTTACTCCTCCTTATACACCACAGCACAACGGTGTATCGGAGCGGAGGAATCGCACCCTATTAGATATGGTGCGCTCTATGATGAGCAATGCTGAGTTGCCTATTTCTTTCTGGGGGTATGCGCTTGAGACAGCGGCATACATACTGAATAAAGTTCCTACCAAATCTGTGCCTACCACCCCATATGAGATATGGGAAGGGAAGAGACCATATCTTAATTTTGTTAAGATATGGGGTTGCTCGGCCTATGTCAAAAGACAAAAATCGGACAAACTCGAGGCAAGGTCTGTTTTATGTAAGTTTATTGGATATTCCAAGCATTCGTGAGGGTATATTTTCCAACACAGTGAGGAACAAAGGGTGTTTGTTGCTCAACACGCCACCTTTTTAGAAAAGGAATTTCTTGCAAAAGAGATTAGTAGCTCTGAGGTGGAACTGGAAGAAGTTCCAGCAGAATAAACTACAACTGAAAATTTGATGGAACCAGAGGATTCAGTAGTACCCGACGAACCCCAGCCTCTCCGCCGATCTAGCAGGGTTTCTCATCCACCTGAGAGATACTACGGTTTTCTCATTGATGGTGGGAGCGAGGACTGCATCATAGAAAATGATGACCCGACTAGTTTCGAGCAGGCCATCATGAGTGGTGACTCTATGAAATGGCTGGATGCAATGCGATCTGAGATGGATTCCATGTACACCAACAAAGTATGGACTTTGGAAAATGCTCCTGAAGGGGTAAAACCTATTGGGAGCAAGTGGATCTTCAAAAAGAAAATTGGTGTAGATGGAAAAATTGAGACTTTCAAAGCTAGACTTTTTGCAAAGGGTTTTCGTCAACGACCAGGTGTAGATTATGACGAAACCTTTTCTCCAGTGGCTATGCTTAAGTCTATCCGGATCCTATTTGCCATTGCTGCATACCATGACTACGAAATCTGGCAGATGGATGTTAAGACCGCCTTTCTAAATGGTGATTTAGAAGAGTGCGTGTACATGACTCAGCCAAAGGGCTTTGTAGATAGTGGGAGCAGCGGAAAGGTGTGCAAGCTGCTTAAATCCATCTATGGATTAAAGCAAGCATCGCGGAGTTGGAACATCTGCTTTGATGTTGTAGTCAAAGAGTTTGACTTCATCAAAAACGTAGATGAACCTTGTATATATAAGAAGGTTGCAGAGAGTAAGGTAGTCTTCCTTGTATTATACGTCGATGAGATACTCTTGATAGGAAATGACGTTCCTATGCTGCAATCGGTCAAGCTCTTCTTATCACAAAGATTCTCAATGAAAGATCTAGGTGATGCCTCCTGCATACTGGGAATAATGATCTATAGAGATAGATCTAAACGGATACTGGGATTGTCCCAATTCAGGTACATTGACACCATACTAAAGAGGTTTAGTATGGAAGAATCCAAGCGTGGGAACCTTCCCACGATCTCTGAATTCACTCTCTCCAAAGAGATGTCTCCCAAGACTGATTTGGAGAGAGCTCGCATGCAAAGGATACCCTATGCTTCGGCAGTAGGCTCTATCATGTATGCGATGCTATGTACCAGACCCGATATAGCATACTCACTAAGTGTAGTGAGTAGGTATCATGCAGATCCTGGAGAGAGTCACTGGATAGCTGTGAAGAACATTCTCAAGTACTTGAGAAGGACTAAAGAGATGTTCTTGGTGTATGGTAACGGAGAACTCCAGGTGGAGTTCTTTACCGATTCCAGCTTCCAGAGTGATAAGGACGACTCTAAGTCGCACTCGGGATTTGTCTTTACCCTCAATGAAGGGACGGTGTGTTGGAAGAGTTCCAAATAGGATACCGTTGCAGACTCGACGATGGAGGCTGAATACATCGCTGCCAACGATGCTGCCAAAGAGGCTGTCTGGATAAAGAAGTTCATTACTGAACTTGGTGTGGTTCCGTCCATTGAGTATCCAATACCTTTGTATTGCGATAACAATGGAGCTGTAGCTTTGGCCAAGGAACTCAGGTCCCATCAGAAGTCCAGACATATTCTGAGGCGGTATCACCTGATCCGGGAGATAGTTGATCGCAGGGAGATCGAAGTCAGGAGAGTTGATACGAAAAACAACACTACGGATCCACTCACGAAGGCCATTCCCTAGATACAGTTTGAGAGATTATTCGGGATGCTAGGTAGGAGATACTACAGCAGCTGGCCTTAGTGCAAGTGGGAGATTGTTAGTTATGTATATGCCCTAGAATCCATTGTTGTACATATGATGTATATTATAATGGATGCTTGGATATATATAGAGAGGACTTTCTTGCTCGTCATGATAGTATGCTATTTGGTTTCACTTTATCTTAACATGTTGACTTGTATTAGTTTACTGTCTTACTCTCACATGTTGATAAAGCCCTTAGGATCTGTACTCGACTACTGAGACTATGATGAGATCATACTAGTGGGGCCACGGTAATCGATGAGTACATCTTATAACCGTTCCAAGTCGAGGGTGTGTCGAGACAGGAAATTGATACACCAGAGTAGACTAGCGTATACGTATCTTGACCCATATGATGGGCGATGGATGATCCCATATCCATCGATGTTTGACATCAAAGATAGTATACGGGTGCTCAGTGGAGACTGGGTACACTGGACGGACTCGCCGAGAACTCCCAGATGGTATTATATCTCACGTCAGATGGCAGTTCTCTGGTGACACTGGTACAGGGTAGTTTGTAGACCCGAGATCGTCATAGAGTCTTGTGTAATTCCTACTGTGCTTTGATTTCCACCTTACCACGTCCAAGAGGGCGTGCAAAACGGTGGCTTTTGGGTACAGTCCCGAATCACATGGAGGCAATGAGCGATAGGAGGGGATTCGTCTCTCCCGGTATAGGGAGTTGATGTTGTGCCGTGTTCGATTGGCTATAACTGGAAGTCCCTGGACAGGGCGGATATTGAGTACTACTAGTAAGTGTTATCAGTAGGTTCTCGACCTGTTATGAGCCTCACATCGTGTAACACCCGAGCCCAATGCTACTGGTTTCTGTTGTCGTATGTTGGCGTATGGCATTTTTCGTTGATTCTACTTGACTGTTGTGACTTATTGTAATTTTACCCCGTCAATTCATTTCTGCATATAACAATTTATGGCATCTAAAATAAAATTAAAAATATTTGTCATGGCCTGATTGACACCCCTAACCCCGTTGTAGCGTCCGTGCGTCGTGTTCTCGTCCCGTTCAGTGAAACGGGCGAGTTTGGACGGCTACGCGCACGTACGTGTGTCCGTTTTGGGGGTATACTTTTTGATTGTAAAATACTTCATTTTAAATTTTGGATCCCGCCTAAAATATTCTTATTTCAATTTCAAATTTTTGGACCCGACCCGGGCGCAATTTGGAAATGTTTTACATTGCGCCAAAATCCCAAATTTCTAATATTTTAAACCGTCAAAATATTTTAAACCATATACTATATTTTTCATATCTAATAAATCTTTAAATAAAAATTCCCTTAAGAAATCTTCAACCAATCACGATTCTCTTAACTATCCCGTGGGCCCCATCCTCTTTCTCTCTCTTTCTCTCTTCCCGTCTCTCTCTCTCTCTCTTCTATATCTCTCTTTCTCTCTTCTATATATAAACCCTTCCCCTCCATTTCTTTTCCTCAGAAACCCAAACCCAACGGGAACCCTAGCCGCCGTGCCCTCGCCGCCGCATCCCCAACGCCGACGCCATCACCACCGGCCACCTCGCCTCCTCGCCCTCGTCGCCTCCACAACCATCTCTTCTCCCTCCTTCATCATTTTCCCGTGCCCCTGCACCAGCACTGCGGCCACCTGCACACCTTTGTACGCATCTGCGCCGCCGTGAGTCGCCGCCAGTGACCTCGTCCCCGTGTCCTCGGTCCTCGCGCACCCTCCTCGGTGAGTTTCACATCCCCTCATCTTCTCCTTTCTTCGTCTTCCTTCGCATGTTCAAGTTCTTGATCTGAAAATTTTCCGCCGTCATCGCAGGCCGACCGCCGGAGCTCCGTCGACGAGGTCGACCGACACCACCCGTCCCACAGACCATTGTAAGCCTTCCCTTCTCCATCCTCCTTTCCCTTTCTTCTTTATTTTCCTTTCTTTTCTTGTTGCAACTCTTGACATTCACTGTTTTTGTATCTCGCCGGATTCCAGCCGTGCCGGCGACGTGTCCCGACGTTCCAGCGCGGTACCCCGACCCGTGTGGCTTCACTGTTTGTCGTTTGGGTTCATTCCGTGAACCGTACGCCCGTCGCGAGATTTCCCCGCCGACGTTTAACGTTCCGTTTTCCCGATTCGCGACCCGTCGAGGCAAGTACCCCTTGCTACATGCTAAATAATATTTACATATACTTGATGACACCCTAAAACATGCAATTTAACTTTGGTATTATAATTTCCCGTTTTTCGTGTTCAAGATTGATATATATCATTTTATCTTTCAAACTTGTAACCTACCTGTTGCAATTACTGTTTTGGAACCTAATAATCACATTTACATGTTTTAATTACACTTTCATTGATGATGTAGTCTATGGCACCTTATCTACCGTTTTACTTCATTCGGACACTTGTATACATTTAACCTGCTTAAACTGTGATTTCATCCGTGGAACCTATATATACATATAACATTGCATCCATGAAGTCTTAACTTATTAACATGATTAAACGGCTATAATTGTCTTACTGCATTCTTATAAGGTTGAAATCATCTCTGTGACACAACTGATAACTGTACTGCTATTTGAGTGAATCTGCATATTGCTTAATTCATTGCTTAGATCATGCTGTTGATAACCATGCTTGATTATGTAACTGAGTATGAGCACACCCATGATATTGTTTACATCTTGACCTGACTTGCTACATACATATCGATTTACCCGACATGGTACCGTATACTGCTTGACTTGACCTGATGTACCATGACCTGACCCGTTACCTGATCTTATGTCTAATGCCAACAAACCTGACATGTAGTCCTCATGGACCGTTCCTGTTGTCTATCCAAACAAACCTGTTTACCTGATCCTGTGTTGGCATTAGTTTCTTGATTACGGGATACCTGACTTGACATACACTTATAACTTAGGGGTATGGGGAAATCAAAGGTGAAACCTGACTTGTAACTCAACGGTTCGCTACCTGTTCTGATCAGTTTTAGGCTAGGCCAGCCTTGGAATGATGATGCTGACATCATTCATCTGTACACATTCCTGTTTGGTGCCTAGCGGCATGTCTCGGTTACAGCACCGAGAATCTTGGGGCCGTGGTCCCGGGTATGTACGGAATACTATTGAGTTACATCGATGATTCATCAATTTGATTTCAAAGAGTTTAAGACAGAAAACCTGATAGAACGGTTTAGTTTACCCACTGCACACTACCCTGCACTGCTCTGATTTATTTTATTGTTACCTTTGCTTTATTCATGTTTATATTCACATTGCCTGTTTATTATGTTATTAATTGATGACTTGACGCGCTGACGTCTGGGTTTTGCATGGCCCAGATTCTTTTACATTGGTGCAGACTGACTAGGAGTTTTGCCGCTGTTAGACGAGCGGTGAGGTTCCTGTCGGTACGTAGTTTCACTCCAGGTGTTTCATTTATTGTATCTTTTGGCTTCCACATATTGTTATTTCTTGACTCTTTTACTCTGGCTTATGGACATGTACTAGATAGTTAGTTTACTTTCCTGTTCTTGATATCTCTACAGCCGTAATGTGACTATGGAAGGATTTTTCCTATCCACAGGTAGCATGGTTGGCTATGTCACGTGCCCACTTTAGCATACTCTGGGAAGCGGGGCGTGACATGGTTCTTTTGGTATCAGAGCCATAGGTTAGTCGGGTTGATTCTTTTGTAGTTGGGTATTGTACCCAATATACGAATCAGGATACCCGTGTTTAGGAAACATGTCCTGCCACCTTGCCGTTTTACCATTCTTGAATCACATTCTTCCTGATTATATCTTTTACGATGTGCAAACTTCCTTTGCATATCGACTCGAAACCTGATTCCTTGTTATCTCTAGGACTTAGGCGACTTGGGTGGAGTTATGTAATTGTGGCTATGATACCGCGGCATAGTTACAATGTGGTACTCTATTTAAGTAACTTGGAGTTCTAGCCTTGATCTATATTTTGAATCCGTCATCATGCTAATGTTGGGTGTTTTGATATGGCCGGTAAGAATTTGAAAACGTACCAAGGCGTGTGGACGAAGCCGCCATGCTTGGAATGATAAGGGGAATGCTGGAAAATCAAAAGAGACAGACCAAGCTGATCCAGCAGCGAGAAGAATCGTTTCAGGAAGGTTTGCAGATCGTTCAGCAGTCTGTGAACAATGTTGGAGCTAAACCAGTTGACCGAGTAGGGACCGCAGCAGATTTCAGGCGTTTGGGTCCGTCTACATTTACTGGTTTGGAGGAGCCGTTGCCAGCGGAGCAGTGGCTAGTTGACACAGAGAACTTGCTTATTGCGGCATAGATTCCAGATGAGAAAGAGTTGATGTGTTATGCATTCAGTTAGTGGGCTACGCCCGAGAATGGTGGCTTGTAGAGGAGAACCGTTTGCCCAAGCTGATCAAGTGGGCGGATTTTTCAAAGAGTTTCCTGGAGAAGTTCTTCCCGCGTACTGCACGGGAGGAAATGGAAGAGAAATTCATTGGGCTAAAGCAGAATGGAGCACCCGTAGATGTGCATGCAGCAGAATGGACAAGACTCAGCAGATTCGCTGGACCTTTAGTTGCCAACGATGTAGACAGGGCACGGAGGTTCATGCGCAGCTTGGACGTGGACATCCAGAGGCAGATTGTCTCCCAGGATTTGACTACTTTCTCACAAGTACTTGCGGCAGCCCGAGAGCGGCAGAGTTTATCTGGGATGAAGGGGAGTTTGCAGCAGACAGCAGTTACGGTAAGGAAGCAGTTCTGTCGGGCCAGTCGAGTTTAGGGCTAGGCCGACAAACAATATTCTTGCATCAATGGAAGTTGATGAAAGTGAGGAGCCTGCTGTCGTTCGCGATTTTATGGACGTGTTTGAAGATATATCGGGTTTACCGCCAAAGCGAGACGTGGAGTTCGCAATTGATCTTATTTCTGGTGCAGCGCCAATCTCAAAGACGTACTATCCAATGACACCAGTAGAGTTGGAAGAAGTCAAGAAACAGGTTGCTGAATTGCTTGAGAAGGGTTGGATTCGAAGCAGTAACTCGCCTTGGGGAGCTCCAGTTCTTCTAGTAAAGAAGGAGGATGGCACAAGAAGGATGTGCATCGACTATCGAGAATTAAACCGGATGACTATTAAGAACAAGTACCCGATCCCTCGCATTGGCGAACTTTTCGAGCAGCTTAGTGGCGCGAGGGTATTCTCGAAGCTAGATTTGCGGTCCGGATATCATCAGGTCCGAGTGAGAGCAGAAGATATTTGCAAGACGGCGTTCCGAACTCGGTATGGACATCACGAATACTTAGTGATGCTCTTCGGAGTAACGAATGCGCCGGCAGTATTCATGGACTTGATGAACCGAATCTTTTCACCATTCTTGGACCAGTTTATTGTGGTATTCATTGACGATATCCTGGTTTACTCGAAGAGTTTTGAAGAGCATGCTGAACATTTGAAGATCGCACTGCAGACGTTGAGACAGAAGAAGTTATATGCAAAGATGAGCAAGTGCGAGTTTTGGCTGGAGGAAGTAAAGTTTTTGGGCACGTTGTGTCTGGCGATGGAATTGCCGTCGATCTAGAAAAGATTTCAGCAATTCGAGATTGGCCGATTCCAAAGAATGTTGCGGAGATAAGAAGCTTTCTTGGACTCGCTGAGTATTACAGAAGACTTGTGGAGAACTTTGCTCGTCTGGCGGAGCCGTTGACCAAGCTTACGCGCAAGGAGGTACCTTTTGTATGGACGGACAAATGTGCGTTAGCTTTTGATACGTTGAAGCAGAAGTTGATAACCGCCCCTATTCTGAACGTGCTAGACAATTCCGGAGGATTAGTGATTCTCAGCGACGCATCTGGGAAAGGATTGGGATGTGTTTTGATGCATCATAGGAAGGTTGTAGCGTACGCATCGAGACAGTTGAAGACCCATGAGAAAAATTATCCAACGCATGACTTGGAGCTTGCGGCTGTGACTTTCGCGTTGAAGATTTGGAGACACTACCTTTTAGGCGAAAGGGTCAAAGTTTTTTCTGGTCATAAGAGCTTGAAGTATGTGTTCACACAGAAGGAGCTTAATATGAGGCAGCGTAGATAGTTGGAGCTGATAGCTGACTACGATCTTGATCTTAAGTACCATCCGGGGAAGGTTAATGTCGTGCCGGATGCGCTTAGTCGGTTACCAGCAATTCAGGTGTTAACTACGTAGAAGGAGCTCGTTGAAGATTTTCGAAGATTTGACTTGGAGGTTGTGCTACCGCAGTCTACGGGACAGTTGATGCAGCTGCAAGTACATTCATCGTTGATCGAGAATATTAAAGCAGCGCAATCGCAGGATCCTAGACTGCAAAAGTTTCGAGGACAGGTTGAAGCCGGACTACGAACAGATTTAGTGATCCACGAAGATGGTTCGTTGAGGTATGGTAGCCGTTTGTGTGTGCCAAAGGGAGATATTCGTGAAGAGCTTATGAAAGAGGAACACAGTTCAGCTTATTCTGTACATCCAGGAGGCACAAAGATGTACCGAGATATTCGACGGCATTTCTGGTGGGAAGGCATGAAGCGGGAGATTGCTCGCTTTGTGGCGAAGTGCTTGGTGTGTCAGCAAGTTAAGGCCGAACATCAAAGGGTTGCTGGTTTATTGCAACCACTTCCGATTCCTCAGTGGAAGTGGGAACATATAACCATGGATTTCGTGACGGCTTTACCGCGGAGTCCAAAGGGCAACAATGCTGTATGGGTGATTGTTGATCGATTGACCAAGGCAGCTCACTTTATTTGTTTTCGGGTTGGTCAATCAACAGAGACTTTGGTGGAGCGGTACATGCAAGAGATTGTAAGATTGCATGGAGTACCGATGAGCATTGTGTCTGATCGGGACATTCGGTTCTTATCACACTTTTGGCGGAGTTTACAGGAATGTTTGGGGACTCGATTGAAGTTTAGCACAACTTATCATCCTCAAACTGAAGGTCAGTCCGAGAGAACAATCCAAACTCTTGAGGATATGTTGAGGGCATGCATATTGGACTTCAAGGGTTCTTGGGAGGATCATCTTCATTTGGTGGAATTCTTACAACAACAGTTTTCAGGCAACTATCAAGTTGGCTCCATTTGAAGCTTTGTATGGTCGTAAATGCCGTTCACCTGATGGTTGGGACAATGTCGGTGAACGAAGATTATTGGGACCAGATTTGGTTGTGCAGACAGTTGAGAAGGTTGACACTATCAGGAATAATATGAAGGCAGCACAAGACCGACAGAAGAGTTGGGCAGACACGTCGAGAAGACCTCTAGAGTTCGCCGTGGGTGACTTGGTATTCTTGAAGATATTACCGACTAGAGGGGTGATTCGTTTGGAAATCGAGGAAAGCCTAGTCCTCGATTCGTTGGACCCTTTGAGATCTTGGAGCGTGTTGGTGAGGTAGCGTATCGTTTGGTGTTACCGCAGCCCTTGGCGAATGTGCACGATGTGTTTCACGTATCTCAACTACGAAGGTATGTTCGAGATGAAACGCACGTATTGGATCTTTCGGAGTTAACAGTACGAGAAGACTTGACTTTTGAGGAGCGACCGATTGAAATCGTGGATCGAAGGGAAAAGGTTCTTAAGAACAAGGTGATCCCTCTTGTGCTTGTTTCTTGGGGTAATCGCTCGCATGGAGAGTCCACTTGGGAGCGAGAAGATGAAATCCGGCAGAAGTTTCCTCACCTTTTCGTGTAGTTATTTGTCATCTATCTTTGTATTCTTGGAATTTCGAGGACGAAATTCTTTTTGTAGTTGGGTATAATGTAACACCCGAGCCCAATGCTACTGGTTTCTGTTGTCGTATGTTGTCGTATGGTATTTTTCGTTGATTCTACTTGACTGTTGTGACTTATTGTAATTTTACCCCGTCAATTCATTTCTGTATATAACAATTTATGGCATCTAAAATAAAATTAAAAATATTTGCCATGGCCTGATTGACACCCCTAACCCCGTTGTACCGTCCGTGCGTCGTGTTCTCGTCCCGTTCAGTGAAACGGGCGAGTTTGGACGGTGACGCGCACGTACGTGTGTCCGTTTTGGAGGTATGCTTTTTTATTGTAAAATACTTCATTTTAAATTTTGGATCTCGCCTAAAATATTCTTATTTCAATTTCAAATTTTTGGACCCAACCCGGACGCAATTTGGAAATGTTTTACTTTGCGCCAAAATCCCAAATTTCTAATATTTTAAACCGTCAAAATATTTTAAACCATATACTATATTTTTCATATCTAATAAATCTTTAAATAAAAATTCCCTTAAGAAATCTTCAGCCAATCACGATTCTCTTAACTATCCCGTGGGCCCTACCCTCTTTCTCTCGCTTTCTCTCTCCCCGTCTCTCTCTCTCTCTCTTCTATCTCTCTCTCTCTTCTATATATAAACCCTTCCCCTCCATTTCTTTTCCTCAGAAACCCAAACCCCACGAGAACCCTAGCCGTCGTGCCCTCGCCGCCGCAGCCCCAACGCCAACGCCATCACCACCGGCCACCTCGCCCCCGTCGCCTCCACAACCATCTCTTCTCCCTACTTCATCATTTTCCCGTGCCCCTGCACTAGCACCGCGGCCACCTGCACACCCTTGCACGCGTCTGCGCCGCCGTGAGTCGCCGCCGGTGACCTCGTCCCCGTGTCCCCGGTCCTCGCGCACCCTCCTCGGTGAGTTTCACATCCCCTCATCTTCTCCTTTCTTCGTCTTCCTTCGCTGGTTCAAGTTCTTGATCTGAAAATTTTCCGCCGTCATCACAGGCCGACCGCCGGAGCTCCGTCGACGAGGTCGACCGTCACCACCCGTCCCACAGACCATTGTAAGCCTTCCCTTCTCCATCCTCCTTTCCCTTTCTTCTTTATTTTCCTTTCTTTTCTTGTTGCAACTCTTGACATTCACTATTTTTGTATCTCGCCGGATTCCGGCCGTGTCGGCGACGTGTCCCGACGTTCCAGCGCGGTACCCCGACCCGTGTGGCTTCACTGTTCGTCGTTTGGGTTCATTCCGTGAACCATACGCCCGTCGCGAGATTTCCCCGCCGACGTTTAACGTTCCGTTTTCCCGATTCGCGACCCGTCGAGGCAAGTACCCCTTGCTACATGCTAAATAATATTTATATATACTTGATGACACCCTAAAACCTGCAATTTAACTTTGGTATTATAATTTCCCATTTTTCGTGTTCAAGATTGATATATATCATTTTATCTTTCAAACTTGTAACCTACCTGTTGCAATTACTGTTTTGGAACCTAATAATCACATTTACATGTTTTAATTACACTTTCATTGATGATGTAGCCTATGACACCTTATCTACCGTTTTACTTCATTCGGACACTTGTATACATTTAACCTGCTTAAACTGTGATTTCATCCGTGGAACCTATATATACATATAACATTGCATCCATGAAGTCTTAACTTGTTAACATGATTAAACGGCTATAATTGTCTTACTGCATTCTTATTAGGTTGAAATCATCTCTGTGACACAACTGATAACTGTACTGCTATTCGAGTGAATCTGCCTATTGCTTAATTCATTGCTTAGATCATGCTGTTGATAACCATGCTTGATTATGTAACTGAGTATGAGCACACCCATGATATTGTTTACATCTTGACCTGACTTGCTACATACATATCGATTTACCCGACATGGTATCGTATACTGCTTGACTTGACCTGATGTACCATGACCTGACCCGTTACCTGATCTTGTGTCTAATGCCAACAAACCTGACATGTAGTCCTCATGGACTGTTCCTGTTGTCTATCCAGACAAACCTGTTTACCTGATCCTGTGTTGGCATTAGTTTCTTGATTACGGGATACCTGACTTGACATACACTTATAACTTAGGGGTATGGGGAAATCAAAGGTGAAACCTGACTTGTAACTCAACAGTTCGCTACCTGTTCTGATCAGTTTTAGGCTAGGCCAGCCTTGGAATGATGATGCTGACATCATTCATCTGTACACATTCCTGTTTAGTGCCTAGCGGCATGTCTCGGTTACAGCACCGAGAATCTTGGGGCCGTGGTCCCGGGTATGTACGGAATACTATTGAGTTACATCGATGATTCATCAATTTGATTTCAAAGACTTTAGGACAGAAAACCTGATAGAACAGTTTAGTTTAGCCACTGCACACTACCCTGCACTGCTCTGATTTATTTTATTGTTACCTTTGCTTTATTCATGTTTATATTCACATTGCCTGTTTATTATGTTATTAATTGATGACTTGACGCGCTGACGTCTGGGTTTTGCATGGCCCAGATTCTTTTACCTTGTTGCAGACTGACTAGGAGTTTTGCCGCTGTTAGACGAGCGGTGAGGTTCCTGTCGGTACGTAGTTTCACTCCAGGTGTTTCATTTATTGTATCTTTTGGCTTCCGCATATTGTTATTTCTTGACTCTTTTACTCTGGCTTATGGACATATACTAGATAGTTAGTTTACTTTCCTGTTCTTGATATCTCTACAGCCGTAATGTGACTGTGGAAGGATTTTTCCTATCCACAGGTAGCATGGTTGGCTATGTCACGTGCCCACTTTAGCATACTCTGGGAAGCGGGGCATGACACATCGACACGACTTATCGGTTACTGGGGTCTGACGTATACCACCCCTAGACTAGATATGCAACATATCGGACGAAGAGACCGGACTGTACGACAGTGTTACTGATTGGATTCACAGGGGAATGTACATGCTTGCTTGTTGATCTTCTGATTGCTCAATACCTGGGTGACTGTTACGTTTAGCTGACCGCTTGCAGCTTGTGGGTGTTTGATATGATCATCATCTGCTACCGGCGTATTGACGATTCTTTAGAGTCCTACACAGAGGTTTCTTGGCTCGGGCAAAACGGAGTAGGAGCACATATGTGATATGTGCAGGACCGAGGATAATGCGATATGAGATACCGTATTATATTCTCGCGATATTTTGATATGAGCCGGGTTATCGGATCAAGTGTTGATTCGATGAATCGGTACATGATATATTAGTCGGTTATATTCGATATAGCCGGATTGTCGGATCAAGTGTTGATTCGATAATTTAATGTATAATTATATATGTGATATATTACATTACATTATCTAATATTGGCTCACTTTATTGATTCATTTTCTCACCGGATAATACATTGATATATATGCGATATATGTTAATTATATTATTTTCTTTTGTTACAAATATATATTATATATGTGATATATAATATTGTAACATGATATGATTACTAATGCAACATGTTTAGTGGAGATTAAACAAAGGTTAGGGTTTGATTTGGGTTAGTTCTTTCTTGATACTTCTAAAAGGTTTTTCTTTGTTTCTAACAAAAGATATTATGCTTGATATTTTACTAGATATTTCTAACCCAACCCAAACTCTTCACCTTAGGTTAAGTCTCTACAATGGTTATCCTCTTCATATTCAACCATGGTTGCATTTTTAATCATTATGATATTTTTCATTATTCATCACAAAAGGATTCATTCTTCTTCTTCTTCCTTGAGCTTTGAAAAATCTTTCTAGGTTTTCTTTATGTGATGATTTAGTGTGAGAATTTGATAATAAAAGAGAGAATAAATCCTACTTAATCATTCTCATCTAATCTAGCCAATTAGATTAGAGTGTTCACCTCATTAATGAGTGAAAGTTTGAGTTAAAGAAACTTCGAGGTAGATCATCGGAGAAAAGGAAGAGTACAAGCAAGCATGGATCGTTCGGGTTGTGGAGCCTCTCTTGAGTCCGAGAGATTATGGATCGCGGCGAAGGGACTTCTACTCGGAGCTTATGAAGCGAAGGAGCGGACTACAAAGGTTGTAATCCCTCACTCTTAGTTGTAAAGGTGTTTACTTGCATGTTAAACCCTAATAATCTAGCAAAGATCCCGGCTTTGGGTTGTTCGGCACGTCTAAATTTTAAATCGGGTATGGTTGATGCCTTATAGACCCTTGTATGACTGCCTAGGAACCCTACAGGACGTGGCATCTGTATCTCGACGTGAGATCCAATCAGGCAAGTTTTAAACTTGCAACATGCTATGTTATTATATCGATCTCTATATGAATAAGTATAGTGCATATGTTTTATTATTCAGCAAATATTACAGATTTATAGTTTTGCGGTATCCGTTCGTATCCGTACTAATAATCGTTTATCTAGTTGCATGCCGGAATATCATGATGTCATTATACTACTATATCAGTACAACATATTATCTTGTTTACATCATACATGGTAATGGATATATAATAGTTATTTCATATAGATACATATGCATCCTGGCATCAGTTGTGTTTACCGTGTTCCGATATTGATTACAGTTTCACATTGGGTATCTATTTGGTTAATATACATCACATGACATATTCACGACACACTACCTGACTTGTTGCTTAGATCTTATTGCTAATGCCAACAATCTTGACTTGTTCTAACGGACACGACTTGTTGTCTGCATAAACAAGAACTGTACCTACTTGATCCTATGTTGGCATTAGATTCATATCGTTAATACCTGACTTGAACACAAACCTGGAGGGAAAGGGAAAATCAAGAATGTAACCGAAACGTAACTCAAGAGGATATTATTATTAGTTTCCGTGTTTCCGGGTGTTACGGAATAATCATTATTGTTTGCCGTGTTTCTGGGCGTTACGGAATAAATCATTGTTTGACGTGTTTCCGAGCATTACGGAATAAATACTGTTACCGTATTCCCATAGGGAATGAATGGGATATATACTGTTGGGTTACGATGAGAATTACATTAATTGATTTCAAATACTTTTAAAATAGATAACCTAGAAGCACAGATTTAAGATACACATCACACACCCATACATACACATAGCTCACTATTCATATCTGTGTTATTTATTTATATTCTTGTTTACTTATATCATTATATCCTGGTCATTGCTGTTATTTTGATATTATGACGTATTGACTTCTGGGTTTTGCATGGCCTGGCTTCTCTACCTTTATCGTATGCAGATCAAGAGTATTTTAGCAATCAAACCGAGCAATAAGGAATTGAACGTGTGTTATTAGATATGTTTAGTTTATTTATTTTCGTAGTTTTGTTTATTGATGTGAGCCCATATTGGGACATGATTCTGATATTGTTTATTGGATCTTGATTTGTTCCCGCTTTATGCATTTTCTTGATTTTATTTACTGTGGCAAATAGACATGTACTAGCTAGATTATATTTTTCTGTTCTTGATATCCGATAGACAGCCGTAATGTAACCGTGGAGGGATGATTCGTGGCCACAGGTAGCATGGTTGGCTCTGTCACGTGCCGTAGTTTACGTATCTTAGGAAGCAGGGTGTGACAGGGTTTGTTTGGTATCAGAGCCCTCGAATTTAGGGTTAGTCGGATTTGGTTCTTTTGTAGTTAGGTATTAAACCCAATATGTTAACCAGAAAACCGGGAATTAGAAACATGTCCTGCCACATTACTATCTTACCAGTCTTGAATCTATAGCCATCTTGTTTATTGAATCCTGTTTACCGTTGCTAATCCTCTTCAGCGTCTTGGCTTCAGAATCATAGCGGATAGAGATTTGCGATCATACCAGAGACGTGTTGATAACGCCGCATTGCTTGGTGTTGTACGTGTTATGCTTGAAAACCAGAAGCAGCAAACTGAGCTGAATCGGCGGCAGGCTGAGACTTTTCAGGAGGGTCTGCGGACAGTCCAGGAATCCGTAGTTGCAATAGCACCCAAGCCAGTACAGCGTGAGGGTACTGTGGCGGACTTTAGAAAGCTCGGTCCGTCCACATTTACGGGATTGTAGGAGCCATTTCCAGCGGAGCAGTGGCTAGTTGACACAGAGAACCTGCTTGTCTCCGTGCATATTCCAGATGAGAAAATGGTAGATGTAGTACGCATCCAATTAGTAAATTACGCTCATGAGTGATGGCTCATAGAGGAGACCCGCCTGACTAAGTCGATCAGTTGGGCAACGTTTTCACGGAGTTTCTTAGAGAAGTTCTTTCCGCAATCTACTCGGGAAGAGATGGAAGAGAAGTTTATTAGCCTGAAGCAGAATGGCGGATCCGTTGATGCACATACGGCTAAGTGGACTCGGCTCAGTCGATTTGCAGGGCCTTTGGTTGCCATCAAGGCAGATAAGGCATGGAGGTTTATACGTAGCTTGGATGTGGATATCCAGAGACACATCATATCTCTGAAATTGACCACCTTCTCCTAAGTTCTCAAAGCAGCCAGTGAGCAGCAGAGTTTATCGGTGAAAACGAAGGGTACTCAACAGCAAGCCGTCATAGTGCATAAGCCGGCGTTTACGCAAAACTGAGCTCCTGTACGTAGAGGCATTCCGATGAACAAGTGAGGCATTGTACCCATGAAGAAGCCCGTTGTATCCGATCAGAAAAGAAGTGTGTTTTATGACTACTGCCAACGACCGGATCATTTCCGGAGAGAGTACCGGATGAGGCTTGGGCAGTGTCTGATTTGCAAAGCAATGAGAGTGCCTAAGAAGAGGCAAAATATCCATTATTTATAGCCTCAATGGAAATCCCCCGATGATCGAGATCTTCTCATGCCACAACGTGAATCACGGAATATCGCATCTCCTATATAAGGCACCGCCATGTGGCGTCCGGTAACTACCTCCCTCCCTTCCAAGCGAATCAGGGAAGATTGGTCAACATCTTTAAGAGATCCACACGTATCTCAAGATACCCGCCATGCACCACGTAGCGCCGAGAATCAAGGAAGCACAAAATACCGAAGTCATGACAATCCAACTATCAGTTGACCAGTCTATGCGAATGGATTCCTATCCCTAAGCCCTCATCATGAGGCGGCCCAGCAGCTTCCTGCTCGGCCGTTCGTAGGGGTAGCTTCCTGCCCAATAACGCTGCGGATCCAAAGCCCTCATCATGAGACGGCAAAGCATCTTCCTGCTCGACCCATTCATAGCGGGTAGCTTCCTGCCCTACTACGCTGTAGATCCAAAAGCCTCATCATAAGGTGACCAAGCAGCTTCCTGCTCGGCCCATCCACAGCGGGTAGCTTCCTGCTCCACTACGCTGTGGATCTAAAGCCCTCAGCATGAGGCGGCCAAGCAGCTTCCTGCTAGGCCCATCTACAACGGGTAGCTTCCTGCCCCACTACGCTGTGGATCCAAAGCCCTCGTCATGAGGTGGCCAAGCAGCTTCCTGCTCGGCCCATCCGCAGTGGGTAGCTTTCTGCCCGACATCACTATGGATCTAAAGTCCTCATCATGAGGCCGCTGGACGGCTTCCTGTTTGGCCTTAACGGCAGAACCTAAAGCCACATCTCAAAGTCGGTAGGCCGACCATTACCCGGGCATGAAGTAGACAAACTCCTAACTCGGCCTAAGAAGATAAAGCTCGGATTTAGTCGATAACCGGCATAACTCCAACCCCACTCGAATTCGAAGGAGCGACCACGCTAAGCTCTACTAAGGTTTATTTTTACTTGGTATTCATATTTGGAGTTCGCTCGGTCTACGTCATCTCGACTCCGGGGTGAGGAGGGACACCGGTCTATTTTTACTTGGTATTCATATTTAGTGTTCGCTCGATCTACGTCACCTCGACTCCTGGGTGAGGAGGGACACCGGTCTATTTCTACTTGGTATTCATGTTTGGTGTTCATTCGGTCTACGTCACCTCGACTCTGGGGTGAGGAGGGACACCATTCTATTTCTACTTAGTATTCATGTTTGGTGATCTCTCGGTCTATGTCATCTCGACTCCGGGGTAAGGAGGGACACCTGTCTATTTCTACTTGGTATTCATGTTTGGTGCTCGCTCGGTCTACGCCCCTTCGACTCCGGGATGAGGAGAGACACCAGTCTATTTCTATTTGGTATTCATGTTTGGTGTTAACTCGGTCTACATCACCTCGACTCCGGGGTGAGGAGAGACACTGGTCTATTTCTACTTGGTATTCATGTTTGGTGTTCGCTCATTCTACGCCCCCTTGACTCCAGGGTGAGAAGGGACACAGCTCTATCCACACTTATGAAATAAATAAGGATGAAAACATTACGGCCATGCACATCATAGACAAGCTAAAAATACTTTATTGACGTTCCAAATTATATACAAGGTATTATAAGCTCCTCAGCTTTCTTATAAAAATAAAACAAAGACAAAAGGGGGGTAGAAAGAACGGTGGCTTTAAACGGCGTTCTCGGGCAAGGTCTCCCCATCGTTCGCCTGTTCCGCACCTCTGCCGACTACCTCGCCTCAACCTGCCTTCTCGGCACCTCCGCCGGTAGCTTTGCCCTCCCCCCCCCCCCCGTGCTGGCTCGGTGCGTTAGTCCGTAAAGGGATACCTCGCGCGAAGCTCACGGTCGTCGAACCCGGGCGCCATCTCCTTGACGGCGTCAAGGGCATGTTCCCGCCAAAATTTTTAGTTAAGAGCTATTTGTTCCCTTATAAAAAAAGGGAGAGAAGAAAGAGGAAAAAAATTCCCACAGTTTGGCATCACGTGTTAAACACGTGAGTGCTTATATGCAATGCATATAAGCGCTGAAAGCATATAACAAAAAGACCAAACATGTCTCACGTGTTAAACACGTGAGCGCTCATATGCAAAGCATATGAGCGCTGAAAATAAACAGGTTAAAACCCACACTAGGGGTCACGTGTTAAACACGTGAGTTCCCTTACCGTATTCTTTTGGTATCGCTTACATGCAAAGCACGATTTAAAATACTCTCTAAGGATAGAATTGAATTATATATAGAATTAAATTCTAATTTTGGGAAATATTTTTCCTGATCTTTCTAACATGGGAAGGTCTTTCTCTAACAGAGAATCTTGAATTTAAAATCCAATTGTAATAAAATATCACCAATTAAACCATCTGATAGAATTAAATTCTATGTGGGAAATATTTACCCGATCTTCCTCAAACGGGAAAGATCTTCTCTGTTAAACAGAGGACACTTAGATCAAAAATGCAACAGTGATTATAAAATCACTCATCGATCATCCGATAGAATAAAATTCTATCTTAGGAAAATATTTTCCTAATCTTGATAAATAAATAAGAATGATCTTCTCTATTAGATAGAATAAAATTCTATATTAGGAAAATATCTTCCTAATCTTGTGATATAATAAAATTCTGTATTGGGAAAATATTTTCCTAATCCCGTTAAACTAACAAGATATTCATATAACAGAATTAAATTTTATGTTAGGAAAATATCTTCCTAATCTTGTTAAATTAACAAGATATTCATATGATAGAATAAAATTCTATTTTAGGAAAATATTTTCCTAATTTTATTAAAACAAACAAGAAATCTTCTCTGTTAAACAGAGAGCTTTTGTATTAAAAATCTAACGGTGAATAAAATTCACTAGTTGATCTAAAAGATCAATTGGATTGATTATGAAATCAATCACGAACTCTACAAGAGATTTTCGCAACAAATTGATTCTTTTCCTTCTCCTATAAATAGGAGCAAACAGATGAAAGGAAGAGAGGACTCGATATAAAAAAGAGGAGATCCCTGTTCATCGCCGAAAACAGAGACGAACTGGGATAGACCGTATTGCCTGAATTTGGGGGCAGATGCTATTTGGACTTATCCATTCACCTCTCTGAAGATACCAAGTTGATTTATGACACCATATATCGGAGGTTTGGACAGACGCGACCATTGTAAAATACTTTATCAGATTCCCCCTCATTTATGAAGGGTTTTGATTGTGGGGATGCTCTTCCCTGCTGGCGCAAGCCCCTGCAGTTAATTACATTGCCGCGTTGTGATAACCACTTTCTCCTGCTCCGGAAGTTCACTTTGTGTCATGTCGTGTTTGTTTTATTTTGGGTTGCCCGTATATTGTATACGGAGACTAATTTATGTGGTCGCCCGTAGGGTGCGGATTAGTCCAAATCCGTATATTTGAGATTTTGGTTTAGGTTAAGAATTTTGCTTGATGGGGCCCACATTGGTAGCTTGGTTTGCCAACGTGAATAAACTTAGGATGCAGATCTCACATTTGTGAGGTCTATCGGTTCATGGGATATTTGGGTTTGATCTAAGGATCATTAGCCAAATTTGTGACTAAGATCGACTTATGGGCAGTGAGCATATGGGCTCAACTGATCATTAGATCATATATGAATAGCCCATGGATAGTATACGGTAGCCATTATGGAGACAGCCCACAGGGCAAAACATATTAATTTAAGGACGTCACGATCCAACATTCCCTGTTTGGGACAAATGTTAGTTTAAAGACATTTCGGTCCAACATTGCCATGTTTGAGACGAATG
Source organism: Agapanthus africanus (assembly GCA_030015575.1). Classification (NCBI taxonomy): domain Eukaryota; kingdom Viridiplantae; phylum Streptophyta; class Magnoliopsida; order Asparagales; family Amaryllidaceae; genus Agapanthus; species Agapanthus africanus. The sequence goes on from JASDDO010000016.1 coordinate 409,998,523, forward strand.
TTAGTTTACGGACATTTCGGTCCAACATTGCCGTTTTGAGGACGAATGTTAGTTTAAGGACATTTCGGTCCATTATTCCCATTATGGGGACGAATGTTAGTTTAAGGACATTTCGGTCCAACAGTCCCGTTTTGGGGACGAATGTTAGTTTAAGGACATTTCGGTCCAACATTCCCGTTTTGGGGACGAATGTTAGTTTAAGAACATTTCGGTCCAACATTCCCGTTTTGGGGACGCATGTTAGTTTAAGGACATTTCGGTCTAATATCCATCTTTCGCGCACATGAATTTGTTATGTAGCAGAGTGAACGATGGTGATATGGAATGCATCCAGTTTGGGGTGCGATCTGATTTGAGGTGTGCACGCCAGTTTGGAAGTGCATCAATGTTGGATGTATCATTCTATCTTGATGAAATTTTATATCAAGTTAGGACGAGAAAGGAGTTGTTGGTTGTAGGGACCCGCCACCTCTCTGAAGACGTTGAGGAATTACAACGACATATATCAGAGGTGTGGAAAGATGTACCCTTGAACCAAATCCCATATTTAAGGGAAAAGGGGGTTGTGGTGGACCTAAGAATCGTTAGTCATATTTGAGACTAAAATTACCTTAGGAGATATGGGATGAATATCATTTTGGATATCATTAATGAGATATCATCAGTCATGTTTGAGACTAAGATCAGTTTGAAAATCACGAGCATATGGGCTCGGTTGATTTAAAATCAAAGATGTTTAACCACAGGAAACTTAGCCGATTTGGGCTGAGATTGGGTTTCTATATTACCCAACAGTGCTAAGCACTAAGATATACAGCGGTCACGTGTGTTTCACATGAGACGCTGGTATAGTGCTAAGCACTAATCTTTTCTGGCGCTTACGTGCTTTTTACGTAAGGCGCTACAATAGTGCTAAGCACTAATTTTCTCTGGCGCTCACGTGTGTTTCATGTGAGGCGCTATATTTTTGGTGATTTAATCTCTGTTGATATTTTTAGAGAACTTAAATCTCTGTTAATCGTATTTTGACCATTAACGATCACCAAGATCATTATTTTGAGGATCTGGGATCATGTTCTTTAAGAACTAAGTTCTTAATTTGAAGGAACTAAGTTCCTGGAGTATTATGAACTCCATATTTTCCATGTTCATGTTTTCAGAGAGGTTAAACCTCTTTTAATGGTGTTTTGACTATTAAGGATCACCAAGATCACTATTTTGAGGATCTTGGATCGGGTTCTTTAAAGAATTAAGTTCTTGATTTGAATGAACTAAATTCCTGGAGTATTATGAACTCTATCTTCTTTCTTTTCAACTTTGTTCTTCCCTGAATTTTTGATTCTCAAGAACAAGATCTTCCCGATGAGAATTAAATTCTCAACTTGTGGGAGACTTGTCTTGTGGATCTTAGATCCATAGAAATAACTAAGTTCTTGAGAATGGCTAAACCCTTAGATATGCTGTGATAGGTAAAAGAAATGTTTTGATCTCTGTGGTTTCTTTACCTAGGGTTTGAGAGGAGGAAGATTTTCTTCTTTATTGAGAATTAAATTCTCTATTGTTTTGAGAGCTTTCTGTATTTTTACAGAAGCTTATGGGGTGGTCTCTTCCTTATTTGGAAAAAGGGATGATTGGTCGTTGGGACCCACCACTTCTCCGACAACACTGAGGGATTACAGCGCCATATATCGAAAGTGTGGAGGGATGCACCCTTTGAATCATGTCCCATTCATCAGGGGAAGAAAAGGTTGGAGCTTAAACTCCTAAGTGCTGAAAAAGGCATCTTTGCGTTCGCGTACGTGCGTCGTACGTGTTCGGCGTATATGTTGTGCACAGCGTGGGCGCACGTGCGTCGCACGTGGCGGGCTCACGTGGCGGAGGGGGTAGCTAAGGCATTAACTTGGAGAACTAAGCTCCTATGGAGAATTAAGTTCCTTTGAGAATTGAATCATCGCATGTGATGCGCACATGGCGGACGCACGTGCGCTTGCGCATATACGCATTATGGGGGGCAGCTAAGGCCCTAACTTTAAGAATTAAGCTCATATGGAGAACTAAGCTCTTTTGAGGATTGAATCCTCGCATGTGGTGCGCACATGGCTGGCGCGCATGAGTTGCACATGGTGCGCGCATGGCGGACGCACGTGGTGCGTACGTGGCGGACGCACATGCGCATTATGGAGGGCAGCTAAGGCCCTAACTTGGAGAACTAAGCTTCTTTGAGAATTGAATCCTATTTTTTCTAAGAGATATCCCCTCATATTTATAGGGGAGTGGTAGAGAAGGGATCTCTCTTTTTCCCGATGTGGGACGAAAAATATATCCCCCATATGGTAAAGCATTACTTAGACTATACGTGCATAACACATTTGCTTATAACTTTTGATTCCGGAAGAATTATGAGGCCCGTAATATATGAAATCGAAGGACGAGACGTTTTCGATGCCATCAGAATTTACCTAATTCTCATTCAGGAGTTTGGCAAAATACAACCCGGAAAATACTAGTTTGCATTTTCTTAAGCGTATTGCTGTCATTTGATACCTTGGGCTTTTTTGCGCAGAAATTTTTGGCGGGAACAATCCCCATAAGTTTCTGTAAAAATACAAAAGACTCTCCAAAAGCTCTCACAAAACAACAGAGAATTTAATTCTCAAAGAAGATCTTCCTCCTCAAAACCATAGGTAAAGCAAAAAAGCAGAGATCAAAATATCTCCTTTACCTATATAAGATTTTAACCCTTTTAAAAGAACTTAGTTCTTTCTCTCAATCTGAGATCCACAAGACAAGTTTCCCACAAGTTGAGAATTTAATTCTCATTGGGAAGATCTTGTTCTTGAGAATCAAAAATTCAGGAAAGAACACGGTTGAGAAGAAAGAAGATGGGGTTCATAATACTCCAGGAACTCCGTTCTTTCAAATCAAGAACTTAGTTTTTAAAGAATCCGATCTAAGGTCCTTAAAATAGTGATCTTGGTGATCTTTAATGGTCAAAATACCATTAACAGAGGTTTAACCTATCTGAAAACATGAATAAAAAATATGGATAAAAGAATATGGAAAACATGGAGTTCATAATACTCCAGGAACTTAGTTTCATTATAAATCAAGAACTTAGTTTTTAAAGAACATGATCCCAGATCCTCAAAATAATGATCTTGGTGATCGTTAATGGTCAAAATACCATTAACAGAGATTTAAGTTCTCTAAAAATATCAACAGAGATTAAATCTCCGAAAGAACTCAGCGCCTCAAGTGAAAAGCACGTAAGCGCTCAAGGCCAAGTTATATAGCGTCTCACATGAAACACACGTGAGCGCCAGGAAAAATTAGTGCTTAGCACTATTGGAGTGCCTCACGTGAAACACACATGAGCGTTATATGCAACTGAGTGCTCAGCACTGCTGGGTGTTACAGAAACCCACTCTTAGCTCAAATTGGCTAAGTTTATATTCATGATATCCAAACTGATTTTAGCCTCATACATGGCTAATGATCTTCATCCCATACCTTCTAAGTTAATTTTAGTCTTAAATAAGGCTAACGATTTTTAGATCAACCATGATTCTTTTACGGGATTTAGTTTAAGGGTGCATCTCTCCACACCTCTGATATATATCGTTGTAATTGCTCAACGTCTTCAGAGAGGTGGCGGGTCCCGAAAACCAACAACTCGTTTCTCGTCCTAACTTGATGTAAAATTTCATCAATACAGGGAATGGTACATCCCATATTGATGCACTTCCAAATTGACATGCACACCTCAAATCGGATCGCACCCTAAATTGGGTGTATTCCATGTCACCATTGTACACTCCATCACGTAACAAATACACGTGCACGCAAGATGAATAATGGACCGAGATGTTCTCAAACTAATATTCGCCCCAAATATGGCGATAAAGGACCGAAATGTCTCTAAACTAGCGCATCGCCCCAAACATATCGATAATGGACCAAAACATCCTTAAACTAATATTCATCCCAAACATGGAATGTTGGACCGAAATGTTCTTAAACTAATATTCGCCCTAAACACGGCGATGATGGACCGAAACGTCCTTATCGCTCCAAACATGGCAATGATGAACCATGATGTTCTTAAACTAATATAATTAAGCTCATATGCTCATTTGTTTCTAAGTTGATCTTAGTCTTAAATACGACTAACGATCCTTAGATCAAATCTAAATATACCCTGAACTGATGGACCTCATTTATATGAGATCTGCATCCTAAGTTCATTTCCATTGGCAAACTAAGTTACCAACGTGGACCCCGTCAAGCAAATTCTTGACCCAAACCCTAATCATGAAAATATATGTACTGATTTGGACTAATCCGCGCCCTACAGGAGACGACATAAACTAGTCTCCGTAGACAATCACGGGCAACCATAACAAACAAAATAAACACATGACACGAAGTGAACTACTGGAGAAGGAGAATGTGGTTATCGCAACACGATAACGTAATTAACTGCAGGGGTTTGCGCCTGCAGGGTAGAGCATTTCCACAATAAAAAAAACCCTTACAAATGAGGGGGAATCTGATAAAGTCTGTTACAACGGCCACATCCATCCAAATCTCCGATATACGGTGTCATAAATCAACTTGGTATCTTCGGAGAGGTGGATGGATATGTCCAAATAGCATCGGGCCCCAAATTCAGGCTAGACGTTACAACGTCTCAGTCCGGTCTTCGGTGGTAAACAGATTCTGGCATGCCCGGTGGGATCTCTTCCTCTTTCCACTCCACACTTCTTGTGTCGTGTTTTTCCGCGATCAAATAATCATGGTATATATGTTTGTAGTTTCCCTTGGGTGATGAGATACTGAAGCAGCGTTTCGCCTCTTTTAAGAATGGCGTTTGCTCCCACTCACCGCAACTCAGGCTCTGTCACATCTAGTGGAATCAAATATGGGCCACTTGCAGTCTCAAGTCTCTGCAATCCGGCTCTTCAAGAAATGAAGGGGCTTTTCTTTGGGTCGATATGCCCACCTCCCACCCTCAGTACCTCAACACCGAAGGAGGAAGCCCAGAAGAAGTCTGTTTTCTACAGGCTAGCTCTTCAAGCGTCTGCTTTACTGACGAAATCGGTCTCCAAACAACCGGTACCTTCCAAAGGTCAAGGTCGATGCAGGGGGAAGAATCCTCAAGCTCTCAAAGAAAACAGGAGGCATGCTCAGTTAAATCCTGAGGCTAATCAAATTCCGGTTGCAGGACATCACCGACGTCAATATCGGCGTCAAATAAGACAAGCTGGGGGCAGTTCTCCATATGGTCCTATTTCAACCCCAGTGGTGAATTTTTTTGTTCCAACCGGGAACAGTTTCGAACTGTTGCGAAGGGTTAGAAAAAATTCTCCCACCACAATATTGAAGAAATCTCCACAGCCTATGGAGATCCAATGAGAGCAGAAAATAGTTCGCTCTCCGAGAGATCTGTCCTCATCTATATATAAGGTGTGGAAGCAGGTGAAGGACTCAGTTGTCAACCGCGGCTCTTCCCCTAAACGTCAGCTAAATTCTGATAAATCCCCTTTTAAATACAAAAGGACTCATCCCAAGACGGTTCTTGATACAATGGTTCCTCCCAAAACCAAAGCGGTTTCTCACAAAAAGAGAGGCCTGATAAATCCCAAGTGCCCAAGACAAACTCCCAGGGCCAAAACTCTAAACGCCCCAAGCCTGAGGGCATAGAAGTTCACACAGTCTACATGGTGAACTCCAAAGACGAAGATCACATTTATACTAGCCATGGACCGCATACTCGGTCTCTTACAAAAGCACAACTGCAATGTGAAAAGTTGCAGAAGATACTTGCTCAAGCGGCAACACTGCTAATCCATCGTCTAAGGTAAATCCCGAAGACGCACCTAGAGAAAGAACAGGGCAGGAGTCGTATGTTGACTTCCTAAAGCGTGCTCTCAAAAAGAGAGATGAAGAAGCGGCAAAAATGTCCACTAAAATGAACCAGATGGCCTTTCTAATCCAGACTATGGCTGGAATGATGGTCTATTCGGAACCACTAGCAGATGAAACGCTGGTGGTCGCTTTTAAAGACAAGGGTAACATTTCAAAGCCTCTATGAGCCTCATCAACGGCTGATGAGGAAATGATCCCAAAACTAAAACTGGACGCGTATATTGCTCAGCAAATCAAAACTCACTATGTCAGTGAAGCTGCAGATAAGTCAATCAAGACTGGTCGACCATATCCGGCCTGGTACGATCAAATACAGTACCTGCTAGAATACATACTTCCGACGTTCTACATATACAAAGGAACCGGGAATCCTCGCCAGCACATTGCGAGTTTTAAATCCATGTACGGCAATACTGGAGGAAATGATATACCGCTCCTTCGACGGTTCGTCAGCAGTCTGGCGGGGACTACGTTCGAATGGTATGCGGAACTCCTAAATGACTCCGTGAATACTTTCGACGAGATGGAGATGCTCTTCTATCAGATATTCACTAGTGTGAATAAACGCACTACCGTAACGACGTTGGTCAATGAAAGGGTTAGACCGAATGAGACCTGGGTTCAATATGCTACCAGATGGCGAAATCTCTGGTCAAAATGCGACCAATGCATCGACGAAGCTGCAGCCGTAGGAATGTTCATAGCTACTCTTGACCCAAATTCAAAGGTGTTTCCATATATGGCCCTCTTCATGCCGACGACCTTCCAAGAACTCATGAATAAAATGGCTCGATTGGATCATATGGGTCAAGACTCTTTCTCATCCGATGAAGATGTATGAAAAGCAAAGGCAATGTGGCGTTTGTCGCCAACGTTCAACAAAGAATGAGCGGCTCCGAATCAATCGTCGCCAAAACAGTGACAGCACGGGTTCTACCCTTCAAAAGATTTGGGCGCGAATACTCGCTACCCCGGGATATATGTAGGGGGAATATTGCTCACTGGAGGAATAATCTCTACGCCAGATGGTCCTTTTTAAAGAACAGGAAGGATATTAAGGGACATACAAACGGGTCCTACAATCAAGTGGAATATCCTGCTTAAACAAAAAAACCATAGGAGGGATGTGAAATCTATGTCCTACTCCGAATCAGACGATGAAGGGAAAACCCCTAACTCAAGTTCATTCTTCCAAGAAAGAGGATGACTCGGCAGAAGGAATGACGTGATATCTCGTTCCTTCGTATATGAAGAAGATGCTCCATCAGTATCGGAAAGAGAAATTGATGAGCAGGGGGCAGTTGCCGTGTAAAATGTCCGGTATTTCCTACAAAACAACCTGATTGCTGCGATGGTAAAATAAGTAGTCCAAGAGAGTGAAAATAGGCTAAGACGTGAAGTGTCCATGCATACAAAGGACAAGCAGCAGCGTCTCAGCCAGTAAGCGTTGGAAGCGATGAGTTATGCAACTCTCCGACCAAATAATAATGATGGACCAAAACGTCCTAAACTAACGCGTCGCCTCAAACACGATGCGTCGCCCTAAATACGGCGATAATGGACCGAAATGTCCATAAACTAGAGCGTCGCCTCAAATATGGCGATAATGGACCGAAACGTCCCTAAACTAGTGGTCACTTCAAATACGGCGCATCGCCCTAAATACGGTGATAATGGACCGAAACGTCCGTAAACTAGTGTGTCGCTTCAAACATGGCGCGTTGCCCCAAATACGACGATAATGAACCAAAATGTTCTTAAACTAAATTGCGTCCCCAAAATGGAAATGTTGGACCGGAATGTCTCTAAACTAGCGCATCGCCCCAAATACAGCGATATACTCTCTTGAGATATATATTGCAATCGAAGTCCTGACGGCGAAGGTTGCAACCCAAGTCCCACTGGTTACACAGCTACTCCAGCGATGAAGCCATCCCCAAATCCAACCAGCAAACAGATGGGTCACCTACTACGAAACTACTTTCGAGAGTTTCACCGTTCGCAAATAAAAAAATGGTACGTCCACAAGCGAAATGGGCACGAATGAAAACTCAAAAGGGCGTCGTGAGTAAAAATAGTAGGGTTACCGACGAGCTTGTGAAAACCCGGAAGGATGCAAACTCGTTAAAAATAAAAATATAAAAAAAAACAACAACAAAAAAACGGTATGTCCACAAGCAAAATGGGCACGGAAGAAAACCCGAAAGGGTGCCGTGAGTAAAAACAGCAGGACTACCGGCGTGCTTGTGAAAACCCGGAAGGGCGCAATCTCATAAAAAAATAAAGAATAAAATACATTTGCAAGATCCTTTCGATCTTGTGAGGAGAAAAAACCTGCGTGAGATCCTTTCGACTCACAAAGGAGCAACACACTTAGAAATCGACACGGTTTCTAAGGAGAAAATACACTTGCGAGATCCTCACGGCTCGTAAGGAGAATCCCCCCTATGAGACCCTCACGGCTCATAAAATTCAAAAGTCTTAGGTTACATGTATCTAAACCTGTTTTTAAACCGTCATATTCCCCTAAGTTGCCTTACAGACGGTCTAATATTGACCCCTGTATACAATCCACGGGCATAAATAAATATTCTCCCACCAAGTTCCACTAATGGCTAGAAATGTCCCCATATGGTGAGCAGCACTTGTAAGTCCTCTAGACTTACAAGGAGAAAATACTCTCGTAAGATCCTTCCGACTTACAAGAGAAAATGCACTTATGAATCATCACGACTCCTAAGGAGAAAATAAACTTACGAGATCATCGCGACTCGTAGAGAGAAATACCTTTATGAGACCCTTACAGCTCATAAAATCAAAAAGCCTTAGTCGACAGGATTCTAACTCTGTTTGCTAAGCCATCTTTATTCAAATCGACAAAGGCAAATGATGATTCGCTCCTGGCAATATTCCAGTGGTAGCGATACTGATGCCAAGATTGGAATCAGATTTCAAATCCCCAACTCAACAAAAAAAAGCCAAAATGATAGAGCAACTCGCAATAAAAATCAGCGAGCAAAAATATGCATATAAAAAAAAAAGCAAAAAGCCGAAATGATAGGGCAACTCAAAATAAGAAGCAGCGAGCAAAAACAAAAACAGCCGAAATGATTGGGCACCGTGATAAATAGCCGAAATGATTGGGCAATCGCGACTTTCGCGACATAAGAGCTGAAAAGATAGAGTATTGCGGAAAGGAAAAAATTTTTAAAAAAGATGAAAATGAAACTTTTCTGCCCTGCATGTAGCTTCAAATTAATTCTTGTATATGATTCATGGGCACAAATGAAAGAAAGAGAACCGTATTTTCCTACCAGGCTCCATCAAAAGGAGAGCCAGATCTCGATGGCAATATCTACAGCCTAGAGATCAGCTCGACGTTCTTCTCATTCAAACAGGATGCAAACGTGACGTCAAAAAAGCTCCAAGGAGCCAAATCAAAACGAAAGTAATGGAAAAATCTTAGCTCCAACTTAACGTCCTTCTCATTCCAGCAAGATGCAGATGTGACGTCTACAAGAACCCAAGGGTCAAATAAAGATGGAGTAATGGAAATATCCTACCTCCAAGTCTTGAGGGTACATATACAACCTAAAGACTATTCCGGCGTTCCTTCTCATTCCGGCAGGATGCAGACACAACGTCATCGTAAAAAAAAACCAAGGGTCAAAGAAAAATGGAGTAATGCCAAAATCCTAGCTCTAAGTCTTGACGGTACATATACAAGCTAGAGGCTATCCCGGCGTTCCTTCTCATTCCGGCAGATGCAGACGCGGTGTCATCATAAAAGAAAGACCCAAGGGTCAAAGAAAAATGGAGTAATGGCAAAATCCTAGCTCCAAATCTTGACGGTACATATACAACCTAGAGACTATCCCGGCGTTCCCCTCCCATTTCAGCAAGATGCGGACGCAACTATTAAATGAAATTGGAGTAAGGGCATATTCCTAACTCCACACTTCAATTGCAATACATACAGCATAGAAGTCCTACAGATGTCTACCTTACTTCAGCAAAGAATCGGCGCGAAACCGTCAAACTAAAAATGAGGTAACGGCATATTCCTAGCTTTAGGTCTTGACGGCAATACATACAAAGCGTAAAGACAATTAGAGATCATCCCTCCCCAGAAGAGTGCGGTTATGACTCATCGGGCTCCAAATTGAGCCTAAGCTCAAGTAAAAAGCGTCATGGCAAATACCTAATGCTTGTTCTTCCAACGGTAATATGACCTAAGAAGATTACTTGAAGACGTCTTGTCCAGACTCAGAAACGATCAAAGACATGACCGTCGTGGGGTTACTCGAGCAGCAACCTCAGGGACTGCATATCGAGGAATATATCTGTTGGATATATGTATGCCCTAGAGGCTATTATATGTATAGTGGATGCTTGGACATGTATATATGTATATAGATGATTTTCTTGCTCGACATGATAGTATACTAATCTGGTTTACTTTATCTTGACATGTTCATTTGATCATGCATTTTACTCATTTGGTACATGTTGATAAAGCCCTCAGGATATTTGTTTGACTACTGCGACTATGATGCGGATCATACTAGTGGGACACGTGTAGTTTATGAGCATATCCTTAAACTGTTCCTAGTCGTGGGTGTATCGAGACGGGGCATCGATATTCCAGAGTAGACTAGCGTATACCATTCTTGTCCCATATGATGGGCGATGGATGATCCCATATCCATCTGATGTGGTGACACCAAAGATTGTATACGGGTGCTCAGTGAAGACAGGATACACTGAACGGACTCGCCCAGAACTCCTATGTGGTATTATATCTATCATCGGATAGCAGTTCTCAGGTGACACTGGTACAGGTTAGTCTGTAGACCCGAGATTGTCATAGAGTCTTGTGTGTTCTCCCACTGTACTTTGATCTCCACCCTACCACGGCTCTACTGAGACGTGCAAACAGGTGGATTTTGGGTACAGTCCCGAGGCACATGGAGGCAATGAGTGACAGGAGGGGTTTTTCTCTCCCGGTATTGGGAGTTGATGTTGTGCTATGCTCGATTGGCTATAACAGGAAGTCTTTGACCAGGGCTGCTGAGATTTACTGATAAGTGTTATTAGTAGTTTCTCGATCTATTATGAGCCATACACCGGTATGACTTATTGAGTTATTGGGGTCGACGAAACCATCCCTAAACTCGATATGCAACATATCTGACGAAGAGACCGGACTGTACGGTAAGTGTTGCCAGTTGGCTCGATGGGAGTTTTGACAGCTTCGCTTGTTTTCTTCTGATCGCTCAATACCCGGGTGGTCGTTATGTTTAGCTGACCGCTTGCGGCTTGTGGGTGTTTGATGTAATCATCACCTACTGCCGGCATATTAACGAGTCTTAGAATCCCACACAGGAGTTTCCTAGCTCAGGCGAAACGATGTGGTGTGCATATGAGATATGCGCGGGGACCCGATTAAATGCGTGTATGTGATACCATATATTAATCGGGCGTTTTTCTATTGGTCGGGTCGTATGTGATATTACCGGTTTGTTAAATCAAGTGTTAATTTAACATTGACTTTTGGCTCACTTCTTTCATTAAACCCTTTTCTACATTGATGTATGCATATGTTTTTGTTCATGCACATGATGATGTGAATGCACACATATATACATACATGGTATCATGGTTGATGATACATATAAGATGGAAATGAAAGACTCACATGAAAGTAATTATGTATATATTTATTTTTGTGTTAAAGAAAAAAAAAGAAAATTAATCCATAGTTGATAATTCTACACACTTCTTCATTTAACCTTTGTTTGAGCATGAGTTAATTTTCTTTGGTTGCTATTAACTCCAAAATAAATATCTAGATATTTATTAACCCATGGTTAAGTGAGAGTGTGAAATTATTTATATTTTCTATTGTCATTTTCATTTGATAATTATCATAAATCTTGAGCTCAAGCTTGCCATCTTCTTCTTCCTCCTCTCTTTTGCTCTCTTGAGTTTTCTTTTAAGTGAGGTAGATCAAAAGAAAGGGTTTTGAAGAGAGAAAACAAACCACAACACCATTCTACACTACTCTAGCCCATTAGTGTAAAGTGTTTTGCTTCATCTTCATTCTTGATCAAGTGAAGTAAGGAGCTTTGAGCAAAAGGATTTCAGGTGGATCATCGTGGACTAGGAAGTTTTCTAGCGACCCGGTTCAAAATCTCAAAGGTCCAAGGAGTCAAGGAGGCAGGTCTACAAAGGTTGTATCACTTATCTCCTAGTGTAGATTATCTCTTGTATATGATACTAGTATGATATTACCCTAAAATTCTAGTTTCGATTCATGGTTAGTTTACTTAGCACCTCCCTAAAATTCTAAAGTGGCATGTGTGATGCTTCCAAACCCTAGGTAAGGTGCTGAGGAAACCCAACAGTGGTATCAGAGCCAAGCTAGAAATTTAAATACGGTGATATAACTATTACGAAAACGAAAACAACTCCGAAAAATACGATATTACGAAACCCTAAAATTGCTCTCTGTAAATTTTTGAAAAAGTCGTTTAAAAATTATTTAAGCAACTGCAAAAGACTGTATGAGATACATAATGAACACAGGTGAAATACGAGGCCCATTGCTCGGATTTGACCCGAGCACGAGGCTTGAAAATCCGGCCAGGCCGGCCCCTTCTGCTCTAAACCATTTCGTATTTCACCAGTGCTCTGTTCTGTAGGATTTAGAGTTTCAGGTATTGTTTGTTTAGCCCAAAATTTCATGTGATGTTTATTTTGATTAGGGGCTAATTCGTAGTGTTTCGTAGTCGTATATTTTAACACTGTAATGGTAACCTAGGCAATGTTTAACTGTTCGATCGAACTTCAAACAACCCATCAAGACCCCCTCTGAAATTTTCAAGTGTTGTAATTTTCCCAAGTTAAAAGTATTTGGAAAATTGTACAAGTATCCCTATGGATCCTCTAGAAGAACAAAAAACCTTAACTCGATTCTATGTCCATGGAACCGCGACTGAACCCTAGGGTTTGCCATAATTCCGTGGTGCCATAGGTGAGGCATTGGTTGACCCTTCTACGGCTGGTCCATAGACACTGTGACACATTTTTAGGTATTTTAATTTTGCTCAAGTGTTGAGCTCTTGGGGTAATTTGTGGGTGTATGTTGATTCGATCGAAACGTTTAACATCGTCTAGATATATGTGATAATTGAAATTGTTGTTGTTTTTCACTTTCTTTTCTACGACCGTAAGTGTAGTATGTGGTGTATCGCCGGTTTCGTTGTATACATCAACGACAATCGGGGTACGCATACTTACGTTGATGATATGTGGTATTATGTGTTGCTGGGATATGATGTGTAGGATTGTCGTGATTGAATAGCCGGGGGTTTTATATGAGATGAGAGTTTTTATTTTCATTCATGTAAAATTAATTATATGTAATATTCTTTTATTTGGGGCACATCCGGGTTGAGGATGTTGTCACCATCATTGTATATTATTTACTTTTCCGCATTAGGATAGACCCAAGGAGGGGAGCACAAGTGACCGGGTTCTAGGGTTCAGTGGGAGGCCATCTTGAGGAGTCGAGACCAGGTCTCCTAAACTCTAGAATTGGTAGGGTTACTTGCCGCTCTCGTAGGGGTCTAGGGGTGTAGGCTTGGCTATTCATCGCGACCGTGGAATCCGTGTTTTCTATTGTTGGCTGAATACAAAATACGGACCTCCTAGATATCCTATATTTTCATATGTGCTTCTGCTGTTGATATTCTGTGATGAGATTACTTAGTATCTGAGACGAATGGATTATTATTATATATATGATATATAATAAACGTTGCTTATATTTTACATCCACGCTAGTCCCGCCTCGCTATGTCGTTAGTTAAGTAACCTAACGGTGCATAACGGGACACTGTGGCAAATGCGGATGACATAAGTGTACGTTCTATTTTCGTTTCTTTTCTGTGATGGCTTAGGAATTTAAATGATGGGACTACATTAATAAGATTAATTTAAAGAAAAAGAAACCTAAAGATACTGTAGAATCGGATTTGAAACACACTTGGCCCTTTTATGAAAAATGCAAGTTTCAAAAGATGCGGAGTTTAAGCCACTCCTTTTCTAAACTATTTAGATTCTACAACGAGATTAAGTTCAAAGTGTTAAAGGTTTTCATAAAAACCATCCTCAACCCTCCGTCATTTTAGGAAACAGAGTACTTAGTATTCGTGCTACGTATGTTGATCATAGTCAAGACGTAATGTACGGTAGCTAAGTGATACCTTCCTATAAAACATGTGATGCGATCAGTTAGGACATTCATGTGATTATGTTGATCATAGTCACGGGTCATATGGGTGGGTCTGGTTAATCACGAAATGACGGGTAGAATTTGACTAGTGCTTATGATATGTTGACCATAGCCTAGGTCATAAGCAGCTAGGGGTAAAAACCATATCAGGAGTTTCAAGAGTTAAAATTTGCAATGAGATTACATACCTTCTATATGATAGTTGGATCCCGATCCCACTGTGAGTAAGAGTTACTCCCAGGAGAGTTTTGCACGTTACAATTAGCTAATCCAGTAGGTGTCTAGAAAGGTGTCAACGGGGTTTGACCTCTGGGAAAACGAGGTTTATTTTAATTAGGTCCGTGCGAAAGCACGGGGAACCTCCCTCAAAATACCGACACTAGCCTGGCTGACCGGTTAGCGAAACTGTAGAATGTAATTAATCCTGGCTAGTTTTCTTTTTGAGGTTTTTAAAAGAAAATTTGATAAAAACAGTAGGAGACATCGATTAGATAAGATAATAATCAATCTAAATCTTTGCAAGAGCATTTCGTTGAGTGTATTCTTTTCTCTCTCCTAATGGCAGATACCAGATGACGGGACTTAAGCTTCTTTTAGAGAAAAATAAACTGATAGGACCGAATTATAAAAAATGGTTGAGGAATCTGAACATTGCATTCAAATATGATAAAATATCATATGTCCTCACTACCAAAGCTCTACTCGTCCCAGGTCCTGAATCATCTATTTCGGATAAAGAGATCCGAAAAACATGAGATATTGATTGTGACAAGGCCAAGTGCCTCGCGCTTGCTTCTATGGACAGTATACATCAGAAGTAGCACGAGAAAATGGATGTTTAATCCATCTTTCTTCATACAAAGAAGTTGTATGCAGAGCAATCTCGGACTTTACGATACGAAGCATCTCGAAAGTTGTTTCAGATGCGGATGGCTCCTGACACATCAGTAGGTGAACATGTCTTGAAGATGATTGGTCTTATAGAAGAACTGGAGGACCTAGGATGGACCATGGAAAACAAGCAATATACTGATATTGTTCTACAGTCTCCCCCCGCCTTTTCTCCGTTCATTATAAACTTCAATATGAACGATTTGGAGAAATCGCTGCCTGAACTTCTTAATATATTGAGAAGTGCAGAGAGCACGCTTAAGACAGCGAAAACTCCTGCTCTTCTTGCTGGGCCATCTTCCTCTTCCATCCCAAAAGCCAAGGCCAAGGGAAAGAAGAAGAAGAAACCCACCAAACCGAGAGATGGAGTTGTAAAGGCGAAGGGGAAAGACAAATCCGGGGCCGCGGGAAGTGGAAAAGGAGAATGTTTTTACTGCCACAAGTCAGGACACTGGAAACGCAATTGTGCTCTGTATCTTGCTGGTCTCAAGAAGAAGAAGCATACTGATACTTCCGCTTCAGGTGTGTTTGTAACTGAAAAATATTTTTCTATAGACTCTGCATCTTGGGTATTAGATACCGGTTCTGGTTCTCACATCTGCAATTGTATGCAGGGATTGAGAAACAGTAGAGTTTTGAAGACTGGTGACCATACTTTTCGGGTTGGAAATGGTTCTGATGTACATGTTGTATCTGTAGGAGAGTATCATCTGGGGTTGCCTTCGGGATGTATTTTGGTTTTGAACCCTTATTATTATGTACCTAGTATGCTATGTAATATAATATCCGTTTCTTTGTTAGACAATGAAGGATATCATTTTGTGTTGCAAAATAATGTTATGAACATTAACTTGAATCAACAGTTGATTGGATATGGTACATTAAATAACGGTATTTACGTCCTAAACCAACACACAGTTTTCAATATACAACATACAACTAAAAGAAAATTTTCAGATATAAATGAAGCTTTTCTTTGGCATTGTAGACTTGGTCATATTAATGAAACAAGACTAAACAAGCTACATATAGATGGATATTTAAATTCTTTTGAATATAAATCTTATGCGACTTGTCAGTCATGTATCAAAGGTAAAATGACCAAAACTCTGTTTACTGGACACGAAGAAAGAGCTGTAGAACTCTTAAACCTCATACATAATGATGTATGCGAACCAATGTCTACACATGCTAGAGGCGGTTTTTCATACTTCATTACTTTTACTGATGATTTCTCAAAATTCGGACACGTGTTTTTATTAAAGCATAAATCCGAAGCTTTCGAGAAATTCAAGGAGTACAAACTTGAAGTAGAAAAACAAACTGGCTTAAGCATCAAGAAACTTCGATCGGATCGAGGTGGAGAGTATTTGAGTACAGAGTTTTCGGACTTCTTAAAAGAGAATGGGATTCTCTCTCAGCTCACTCCCCCTTACACACCACAGCACAACAGTATATCAGAACGGAGGAATCGTACCCTGTTAGATATGGTACGGTCCATGATGAGTGATGCTGAGTTACCGCTTTCTTTTTGGGGACATGCATTGGAGACAGCAATGTATCTGTTAAACAGGGTTCCAACCAAGACCGTGTCTACCACTCCATATGAGATATGGTGTGGAAAGAGACCATCTCTTAAAAGAGTTAGGATATGGGGTTGTCCGTCTTTTTTCAAAAAGCAGAATCCAGACAAACTCGAGACACGATCGGTCATGTGTAAATTTGTGGGATATCCAAAACATTCATATGGATATATATTCTACCACAAGGAGGAACAAAAGGTGTTTGTTTCTCAACATGCCACATTTTTAGAAAATGAAATTTTTACAAATAGTATTGATGACAATGCGGTAGAACTAGAAGAAGTTCTAGAGACACAAATTACTCATGACGAATTGGTTAAAACTGATGTTGCAGTAGAACTTCAAGAATCACAGCCACTCCGGAGATCTAGTAGAACTTCTCGCCCACCAGAGAGATATTATGGGTTTCTCATTGATCGTGATAGAGAAGATTGCATCATAGATGATGATGACCCTACTAGTTTTCAGCAAGCTATCATGAGTGGTGACTCAGTGAAGTGGCTGGATGCCATGAGATCTGAAATGGAGTCCATGTACACCAACAAAGTATGGACTTTGGACGTTGCATCTCCTGGGATAAAATCCGTAGGGTGCAAATGGATGTTTAAAAGAAAGATTGGTGTAGATGGACAGGTAGAGACCTTTAAAGCAAGGCTTGTAACGAAAGGTTTTCGTCAAAGACTAGGATTGGACTATGAAGAAACTTTCTCTCCAGTAGCAATACTTAAATCCATTCGGATTCTACTTACTATTTCTGCTCACTACGACTATGAAATCTGGCAGATGGACGTAAAGACTGCATTTCTAAATGGTGATTTAGAAGAATGTGTTTTTATGGATCAGCTAGAGGGCTTCATTGACAGTGGGAGCAACGAAAAGTCATGTAGGTTACTTAAATCCATTTATGGATTAAAGCAGGCATCACGGAGCTGGAACATTTGCTTTGATGATACAATCAAAGAGTTTGATTTTGTCAAAAATATAGATGGACCATGCATTTATAAGAAGATTGTTGAGAGTACTGTCGCATTCCTCGTATTGTACGTGAATGACATTTTCTTGATAGGAAATGATATTCATATGCTACAATCGGTCAAACTATTCTTATCGCAAAGTTCTCCGTGAAGGACCTGGGTGATGCCTCTTGTATTTTGGGCATTAGGATCTATAGAGATAAATCCAAGAGGTTATTGGGATTGTCCCAATCAAAGTACATTGACACCATCCTAAAAAGGTTTAGTATGGAAGATTCTAGCGTGGTACCTTATCCGCCTGTCATGGAATCACTCTTTCCAATGACTTCTGTCCGAAGACTGATAAAGAGAGAGCTCGCATGAGCATTATACCCTACGCTTCAGCCGTAGGATCTATAATGTATGCGATGTTATGTACTCGTCCTGATGTAGCTTATGCACTAGTTGTAGTAAGTAAGTATCAATCCAACCCAAGGGAGAAACATTGGATAGCAGTGAAGAACATTCTTAAGTACTTGCGAAGGACTAAAGAATTGTTCTTGGTGTATGGTAATGGGGATCTCCAAATGGAGGCCTTTACCGATTCCAGCTTCCAAAGTGATAAGGATGACAACAAATTTATCTCAGGATTTGTATTTACCCTCAATAGAGGGGCGGTTAGTTGGAAAAGTTCCAAACAGGATACCGTTGCAGACTCCACGATAGAAGCTGAGTATATTGCTGCAAATGATGCTGCCAAGGAAGCCGTCTGGATGAGGAAGTTCATCGTGGAACTAGGAGTAGTTTCAACCATTGTTGATCCAATACCATTGTATTATGATAATAATGGGGCTATGGCGTTGGCCAAAGAACTCAGGTCCTATCAGAAGTCCAGACACATCCTGAGGCGATATTATTTGATCCGGAAGATAGTAGATCGCCACAAGATCGAGATTCGGAGAGTGGATACAAAGGATAACACCGCGGATCCACTCACCAAGGCCCTTCCACAGCCGCAACATGAACGTCTTTTTGAGATGTTGGGTATGAGATACGCCAATAATTGGCCTTAATGCAAGTGGGAGATTGTTGGATATATGTATGCCCTAGAGGCCATTATATGTATAATGGATGCTTGGACATGTATATATGTATATAGATGACTTTCTTGCTCGACATGATCGATGCTATCTGGTTTACTTTATCTTGACATGTTCATTTGATCATGCATCTTACTCATTTGGTACATGTTGATAAAGCGCTCAGGATATTTGCTTGACTACTGCGACTATGATGTGGATCAGACTAGTGGGACACGTGTAGTTTATGAGCATATTCTTGAACTATTCCTAGTCGTGGGTGTATCGAGACGGGGCATCGATATTCCAGAGTAGACTAGCGTATACCATTCTTGTCCCATATGATGGGCGATGGATGATCCCATATCCATCTGGTGTGGTGACACCAAAGACTGTATACGGGTGCTCAGTGAAGACTGGGTACACTGAACGGACTATCCGAGAACTCCTATGTGGTATTATATCTATCGTCGGATAGCAGTTCTCAGGTGTCACTGGTACAGGTTAGTCTGTAGAACCGAGATCGTCATAGAGTCTTGTGTGTCCTCCCACTGTACTTTGATCTCCACCCTACCACGGCTCTACTGAGTCATGCAAACATGTGGATTTTGGGTACAGTCATGAGGCACATGGAGGCAATGAGCGATAGAAGGGGTTTCGTCTCTTCCGGTATTGGGGGTTGATGTTGTGCTATGTTCGATTGGCTATAATAGGAAGTCCCTAGACAAGGCCGCTGAGATTTACTGATAAGTGTTATCAATAGTTTCTCGATCTGTTATGAGCCATACATTGGCATGTCTTATTGAGTTATTGGGGTTGAAAAACCATCCTCTAGACTCGATATGCAGCATATCTGACGAAAAGACCGGACTGTACGGTAAGTGTTGCCAGTTGGATCGACGGGAGTTTTGACAGTTTTGCTTGTTTTCTTCTGATCGCTCAATACCCGGGTGGCCGTTACGTTTAGCTGATCGCTTGCTGCTTGTGGGTGTTTTATATGATCATCACCTACTGCCGGCGTATTGACGAGTCTTAGAGTCCCACACAGGAGTTTCCTAGCTCAGGAGAAATGATGTGGTGTGCATATGAGATATGCGCAGGAACCCGATTAAATGCGTATATGTGATACCATATATTAATAGGGCGTTTTTCTATTGGGCGGGTCATATGTGATGTTACCAGTTTGTTAAATCAAGTGTTGATTTAATATTGACTTTTAGCTTACTTCTTTTATTAAACCCTTTTCTACATTGATGTATGCATGCATGTATGCATATATTTTTGTTCATGCACATGATGATGTTAATGCACACATGCATACATACATGGTGTCATGGTTGATGATACATATAAGATGGCAATGCAAGACTCACATGGAAGTAATTATGTATATATTTATTTTTGAGTTAAAGGGAAAAAAAGAAAATTAATCCATGGTTGATAATTCTACACACTTCTTCATTTAACCTTTGTTTGACCATGAGTTAATTTTCTTTGGTTGCTATTAACTCCAAAATAAATATCTAGATATTTATTAACCCATGGTTAAGTGAGAGTGTGTAATTATTTATATTTTCTATTGTCATTTTCATTTGATAATTATCATAACTCTTGAGCTCAAGCTTGCCATCTTCTTCTTCCTCCTCTCTCTTGCTCTCTTGAGTTTTCTTTTGAGTGAGGTAGATCAAAAGAAAGGGTTTTGAAGAGGGAAAACAAACCACAACACCATTCTACACTACTCTAGCCCATTAGTGTAAAGTGTTTTGCTTCATCTTCATTCTTGATCAAGTGAAGCAAGGAGCTTTGAGCAAAGGGACTTCGGGTGGATCATCGTGGACTAGGAAGTTTTCTAGCGACCCGGTTCAAACTCTCAAACGTCCAAGGAGTCAAGGAGGCAAGTCTACATAAGTTGTATCACTTATCTCCTAGTGTAGATTACCTCTTGTATATGATACTAGTATGATATTACCCTAAAATTCTAGTTTCGATTCATGGTTAGTTTGCTTAGCACCTCCCTAAAATTTTAAAGTGGCATGTATGATCCTTCCAAACCCTAGGTAAGGTGCGGAGGAAACCCAACAATATCAGCCAACGCGACGGTACCACAAAATAAACCTTAATACCACAAACCTAACGGACCTCTATCAAAAAAAGAGGTTATCTATATTTCACGTTAGGATACACCTGCGAGATCCTCTCGACTAGTATCGACTCGTACGGAAAAACATCTTTATGAAACCCTCATAGCTCATAAAGGTGAAAAGCCTTAGGCGACGGGGATATCATCCTATTTTCTAAGCACTGTGGCCCTACAAATAGGTCCAAACTGGCTCTTGTATACTATACACAGGCTACATTCTCCGAACTCGCATACCGATGAGGAGGAGAAATCACTTACAAGTCTTCTTGACTCGTAAGGGAAAAATTCTCTTGTGAGATCCTTACGACTCTCAAAAGAAAATGCACTTAGGAGTCCTCACGACTTCTAAGGAGAAAATACACCTACGAGATCCTCTCGACTCGTAGAGAGAAACATCTTTGTGAGACCCTAACGGCTCATAAAATTGAAAACCATAGGCGACAGATCTAAACCTGGTGCCTAAACCATCGCTGCCCTACAAGGAGGTCAAGATTGACTCTTGTATACTATCCATGGGCCACATTCGCCAAAGTTACATGCCAATGAAATGAAGAAGCTACTTACGGGTCATCACGACTTGTAAGGAAAAAAATACCCGAGTGAGATCCTTACGACTCACGGAAGAGATGAAAACCTAAGAATCCTCACGATTTCTAGGGAGAATATGCACCTATGAGATCCTCAAGACCCATAGGGAGAAAAACCTTTTTGAGACCCTTACGGCTCATGAAGATGAAAAAGCCTTAGGCTATAAGAATCCTAAACTTTTCTCCTAAGCCATCAATTCTATGGCCATGCATAAGTCTGCACTACTTTACCCACGTACATACTTACGTGGGAAAAGTAGTGGGAGGAATTTATTCCCGCCAAAATTTTTGGCTAAAAGCTATTTGTTCCCTTATAAATATGAGAGAGAAGAAAGAGGAAAAGAATTCACACAGTTTGGCATCACGTGTAAAACACGTGAGCACTTATATGCAAAGCATATAAGCGCTGAAATCAAATAAC
Organism: Agapanthus africanus; assembly: GCA_030015575.1. Classification (NCBI taxonomy): domain Eukaryota; kingdom Viridiplantae; phylum Streptophyta; class Magnoliopsida; order Asparagales; family Amaryllidaceae; genus Agapanthus; species Agapanthus africanus. The sequence continues at coordinate 410,020,404 of JASDDO010000016.1, forward strand.
AAAAAGGCCAAACATGTCTCACATGTTAAACATGTAAGCGCTCATATGTAAAGCATATGAGCGCTGAAAATAAACAGGCTAAAACCCACATTAGGGGTCACGTGTTAAACATGTGGGTTCCTTTACCGCATTCTTTTGGCAGCGCTCACATACAAAGCACGTGAGTGCCGTAATTTAAAATACTCTCTAAGGATAGAATTGAATTCTATATAAAAGTAAATTCTATTTTTGGGAAATATTTTCCCTGATCTTTGTAATATAGAAAGATTTTCTCTAACAGAAAATCTTGAATTTAAAATCCAATTGTGATAAAATATCACCAATTAAACTATCTGGTAGAATTAAATTCTATGTGGGAAATATTTCCCTGATCTTTCTCAAACTAGAAAGATCTTCTATATTAAACAGAGAACCCTTAGATTAAAGATCCAACGGTGATCATAAAATCACCCATCGATTATCTGATATAATAAAATTCTATCTTAGGAAAATATTTTTCTAATCTTGATAAACAAACAAGAATGGTCTTCTATATTAGATAGAATAAAATTCTATATTAGATAGAATAAAATTCTATATTAGGAAAATATCTTTCTAATCTTGTGATCGAATAAAATTCTATATTAGGAAAATATTTTCCTAATCTTGTTAAACTAACAAGATATTCATATAACAGAATTAAATTCTATATTAGGAAAATATCTTCCTAATTTTGTTAAATTAACTAGATATTCATATGATAGAATAAAATTCTATCTTAGGAAAATATTTTCCTAATTTTATTAAAACAAACAAGAAATCTTCTCTGTTAAACAGAGAGATTTTGGATTAAAAATCCAACGGTGAATAAAATTTACCGGTTGATCTAAAATATTAATTGGATTGGTTATGAAATCAATCACGATCTCTACAAAAGATTTTCGTAACAAATTGATTCTTTTGCTTCTCCTATAAATAGAAGGAAAGAGATGAAAAGAAATAGAGAACTCGATATAAAAAAGAGGAGATCCCCATAAGGTTCTGTAAAAATACAGAAAACTCTCCAAAAGCTCCCACAAAATAACAGAGAATTTAATTCTCAAAGAAGATCTTCCTCCTCAAAACTCTAGGTAAAGAAAAAAGTAAAGATAAAAATATCTCCTTTACCTATCTAAGAGTTTAACCCTTTTAAAAGAATTTAATTTTTTCTCTGGATCTGAGATATACAAGACAAGTCTCCCACAAGTTGAGAATTTAATTCTCATCAGGAAGATCTTGTTCTTGAGAATCAAAGATTCAAGGAAGAACAAGGTTGAAAAGAAAGAAGATGGGGTTTATAATACTCTAGGAACTTAGTTCTTTCAAATCAAGAACTTAGTTCTTAAATAACCCGGTCCAAGATCCTTAAAATAGTGATCTTGGTGATCTTTAATGGTAAAAATACCATTAACGGAGCTTTAACCTATCTTGAAACATGAATAGAAAAATATGGATAAAAGAATACAGAAAACATGGAGTTCATAATACTCCAGGAACTTAATTTCATCATAAATCAAGAACTTAGTTCTTAAAGAACATGATCCCAGACCCTCAAAATAATGATCATGGTGATCGTTAATGGTCAAAATACCATTAACAGAGATTTAAGTTCTCTAAAAATATCAACAGAGATTAAATCTCCAAAAGAACTCAACGCCTCACGTGAAAAGCACGTGAGCGCTCAAGGCCAAGTTATATAGCGCCTCACGTGAAACACACGTAAGCGCCGGGAAAAATTAGTGCTTAGCACTATTGGAGAGCTTTACGTGAAACACACGTGAGCGCTATATACAACTGAGTGCTCAGCACCGCTGGATGTTACAGAAACCTAATCTTAGCCCAAATTGGCTAAGTTTATATACATGATATCCAAATTCATATCCAAACTGATCTTAGCCCCATACATGGATAATGATCTGCATCCCATACCATCTAAGTTAATCTTAGTCTCAAATAAGGCTAACAATTTTAGATCCACATGATTCTTTTACCGGATTTGGTTTAAAGGTACATCTCTCCACACCTCTAATATATATCGTTATAATTCCTCAACGTCTTCAGAGAAGTGACGGGTCCCGACAACCAACAACTCCTTTCTCATCCCAACTTGATGTAAAATTTCATCAAGACAGGGAATGATGCATCCCACATTGATGCACTTCCAAATCGACGTGCACACCTCAAATCGGATCGCATCCAAAATTGGGTGTATTCCATGTCACCATTGTTCACTCCGTCACATAACAAATACACGTGTGTGCACGATGAGTAATGGACCGAGATGTCTTTAAACTAATATTCGCTCCAAATATGGCGATAATGGATCGAAATGTCTCTAAACTAGCACATCGCCCCAAACACGGTGATAATGGACCGAAACGTGCTTAAACTAACATTCGTCCCAAACAGGGAATGTTGGACCGAAATTTCCTTAAACTAATATTTGCCCCAAACACGGTGATGTTGGACCGAAATGTCCTTAAACTAATAGACCGAAACGTCCTTAAACTAATAGACCGAAACGTCCTTAAACTAATATTCGCTCCAAATATGGTGATGTTGAACCGTGATGTCCTTAAACTAATATAATTAAGCTCATACGTTTATTTGTTTCTAAGTTGATCGTAGTCTCAAATATGACTAACGATCCTTAGATCAAAACCAAATATCTCATGAACTGATGGACCTCATTTATATGAGATCTGCGTATTAAGTTCATTCATGTTGGCAAACCAAGCTACCAATGTGGACCCTGTCAAGCAAATTCTTGACCCAAACCCAAATCATGAAAATATATGTACGGATTTGGACTAATCTGCGCCCTACGGGCAACGACATAAATAAGTCTCGTAGACAATCCACAGGCAACCATAACAAACAAAATAATTACAAGACACAAAATGAACTACTGGAGAATGAGAAAGTGGTTATCGCAACGCGATAACGTAATTAATTACAGGGGCTTGCGCTAGTAGGGAAGAGCGTCCCCACAATAAAAAAAACCCTCACAAATGAGAAGGAATATGATAAATCTGCTACAACGATCGCATCCATTCAAACCTCCGATATACGGTGCTATAAATCAACTTGGTATTTATAGCCTTAACAGAAATCCCCCAACGATCGAGATCTTCTCACGCCACGACATGAATCACAGAATATCGCATCTCCCCGATAAAGCACCGCCACGTGGCGTCCGGTCACTAGCTCCCTCCCTTCCAAGCGAATCAGGGAAGATTGGCCAACATCTTTAAGAGATCCGCACGTATCTCAAGATACCCGCCATGCACCACGTAGTGCAGAGAATCAAGGAAGCACAAAATACCAAAGTCATGACAATCCAACCATCAGTTGACCAGTCCATGCGAATGGATTCCTATCCTTAAGCCCTCAACATGAGGAGGCCAAGCAGCTTCCTGCTCGGCCCATCCGCAGCGGGTAGCTTCCTGCCCAACAACGCTGCGGATCCATAGCCCTCATCATGAGGCGGCTAAATATCTTCCCGCTCGACCCATTCACAGCGAGTAGCTTCCTGCCCCACTACGCTGTAGATCCAAAGCCCTCATCATAAGGTGACCAAGCAGCTTCCTGCTCGGCCCATCCGCAGTGAGTAGCTTCCTACCCCCACTAGACTGTGGATCTAAAGCCCTCATCATGAGGCGGCCCAGCAGCTTCCTACTCGGCCTATCTACAGCGGGTAGCTTCCTGCCCCACTACGCTGTGGATCCAAAGCCCTCATCATGAGGCGGCCAAGCAGCTTCCTGCTCGGCCCATCCGTAGTGGGTAGTTTTTTGCTCGACATCACTGTGGATCCAAAGTCTTCGTCATGAGGCCGCCGAGCGGCTTCCTGCTCGGCCTTAACGGCAGAACCTGAGGCTACATGTCAAAGTCAGTAGGCCGACCATTACCCGGGCATGAAGTAGACAAACTCCTAACTCGACCCAAGAAGATAAAGCTCGGATTCGGTCGATAACCAGCACAACTCCAACCCCACTCGAATCCGAGGGAGCGACCATGCCAAGCTCTACTAAGGTTTATTTTTACTTGGTATTCATATTTGGTGTTTGCTCGGTTTACGTCACCTCGACTCCGGGGTGAGGAGGGACGCCGGTCGATTTTTACTTGGTATTCATTTTTGGTGTTTGCTCGGTCTACGTCACTTCGACTCCGGGGTGAGGAAGGACACCGGTCTATTTCTACTTGGTATTCATATTTGGTATTCATTCGGTCTACGTCACCTCGACTGCGGGGTGAGGAGGGACACCGATCTATTTCTATTTGGTATTCATGTTTGGTGCTCGCTCGGTCTATGTCATCTCAACTCCGGGGTGAGGAGGGACACCTCTCTATTTCTACTTAGTATTCATGTTTGGTGCTCGCTCGGTCTATGTCATCTCGACTCCGGGGTGAGGAGGGACACATGTCTATTTCTACTTAGTATTCATGTTTGGTGCTCGCTCGGTCTACACCCCCTCGACTCCGGGATGAGGAGAGACACCGGTCTATTTCTATTTAGTATTCATGTTTGGTGTTTGCTCGGTCTACGTCACCTCGACTCCGGGGTAAGGAGAGATACTAGTTTATTTCTACTTGGTATTCATGTTTGATGTTCGCTCGTTCTACGTCACCTCGACTCCAGGGTGAGGAGGGACACAAGTCTATCCACACTTATGAAATAAACAAGGATGAAAACATTAAGGCCATGCACATCATAGACGAGCTAAAAATACTTTATTGATGTTCCAAATTATATACAAGGTATTATAAGCTCCTCAGCTTTACAAAATGCCCGAAAGCTTATAAAAATAAAACAAAGACAAAAGGGGGGCAGAAAGAATGAAGGCTTTAATGGCGTTTTCGGGCAAGGTCTCCCCATCGTTCACCCGTCCGGCACCTCTGTCGGCTACCTCGCTTACACCTGCTTGCTCGGCACCTTCGCCGGCAGCTTTGCCCCAGCCCGCTGGCTTGGTGCCGCCACACTGGGAGCCTTCCTCCGTAAGGGGATACCTCGCGCGGAGCTCACGGTCGTCGAACCCAAGCGCCATCTCCTTGACAGTGTCTAGGGCATGTTCTCGCCAAAATTTTTGGTTAAGAGCTATTTGTTCCCTTATAAAAAAATATGGAGAGAAGAAAGAGGAAAAGAATTCCCACAGTTTGGTATCACGTGTTAAGCACGTGAGAATAATAAAAAAACCAAACATGTTTCACATGTTAAACACGTGAGCGCTCATATGCAAAGCATATGAGCGCTGAAAATAAACAGGCTAAAACCCATATTATGGGTCACGTGTTAAACGCGTGAGTTCTTTTGCTGCATTCTTTTAGCAGCGCTCACATACAAAGCACGTAAGCGCCGTGATTTAAAATACTCTCTTAGGATAGAATTGAATTCTATATAGAATTAAATTCTATTTTTGGGAAATATTTTTCCTGATCTTTCTAATATGGAAAGATCTTTCTCTAACAGATAATCTTGGATTTAAAATCCAATTGTGATAAAAATATCACCAATTAAACCATCTGATAGAATTAAATTTTATATGAGAAATATTTCCCCGATCTTTCTCAAACGGGAAAGATCTTCTCTATTAAACAGAGGACCCTTGGATCAAAAATCCAACAATGATTATAAAATCACTCATCGATCATCTGATAGAATAAAATTCTATCTTAGGAAAATATTTTCCTAATCTTGATAAATAAATAAGAATGATCTTCTTTATTAGATAGAATAAAATTCTATATTAGGAAAATATCTTCCTAATCTTGTGACAGACGCGACCGTTGTAGCAGACTTTATCAGATTCCCCCTCATTTATGAGGGGTTTTGATTGTGGGGATGCTCTTCCCTGCAGGCGCAAACCCCTGCAGTTAATTACGTTTCCGCGTTGCGATAACCACTTTCTCCTGCTCCGGAAGTTCACTTCTTGTCGTGTCATGTTTGTTTTATTTTGGGTTCCCCGTAGATTGTATACGGAGACTAATTTATGTGGTCGCCCGTAGGGCGCGGATTAGTCCAAATCCGTATATTTGAGATTTTGGTTTAGATCAAGAATTTTGCTTGACGGGGCCCACGTTGGTAGCTTGGTTTTCTAACGGGAATGAACTTAGGATGCAGATCTAACATTTGTGAGTTCCATCGCTTCATGGGATATTTAGGTTTGATCTAAGGATCATTAGCCATATTTGAAACTAAGATCGACTTATTAGAAGTGAGCATATAGGCTCAACTGATCATTAGATCATATATGAATAGCCCTTGGATAGTATACGGTAGTCATTATAGAGACAGTCCGCAGGGCAAAACATATTAGTTTAAGGACGTCGCGATCCAACATTCCCTATTTGGGATGAATGTTAGTTTAAAGACATTTCGGTCCAACATTGCCATGTTTGAGGCGAATGTTAGTTTACGGACATTTCGGTCCAACATTGCCACTTTGGGGACGAATGTTAATTTATGGACATTTCGGTCCATTATTCCCATTTTGGGGGCGAATGTTAGTTTAAAGACATTTCGGTCCAACATTTCCGTTTTAGGGACGAATGTTACTACTGCCAATGACTGGGTCATTTCCGGAAAGAGTGCCGGATGAAGCTTGGGCAGTGTCAGATTTGCGGAGCTGCTAATCATCGAATGCATACTTGTCCATCGTGAGTTCAGTTGAAGGGTGATGCTCCGAGAACACAGAAGAAGCAGATTACTAAGGGGCCTAACCAAGCACGGGCCTTCACTTTGACGGCCGAGGAGGCCAAAGCTTCAGATGAAATTGTTTCAGGTATCCTACTCGTTCATAAGTTTCCTGCATTGGTATTATTCGATTCAGGTGCATCCCATTGCTTTATGTCGTCCAAATTTATTAATGCACACTCTATTCCACACGCGGCCCTGTCTAATAGCTGGGACATACACACAGGGAATGGGAAAATTATATCTAGTAGTAAGTGCAAGGATTGTTCGATTGTTATTTGCGGACGGGAGTTATTCACATATTTCTTGGTGATTGATACTGGAAGCTATGATGTTGTCTTGGGAATGGACTTTCTTGGCACTTTCCACGCTCACATCGATTGTAGGGCAAAAAAAGTGATTTTCCAGATTTTCGGACATCCGGAGTTTATATTTTCACAAGGTAGCAAATCTTTCGGGCCAGTCGAATTTAGGGTTAGACCGACAAGTGTCGTTCTCTCGTCAATGGAAGTAAACAAGAAGGTAGTTCGGGAGTTTATGGATGTGTTCGAGGACATCTCAGATTTACCGCCAAAACGAGATGTAAAGTTCGCGATTTATTTTATTCCTGGAGCAGCACCGATTTCAAAAGCTTATTATCCAATGGCACCGGTGGAACTAGAAGAGGTAAAGAAACAGATTGCCGAATTACTAGAGAAGGACTGGATTCGTAGCAGCGGTTCACCATGGGGAGCTCCAGTTCTTCTAATCAAGAAGAAAGATGGCACGCTTAGGATGTGCATCGATTATCGAGAATTAAACCGAGTGACTATTAAGAACAAGTACCCAATCTCTCGCATCGGCAAATTATTCGATCAACTCAGTGGCGCGAGGGTATTCTCGAAGTTGGATTTGCGATTATATTTGCAAGACAGCGTTCCGAACTCAATATGGGCATTACGAGTACTTAGTGATGCCATTTGGAGTTACTAACGCACCGGCAATATTTATGGCCTTGATGAACCGAATCTTTTCACCGTACCCGGACCAGTTCGTAATGGTGTTTATTGATAATATTCTGGTCTATTCGAGGAGCAAAGAAGAGCATGCAAAACACTTGAGAATCGTACTGCAAACGTTGAGGCAAGAAAGGCTATATGCTAAGATGAGCAAGTGCGAGTTTTGGCTCGAAGAAGTGAAGTTCTTGGGTCATGTTGTATCCGGAGATGGAATTACCATTGACCCTGAAAATATTGCAGTTGTTCATGATTGGCCATTTCCAAAGAATGTAGGGGAGATCAGAAGTTTTCTTGGGCTTGCCGGATATTATAGAAGATTTGTGGAGAACTTCGCTCGAATAGCAGAACCATTGACCAAGCTAACACGAAAGGACGTACCGTTCATATGGATGGAGAAATGTGCGTCATCTTTTGAAGTATTGAAGTAAAAATTGACCACCGCTCCTATCTTAACAGTGCCAGACGGTTCCGGAGGGTTGGTTATTCACAGCGACGCATCTGGAAAAGGCTTGGGATGTGTTCTAATGTAGCATGGGAAGGTCATAGCTTATTCGTCAAGACAATTGAAGACTCACGAGAAGAACTACCCAACTCATGATTTGGAGCTAGCAGCAGTGATTTTTGCTTTGAAGATTTGGAGACACTACTTATTGGGTGAAAGGGTAGAATTATTTACCGATCACAAGAGCCTAAAGTATGTGTTCACACGGAAAGAGATCAATATGAGACAGCGTAGATGGCTTGAGCTGATGGCTGACTATGATCTTGATTCAAATACCATCCGGGGAAAGTAATGTAGTGCCGGATGATCTAAGTCAGTTGCCAGCAATGCGGATGTTGACCACACAACAGGAGATTATAGCTGATCTTCAGAGGTTCGAGTTGGAGATCGTACCACCGCATTCTTCGGGACAGTTGATGCAATTGCAAGTACAGTCATCCTTGATCGATAAAATTAAAGCAGCACAGTCGCACGATCCAAGATTGCAGAAGTTTTGAGAACAAGTAGAAGCGGGACTTCGAACGGACTTGTTAATTCATGAAGATGGTTCGTTACGATATGGTAGTCGTCTATGTGTGCCTAAAGGAGATGTTCATGAAGGAGGCTTATAGTTCCACATATTCCGTACATCTGGGAGGTACAAAGATGTACAAAGACCCGCGACAATATTTCTGGTGGGAAGGCATGAAAAGAGAGATTGCTCGTTATGTATCGAAGTGCTTGGTGTGTCAGCAAGTCAAGACTGAACATCAACGGGTAGTTGGTTTGTTGCAACCACTTCTGATTTCTCAATGGAAATGGGAACATATAACCATGGATTTCGTGACAGTATTACCACGGAGTCCAAAGGGTAATAACGCAGTTTGAGTGATTGTGGATTGATTGACTAAGACAGCTCATTTTATACCGTTTCGAATTGGTCAGTCGACGGAAGTTTTAGCAGAGCGGTGCAGAAGATTGTGAGATTTCATGGAGTACCTGTGAGCATCATTTCCGATCGTCATATTCGATTTTTATCGCACTTTTGGAGGAGTCTACAGGAAAGTTTGGGGACTCGATTAAACTTTAGCAGCGCCTATCATCCTCAGACAGATGGCCAGTCTGAAAGAACGATCCAAACTCTTGAAAATATGTTGAGAGCATGCATGTTAGACATCAAGGGTTCATGGGAAGATCATTTGCATTTATTGGAGCTTTCTTATAATAACAGTTTTCAGGCGACTATACAGATAGATCCATTCGAAGCATTGTACGGTCGTAAATGTCGCTCGCCTATCTGTTGGGACAATATTGGAGAAAGAAGATTATTGGGATTGGATCTGATAATGCAAATGGTGGAGAAAGTTAACGTGATCCGAAATCATATGAAGGCGGCACAAGATCGACAAAAAAGTTAGGCTGATACAGGACGAAGACCTCTGGAGTTCGCAGTTGGTGATCTTGTATTCTTGAAGATATCACCGACAAGAAGAGTGATCCGATTTGGTAGTCGAGGCAATCTTAGTTTTCGATTCGTGGGGCCTTTCGGTATCATCGAGCTTGTTGGAGAGGTAGCGTATCGATTGGTTTTACCACCATCCTTGGCAGGTGTTCATGACGTGTTTCATATATCTCAACTCCGCAAGTATGTTCGAGATGAGACGCACGTCCTAAATCACTCGGAACTGACAGTAAGGGAGGATTTAACATATAAAGAAAGACCAATGTCGATTGTCGATCGACGAGAAAAGGTTCTCAAGAACAAAGTAATCCCTCTAGTACTTGTTAGTTGTATATATGCCCTAGAGGCCAGTATTGTACAGATGATGTATATTATATTGGATGCTTGGATATATATAGAGATGACTTTCTTGCTCGATATGATAGTATGCTATCTGGTTACTTTTTATCTTAACATGTACACTAGTCTCTTTAAACTGTCTTATAGTTACATGTTGGTAAAGCCCTTAGGATGTGTACTTGACTACCTGGACTATGATGCAGATCATACTAGTAGGGACATGGTAGTCCATAAGTACATCCTTCAAGGTCCCTAGTCGTGGGTGTATCGAGACGGGGCATTGATATACCAGTATAAACTAGCGTATACGCTTCTCGACCCATGAGATGGGCGATGGATGATCCCATATCCATTGGTGTTTGACATCAGAGATGGTATACGGGTGCTCAGTGGAGACTGGGTACACTGGACGGACTCGCCGAGAACTCCCAGATGGTATTATACCTCACGTCAGATGGCAGTTCTCAGGTGACACTTGTACAGGTTAGTCTGTAGACCCGAGATCGTCATAGAGTCTTGTGTGATTCCCACTGTGCTTTGATCTCCACCTTACCACGTCCATGAGGGCGTGCAAAACGGTGGTCTTTGGGTACAGTCCCGAGTCACATGGAGGCAATGAGCGATAGGAGGGGTTTCGTCTCTCCCGGTATTGGGGGTTGATGTTGCGCAGTGCTCGATTGGCCGTAACAGGGAAGTCCCTGGCCAGGGCTGATCAGAGATTTGCTGGTAAGTGTTACCAGTAGTTTCTCGACCCGTTATGAGCCTCACATCGGCACGACTTATCGGTTATTGGGGTCTGACGTTTACCACCCCTAGACTTGATATGCGACATATCAGACGAACAGACCGGACTGTACGGTAAGTGTTACTGGTTGGATTCACAGGAGTGTGAGCGGACTAGCTCGTCGATCTTCTGATAACTCAATACCCGGGTGGCCGTTACGTTTAGCAGACCGCTTGCGGCTTGTGGGTGCTTGATATGATCATCATCTGCTACCGGCGTATTGACGAGTCTTTAGAGTCCTACACAGAGGTTTCCTGGCTCAAGCGAAACGAAATAGGAGCGCATATGAGATATGTGCAGGACCGAGAATAATGCGTGTATGTGATACCGTATTCCATTCTCGCGATGAATGTATCGATTGGTTATATGCGATATAACCTAGATATCGAATCAAGGATTGATTCGATAAGCCGATACATATGATACTAGTTAGTTGTATGCGATATGACCGGATCGTTAAATCAAGTGTTGATTTAATGATTTAATGTATAATTATATATTTGATATATTACTTTGAATTAACTAGTATTGGTTCACTTTAAATGGATTTTCTCACTTAATGTGCAAGTTGTATATGTGATATACTTTTGTGCACATGTTTGTATCATGTTTGATGATGCTTGCTCATTTGGTTAAGTGTAAAGAATTAAACCTTGGTTAAGTAAATGATTAGGATTTTTATTTATTCTTTCTTTTATCTTTCTTTTTAATTTGGATTAAAAAGAAATGGCAAAAGAAAACAAAAGGGTTGCTTTCATTCTTGAAGCTTGTTGAAGCTTCATGAAGCTTTGACCAAAGTGACCATTTTGTCTTCATGCTTAACCCTAACCATTCATCTAACCTTAGTCAATTCTCTACACCTAACCATGGTTTACATTATGATAAGTATTCATTTTCTTTTTCATTTTAAGAAGAGACTTATCATATTCTTCATCTTCTCCTTCTTCTTCTTCAAGAAATACCTTGCCTTCATCAATGGCAACTTGAGCAATTAAGTGAGAAATCCAATTCTAAAGTGAACCCACCTCCTATTTCTTCACCCTCTACCTCTTGCCAAGTAGTATAGGGTGTTTTCTTCACAAGTTTCACAACTTGGTGAAGTTGGAGCTTGATCTTGTGCAACCTCGACGTAGATCATCTTCGGCACGAAGCCGACGACCTTGCCCGCCCATTTCTCCGATGAAGCCGACGATTGAGTCCGGGATTCGAGATGGACAGCGAGAGGATGCCTACGTGGAGCTAAGGAAGTGGAGAACCGGATCTACAAAGGTTGTAGCCTCTCTCTTTTAGTTAATTTGTTAACTAGTTTTGTTTTTCGCCTAAACTTCTAGTCAACGATCCGTATTAGGGTTTCTCGGCACCCGTAAAATTTGTAATTGGCATGGTTGATGCCTTGTGAGACCTTATTATCGTGCCTAGGAACCCTACAGTGGTAGAGCCTTAGGCGAAGTCTAGACGATGTTTGAAACCCGATCGAACCGAAACCCAAAATACCAAAATGCTCTCTGGAAATTTTCTGAAAATTTGGATTTTTGTCAATTAAAAATATGCAGAAAAATAAGCAGGGTCTTATTTGAATTACTGTGAAATACGAGGGCCTAAATCGATTTTTCCACCGCGAAACCGCGGCACGAGCTAGGCATGTGCGGCGGTTCCGCGGCCGTACTGTCCCCTTGTCTGATGATTTCTGCACAGTAACTCATATAATTTAATGCTATATTTTCTGGGTATTTTTATTGTGACTCTACAGATGAGTATTCTGGGGTTTTTTTGGGAATCAAAGATTCGATCGGATTTTCAAATTTTGTCTGTGTGGTTTTCCGGATAATTTTCGAATATGTTAAAAAGTTCGACCGGATATAAATACCCAATTTTTCCCCTGCCGGAAAATTTCCAAGTGTTGGATTTTTTCGTGGTTTAAAGACGTTCTAAGTAGTGCAAGTAACGCAATGGTCCCTCTAGAAGACAACAAACCTTAACTCGATTATGTGACCGTCTTGAACTGCCCTTTGAACCTTCGGGTTTGGGGCAGTACGGCGTGCCACATGTGAGGCGTTGGCTTGACCCTTCTACGGCTGGACCGTTAGTACTGAGGCATGAAGTGAATGTCTTTGAACTTATTTCATGTGTTGAACGGTTTCGGGAAAACTTGGGTGTTCGAATGTTCGATCGGAAAGTTTAATATTTTCTATTTATCCGGAATGGGATACAATAATTGGAATTCACAAACAGTTATGAGATAACTGGATGAATGTTATAAATCTAGCGGTTTAGTCTCACTTGATATTGAAAAGAGTTTTCGATAATGGGACTAAAATGCGAGGTTTATAATTGTTAGGCATGTGATGTCTAAGTATTTCATTTGATTAGGCATGCGATGTCTAAAGAGGTTGCGGATTCCAACTGTTGTAGTTTTACACTTTCTTTTCTGTGACCGTAAGTGTAATATGTGGTATCGCCGGTTTCGTTGCTATATGTCAACGACAATTGGGATGCGCATATTTACTTACGTTGATGACATGTGATGTTATGTGTTGCTGGATATGTTATATTGGATTGTCGTGTTTGAATAGCCGGGGTTTTTTTTATGTGAGATGAGTGTTTTTCATTTTCATTCATGTAAAAACTTGTATGTAATATTCTTTTAATTGGGGAACTTCCAGGTTGCGGAAGTTGTCACCTTTTGTATATTATTTACTTTTCCGCATTAGGATAGACCCAAGGAGGGGAGCACAAGTAACCGGGTTCTAGGGTTCAGTGGGAGACCATCTCGAGGAGTCGAGTCCCGGTCTCCTAACCCTAGAATTGGTAGGGTTGCTTGCCGCTCTCGTAGGGGTCTAGGGGTGTGGGATTGGCTATTCATCACGACCGTGGAATCCGTGTTTTATACTGGCTCGTATTGAAAACATGGACGTCCTAGTATATCCAATGTTTCATATGTTTCTTCTGCTGCGATATCTGTGATGTGATCATGTGATGTTCTGTGATAGATACTTTATATAGTATATATGATATATTATATAGACGTTACTTATGTTTTGCACCCGCACTAGCCCTGCCCTGCTCTGCCGTTAGTTACCTAACCTAACGGTGCACGAGGGGACATCGAGGCGAATGCGGACGGCATAAGTGTACGTCGTATTTATCTGTGATGATTAGGTATTTAAATGATGGGACTTCATTAATGTGATTAATGAATGAAAAGAAACCTAAGATGTTGTAAAATCAAATTTTAAACAAAACAGGTAGCTACAATTCTTGCTTTGCACAGCGGTATATATGATATACCCTGCACCTTATTCGATGAGGAAAGGACCGAGATCCCTTCACCGGGAGTGACTCCTTTAGCGATAACTGGCAGATGCTACACACTCGGTTTGTTTTTGATTGCCTCTATAGTTTCTGCTTTGCACAGTGATATATATGATATATCCCGCACCTCATTCGACGAGGAAAGAGCCGACGATCCCTTCACCGGGAGTGACCCCTTTAGCAAAACTAGAAAAGCCTCAAAATCATTCCATTTCAACACTTTATTTGATTCTACAATGATATCAAGTTCATTACGCTCATGGTTTTCAGAAAAACCTGCGTAGCCCTCCGTCATTTCAGATAAGTACTACTTAGTATTCATGCTGCGGTAGTTTGGCCTCCGTCAAGGCGTAGTGTATGGTAGCTAACTAGTGCTTATCTGCCAGCATATGATGCGATTGGATTAGGGTATTCGTACGGCGTAGTTTGGCCTCCGTCAAGGGTCGTACGGGTGGGTTTAATTCGATCAAGAAATGACGGGTTGAACTTGACTAGCGCCCTGTGGGTAGTTTGGCCTCCGTCAAGGTCACAGGACGCTAGGGGCAAAAGTATTATCGGGAATTTCAAGTGTTGAAATTTGCAATGAGATTGCATACCTTCTATGAGATAGTTGGATCCTGATACCCACTGCGAGTAAGAGTTACTCCTGGGAGAGTTTTACACATTGCAATTAGCTGATCGAGTAGGTGTCTAGAAAGGTGTCAACGGGGTTACGCCTCTGGGAAAACGAGGTTTACATTAATTAGGTTCGTGCGAAAGCACGAGGGACCTCCCTCAAAGTACCGACACTGGCCTGGCTGAAAGATTGGCGAACTTGTAGTGTGTAATTAATCCCAGCTAGTCTTTCCTTTTAGGGTTTGAAGGAAGATTTGATAAAAACCAGTGGGAGCCATCCTGATTAGATAAGATAATAACCAATCTGATCTTGTACGAGCTTACGCTAAAGTGTTTTCTTCTCTCTCTCTCTCCAGGTAGCGACCATGTCATGCCCTAATAAAGATAATAATATGGATGTATTGACCGAACCCGCATGTTATACTGTGCAGGGGAACGTTGAACCCGTTCTATCTTATAAGTGTTATAAGAATGAACAGGAACAGGAGAATATCTGGATTCTCACACCGCCCAAACGGAGAACATGCATGTTGATGCATCATCTTCGGGTGTGTTTGTCATTGAGAACTGTTTCTCAGTTCACCCTACGTCCTGGGTATTAGATACCGGATCAGGATCCCACATATGTAAGATGTTACATGGGCTGCGGAAAGGTAGAGAACTGGGAAAGGGTGATCATTCCGTTCAAGTTGGGAATGGGGCAAATGTTGCAGCCAAAGCAGTTGGCGAATATCACCTAGTATTACCAAGTGGTGATACAATGATTCTGAATGAGTGCTATTATATACCGAACATGATGTGCAACATTATATCAGTTTCTTTATTGAGTAAAGAAGGATATAATTTGTAGTACAGGATAATGTTATGAACATATTCCTAGATCAAAAGTTGATTGCATTAGGCTCGTTACATAATGGCATATTCATTCTAAATCAAAATACAGTCCTCAATATACAAAACACACACAAGAGGAAAAGTTCAGAAATGAACGAATCCTACTTGTGGCATTGTAGACTTGGTCATATCAATGCGACACGACTGGTTAAGTTACACAAGGATGGTTATTTGAATCCGTTCGAATTATCATCTTATGATACTTGCCATTCATGTCTCAGGTCTAGATTCCACAGTCGTGGATATTGAGATTCGTAAGACATGGGATATAGACTGTGCGAAAACCAAGTTTCTCGTGATGGCCTCTATGGATAATGAACACCAGAGACGGTACGAGAAGATGGACTTAGCTTCTATTTTCCTCCATACCAAAGATTTATATAGAGAGCAATCTCGTATCGTAAGATACGAGATCTCAAAAAACTATTTCAGGTGAGGTTGGCTGTCGGGTCATTTGTAGAGGAGCACGTTCTTAAGATGATCAGCTTCATTGAAGAGCCCGCGGATCTTGGGACCACGTTGGAGAATGAGTTGTATACGGACTTGATTCTACAGTCACTCCCCTCTACCTATGCCCAGTTTATATTGAATTTTAATATACATGGAAAGAAAGTTATACTTCCAGAACTTCTCAACATGTTGGGCACCCTAGAGAAATCCAGAGAGACACCGCTCTGCTTGTTGGGGAACCTTCTTCCTCTAGATCCAAGAGGAAAGCCAAGGGGAAGAAGAATAAGACCCCCACCAAATCGAAAGGCGATGTCGCTAAGATACAGGGGAAGGTCATAAAAGTTGGGGGTCCAATAGTGGCAAAGGAGGAATATGTTTATTGTCACAAGAAAGGTCATTGGAAGAAGGACTGCAAGGCTTGGAAAACCAAGAACCAGGATTCGAAGCAAGTTATGGTTTCAACTTCTGGTGTGTTTATGATTGAAAACCGTTTGTCAATAAACTCTACTTCCTGGGTATTGGATATCGGTTTAGGATCTCATATATGTAATTCATTGTAGGCACTGAGAAGCAATAGAGTTTTGAAGGGAAGTGATATGACCCTCAAGGTTGCAAACGGAACGAGAGTGGATGATGTTTTCGTAGGAGAATATCACCTAAGATTGACAAGTGGAAACATTTTGGTTTTGCGCAACTCTTTTTGTGTACCTATTATGACATGTAATATCATCTCTGTATCTTTACTATCTAAAGAAAGTTATGATTTTATATTTGTAAGCGATACTGTTAACATTCACCTTAATCATAGCTTGATTGGGTCTGGTACACTGGACAACGGTATATATGTATTAAATCAACACCAAATTTCAATGTCTGGAACACACTTAAAAAAAAGACTCCGGTATTAAATCAAGTTTTCTTATTGTATTATAGACTAGGTCGCATCAATGAAACACGGTTGACGAAGTTACATAAAGATAAATATTTGGATCCGTTTGAATATCTATCTTATGCAACTTGTCAATCATATATCAAAAGAAAGATGATAAAGATTCCGTTCACTGGACACGGAGAAAGAGCTATCGAGCTCTTGGGACTGATACACAGCGACGTGTGTGGTCCAATGTCTATACATACAAGAAGTAGTTATTCCTACTTCATTATTTTTATCGATGATTTCTCAAGGTATGAACATGTATTCTTAATAAAACATAAATCCGAGGCCTTTGAGAAATTTCAGGAGTACAAGAATGAAGTGGAAAACAAATAGGAAAAAATATTAAGACACTTTGATCTGATCGGGGTGGTGAATACTTGAGTGCCGAGTTCCTGGGATATTTAAAAGATAATGTAATTCTCTCTCGGCTTGCTCCTCCATACACACTTCAACATAACGGTGTATCAAAAAGGCGGAACCGCGCCTTACTATATATGGGTGCGTTCCATGATGAGTGATGCTGAGTTACCGTGATCTTTCTGGGATTATGCACTAGAATTTGTTGCATATCTTTTGAACAAAATTCCTACTAAGTCAGTGCCTACTAATCTATATGAAATGCGGAGTGGGAAGAAACCCTGCCTTAAGCATCTTAAAATATGGGGATATCCAGTTTTTGTCAAAAAGCAGCATGCGGACAAGCTCGAGGCACGATCAGTTTTGTGCAAGTTTGTAAGATACCTAAGGAATTCTATGGGATATCTTTTCTATTACGTAGTGAAACAAAATGTTTTTGTTTCTCGATATGCCCACTTTCTGGAGTCTCAATTTCTTGAAAAAGAAATCAGTGGGAGCGCAATAGAATTGTAAGAAATTCCAGAACCACAATCTATTACTAAAAGCTTGGTGTAACCCGAAGTTTCAAAAGAACCGGACGTACCCGTGCCACTCCGCAGATCTAGTAGGAAGTCTCATCCAACGGAGAGATGCTACGGTTTTCTCATAGATGGGGATAAAAAGAATCGCATCATCAATGATGATGAGCCAACTAGTTTCCAGCAGGCCATTACGAGCAGAGACTTAGTAAAGTGGCTGGATGCTATGCGATCCGAGATGGAATTCATGTACACCAACAAAGTTTGGAGTTTGGAAGTTGCACCTCCAGGGGTAAAACCCGTAGGTTACAAATAGAACTTCAAAAAGAAGATTGGTGCAGATCGACAGTTTGAAACCTATAAAGATAGACTTGTAGCAAAAGATTTTCGTCAAAGACCTGGCTTGGACTATCATAGAACCTTTTCTCCGGTAGCTTTGCTTAAATCCATTCGGATCCTACTTGCCATTACTGTCTTCCACGATTATGAAATCTGGCAGATGAACGTAAAGACCACTTTTCTGAATGAAAGTTTGGAAGAGTGTGTTTATATGGATCAGCCAGAGGGCCTCATAGAGAGTGGGAGCAGCGAAAGAGTGTGTAAGTTTCTTACATCCATTTATTGATTAAAACAGGTATCGCGGAGTTGGAACATTTGCTTTGATAAGACGGTCAAACAATTTGACTTTATCAAAAATGCAGATGAACCATGCATTTATAAGAAAATTGTAGCAAGAACTGTCGTATTCCCCGTCTTGTGCATAGATGGCATTCTCTTGATAGGAAATGACATTCCTATGTTACAATCGGTCAAAAACTTCTTGTCACAGAGATTCACCATGAAAGACTTAAGTAATTCTTCCTACATTCCGGGGATCAAGATCTATCGTGATAGATCTAAAAGAATGTTGGGACTTTTACAGTTCAGGTATATTGACACCATACTAAAGAGATTTAGTATGGAAGATTCCAAACGCGGTAATTTACCCGCTTGTCACGGGATCACCCTCTCTAAAGAGATGTCT
This sequence comes from Agapanthus africanus, assembly GCA_030015575.1. Classification (NCBI taxonomy): domain Eukaryota; kingdom Viridiplantae; phylum Streptophyta; class Magnoliopsida; order Asparagales; family Amaryllidaceae; genus Agapanthus; species Agapanthus africanus. Next base: position 410,039,284 of record JASDDO010000016.1, read on the forward strand.
CCCAAAACTGATTTGGAAAGTGATCGCATGAGCATTATACCCTACGCTTCAGCGGTAGGATCTATAATATATGCGATGTTGTGTACCAGACTGGATGTTGCTTACGTACTGAGCGTGGTAAGCAGGTATCAGTCAAACCCTGAGAATAAATACTGGATAGCAGTAAAGAACATTCTCAAGTACTTAAAAAGGACTAAGGAGACGTTCTTAGTATACGGCATTAAAAACCTTCAGATCGAGGACTTCACTGACTCTAGTTTCTAGAGTGACAAGGATGACTCCAAATCCATGTTGGGTTATGTATTCACCCTCAATAGAGAGGAGGTCTATTGGAAGAGCTCCAAACATGACACCACCGCTGACTCGATAATGGAGGCAGAGTATATCACTGCTTCTGACACTGCAAAAGAAACAGTTTAGATGAACAAGTTCATTACAGAATTTCAGGTGGTTCCGTCCATTGTTGACGCAATACCTTTGTATTGTGACAACAACGAGGCTATAAGTTTAGCGAAGGAACCATGGTCCCATCAGAGATCCAGGCACATCTTGAGGCGGTATCATCTGATCAGGGGGATCGTAGATCATCAGGAGATCGAGATGCGGAGAGGTCTAAGTCCGCGTCAGCCGATAGATCTTCTACTAATTCCATCACAGGTGAGAACTTCGATTCGCCCGGCCAGAAGGCGGGCGGCGTGCTAGACACGAAGGACAACACTGCAGATCTACTTACAAAGGCCTCTCTCAGATGCAGTTCGAGAAACTATTTGAGATGATAGGTCTGCGATATTCCAATACATGGCTTTAGTGTAAGTGGCAGATTGTTAGGTATATATGCCCTAGAGGCTATTATTGTATAGTACAGGATTGTATATTACATTTTGGAAGCTTGAGATATATACATGTATAATAACAATCTTGCTCAATATGATAGTTTGTTATCTAGTTTGTATCTATCTTAATATATGTATATGTTTCTTTTCGCATATCACTAATACATGTTGATAGAGCCCTTAGGATTTTTGCTTGACTACCAGCGTTGTGATGGAAACCATACTTGTGGGAGCTGAGTAATCTATAAGCACATCCTTAAAATTGTCCCTAGTCGTAGGATTATCGAGACCGGGCATCGATACTCCAGAGTAGGCTAGTTTATACGTTTCTTATCCCCGTCAGGGGAGATGGTCAGTCCCGCAGCCATTGGTATACGGTATCAAAGATAGTATACATGTGCTCATTAGATTATGAGTTACGCTGGACAGACACGCTGGGAACTCCTAGTTAGTATTATATCTATCGCCGGATAGCATTTCTCCAGTGACATGAGTACAGATTAGTCTGATGACTTGACATCTCTATTAGTTTCGAGTGTGTTCCCACTGTACTTAGATTACTACCCTACCACGGCTTTAATTAGTCATACAAATCGGTAGTAGTTGGGTGCAGTCCCGAAGCACTTGGAGGCAGTAGGTGATAGAAGGGATTCGTCTCTCCCGGTATTGAGAGTTGATATCGTGCTGTGTACGGTTGGCCGATACTATAGGTCTCTGGCCAGAGCAAGTGAGATTTATTGGTGGGTACACCAGTACTTTCTCAGGTTGTATCGGGTTCCACATCGACATGGTTTATCGCGCTAATAAGATTCTGACGTTTACCATCCCCTAGGCCCGATATGCGATACTCTTAGACGAACAGACCGGACTGTATAGAGAATGTCACATATAGGCTCAGTAGGGGTTCGGACGAGTTTTCTTATCGATTTTTTTTTTGAAAGATACCTGGGTAGTCATTACGTACAGCTAGTGTCACTGTCGCGCTTGTGATTAAACCCACCACCAGCGTATTATCGAGTCTTTAGAGTCCCACACAGAGAGTTTCCCGGTTCAGGCGAAACGGTGTAGTTTGCGTATTTCGATACGCTCGGGTGTTTGATTGAATACTTGTATTTTATACACGTGCTTTAATCAGACAATTTAGTAGTGCTAACATATTTGAAAGATAGCCAGATTTAATGCTAGTATTATATTGCTCTCTTTTGGGTATTTGTATTTTAACACGAATACGGTATTTATACGAATACGTGTATTTGTATGAATACGGGTATTTGTGTCTTAATACAAATACATGCATTTCTTTCTAAATATGAATACGCGTATTTTGTATTTTCGGTACAAATACGGTATTCGTATTTTGGTAGAAATACGGTATATGTATTTATTATAAATACGAGTTTTTGATATACTTGATTATATGTAAACACATATATTCATATGTGTATGTGTATGTGTACTATGATGAGATGGTCATTCTCTACATCTTTTCTCTTCTAGTTTCATGAAGAGTGTAGGCTTGTGACTCACACCAGTAAGTCACAAGCCTACTCACTTCTGTTATTATTTTATGTTTAAAGTATATGAAGAGATAAGTTTGGAGAATGATAAATAGTTTTTTATTATGGTTGATATTTTTATCTGGTTGCCATCCTCTTTTATCATCTTCTTTCATGAAAGTCTACCCTAGCACCACCATGAGGTCAAAACCGGCATCAAGCATGCAACTTTAAAAATTTGGGGTGCTAAACTAGACTAACCAAGAATCTAATTAGATAATTAGGGTTAAGTATGATGATATTAATAAAAACTAAGCTAAGGATAGAATCAACAACCTTTGTTGATCGAGTTCTTCACATCAAATGCTCCGAGTGGTAGTCCCTACAAATCCACTAGGCTCCACTTGAAGAATAAACAAGCTTCCTTCGATGACCTTTGTGCCGAAGACGATCCACCCGAAGCTCCACTAATCCAAGCTACCTCTCCACTAAACTCCTTTAGTAAAGGAAACACACTACACTTGAGTGCTTAACTAGTGTAGGATGGTAAAGTAGGGGTTTTGTTTACTCATTAGGATTCTCACAAGCTCAAGAGTTCACAACTCATGTGAGGGATTGAGCTTGGAGGAGGAGGTGAAGAAAATAGAGAGAGCTGGAGAGCAAGGAGCTCAACTCAAGAAAATGGCTAAGTGTGGAATGAAGTGTAAAATGGCTCTCTCTTTTCCTCACTTATTCAAGTATAGAATTCTTTGCAATAATAAATTGCAACCATACTTGAATGGTGAGTCAAGACTAATAAACAAATGATAAAGCCCATGCTTCACACCATACTCTAAATATCTCCCCATTTTTCCATCTCATTTTCTATTTTCACAAAATAGAAAATCATACCATGCTTCATAATATATATATATATATATCATATATATATATATTATGAAGAAAATAATTAGTGAGCTAATAATATTAGTTAATATATAATTATATCAAATATAATATATATCAAATTATTTAATCAACACTTGATTTAATAATCCGGTTATATCACATATAACCGACTAATATCATTTATCTATATATCACATTATCAAATCAACACTTGATTCAATAATCCAGTCATATCACATATAACCTAACTGATATCAAATAACTGCAAAATTAGAATATGGTATCACATACTCGTATTTAATCAGGCCCCCGCACATATCAGCACATGTGCCCTGCTTCTTTTCGCTTGAACAAGGAAACTTCTATGTGGGACTCTAAAGACTCATCAATATACCAGCAGTAGGTAATGATCACATCAGTTACCCACAAGCCGTCAGCGTTACTAGCTAGATGTAACGACTACCCAGGTATTGAGTGAATAGAAAATCAACAAGCAAGCTTGTCTAAACTCTCATGAAACCTATAAGTAGCGCTTACCGTACAGTCTGGTCTCTTCGTCTGGTATATCGCATATTGAGTCTGGGGGTGGAATCATCATACCTTAATAACTTGATAAGTCATGCCGATGTGTGGCCTATAACGGTACGAGAAACTACTGATAACTCTTACCAGTAAATCTCATCAACAGCGCTGGCCAGAGACTTCCTGTTATAGACAATCGAGTATAACGCAATATCAACTCCCTATACCGGGAGAGACGAAACCTCTCCTATCTCTCATTACCTCCATGTGACTCGGGACTATACCCAAAATCCACCTGTTTGCACGACTCCTTTGAGTCGTGGTAGGGAGGAAATCAAAGTACAGTGGAAATCACACAAGACTCTATGACGATCTCGGATCTACAGACTAACCTGTACCAGTGTCACCAGAGAACTGCTATCTGACGATAGGTATAATACCATCTAGGAGTTCTCGGCGAGTCATGTTCGGTGTACCCATTCTCTAATGAGCACCTGTGTACAATCTTTGATGTCAAACACCAATGGATATGGGATAAACCATCTCCCCCTACAAGGTCAAGAAACGTACACACTAGTCTACTCTGGAATATCGATGCCCTATCTCGATACTCTCTCGACTAGGAACTGTTAAAGGATGTGCTTGTAGACTACACAAGTCCCAATAGTATGATCTGCATTATAGTCCTTGTTCTCCGCCGAAAGACGCGACCGGGACGTTGGGACGTCTGGCCTGAATTTTGGGGGTAGATGCTATTTGGATTTATCCGTCCACCTCTCCAAAGTTGCTAAGTTGATTTATGGCACCGTGTATCGAAGGTTTAAACAGATGCGGCCGTTGTAGCAGACTTCGTCAGATTCCCCCTCATTGTGAGGGGTTTTTTGATTGTGGAGACGCTCTTCCCTGCAAGCGCAAGCCCTTGCAGTTAATTACGTTACCGCATCGCGGTAACCACTTTCTCCTGCTCTAGAAGGTCACTTCATGTCATGTATATTTTTTTTATTTTTGGTTGCCCGTGGATTGTATACGGAGACTAATTTATGTTGTCGCCCGTAGGGCGTAGATTAGTCCAAATCCGTATTTTTTTAGATTTGGGTTTGGTTGGTTTAAGGATCGTTAAGCTCATTTGAGATTAAGATCAACTTAAATGTTTGTTGAGGATACGTTAGTCTAATTTTAGACTAAGATCTACTCAACAGGGTTTTGGGATCATTTAGATCCAACGAAAGAGCATTTGGGCTCTATCGTCTTAGTTTAGGGACGTTGTGGTCTATTGGGTTTAAGGACATCATAGTCCATGGGTTTAGAGACATCATAGTCTGTAAAGTTTAAAGACATTATAGTCTATGAGTTTAAGGACCTCATAGTCCGTAAAATTTAAGGACATCATAGTCCATGAGTTTAAGGACCTCATAGTCCATAAAGTATAAGGACATCATAGTCCATTAGTTTAAGGACATCATAGTCCATGGAGTGTCTGGTTGTCGGGACCCGTCACCTCTCTGAAAACGTTGAAGAATTACAACGACACATATCAGAGGAATGAAGAGATGTACCCTTGAATCAAGGTTGGTTGGGAGATCTGCAGTCAGACTTGGGACCAAGACCAATTGTGAGCACATGGGCTCAGCTGGTCTGAGTTAGGGACTTGTGGCCAACTTGGGCTCAGCCCATTCAGTTCTGGTTAAACTGTTAAACATTTGTTTAGGTGTTAAACATTTGTTTGGGCTTAGCCTCTTTTGTTCAATAATGTTGAGCATTAATTAGGGTTCTGACACCTCTTTTCTTTTGTCTTTTACTGAGTGTTGAACACTCTTTGTACCGTAGAACGCTTTATGTACAGAGCCTTTATGTACAGAGCACTTGGCGCTGAGCGCCAGACTTGGAGCGCTGAGGCGCTTCTTACAAAATAGCGCACACGTGAGGAGCACGTTGTGCGCTCGGCGTTGAGCGCCAGACTTGGAGCGCTAAGGCGCTTCTTATGAAATAGCGCACACGTGAGGAGCACGTGGTTTGCTTGGCGCTGAGTCCCAGACTTGGAGCGCTAAGGCACTTCTTATGAAATAGCGCACGCGTAAGGAGAACGCGGCGCGCTTGGCGCTGAGCGCCAGACTTGGAGCACTAAGGCGCTTCTTATGAAATAGCGCACTCGTGAGGAGCACGTGGCGCTGAGCGCCAGACTTGGAGCGCTAAGGCGCTTCTTATGAAATAGCGCACATGTGAGGAGCACGTAGCGCGCTTGGCGCTGAGTGTCAGACTTGGAGCGCTAAGGCGCTCTTGATCAATTCTGTGCTCTGAGAATTAAGTTCTCGTTTATACGAGATTTTGTCTCGTGGATCTAAGAACTAAGTTCTTAGTTTAATAAGAGATGTTACAATCTTTTCTGTTTTTTATGAAAGACTTTGTTTTAGTCTTATAGATCTGTGATCTAAAGAGAACTAAGTTTTTCTCCCTCCCTTTTTATGATGAGATGCTCCAATCTCTTCTACTTTTATGAAAGACTTCAGTCTTTGTAGATCTATGATCTAGAAAAAGAACTAAGTTCTTCTTTTTTGATGAGATACTTTGATCTCTTTGTTTTATTTACCTTGAAGCAATTCTTCTTCCCAGAGCTTGCTCTTCTCTTTTTTCTTTTTTTTGAGAACTTGAAGTTTTTAAGGGGGCTCTTCTCTATGAAACTTATGGGGAGTTTCTTCTTCTATGAAACTTATGGGGAGTTTTTTCTGTGCAAGAATTGAAGTCTTGGGGCCTTTATATAGTGGAGGCTGATTTGTTAAGGCAATCTTTTTCTAATTGATTTAGGGATTTTCCCACCATTGGATTTTTGATCATAGGGCTTCTATTTTATAGAAGACAATCTTCTTGTTTTTAACAAGAATGGAAAATTATTTTCCTATACATAATTTATTCTGTATCTTAGTGATTTTTAATCACTATCGGATCTTTGATCCAATGGTACTCTGATTTACAGAGCACAATCTTTCCTGTTTGGAAAGATTTTGAGGAGTATTCCCTCAACAGAATTTAATTCTTTACTTTGGTGATTTTTAATCATCTCCGTTGGATTTTTGATCCAACGGTAAAAAACTTTTAGTTCTGGCGCCAGCGCGCTCGTGCTTTGCACGTGAGGCGCTGCCTCAGAATCTTTGACTCTTAGCGCTTAGCGCTCTTGGCGTGCTTTGCATGTGAGGTGCTGCCTCAGAGTCTTTGACTCTTAGCGCTGGCGCTGCTAGCGCTCTCATGTTTTGCATGTGAGGCGCAATCTCAGAGTCTTTGACTTTTAGTGCTGACGCCGCTAGCGCTCTCGTGCTTTGCACGTGAGGCGCTGCCTCAGAGTCTTTGACTCTTAGCGCTGGCACTCTTGGCGCCGGCACTTTTATAAAGCGCTGCTTCATTTCAAATTTCAAAATTTGAATAGAGCTTTACTCTGATTGAGGAAACATATGCTCCTCCATCGTTGCGCTCACGTGGCTTACACTTGAGTGCAGTGGTGGCAGCCTCTCCACCGTTAGATTGTTTTGTAAGTTGGATAGACTTCCAGCGCCTATAAATAGGGTCTTTGGCCCTTGAGATGACCTCTGTTCATATTCTTGCTTTCTTGTTTTCTGAGAATTTTATTCTCTTTCAGAGCCAAGCTCTCTGCCCTTAAGAAATTTCTCAGAGTCGAAACCCTGCCCAAATTCGGTAAGAATTAAACTTACTAACAGAGTTTTGCTCTTTTTAGATCACAGATTTTAAAGTTTTTTAGGGTTTCTCAACCCGTTAATTAAAAACCAGATCTTTGCTTTTCTTAGATCATGGATCAGAAAAAGAAATTCTTCTTAGGGTTCCTTTAACCCATTAACGAAGAACTCTTAGAGTTCGCTTTACAGATCTTAAAGATCCTGAAGTTTTTAACTTCTGTAAAAAGCTTTGCTTTTAGGGTTTTTGATGGATGATTCCATCGTCGTAACAGAGCATAGCTCTTTAAAAAAAAATTTGGGGGAATTTTTAGTCCCTCATAATTAGAGTTGACAGATGTCACTCCTATCTGCAGAGCGTTGCTCTCGAGGAGTCTAACTCCTTGATCCGAGGAATCTCTCATTAAATGAGAATCCTTTTAGGATTCCCTCTTTAATTGTACAAATTTGAATTTAATGGGTGTCTTAATCAGCACTTGTTTTCTTCATGCGGATATCAAGAGTTGATTTAAATCCCTGTGTCTGTTTCAATAAGCATTTTCTTGATCAGTCTGTCCACTAAACTCTCACTGATTTTCATTTTTAGGCGCTATGGCCGCTCATCTGTACTGTCTTGACAAAATCATTTCTTATGAAGACATTCGCGCACAAGGCCGTTGTCAAAACCAGGAGTTTACAAATGCCCAATGTGCTGAAATTATGAATCATTTTAATGCACACAACGGTCGACTACTTCCTCGTCGCTCTGCTCTCTTGAAGATTATAGTGAGAGCAATTTGGGGAGCACTTCCTGGATTTTATGAAGTCATGCCGCTTAATGCACTGGATGCCGTTGAAGATAAGCTGCACTCAGTGTATCTGACGGGCCTGATCTCGAAGAAGCGGTGGGATAATCTCATTGATATTTTGCATCAAACTTTCCAACAGATGACGATAATCACTGCTTATCAGAAAGCGGAGGACATCAGCGAAGATCCTGACGCTTGCGATTGTGAGAGGATGCACACGAGAATGGTCAGAGAGGCCAGAAATATTTTAGACGGCCTCACTTTCGAATTTCTCAATCCGTGTCCTGGATTTAATATTTTGCCATTGTAAACATTTTAATGACGCTTTTGTTTACTGTTTTCATCAATGTAAGAACCTTCTGAGATATGAATAGCAAATTTTTCCTTTCCACACGTTTATTTTATCCTTTTCGCACATACATGAGTGGGTATGCTTCGGACGCCCAATTGGATGTAAATCAAATGTTCTCCTTATTTCCTTGCATAATATGTGATTGACGTCCGTGGGTTATGCCTTTTTGTTTTGACTTGGCGCAAAGCAGTTTACGTACTCTTGAGTAGCACCTCGATTTCGATGGCATGTAATTTTGGCATGTGTGGCTTGTAGATAATAAATAACAATTCGTCTTGAACTCTTTGTAGGGTGGCGATGGCTTAGAAGACAGGGTTAGGATCTGCCACCTAAGACTTTCCAACTTTCTGAGTCGTGAGGGTCTCATAAAGAATTTTTTCCCTATGAGTCGTGAGGATCCCGTATGTGCATTTTCTCTTTAGGAGTCGTGAGGATTCCTAAGTGCGCTTTCTTTTAAGAGTCATAAGGATCTCGCAAGAGAATTTTCTCCCTTACAAGTCGAGAGAACTCGTAAGTGACTGTTTCCTTCCTTATCGAGGTTTGACTTCGGAGAGTATGGCCTATAGATAGTCCATTTTAATCTCCTTATAGGGTAGTGATGGCTTAGGAGACAGGGTTAGGATCTGCCACCTAAGACTTTTCAATTTTATGAGCCATGAGGGTCTCATAAAGACTTTTTCTCCCTACGAGTCGTGAGGATCTCGTAAGTGTATTTTTCTCCTTAGGAGTCGTGAGAATTCCTAAGTGTTTTTTCTCTTGAGAGTCGTAAGGATCTCACAAGAGAGTTTTCTCCCTTACAAGTCGAGAGGACTCGTAAGTGATTGGTGAGTTGACTTGTTCCCAAATCGAAGCATTGCTTCGATGGAGAGGTCAAGAGTTGACATGTATCCGAGTCGAAGCATTGCTTGACGACAAGGAGGTCAGGAGTTGACATGTATCCGAGTCGAAGCGTTGCTTGATGATAAGGAGGTCAAGGATTGACATGTATCCGTGTCGAAGCGTTGCTTGACGACAGGGAGGTCAGGGTTGACATGTATCCATGTCGAAACGTTGCGTGACGACAGGGAGGTCAAAGGTTGACATGTATCCGTGTCGAAGCGTTGCTTGACGACAGGGAGGCCAGGGGTTGACATGTATCTGAGTCGAAGCGTTGCTTGACGACAAGGAGGTCAAGGGTTGACATGTATCCATGTCGAAGCGTTGCTTTATGACAAGGATGTCAGGGTTGACATGTATCCGTGTCGAAGCGTTGCTTGATGACAGGGAGGTCAGGGGTTGACATGTATCCGTGTCAAAGCGTTGCTTGACGACAGGGAGGTCAGGGGTTGACATGTATCCATGTCGAAGCGTTGCTTGACGACAGGGAGGTCAGGGTTGACATGTATCTGAATCGAAGCGTTACTTGACGACAAGGAGGTCAGGGTTGACATGTATCCATGTCGAAGTGTTGCTTGACGACAGGGAGGTCAGGGTTTACATTTATCCGTGTCAAAGCGTTTCTTGACGACAAGGAGGTCAGGGGTTGACATGTATCCAAGTCGAAGCGTTGCTTGACGATAAGGAGGTCAGAGGTTGACATGAGGTCAAGGGTTGACATGTATCCGAGTCGAAACTTTGCTTGACGACAGGGAGGTTAGGGTTTGACATGTATCCAAGTCGAAGCGTTGCTTGACGACAAGGAGGTCATTGGCTGACTCTAAGTTGTCTGTGAACCGTAGAGTCTTGGAACTGGGGACTTTGTCGTGACTCCGATTGGTGATGTCGCATCCGTGTTCTGCTGGAATGAGGAGGAACGCCGTTGTTGGTCTTCTGCGATGCAGATATTGTTGTCGAGATTTGGAACTAGGGGCTCTGCCATGGCTCCGCTTCGTTGCGATCCTGAGGTCGGTTGTTGACGTTACATTTGCGTCCTGCCGGAGTTGAGAAGGAACGCATTGTTGCTCTTCTGGGATGTTGATGTTGTCGTCGAGATCTGATCCTCCCTTTGACAGAGTTTGGTGGGACAATATGATTCTCTTTTTTGTTTGTGCCCATGGATTGTATACAGGGGTCGATGCGGACTCACTTGCAGGGCAAAAGTTTCATTCTTTCATTTTTTTTTATTTCTTTCCGCGATGCTCTATCATTCAGCTTTTATATCACGAAAGTCGTGATTGCTTAATCATTTTGGCTGTTTTTGCGCGGTACCTAATCATTTCGGTTATTTTTCTTTTTGCTCGCTGCTTTTTATTGCGAGTTGCCCAATCATTTCGGCTATTTTTGTATGCCCTTTTGGTTCGCTGATTTTTATCACGTGTTTAGACTTGGAATTTGATACCGATTTAGGTATCAGCATCGCTACAACTGGGATATGACCACGAGCGAATCATCATTTTCCTTTGTCGGTTCGAACAAAGGTGGCTTAGCAAACCGGGTTAAGATCCTGTCGACTAAGGTTTTTGACTTTATGAGCCGTAAGGGTCTCATAAAGATATTTCTCCTTACGAGTCATGAGGATCTCGTAAGTGCGTTTTCTTCTTAAGAATCGTGAGGGTTCTTAAGTGTATGTTCTCTTATAAGTCGTAAGGATCTTACAAGTGTTTTCTTCTTATAAGTCGAGAAGACTTACAAGGGTCGTTCGCCATGTGAGGATATCCCTCGTTGCTGGTGGGACTTTGTTGGGGAAATGTTTATTCGTGTCCGTGGATTGTATACAAGGGTCAATATTGAAACGCTTGCAGGGCAATATTGGGATGTATGACGGCTTAAGAACAGGTTCAGATCCATGTAGTTTAAGACTTTTGAATCCTATGAGCCGTGAGGGTCTCATAGGGGAATTCTCCTTACGAGTCGTGAGGAACTCGTAAGTGTAACTTCTCCTCAGGAATCGTGGGGATCCCTAAGTGTGTTGCTCCCTTGTGAGTCGTAAGGATCTCACGCAGGTAATTTCTCCTTACAAGGTTGAGAGGACCTTGCAAGTGTCTTTTAACGAGATTGTACCCTTTCGGGTTTTCACAAACTCGCCGGTAGCCCTGCTGTTTTTACTCACGGAGCCCTTTCGGGTTTTCATCCGTGCCTATTTCGCTTATGGACATACCGTTTTTTTCTTTTTTCTTTTTTTTTCTTTTATTTTTTTGCACGTCAGCCTAAGGATGCTGCGGTTCGTAGTAGTTTGAGGGCGTTACGGTCCGTAGTTAGTTTTAGGTCATTTTGGTCCGTTGTTAGTTTAAGAACGTTTCGGTCTGTAGTTTTCCATGTTTGGGATGGGGTATCGTTGGATACTATTTTTAGAGTCTGAACTCAAGAAGATAGCGAGCGGATATAGGCGTCGTCACCTATCATTAACTTGGTTCGTGACTCATCAAGCGTAGTATTTCTTAAGGAACCGGTCATTTATTGGTCGGAAGGGTCTTTAGCCATGCATATCCATGAGTAAGTAAGCCCCACCATGATAGACTTTGTCTATGATGTACAAGCCTTCATAGTTCGGCTCGAATTTTCCCCGTTTGGCACGATTTGGGATCATAGGTCTCTTGACCACTAGTACGAGTTTGCCTTGGCGGAATGTTCTCGGCCTAGTCAATCTCTCGTATGAGCGCGTCATCTTTGCTTTGTAAGTTTCTAGATTTTGTTGCGCCATGAGACGAGTTTCATCGAGGGCGTCGATCTCCTCGTGCCGAAGATGAGCATTCTCTTCGTCCGTTAGCTTATAATGAACTGCCACTCGTAGAGAGGGTAGCTCTATCTCCAAGGGGAGTACGGCTTCAGTGTCGAACACCAACGCATATGGCGTTGTGTTGGTGGCCGTTTTGAACGTGGTTCGATACGCCCAGAGAGTTTCATGCAGTCTCTCGTGCCAGTCCTTCTTATTTCGGGACACTATCTTCTTTATGATCTTCGTCAAGGTCTTGTTGAAAGCCTTAGCTAGACCGTTAGCTCGGGGATTATAGACCGAAGAGTATCTCCAGTCTATGTTATGCTGCTGTGTGAAGCGGCTGATTTTTTGACTTCTGTAAGCTGGCCCGTTATCGGAAATAATCCGTCGCGGAGTGCCGAACCGATAGATAATGTGTGTCATGAAGAAATGGAGAATATTCTCCGTCTTCACTTCTCTCAGCGGTACTGCTTCTGCCCACTTAGAGAAGTAATTGGTTGTCGTCAATATGAACCGATGTCCTCTGGATGATGCTGGTTCGATGGGCCCGATTATGTCAGTTCCCCACATTTCGAACGGCCAGCTAGCCACCGTTGGGTGTAGCGGATTTGGATGCTGGTGGATGAAGTCCCCGTGAACCTGGCACGAGTGGCACTGCTTTGCGTATTCAAAACAATCCTGAATCATCGTGGGCCAATAGTAGCCCATCCTTTTAATCTTCTGTTTCATCTTCAGGCCCGCTTGATGAGAACCGCAGAATCCATCGTGAGTTTCTTGGACGACTCTCCTTTCTTCTTCTGGTCCCAGGCATCTCAGCCATAGAAAGTCGAACGATCTCTTATACAGCGTGTCATTGATGAAGGAGAAAGACAGAGCTCGTTTAATGAGCTGATATCTTGAGGATGCATCTTCAGGTGTTCGACGGGATTTGAAGTAATCTATAAAGACTTCTCTCCAATCCTTAGCCTTTTCCTGGTCTTTTATTTATAGGGTCGTTTACTTAGTCGCTCTCTTTTCTTCGGACGACTCCGGAGATATTTCTGCCGGTGCAAGAACATGACGGCTTTGCACAACGATCCTCACGTCATCGAGGTTTTCGTCAGCCAATTCTTTAGCGAGTTTGGCTAACGCATCCGCTTTGCTATTTTCCGTACGCGGTATGCTTTCCAGAACGTAGGAAGGAATTTGGGTCAGCAGTTGCTGCACTCTCTTGCCGTACTTTACCAACTCTGGTTTGCACATTTGATAGTCGCCGTTTACTTGGCTAACGACCAGTTGGGAGTCTCCGTATATGAGGAGGTTTTCGATTCCCATGTCGATAGCGATCTCAAGCCCTGCCATCAAAGCCTCATATTCGGCTTCATTGTTTGTCCTCGGCTCTGTTAAGGAAAAGGCAAAGCGCATTATCCCTCTTTGTGGAGTCACGAAGATGAGGCTTACCCCAGATTTGATTATGGGGGAGCTGTGCTTTCGCTTCTTCATGGAAGATGCCCCATCAAAGTATAGTTTCCACCGGGTATCACTCTCTCCTCTCTCCCTGTCGATCGTGTCAAACGCGTGCTCGTCTGGCAATTCACAATTTAGGGGTGAATCGACAGGTATCAGATGCTCAGCGAGGAAGTCGGAGATGGCCTGGCCTTTCACTGCCTTGAGAGATCGGTATATTATCGAAAACTCCATCAAGAGGAGAGCCCATTTAGCGAGCCATCCCATCAGTATGGCTCTTGACATCAAATATTTGAGAGGATCCACCTTTGATATAAGGTGGACCTCATGCGCCAACGCATAGTGTCTGAGCTTCGTTATCGCGAAGATTAACGCCAGGCAGTGTTTTTCGATGGGAGAGTAGTTGTTTTCTGCCTCGAGGAGAACTCGACTCAAATAGTAGAGGGCTCTCTCCTTCCCTTGGTCATTTTCCTGTGCCCATAGTGTGTCTAAGGAACCTTCAAGGGCTGTTGTGTACAGGATGAGGGGCTTTCCCTTGACCGGAGCGGTTAGTACCGGCGGATTCTGCAGGTTTTGCTTGATTTCGTCTAGTGCGCTCTGGTATTTACGATCCCAGACGAACGAGGTCCCTTTCTTCATCAGGTGACTGTAGGGGCAGCATTTTCCGGAAAGGTTGGCTATGAACCGTCAGATGTACGCGAGCTTTCCTTGGAGAGACCGCAGTTGCTTGAGAGTTCTTGGCGGAGGCATTTCCATGATCACCTTGATCTTCGACGGGTCTATCTCAATGCCCCTGTGTCGTATGATGAATCCTAGGAATTTGCCCGAGGAAACTCCGAACGCACATTTGAGAGGGTTCTTCTTCAGGTTGTATTTCCGAAGATATTGGAACACTATCTTCAGATACTCCCAATTCTCTTTGTGCGATTTGCTTTTCACCACGAGGTCGTCAATATAGCATTCAACGACTTCATGTATGAGGTCATCGAAAATCTTCTTCATGGCCCTCTGATAGGTAACGCCGGCGTTCTTCAGACCGAAAGGCATCACTTTGTAGCAGAATATGCCCAGAGGAGTCCGGAAAGTGGTATGCTCTGGTCTTCGGGATGCATCTTTATTTGATTGTACCCTGATGAGCCATCCATGAAGGAGAAGACTTCGTGAGTGGACGTATTATCTATCATCAGCTCGGTAACCGGTATGGGAAAATCATCCTTCAGGCAAGTTTTGATGAGGTCCCGAAAGTCTACGCAGATGCACACCATCCCATTCTTCTTCATCACTAGAACGATGTTGGCGATCCAGTCAGGGTACTGAACCTCTTGAATGAAGCCGGAGTCAATTAGCTTCTTGACCTCGGCGTTGATGCTCATTTCAAGTTCGAGCCGCATTCTTCTCGGCGCTTGTTTGACTGGCTTGATATCCGGCGATATCGCCAGTTTATGCACAGCTATCTCTGGATCTAATTCCAGCATCTCGGCATAGTTCCATGCGAAACAGTCATTATACTGTATAAGCACGTCTTTTAACGTGGCCACCTGTTTCTTAGACAGCAGCTCACTGACGAACGTTGGCCTCGGGTCGTCTGCCGTCCCTAAATCGATTTTCCTTAAGTTGTCCG
Organism: Agapanthus africanus; assembly: GCA_030015575.1. Taxonomy (NCBI): domain Eukaryota; kingdom Viridiplantae; phylum Streptophyta; class Magnoliopsida; order Asparagales; family Amaryllidaceae; genus Agapanthus; species Agapanthus africanus. Next base: position 410,054,544 of record JASDDO010000016.1, read on the forward strand.
CGGTAGTATGTATTCCATCTTCCAGCTCTTTTGGCGCCAGTGGAAGTTCTGATATCAACTTATCTTCATCCTCATTTTCGAAGCACCAGGGGAGGTCATCCATATCCTTGCGTACTCCTTCTTCTGACAGCGTTATCGCGTGACATGTACGAGATCGCTTCCAAGACCGATGTTGATCCGGTTCTACTCTCGCTACATACGTGGCTTTCGGTTCATGCTTCTGTGGTGGGGTTACCCTCCAACTGCTGGATAGAGCGAATCTACTTTGCTGATACCGGTCTTCTACCCAGTTTTTGAATGTGAAGCAGTCTTCGAGAGGATGTCCTATCGCTCGGTAATAGGAGCAATAATCCGGGTGAGAGACCTCGTCTGCTTGTTCGGGGTGTTTGGATTCCGGGAGCGTAATCATTTGATATTTCATGACAAGATCGAATATCTTTCTTGTCATGTCTTGGGGAAAAAATATGCTCGGCCTATCTTGTTTATAAGAGACGAATCCCGGCTGCTCAATTCTTGATCGCGTGGCTTTTTGGACCCGCTTTGCCATTGTCAAACGTTTTTTCCGTTCTTTAGTTTGTTTTTGCCTCTATGTCGGGCCTTTTTCTTGCCTTGGGAATGCATGGTGGGCTGGCGACGAAGGGCATCGTCATCCTACGTGGCCTGCTGAAGGATACATTGCATCCTGGCTTTCTCGTAGATGACCATTTCGCGGCTGTGGTCGTTCCGGACCTTTTGACCCGCTTCCCTTATTAGCTTATCCATCTGTTCTTCAAATGACGGGCTTGGCATTTTTACGGCCGTATCTCGTTTTGGTTCAATTGCAGTGTCTTCTAACAGAGCATCTCCTTCTTTATCGAAGTCATATATAATGTTGCAGCCATGAAATCGCTCCCATTTTTTGGATTGAACATATCTAAGCCCTATCGTTTCTATTTTCCCGTTGGGCAATTTTCGCTGAGTTCCGGGGACGTTCCAAATCCTGTTGTAGAACTGAGCTTGTCGAGCAGTCTGTTTGAAGGGTATGCCTTGGCGCCTCAACAGTCTTTTTAATCCTCCTGTGTAGCATCTGGACAGACGGATGGGCTGGAGCCTGTCAAGTGTAGAATCGGCACCATGCCAAATTTCTTCCTCCACTTTGGTTTCCGCAGATCGATAAAAGAGGATCGTATTTTCATCTTTTCGCTTAGGAGGGACGTAGAACGTCTGCAGTTCTTGCACACTATAAGTATCAAGTGCGTCAAGCTCTTTGTAATGCTTTTGCGGAACCATGGCGATTTGCAAACTCCGTTCATCGCCAGTGAAGGCTCGTATTGATGGCCAAACAGAAAATACTGCATTGACCTCATCTTCAGAGTCGCTGCCGAAGATCAGCATAGGGGTGGACAATCCTGGCTTGTTGTATTGGGGCGGCCCTGAATAAACTATCTCTTATTCCCCCTCGGTATCGCTCCCAAAGACCAGAATAGTGGTGATAGCCTTCTGCTTATTCTATGGCTTATGACATCTTTCCGTGTCTTTAAACTCTGGTAAGAAATACTTTGCATCTTCGTACTTCTGGACTTCATTCACAGAGAATGGGTTTAGCTCCCCTGTCACGGTATACTCGAGACCATCTTTGAAGTACTTCATACACTGATGTTGTGTAGAAGGGATAATGTTGTACTCGTGTAACCAAGGCCTACCGAGCAAGGTGTTATAGCAAGTCTTGGCGTCAATGACGTGGAACTTGATGTTAGTGACAAGCAACCCGGAGCGTAACGTCAGTATCACAGACCCGAGCGTCCGTGATGACTGAGAGTCGAACACGGAGATAGTGATTTTATCTCGAGCGAGGTGTTGAACGCTCATGCAGATTTCTTTTAGCACCCTTACATTTAAGAGGTTGACAGAGGACCCATTGTCAACTAAGATCTTTCCTTTCTTGATTTCATGGCAGTATCCGGTGACATACAAGGGACGGTTATGCTCGCACGTTCCGAGGAGAAGATCTTCATCGCCGAAAGTGATATCAGCTGTGTGCACTTCTTCCACCTCGTCCTTCATCTTTTCTTCGGCAAGGAAGGCTTGAAACTGGTCGGGCTCTTGTAGTGTCTTGATTAGAGAATCTCTTGCCTCTTTAGATAGCAGAAGGGCGTCGAGAATGCTTAGCTGTGAGGGTATCTTCCTCAGGTGTGCCAGAACGTTGTAATCCACCTTATTTTTCTTTGGCGGGTCCTTGGCTGCCATCTCTTCTACCAATCGATTATCGAGGGTGATATCTTTAGGGACTTTTTCTTTCCCCTTATCTTTTTTGCTCAATCCCTTGTTAGTGGGTCCGAGATTCTTTTCGGGTAACATGCGATTACGCAGCTGAATGTCCTCGTAGGTCTTCATCTCTTCTGTTTCGGAGATGGATTCCTTGAAGAGAGGGCCGAGCGTTATTTCTTCATCAGAATCACTCCCGAAGATGAGAACTTGCGATCCCCCGGATTCAACCATGTGACAGTTGCCGGTAGTTCTTCCACATTCGTCTGTCGCACTTTTTCGCTGTCAACGAGCTTCACGCTTCATCCTCTTAAAGTGTTGCCTGTGAGCGACATACCCTTGCCACCATTTTTTAAAGGCCATGCATTCTTCGGTAGGATGTGCAATCTTCTGATGGTATAAGCAATATGTGGGATGTACATTCGCTTCGTCGGGGCACGTACTTTCTGAAGTGCTTTCTTTGAAAGTGGCAACTTCATTCCCATTGACAAGGCCTTAGCGAATCGTTTCCTCGTCTTAAGCCTTCTTTTGCTGGCGGCAGAAGTACTTCTATCCGGTTGGGGTACTCTACGGCTTCTCAATACCGGGGCTTTTTCAACGTGACGCTGACGTTTGGCCTTTTCGTATATGGACGTTTCATGCTCTCGGTCAGATTTTCTTTTCTGAAGAGCTTCGCTCAGCAGTTTGTCAATCAATTCGTCCGATGGCTCCCGAGATTTTGATTCCGGTTCTGGGTCTGCCCCCAGTTTCTCTGCATTAGGAGCTTCTTTGCCATTTATTGATGAGTGAGAGATCATGTGGCAGCTTGCCACATGATCCTTGGGATCTTCTGAAGAATCGTCTCCTTCATCAGCGTTATCATCTTCATTCTCAAGAACATACTTGAAGAATTCATTCAACGTGATTGGGGTCCATGCCTTCTGGTTTCCAGTGCATCGATGTATTTCTGCAGACCTGTACGACTATCATCGGTTTGGACGGGCTTCTTGGCCTTCTTCTTTTTCTTTAAAGACTTTGGAGGTTTGGCTTGAACGTTTTGTCCACCTTCAACAACTTTCAGCGTTGGGCGCGACTTCAGCATCCCCTCAATAATCTCGGGCTCTAGTGGGCTCTTCTACCTAATCGCCGGACATGCTTAGAGATCTTTCAGTATTCTTTTCGTTTTGGCTGAAAAAGCAACCTCCCATGGAGCTTCTTCTATAAAAGAGCACGATGCCCCCGACGTGTCCGCCTTTTTAGGAGCGTATGGCTGGGGCGGGCTTACCTTCCAATTCTCAGACAACACGAATTTGCCCTGTTGGTATTGGTCCTCAATCCAGACTTTGAAGACGAAGCAATCTTCGATTGGATGGCCCACTGCTCGGTGGTAGGGGAAGTAATTAGGATTGTTAGCGTCGTCCGGCTGCAGTGGACGTATTGGATCTGGTAGATTGATGAGCCTGTTACACACCGCCAATTCGAATAGCCTCCTCGTTTTATCCTGAGGAAACGAATAAGGGCGTTTTAGTTTCTCGTTGAAAAATTGTTGTCTATCGTTTTGGCGATCAGCTGGTTTTGGACCGCTGGGCTGGGTCTGAGCATTGGCGACGAAGGTCACTTTCCCTTTTCGTTTTGAGGCTCCATTTTCGAGGACGGCGGTCTATGGCCCATCTGATCCATTTGGGCCAGCTTGTCAATCAAGGCCAAGAAGGTAGTCGGCTTGAAAAACATCATGAACTGGGATATGGTCGCTTGCGGATCGAGGGTATCCATGAACATGCCTACTGCAGGAGCTTCTTCGATGTGTTGTTCGCATTTCGACTATAGGTTCCGCCATCGGATTGCATACTGAAGCCATGTTTCTCCTGGCTTCACCCTAACATTGATCAATGCTGTGATTGGGATGCGTTCGCTAGCGCTTGCGAAACGCTGGGTGAATAGCAATTCCATTTCCGTAAAAGTTTTGACGGAGTCGTTGGGAAGCTCTGAATACCATTCGAACGCCATCTCCGCCAAACTGTCGACGAATTAGTGAAGCAGTAGCTTATCATCGCCTCCAGTGTTGCCGCACAGAGCCCTGAACTGAGCGACATATTGATGGGGATTTCCTGTCCCCTTGTATACGTGGAACTTAGGAATCGTGTATCCTGGCGGGTACTTAATCTGATCGTACCAGCTTGGATATGGTCGCCCAGTTCTGACGACATGGCTAGCGGCTTCGTTTACTTGATGAGCTCGTATCTGTTGAGCTATATAATCATCGAGCGCCGCTTTCGAGATGGTCTCTTCCTTGGCTGCTGATAGAGCCGGAAGAGAGTTCAATGTCTCCCCTCTGTCGTCTCCAAGGATAATCGGAGGGTCTTCAGCCGGAGGATCCGGCTGTATCATCATCCCAACCATATCTTGGAATAAAAGCGTCATTTGTTTTATGTTGGCCGCTTGTTCCGCGGTCTCTTTGTTTTTCCTCTCGAGCATTCTTCGGAGGAATTCGGAATCAGTTTCTTGTTCTTGGCGCTGCTCTGACGATATTTCCGGGCTTTCTTTACGCCCAGTGAGTGCGGCCATCTGTGTCAGCATCTCCTGGAGCTTTTGTTGCTGCTCCTGAGTTTTCGTCACAGACCGTGTGAGCGGTCGATGACCCGTAGAAGTATGGCTTTCCTCTTTTCCGGAAGCCATATAAATAGTGTGCACCACCATGCCCCCATAATTGGGGCGTTTGGATTCAGTGCTTTTGAGCTTTGTCGCAGGCATAGGGATCTTCTCCGGCCTCCTCTTTTTATGGGCAGTTGAAGCTGAGGGGGTTGCTACAATAGGCACCCGGGCAGACGATACGTTTCGTAGCATGGCAGCGGGATGGTCCCCTTTTTGTTGAACTTTCATTTTCTTGGATCGACGGGAGTAGTCCTTGTCGATTACTGAGTCTTGAACTCTCCGCCAGACCCTATGAATTTTGAAGGACAGCCGTTGAGGGGGCTGCTCCGGCTTTGCCTTTGTAGCATTCTCCACAGGTGGAGGAGATCTTTTCAACACAGCAGTCGGAGAGTTTTTGCGCACCCTTCTAAGTGGTTCAAAACTGTTCGCAGTTGAAACAGCGGCCTCAATTTCCACCATTGGAGCTGGTGGAGTCAGTCCAGAAGGGGAACTGCCCCTAGCTTTCCTCACTCGGCGCCAGTAGCGACTCGAGCGCGTCTTGCAGATGGGATCACTTCCGTTATCGGGGTAGCTACATCGTGCTTAATGCTTTGATGAGAAACTGTTGTTGGTGTCAGCCTGTCGAAGACTGACGTCCGTTGAGAGGGACCGTCTAATCTATCGAAGACCGATTTCTGGGCATGGGAAGCAGCCTTGGTGATTTCGCCTGAAGCGGGAATTAGCGCTGACAGTCTTGTGAAGACTGATCCTTTAGCGGGAGAAGCCGCTATGATGATTTCGTTTGTTGGAGCCGGAATGGATATCCGCTTCGGGATAACCCCTTCAGGTATTGTAGGCTTTTTCATGGTCCCACCTGAGCTTTGGCCTAGTCTGTTGAAAACTGAGGCGCTGGATTCGGACGACCCGTTGAGAGGGGCCGCGGTGGTTGTAAGCCGATTAAAGACCGACTTCTTCGGAGCTTCTTGCGACGGCGGTGGGGCGTTGAAGCTCATTGGAGGGAGCATGGTCCCAAAGAATAGCCCAGTGGTGGCTTGCGTCACATGTTCCACTAGCATCGCGAAAATGGAGGTCTCCTGAGGCCCGTAGGTCACTCCTTCAGCAAGGACGGAGTGGGAGTTATTGTTGCAGCTGGCGCAGTTGGAAGCCATTTTCTCTGCACGGGAGTAAGACACCAAATCTTAGCACCTCGAATCCAGGGGCAGCCACATTAAACCGTGATTCGTTCATGAACACGACACACAAAGTATAGAGTGGAAAAAGGAAAAGGTCCTACCGGGCGTGCCAGAATCTGTTCTCCGCTGAAAGACGCGACCGGGATGTTGGGACGTCTGGCCTGAATTTTGGGGGCAGATGCTATTTGGATTTATCCGTCCACCTCTCCGAAGATGCCAAGTTGGCTTATGGTACCGTGCATCGAAGGTTTAGACAGATGCGGCCGTTGGAGCAGATTTCGTCAGATTCCCCCTCATTGTGAGGGGTTTTTGATTATGGGGACGCTCTTCCCTGCAGGCATAAGCCCCTGCGGTTAATTACGTTACCACATCGCGGTAACCACTTTCTCCTGCTTTAGAAGGTCACTTCGTGTCATGTGTGTTTGTTTTATTTTTGGTTGCCCATAGATTGTATACGGAGACTAATTTATGTTGTCGCCCGTAGGGCGTAGATTAGTCCAAATCCGTATTTTCTTAGATTTGGGTTTGGATTGGTTTAATGATCGTTAACCTCATTTGAGATTAAAATCAATTTAAATGTTTGTTGAGAATACGTTGGTCTAATTTTAGACTAAGATCTACTCAACAGGGTTTTGGAATCATTTAGATCCAACGAAAAAGCATTTGGGCTCTATCGTCTTAGTTTAGGGACGTTGCGGTCCATTGGATTTAAAGACATCATAGTCTATCGGTTTAGAGACATCATAGTCTGTAAAGTTTAAAGATATCATAGTCTATGAGTTTAAGGACATCATAGTCCATGAGTTTAAGGACCTCATAGTCCATAAAATTTAAGGACATCATAGTCCATGAGTTTAAGGACATCATAGTCCATAGAGTGTCTGGTTGTCGGGACCCGTCACCTCTTTGAAGACGTTGAAGAATTACAACGACACATATCAGAGGAATGAAGAGATATACCCTTGAACAAAAGTTGGTTGGGAGATCTGCAGTCAGACTTGGGACCAAGACCAATTGTGAGCACATAGGCTCAGCTGGTCTGAGCTAAGGACTTGTGGCCAACTTGGGCTCAGCCCATTCAGTTCTGGTTAAACTGTTGAACATTTTTTTGGGTGTTAAACATTTGTTTGGGCTTAGCCTCTTTTGTTCAATAATGCAGAGTATTAATTTGGGTTCTGACACCCCTTTTCTTTTGTCTTTTATTGAGTGTTGAACACTCTTTATAGTACAGAACGCTTTATGTACAGAGCTTTTATGTACAGAGCACTTGGCGCTGAGCGACAGACTTGGAGCGCTGAGGCGCTTCTTACGAAATAGCGCCCACGTGAGGAGCACATGGCGCGCTGGGCGCTGAGCGCCAGACTTGGAGCGCTAAGGCGCTTCTTATGAAATAGCGCACACGTGAGGAGCACGTGGCGCGCTTGGCGCTGAGCACTAGCCAATGAGTGCAGAGCGCTCTTGATCAATTCTGTGCTCTGAGAATTAAGTTCTCGTTTATAAGAGATTTTGTCTCATGAATCTAAGAACTAAGTTCTCATTTTAATAGGAGATGTTACAATCTCTTCTTTTTTTTGTGAAAGACTTTGTCTTAGTCTTATAGATCTGTGATCTAAAGAGAACTAAGTTCTCCTCCCTCCCTTTTTATGATGAGATGCTCCAATCTCTTCTATTTTTATGAAAGATTTCAGTCTTTGTAGATCTATGATCTAGAAAAAGAACTAAGTTCTTCTTTTTTAATGAGATGTTTTGATCTCTCTGTTTTATTTACCTTGAAGAAATTCTTCTTCTCAGAGCTTGCTCTTCTCTTTTTTCTTTTTCTTTTTTGAGAACTCAAAGTTTTTAGGGGGTTCTTCTATATGAAACTTATAGGGAGTTTCTTCTTCTATGAAACTTATGGGGAGTTTTTTCTGTGCAAGACTTGAAGTCTTGGGGCCTTTATATGGTGGAGGCTGATTTGTTGAGGCAATCTTTTTCTGATTGATTTGGGGATTTTCCCACCGTTGGATCTTTGATCTTAGGGCTTCTGTTTTACAGAAGACAATTTTCTTATTTTTAACAAGATTGGAAAATTATTTTCCCATAGAGAATTTATTCTCTTGGTGATTTTTAATCACCATCAGATCTTTGATCCAACGGTGCTCTGATTTACAGAGCACAATCTTTCCTATTTGGAAAGATTTTGAGAAGTATTCCCTTAATAGAATTTAATTCTTTACACTGGCGATTTTTAATCATCTCCGTTGGATCTTTGATCCAACGGTAGAAAACTTTTAGTTCTGGCGCCAGCGCGCTCGTGCTTTGCACGTGAGGCGCTGCCTCAAAATTTTTGACTCTTAGCGCTTAGCGCTCTTAGCGTGCTTTGCACGTGAGGCGCTGCCTCAGAGTCTTTGACTCTTAGCGCTGGCTCTGCTAGCGCTCTCGTGTTTTGCACGTGAGGCGCTGCCTCAGAGTCTTTGACTCTTAGCGCAGGCACTCTTGGTGCTAGCACTTTTATGAAGCGCTGCTTCATTTCAAATTTCAAAATTTGAACAGAGCTTTACTCTGATTGAGGAAACAGCCCTGGTAGTCAAGCCAACATTCTAAGGGCTTTATCAAAATGTATCAGAGAGACAGTATAATAATACCAGGTGTACATGTTAAGATAAAGAGTAACTAGATAGCATACTATCATGTCGGGTAAGAAAGTCCTCTATATATATGTCCAGGCATCCACTATAATATACATATCAATGTACAATAATGGCCTCTAGGGCATACATATCCCTAACACTTCCTCACTTGCTCACTAGAGTTTTGAAATAGAAAAAGAGAGCATCTTGATTCATAACTACACCCCTAACCATCTAGTCCTAGCAAGACTTGATTTTTAGTTGCTTCTTGGAGGCTATCGTTTAAACCGGTATTCTCGGATGGATCGTCTTCGACTTGGGAGATTGACTTCGAGAGCTTGATCCTTCAACTCTAAGAGCTTAAGGAGTGAACCATACAAGACCCTAAGGACCGACTTTAAAGGTTATAGTACTAACCTAGTAGTTAAATCTCTTGTTGTTTAGTTTAGTTTAGTGTTTGGACATGTATTCTAGAGTTTTAGTGTGTAGTGCTCAAAGATTTTTAAAGTTTTTGATTCCGCAAAACCGCAGAAATCATGGCAAGGAGCACCACACACTTACACTGGTATCAAAGCCAACCCAAATACTAAAACTAATTTTAGACAATATTAGACTATCGAAATCGAAATAACTCTGTATTTGACAAACCCGATATCCAAGTTTCTGTCGAATTTTTTCGAGCATCTAAATTTTTTTAAAACAATTGCAGAATTCTCTTTGTATTGTAATTAGAACACCAGAGAAGAATGAGACAATAATTCCAATGTTTGGCCGCCAGTTTTCCAAGAATCCCCGTCGTTTGCGGTTTTTATGTTAACTTGGGTCTCATACTTCTTGTGATGTTTTGTACACTTGGGTTTAGGGTTTCTAGTATTATTTGTTTTTATCCAGCTTTCATATTGTGTTATTTTTGTGTTTGGGCAATACGCAATATTTTAATATCGTTGGCGGTTTTTAATATCGTTGTTGTTTTTCGTTCGTATTTGTGTTTCTAAACGTCGACTAATTGTTATATATCGATTAGTAGGGGTTGCACATATCTTGAATCTGTTGTGGTTTTAATATGGAAATAGTTGTGATGGTCGTGATGGTATAGCCGAGGGTTTTTCATGTTAGAAGAGTGTTTTCTTTTTTACATTCATGTATTATTCAAATGTTGTAATATTTTTTTTACGGGGCGCTTCGGGATTGAGATTGTAGCCGCCATTGTATTATTTACATTTCTATACCTAGAATAGACCCAAGACGGGGTGCTCAAGTAACCGTGTTCTATACTTTAAAGGTAACCATCTCGGGCAGTAGTTTCGGAGATCGCAGTGTGCCAAAAATATTGGTTCGATGCAGAAGGTAGACGACAACACGTTAAGAGTATTGAAGACTCCGACACCGATGAAGAGTAAAGACCAATAGGAGTTCACCGGTTAGTTTTTTTTTATGAATTCTATTTTTAAATTTTTTAGCAATTGTATGAGAGGTAAGGTTTGCCAACTTATATGCCCTCTAAAAAAAAATTTTGATCAATAAAATATCTAGGTCTGCACTGGGATTTGCACAAAGTTCAGGTTAAAAAAATTTCCAAATTCTTTTCATAAAAGTAAAAATTTTACTTTAAAAACATTTTAATTTCTTTTTTAAAAATACATTTTTTTAAAACCGAGCCAACCCGGTTTGGCCGGCACGCCCCAAACAGGGCCACGGGCCGGGCAAGGTTCAGATTTGGGGGTTCGGGCCAGCCCAAACCCCAGTCAACTTGGACCCGGCCCGACCCGAAGACCCCTAAGCCCGGCAGGCTCCGGACTGGGCCGGCCTGATAGACACCTTAAGATGTTTTACACCGTTACGTGATGGTGTAATCACAAAGAAACATAGTTTGTGGTAGGATTCAACTCCATGTCCGCTGCCACAAGTAATGATGAAACAATTAACTGCTTGAAGATAGCATGTAAATCAGAAGTATTTATTTTTCACATGTGCTTCTAATTTGAATAAAAATGGATGGATAAAATCCTCAAAAATCTTTTAAGGCTACCGTGAAATGGATTGGATGACTGTCAAGTTTTTGTCGGCTGTTGCTTCCATAAGAGTTAGGAAGTGAGCCACACTAACCTTGCATGAGAAGATTGGCCATTGGTAGACACGACAGGGCAAGAGACGACGACAGTATTGACTCACGAGGATTTGATGATATGATGGGTGGTTGGTTGTTATGTATTCCGAGGCTTGTTTTCTGAGTTTATTTTGAAATGTAGGAGCCGGATTATTCCCGTACTTGTTTGCTTTTGTTCCTTTTCGCTTTTGGTTTTTTTTATATCTCACCCTCCCAAACTTTGATATTTTCATATTTCGCTTAAATCTCCTATCTTTCCAGGTTTCATTATAAAATTTCAAATTTTCATATTTCACCTCCAAAACTTTGGCTTGTTCAAAAATCTCCGGTAAATAACAAAATTTTCATGTAATTTATAAACAATATATTTTTGAACAATCAAATGTTCTGAGGTTGAAATATGGAAAAACAATTTTTTGGGATGAAACATAAAAATATTATACATTTCAGAGTAGAATATAAAAACATCAAGTTAAATTATGGAAATATTAAAATTTTGGGAGAAGATATAAGCAAAACCTTTTTTTGGCATGACCATGATCTATTTCCGTTAATACTTTAATATAATAAAAGAGGGGGCTATTACCTTAGAGTTTTTTTTTTTTTCAAAAAAGAAAATATTTATTAAAAAGAGAAAAGAAGAAGGGTGAAATGTAAGTAGGCACCCTAGCATGCATTACGACTGAAGCATAAGGCTGCGTTTGGTATATGGAATATGAGATCATTAGGAATCCTCATATTCTGGGAAATATGATGACCGTGCATCCAATTCCAAGTATTGGTACATTTTAATTATCCACAGTAATATATGTTTGCAACTGTCGACCGGCGACGTACAATGGGAGGTGCGGCCGCCGGTGAAAAATGGCGGCGAGGACGGCGACCGGCGGCGAACGTCTGACCGGTGGCGGATCGGTAGCGGGCGGTGAACGTCCGACCAGAAGAAGACCTGCGGCTTGCGACGAGGGAGGCCGGCTGTGAACGTTCGACCGGCGGCGAGAGAGGACGACGACGTATGTCCGACAGGCGACCGGGCGACGGCGAGGGATAATGGCGGCGAACGTCCGACCGGCGGCGGCTGGCGAGAGAGGCTGACAGCGAATGTAAGACCAACGTCGGAGGGCAAGGGAGGCAGGCGGTGAACTTCCGACCGGTGGACGGCCAGCAGCGGCCGATGAGGGATGCCGACGGTGGGCGTCGAGAGAGGCTGACAACGGGTGGCAGATGATCATGGCATATGTCGTGTTTGGTTGGCATATTTCATGGTAATTTAGCATAGACACCTGTTTTGGAGGGAATTTGATTCCCATGGAATTGGGGCATATTTCATTGTTATCTAGCATATTCTTGGGAATATTTTTTACACATAAACCGTTGGATATGTATGCTCTAGAGGTCTGTATTGTTGGAGATAGTGCCCTCAAAGTCAATTATTGGATCACAGGCACATGATTGCAATGATTGAGGGAGGACCTGTCCCAGTAGGACAGTCTTACTCAAGATGATAGTATGCTATCTGGTTTATCTTTATCATCGTGTACTGCTTTAGGTGACCTGACAGGTCGCTATTACACGTTGATAGAGCCCCTAGGATTCTTGCTTGACTGCCAGCAGTATGAGAGCGATCATATACGTGGGAGCTGATAGTCTATAAGCACATCCTTAAACGGTCCCTAGTCGTGGGAGTTTCGAGACAGGGCATCGATACTCCAAAGTAGACTAGTGTATACAGTCGAGATCCCGACGAGAGGCGGTGGCCGGTCTCATAAGCCACTGGTGTCAGTTGGTTCACCTAAGATGTATGCAGGTGCTCATTGGGTTATGAGTACACCGGATAGGACTCGCCGGGAACATGCTACTTGGTCTTATACCTGACGTCAGATAGCAATTCCCTGGTGACATGTGTACAGGTTAGTTCATCGACCTGAGGATTGTCATTTGTCTCGTGTGAGTTCCCACTATACTTTGATTACTACCCTACCACGCTCAAAGAAGACGTGCAAACAGGTTTTAGTTGGGTACAGTCCCGAGCCACATGGAGGCAGTGAGCGGATCTTCAGGGGTTCGTCTCTCCCGGTATTGAGGGTGAGGTCGTTCTGTGTCTAAGAGAGCCCTTACACGAAATCCTTGGCCAAGGCAGGAAATTTACTGGTAGGTATTCCAGTAGTATCTCAGGGTGTTCTGGGCTACACTCCGACACGACTTGTACCGCTTTTGGGGGTCTGACTTTTACCAACCCCCTAGGCCCGCCATGCGATGCTCATAGATGAACGGACCGGACTGTACGGATATTGTCACTAACAGGCTCAGTAGGGTGTCAGGATGAGTTCGCTTATCGACGTCCCTTTTGGTCAATACTTGGAAGCCCGTTACGTATGGCTAATACCTCTGACGTGCTAGCGGTTAAATCCACAATCAAGGTGTTGACGAGTCTTTAGAGTCCCCCACAAACAGTTTCTCCAGTTTCGGGCGAAACGCTGTAGAGGCCGTATGGAGATATGGCAGGGTTCGATCAGATACGTGCGGTATTGCACGGATCATGATCGGACGGTTAATACTAGCGGGCTTTGATTTAAGCCGGATCCTAGTATTGTACAGTGTAGATTTTATCTCATTGCATTTGTATTCGATCAGAATACAAATGCGGGTATGTATATACAGTAGCGGGGTTTTCCTGTAATTTATTACGGGATCAGTTTTATGAAGTTGCTAGTTTGATTTCCGTTTCGGCCATTTTTTCTTTGTATCTTTCCTTGGCCGGAAATTGGTGGAGGAGAGCTTATTTGCATTTGTGCAAATTAGATTTGTGGAGGGTGGTCTTTGCATATTGTTGCTTCACAATAGATCTTGTTTGACCTTGACTTCTTCACTTGATCAATACTTGACTTTTGGAGTAATGATGATGGTTGATGGTGTGAGGGTTTTAGTTTGTGATCATTTCTTTTCATGATAACATTTTTATCTCTCTCTTGCATTATTCTTGTGAGGCTCTCTCCCTCTTCTCATTGTTGTTCATGTCATGGCCGGCCAAGAGGAGGAGGGGGCTATCCCAAATTTTTGATGGGGATTTTTGGTCTCATTTGCTTGCAAAAATTCCCTTGTTCATCACAAAATTCCATACTTCATTTCCTCCACCAACAAGGGCAACTTCTATAAACCCCATGAGACAAAATAGCTCACTACACTCATTCTACTGCAAATCTTGGGCACGTCGACTCGTTAACTTTGTGTCCGAGTTGCCTCGGTCCAGAGGTGGGAGCCCATAAAAGAAGCCGACGATGTGGTGCCCTTCCGGCGACGTGGTGAAGACCGGAGATTCCGCGGGAAGATCGGTACGACGACGAGAAGACCGAAGGACACGGATCGCTCGGTATATCTCTCTACCCGTTCTTTAGTTAGCTAGAATTAGTTTAATGGCCCGATCCGGGATTTTTGTGCGCGGTGGTGCCGGTTCAAAAGTTAAAGTAAATTATCGCTTCCGCATTTTGGCCTCGGAAAGACGGCCGGGGCGCCGCCGTGCACTTACACTGGTATCAGAGTCAGGCCATTAACCTAGTTTAGCTTTGTCTAATGTGTTTACATTTCCGATCGAACAAAATTCCAAAAACCGCGTTTTCATGTGCATCAGTTTCTGTCGAATTTTTTTTCGCGCCAAATTTTTTTCAGGTAGTTGCAGAATGATGTGCAGGGAAGTATAAGAACTCTGGTAAAATTTGGTCGCCTGAACCCATTACCCCACCGCGGAACCGCGGCCAAACCCATGCTTGAGCCGCGATTCCGCCGCCATTTGCACTTTTCAGCGTATCAAAATTTTACAGAGGCCCTTGGATTTGAAAATAGAGGTTTTGGTATATTCTTTTTGGGCCCAGAATTTCTTCATGTGCTACAGTAGTGCTTGGGGCCCACTTAGAAAAATTTGATCAATCGAAAAATTTAAACACATTAGTTCACAGTATTTACATTATATCTGCGACCGTGAATGTCACTTGATCGGTAAATCCTGTCTAACTACTATAGCCTGGTTAGACGGATTTGCGAACATGACATTCACGTTGATATTCTGTGTATTGCTGTGATGTTGCGAATTGGTCGTGGGGGATAGCCTGGTTGCAATATTAGTACAGATTTGTTGTATTATGTACATTTGATATTGCGGGGCGAGCGTCCGACATGTGGACTGCCGTCACTGCCCGTCTGTATATTATTCTTTTGGGGCACGACCGGGTCGAGGTCGATGTACCCGTTGTATGTATATTTTACTTTCTGTACTAGGATTACCCCGCGGAGGGGTGCACGGGTAGCCGGGTTCTAGAGGGCAACGGGCCCGCATCTCATGGCATTGAGACGGAGGGGGCTTTACTCTAGAATTGGCGGGCTATTCGCCGCACTCGTAGGGGGTACAGGTTGACCCAGGAGGGGTGCCCAAGTTACCGGATTCCGTGAAGTGCTGGGTAGTCCATTCACGTTGCTGAAGGGGGCTGCCTCGCTTCAGGTTTTGGCGGGTAACTTGCCGCGCCCGTAGGGGTCTAGGATTTCATTGCACAGGCTATCCAGGGGAACGTTGGGTTTCAGTAGCGGCTATATGAAACCCGGGGATCCCAGATATCTGTATTGTTCTGTGATGCTTATTACATTTCTGTGATGTTGCATTTTTATCACGCCTTGAGCGAAATATTATATATTGATATATATACTAGTAGATGTTGTATATGTTTTGCATCCGCGCTAGTCCAGTCCCCGCTCTGTCGTTAGTTAACTAACCTAACGGGTAATGACGGGACCCAGTGGCGAATGCGGATGGCATATACGTACGTCATTATTTTCGTTCTTTATTGGTGTGATCAATTGATGGGACTGCGTTGATTCGGATCAATGCAAGTTAAAAACAAACCTTTCTGATGTTGTTGGAACACTTTTCAAAAAGCTGTTATTGCAAGGGCGTTCTCTTTTGTTTTGCACAGTGGTATTCAGTTGGAATATCCTTCTCCTCAGTCGACGAGGCAAGGGCCGAGATCCCTTTACCGGGAGTGACCCCTTGGACAAAAGTTTGCGTCAGGGCAATAACTTCACTATAGTCGTTTACTTTTGCTTTGCATAGTGGTATTCAGTTGGAATATCCTGCACCTCATTCTACGGGGAAAGAGCCGAGATCTCTTCACCAGGAGTGACCTCTTTAGCAAAGGTTTTCGCCACTATATTTTTATAAAGCTATCCTGTTCCTTCAACGATATCAAGTTCATTACGTTAAAGGTTTTCGCCAGAAACCATTCGTAGCCTTCCATCATTTCAGTTAAATATTCGGTAGTATTCAAGCTATGTATTTTGACCTCACGCCAAGGCATAGTGATTGGTAGCTGCCGGATATTTATCTGTTGCATAGATAGATGCGTTGGTTTGGGACAGTCGTATATTTTGGCCTTCGTCAAGGGTATGTACGGGTGGGTTCAAATTAACCTGGACAATGATGGGTAGAACTTGACATGTGACTTATGACATTTTGACCTCACGCCAAGGTCATAAGAGCATGGGGTAAAAATCACATCGGGAGTTTCTAAAGAAACTGAAACTTGCCAGATATGTGCATACCTTCTGGAGTGTGATAACGTGAGCGGATTCTGTCACGTTATCATGCGATGATAGTTGGATCCCGATTCCCACTGATGAGTTGGTTTTCTCCTCGGGTGATCCCGACTAATTCTTCTTTCAGGTTTGGAGGAGAATTTGACGGTACAGTGGGAGGTTTCCAGATTAGATAAATTGGTAACCATTCTGATCTAGGTTAGAGTACACGCTGAGTGTTTCTTTTCTCTCTCTCATTGGCAGCGACCATTGACCCGACCCTAGACTGTAACTCAGTGACCAAATTGACCGAACCTTCTTAAACACTGGCTTTTAGATTGTCAGATTGCAAACCTCATTGCCACTCCTACTTTTACCCTTTTCTCCAGGACACCCCGTATTACTACGAACGTCCACTTCCATTGGACAAAACCATCGTATGGTTATATACGAACTCGAAGGAATTTATTCGAGGATGGTTTCCGGTTCTGGAGAAAACGAATAGGACTATTCAGTTGTCTTTTCCTTTTACCTTCTCTCAGGTTGCGAGTACTCCTTGGTTTAGAAGATAGTACACTTATTACGCAAATTGGATAGTCTTCTTCCAAACCATAGGCAGGTGCCGACCGGTAGGAAATGAAGAAAACCAATTAGCCTAACGATGGTGTACAGAAGGTATTATGTAAAGACAAAGAAAGGGATTAGAAGGAGGGGCAAAGTAAATTCCGACTGCTATTCACAACCAAACCAAATATTTCATTACCACTCCCATTTCACCTTTGTATTTCTCCAGGATACTCCGTATCACTACGAAGATCCACAGATTATTGGATACTCCATCGTATGGTTATATACGAACTCGAAAGGAACTTGTTCCAGTTCAGGGATGGATTCTGGTTCAGGAGAAATAGGAATAAGATTTTATTCAGTTGTCTTTTATCCTTACCTTCTCTCGCGTTGCGAGTATTCCTAAGATTAGGATAGTACACCCATTATACTTATTGGATAGTCTTCTTCCAAACCATAGGCTGGTGCCGAACGGTAGGGAAGGAAGAAAACCATTTGGCCTAAAGGGGTGTGCAGAAGGTAATGACTAAAGACATATGAAGGGATATGGAGAGATGACAAAGAATTATACAGTTACAGTTGTGAATCTGATAATGGAAGAGGCATTACTAGGAATACCAGAATACCTCATCGAAACATTTCAATGTTTCAGTTTCACTGTGTACTGTTAAAAGAAAACTGATTTCCCAATTAGACACTCGCTCCAGGGTATGTATTTACCAAGTTTGATTCTCACATCTGTATGGTTTTACAGATGATGAGTGGGAGTAAGCTATTGGGAATTGGGTGATCATCCTCATTATATCGGGATTCGTTGTAATCGGTGATATTTGAGGAAGTCACCTGGGTTGTTTGCCGGACGGCAAATATTTGGTTTTGAATATCCGTTGTTATGTACCAATTTCAAATTGATATATCTGTACATCTATTTTCATAGAGTGAGATATACCTTTTTGAAATTATGTCTATGACATTTACCTATATCAGTGGATGGTTAGGTAAGGAGCATTAAATAGCGGTGTAATTCTCCTTAACCATAAGTACAGTTTTTAACCTACGACACACAGGGATTGAGTTATTCAACTCAAGGGACTTATACAAAGTATTGTATGTTGTCCAGTGTCCATTAGGACAGAGGGGTTGGTACTCGTACTAGATTCTGTTTACTTGTGACTTCTCTGGGTCTTAGACATGTGTTTCATAGAAACACAGGGTCCAAGTTTTGAGAAGTTATAGGTATAAGAATAAAGTAGAGAACCAGGTGTTGCAAATATCGGGATTCTTCAAGGTGATCGAAGATGTAGATACGTGTGCATGGTATTCAGTTGATAGTAATGATTAAGAGAACTTGCTTCTCTTTCAGGTTACTCATAATTGGAAACACTCCTAAGTTGAGTAACGCTGATCGGCCTCCTTCCATTTAGTTGACATGCGCTGGAGACAGCTGCATGATTTGAATCCGGTTTAATTAATCAGTGCCTCTGGTCCTATATTGGATATAGAACAGTTCGTATCTTAACGATGTTAAGGTACGGGGAGTTGTCCAGCTTATGGTTAAAACCAGACTCTGGATAACTCAAGGCACGTTTCTGTAAGGGCTGTTTGTGGGTTGACCCAGGCTATGACGAGGGTTGATTTTCTACCATCTGGAAGATCAATAGTGATATTGTTCTTGACTCGCCACAGTTTTAACAAAAATGGATTTTTTCTAAAAACAGTAGTGGGAGTATGGTAGAACTGAAAATGATTCCAGAACCGCAAACGATTACTGAAGATTTGATAAGAACCTAAAGATTCAATCTGGTTTGACATTCCATTAGCCACTCCGCAAATATGGTGGGTAAGCTCAAGCGCTCGAAAGGTACTTCGGTATGCTCAAGGACGGTGACAGGGAGATTCTTATTTACCCAGACTTTCCATTGCTGTTGTTCCAGACTGTGAGACCCGGCAAGAGGATGAGTATAGCGTCGTTCTGAACTAGCTTTAGAAGTGTACGTCTATATGACTCTGCCAGAGGGTTGTCATAGTCAGTGGGAGCAGCGGAAGCATGGTGGATAAGTGGCTTATGTCTATTTATAGACTAAAGCAGATATAGCGGAGATAGATCATCTATTTCTGATGTGACGGTCATAGGTTTGACTTCATCAGAATAGGGGATGGATCTGTTAAGAAGGTAGTAGGGTATGATGTCCTGGTATTTGGATGACACACACAGAGTAGGAAGTGAAATTCCTATACTACGATCGGTTATACTTTGGTTGTCACACAGTAGTTTCTCCAACAAAGGGACTTAGATATTATATCAGACATTCTGGTTACTAGATCTATGGTTTTATATCTAGATTTGGGAAGTGTCCCAATCAGGGTACCTAGACAGCATTCTAAAGGTGTTTTAGAATGGACAACTCCTGGCATGGTAGTGTACCTGCAGGTGATGGAGTTACCCTCTCTAAAGGTGTCTTACAGACTAAAGGGGAGAGAGATGTGCATGATTGGCAGATCACTTGCTTAGGCAATTGAGTCAATTATGAGATGTCAAGTACCACACCAGATGTTGTTTTTTGCAATAGATGCAATAAGTTGATCCAATTCTGGAGAAACGATCAGAAGCAGTTTTAGAACATAAGTGGATGTTCTATGGATATGATAACGACAGCCTCTTTTGGGAGACAGTTATCGTTCCAGGCTTCCAAGGTGACCTGGATGACAGAGAGGTTGTCAGAGTTATAGTTTTCCTTCTGACGAGGGGCAGTATTTTGGACAGGTGGTCCAAAGGGATACTGAGGGAGGCATGACGCAGGATACTGATTAAGTTCAGTTGACGATACAGTCTAAGAAGTTTGGATTTGGAGTTCATTTATGAGCTAGGTCCCATCAGATATCCAGACATATTCTAAGACAGGTATTGCTCATTTCGGGAGATGGCTTTCTCCGCGAACTTGAGATTAAGAGAGACATAGAAAGAAACATTAGAGCGGATCCACTCACTGAGGCTATTCCTCGAACGCAATAGTTTCGCAAACGAGTTTTGTGAGACTGATTAGTAGATGAGTTGGGTGTTCGGTATCACACGGGCTGTGAGTATGCGACATCGCAATAATTAGCCTTGAGTACAAGTGGGAGATTGTTGGAGATAGTGCCCTCAGAGTCAATTATTGGATCACAGGCACGTGATTGCAATGATTGAGGGAGGACCTGTCCTAGTAGGACAGTCTTACTCAAGATGATAGTATGCTATCTGGTTTATCTTTATCATCGTGTACTGTTTTAGGTGACCTGACAGGTCGCTATTACACGTTGATAGAGCCCCTAGGATTCTTGCTTGACTGCCAGCAGTATGAGGGCGATCATATACGTGGGAGCTGGTAGTCTATAAGCACATCCTTAAACGGTCCATACTCGTGGGAGTTTCGAGACAGGGCATCGATACTCCAGAGTAGACTAGTGTATACAGTCGAGATCCCGACGAGGGGCGGTGGCCGGTCTCATAGGCCACTGGTGTCAGTTGGTTCACCTAAGATGTATACAGGTGCTCATTGGGTTATGAGTACACCGGACATGACTCGCCGGGAATATGCTAGTTGGTCTTATACCTGACGTCAGATAGCAGTTCTCTGGTGACATGTGTACAGGTTAGTTCATCGACCTGAGGATTGTCATTTGTCTCGTGTGAGTTCCCACTGTACTTTGATTACTACCCTACCACACTCAAAGGAGACGTGCAAATAGGTTTTAGTTGGGTACAGTCCCGAGCCACATGGAGGCAGTGAGCGGATCTTCAGGGGTTCGTCTCTCCCGGTATTGGGGGTGGGGTCACACTGTGTCTAGGAGAGCCCTTACACGAAGTCCTTGGCCAAGGCAGGAGATTTACTGGTAGGTATTCCAGTAGTATCTCAGGGTGTTCTGGGCTACACTCCGACACGACTTGTACCGCTTTTAGGGGTCTGACTTTTACCAACCCCCTAGGCCCGCCATGCGATGCTCATAGACGAACGGACCGGACTGTACGGATATTGTCATTGACAGGCTCAGTAGGGTGTCAGGATGAGTTCGCTCATCGACGTCCCTTTTGGTCAATACCTGGTAGCCCGTTACGTATGGCTAATACCTCTGACGTGCTAGCGATTAAATCCACAATCAAGGTGTTGACGAGTCTTTAGAGTCCCCCACAAACAGTTTCTCCAGTTTCGGGCGAAACGTTATAGAGGCCGTATGGAGATATAGCAGGGTTCGATCAGATACATGCGGTATTGCACGGATCATGATCGGACGGTTAATACTAGCGGGCTTTGGTTTAAGCCGGATCCTAGTATTGTACAGTGTAGATTTTATCCCATTGCATTTGTATTCGATCGGAATACAAATGCGGGTATGTATATACAGTAGCGGGGTTTTCCTATAATTTATTACGGGATCAGTTTTATGATGTTGCCAGTTTGATTTCTGTTTCGGCCATTTTTTCTTTGTATCTTTCCTTGGCCGGAAATTGGTGGAGGATGGCTTATTTGCATTTGTGCAAATTAGATTTGTGGAGGGTGGTCTTTGCATATTGTTGCTTCATGATAGATCTTGTTTGACCTTGACTTCTTCACTTGATCATTACTTGACTTTTGGAGTAATGATGATGGTTGATGGAGTGAGGGTTTTAGTTTGTGATCATTTCTTTTCATGATAACATTTTTATCTCTCTCTTGCATTATTCTTGTGAGGCTCTCTTCCTCTTCTCATTGTTGTTCATGTCATGGCCGGCCAAGAGGAGGAGGGGGCTGTCCCAAATTTTTGATGGGGATTTTTAGTCTCATTTGCTTGCAAAAATTCTCTTGTTCATCACAAAATTCCATACTTCATTTCCTCCACCAACAAGGGCAACTTCTATAAACACCATGAGACAAAATAGCCCACTACACTCATTCTACAGCAAATCTTGGGCACGTCGACTCGCCAACTTCGTACCCGAGTTGCCTCGGTCCAGAGGTGGGAGCCCGTAAAAGAAGCCGGCGATGTGGTGCCCTTCCGGCGACGTGGTGAAGACCGGAGATTCCGCGGGGAGATCGGGACGACGACGAGAAGACCGAAGGATACAGATCGCTCGGTATATCTCTCTACCCGTTCTTTAGTAAGCTAGAATTAGTTTAATGGCCCGATCCGGGATTTTTATGCGCGGTGGTGCCAGTTCAAAAGTTAAAGTAAATTATCGCTTCCGCATTTTGGCCTCGGAAAGACGGCCGGGGCGCCGCCGTGCACTTACATGTATTGTATAGGATACTCGGGATATATATGTGTGGGACAATCTTGCTCAGTTATATACTATACTATTTAGGTTGTCTTTATTTGAACATGTGTATTTGTTTTTCTTGTTGCTTTGTATTGCATATACATATTGATAAAGACTTGATTCAGTAGTATATTATTTTGTTTTGTCTTTATTTTAACATGTGCATATATTTTATTTGTGTAATACCCAGTCCCTATATATAATTAGCGTATTTTAATAAATAAGTCTCCAGGTATTTCCCCAAAATTTACTACAAATTTTCTGTATTTTATAAGGATCACTTACAGAATTTACTTATTGATATTTATAATTATTATAAGTATTTTAAATAAAACACTAATCACTTCATTGTATCTTGGTTCCTTTTATAAGCCTAACCCTATTTTCTAATCTCCATTTCCTTTTATAATTTCCTAACCCCGCCCCGGCCCAAACCACTTAATTCTTCTCCATATTTTTCTCAACTTCCCTGAGCCCGGCCCACCTTTCCCTACCTCTTTTATTGTTTTTATTTAATTTCCTTGGCCGGCCCAGCCCAACTTCCCGTGACCCGACCCGACCCGTATCACCTTCTTCCCCATGTCCCCCCTCTCTTCCTCTCGTTTTCCCGCTCGTTTTCCCCATACGCTCCCACGTCTCACGCCGCGCCCCGCTCGTGCCCCGCTCGCGCCCACGTCCCTATGACCTCACGCGCGAGAAGCCTCCCTCGACCCTGTCTCCATCTCGCTCACCTCTCCTCGTCTCTCTAACTCGCTCCCTCCTCACTCTCATTTTCTCTCTCTCCTTCCCCATATCACCTCTCTCTCTCGAACCCACGCCCACGCCGCGCTCGCCGTGCCACCACAGCCGGCTCTCCTCACCACCACTACACCCCAAGTCGAGCCCTCTACACCTCTCTCCTTTAAACCATCAACCCGCCGAGCCTTCCCTGCACACCTTCTCGCTGCCGACAAACACCCCGCTGGGCTCCCACGACGACGACGGCCAACTCCCACTACCCTCTTCCCGAGCACCGCGCTGTACCCTTCGCCCGCGCTCGCCTGCAATCTCCCGCGCCAGAGCTTCTCACACCGCCGGGCGAGTCCAGTGTCGACGACCTCCTCCGGGGTCCCCTACTCCATCCTCTCTGCCACCAAACCGTCGCCGGCAACTCCAATTGTGCCTCCCACTAGCAACCCCACCTCGGCACCCGAGCACCATCGTCTGCATACTCCCGCACCGGAGTATTCCCCCATTGCCGTCGCCACTGCTGGTGTCGTGTCGGACCCGTACGTGACCTCTCACCGTCGTTGTTGCCAGGCTTCTCATCGTCGCAACCTTGATCATCACCTCCGGTTACCGTCGCCTCTAAGCTCCATCTTCTTCATCGAGGCCAAATTCAAATCCCAGCCGTGTGTAGCCATGTGCATGTCGCTGTGCTAACCGTGCCATCGCTGCAGGCTGCCACCATCATCTCCTTCGTGACCATCGATCGTCGCCAGGCAAGTTTAACACTCGCTTCATGCTACTTTTATATATTACAATTCATGTTACCAATCATTTCCACATATAATTTCATGTGAATCGTTATAATTCAAGTGTTCGATGCACGGCCCGAATGGAAACTCCCGTTAAATTGACGGCAACATATAAAATGTGATGATCCGAGTTGTAAGGAATGTCCCTTGAGACTTCGGTTCCAATACCTTGTCGTTTGCTCACATAAAATGATGTCCCGATTTCTATCGTGAAACTTGAAAACTTTCGTGCATGCCAAACCATAAAATTTATAATAAATTGTGTACAAACCGGATTTTAGCGTTCGATGGCTCGTATCGATGCTAACCGTTTAACCTACGGTATTCTATAGTTGGTCACTGAACTCTAACTAATCATGATGGAGATAATTGTGGAGGATTACGATTCTGGACTGCAGTCCAGAACGGAACTCCCAGTTAACCCCTGTGTGTGAACCCCTGTATATTCCTGTTCAAATATGAGAATGTGCGGAACCCTATATAGTTTCGTAGAAAATTGAGTTGGCTTTCTTACTCCACTAATCTCACTGGATTCCTCAACTGTTTGATATTTTTAACTCATTTTATAAGGTCGATACATTTTGCTGAATTCTGCAGAGGCAGATTTTACACATTGAACATAACCTGTCCATAACTCCCTGTCGATATAGTATATTACTGATCCTCCAATTGAGGTGCAAACCTAACTAATAGCCCTAAATATTGTTCAACTATAGCGTCGCCTAAATGCGATACTAACTGGGATTAAAATGCGTTACAAAACGGACTTCCGATTCTGAAACCGGACTTCTAGCAGTGAACGCTTAAAATGAAATGGTCATATCTAGCGATCCTGAAACCCGATTATCGTGAGACCAATTTTGATGGATAGACAATTAAACATACTGCTTACCCCCTTTTCATTGTTTCGCTAAATTTTGCATGTATGATTTATGATAAATTATGCAAGTGGTAGGACACCGACTAATGATATCTTAATCATGCCTTAGTTATTGTATTCTCATCACATTATATATATGTCATTGCATTAGTAACCTAGTGATCAAGTGAATTACCCAGTGTTAGGTATTAGTGTTTGATTGTGGCAAGTACGTTAGTGTTTAAGCATGAATGGATAAGTGAAAGTGACACGTACTTGTACACAATCAGTGGACCCTATTGATTTATTGCATTGTCGACGTCTGTGGGACGTGTATAAGTGTGATTATAATTGGTATGGGACGATTATGGAAGCACTTATATGGGTGTCACAGGTAAGGCACCAAACACTGTCCATTTATCTTGGGTATCAGTCGAGACATGCTTGATGGAGACCCTGTCTTCAGTTCTCGCGTAGACTTATCATGGACCGACTGGTATTTGAGTTTATGGTTAGCGTTTGATGTAGACCACGGAGTGTGGGGTAGTTTGAGTGTGAGTTCAACAGAATCTCGGGAGTCCCATGCTGGCACATACAGCGACTTTGGAGATATATGGGGATATTACTGATTATTAGCGAGCGACTCGGGCCCGTGTTCCCTTGTCCTTGGGTCCTACCCTTGGGTGGGGAATGCTCACGAGTGGTTGACTCTCACACTTGGACTGACGATAGGCTTAGCGACCTGTACAGTGAGACTTAGAGACTGATAGGGTCAGCGACATTGACATGCATTGGTTACTGATTCAACATACCTGACATACTATTTACTGCTTTACTATTTACCTGCTCTAATAGATACCTGCATTGGCTACTTCATGTTCACGTCATTATTCCATGATTACTGTTTCACATTCATTATTATTGCACGAGTTCATATTTGTATCTATATATATATATATATATATATATATATATATATATATATATTGCTATCGTGTCGCTCCGACGACCTGAGTATGCATGCTCAGAGTGAGAAGTGGATCTAGCTTGGACCAGGACCTGACGTACCCGAGGACATCGCGGACATCTTGATCAGCAACCTAGAGCTATACTTCCTTGATCTCCACCTGGTTAGTTCTTTTGATTTAGTTACTGCATTTCTCATTACCTGTGCATTGATTACTGATTACCACGTAAGCTAGAAACCGAAGTGTGACTACGGAGGGATGTTTCCTCGACCGTAGGAGCATGGCTGGCCTTGTCGACCCCTCGTATTCCGTATTTTGGGAAGCGGGGCGTGACTTGATTTTGTTGGTATCAGAGCCAGGTTTTGCTTCAATCGGGACTGCAGTCTCCGTATAGTGCTTGACAATCTAAGACATCCTTCGGTCTAGATTGTAAACTTGTTATTCTTGAGCTTGATTCACATAGTGTGGTCTGCTAGACATTTTGATCCATCCGCTAGAGTTTTGGGTGACTTAGTAGAGTTACGTGGTTGTAATTATGAACTACAGTATAGTTACAATACTGTACTCTGTTTGAGTGACTTAGAGTTCTACAGTTGATTCCCACTTTTTTGAATTTCACATCACCCGATATTCTTGATTCCTTGCCTAATCCATATTGTATTTTAATTCTTATAGCTTGTGCCTTATATTGTCCTCAAAATTGTTGTTTCAGGACCATGTCTTCTAACGACTCTCCTTCTATCTCCACTCCCCAGAATCAGACCGTCAAGATTTTGAATGTGCTGCAAGGTTTGAAAGAAGCCCAGGAGCGAACGAACGACCTGTTAGCTGAAGGATTAAGGAGGCAGATGACTCAGCACCAGAGGAAGCCTCCACTCGTAAGGGAATCCCCGTTGGACAAGGAAAAGAGATGAAGGTGAAGCGCCCAATTGTTCCTCGGCAACAGAAGCAACGGAGAACTCAACGTTGTGGATACTGTAAGAAGCCAGGACACCTTCAGAGAGACTGTCGCAGCGCCAAAGGACAATGCCTGATTTGCGGATCCAGCGAACATCTTGTCAACGGTTGCCCTAAAAGGAATGAACTATAAGGAAGAGATTTGTCTATACTCTCCACTCCTGCGAAGTGATGGTTATCTCGTAGTTCGAGTTTCGAGGATAGTACGGAACCAGTGTAGGATTCAACTCGCGTGATGAGAATGCAGCGGTCTAGATATCAAAGAAGAATTATCACCTTTCTGCTTTCAATAAAATACTGTCACTCTTTTGTAAATATTTCCTTTCGTTTAAGATCTTGTATCCGCTGAACTTTTAGTTGAATGCAATAAAACTATGAGTTGTGATGTATATATCGTTCCCTTGCCTCTCACTTTACTTATACTATTCATTGCATCAGCATTCTAAATTTTGATTTTTCAGTCCTTACCTACCGCATACTTTCCTTGTACTACCGTATCCTTGGTTATTTTCTTAATGCGTTCCACTGTCTAATCTTGACTCTTTCTTTTCAGGCCATGGCCCACCCTGGAGCAGCGCCGCCTCTAGATGAGGACACACGGTCATGCGTTTCCTTGGACTGTATACTGGTAAGTTCAGATGACGAGATCAACGGCCTACAGGCTATTTTCGGAAACAGCAATTCTGAGGGTGAGGGATTTGCAGCCCCAGAAGTCGACATGATCAGCGACCCTGACGACGAAGAAGAGGACCCTGAAGAAGACCCAACTGGGGAGGGCCCCGAAAAGGACCCGATAGAGGAAGATCCCAAGAAGGACCCGATAGAAGAAAATCCAGGGGAGGAAGACCTTGGGGAAAATGCAGTGGGAGAAAATCCTATGGAAGAAAATCCAGAAGAACAGAATCACGTGGAAGCATATCTCGATGAAGAAGCTCCAGCCGAGGGAGAAGGACCGGAAGAACAAGACCCCGCGGCAGAAAAATCTCCAGTGGCGATCCCTGCGAGGCGCTATGGAAATGGACGCCCCTATCTGAGTGCACGAGCCTACCGTAACCTGCTGAACTTCCACAACCGCGACTGACGTGATTTAGCTTTTGTCTCCTCTGGCCAAATAAATATATGTATAGCTTAGGGCCACTCTTTATCTTTCGTGAGTACGTTGTTTGAAATTTTCTGGAGTGATAATAAAATTTCTGAGTTTGCTAATCTTTTGATTTTTTTTTTGTTCGCATGATGCTTTAACTGTTCTCCCTCCCCAATACATTTCTTTCCCTCCTGAGATTCATGACTGTTCACCCTTACACTCTGTGCTGACCCGACCCCAGTCTCTTCGACATTCAGTTTGAAGTATTACAGTCCGACCTTTTGAGTGGGCCATACTCCATTGTAACCCCTATCCTGGCCAGCCCTATACATTTGTGTGCTATCTCCTACTACCATAATTATATTCAGTAACATCGTATTCAAAATTTAGCTTCCACTTCCTTGTGTTTACAAAAATTTCGTGTTATTGACTACTTCCGTTTTACCCGTTTTAAATGCTTTACTACTCTTCACATTTTCAATAGCGCAAACATATATCGCGCATATTATTTTGTTCCATGTCTCTTATTTTCATCATGTGGGTTTTCTAAGTTATTTTAAAATTGTTTGATCGATACATTATTCTAAAATACTTTGACCTATCGACAATCCTAAACTTTTATAATTGTTACCTTATTTTCCCGGGTATTGTACTTATACTTTGCTATTATAAATGGTTATGCTTTATGCTTATTATTTTAGCCGCGCTACTCTTTGATGTACGTATGTATATATATATTTAGGATTATGATTTTATCTGGCTGCTTCTATGTAGACCACTATATAGTAGTATTTGATTCTGTGGTTTTTCGCATAGTTTATCGTTTAATTTAAATTTCGAGGACGAAATTTTTGTAAGGGTGGTATGATGTAATACCCAGTCCCTATATGTAATTAGGGTATTTTAATAAAAAAAGTCTCCAGGTATTTCCCCAAAATTTACTAAAAATTTTCCGTATTTTTATAAGGGTCACTTACAGAATTTATTTATTGATATTTATAATTATTATAAGTATTTTAAATAAAACCCTAATCCCTTCATTGTATCTTAGTTCCTTTTATAACCCTAACCCTATTTTCTAATCTCCATTTCCTTTTATAATTTCCTAACCCCACCCCGGCCCAAACCACTTAATTCTTCTCCATATTTTTCTCAACTTCCCCGAGCCCGGCCCACCTTTCCCTACCAATTTTATTGTTTTTATTTAATTTCCTTGGCCGGCCCAGCCCAGCCCAACTTCCCCTGACCCGACCCGACCCGTATCACCTTCTTGCCCACGTCCCCCTCTCTTCCTCTTGTTTTCCCGCTCGTTTTCCCTATACGCTCCCACGTCTCGCACCGCGCCCCGCTCGCGCCCACGTCCCCACGACCTCATGCGCGAGAAGCATCTCTCGACCCCGTCTCCATCTCGCTCACCTCTCCTCGTCTCTCTAACTCGCTCCCTCTTCACTCTCGTTTTCTCTCTCTCCTTCCCCATATCACCTCTCTATCTTGAACCCATGCCCACACCGTGCTCGCCGCGCCACCACAGTCGGTTGCCTCCTCACCACCACTACACCCCAAGTCGAGCCCTCTACACCTCTCTCCTTTAAACCATCAACCCGCCGAGCCTCCCCTACACACCTTCTCGCCGCTAATGAACACCCCGCTGGGCTCCCACGACGACGACGACCAAATCCCACCACCCTCTTCCCGAGCACCGCGCTGTAACCCCTTCGCCCGCGCTCGTTGCCGCGCTCACCTGCAATCTCCCGCGCCAGAGCTTCTCACACCGCCGGCCGAGTCCAGTGTTGACGACCCCCTCCAGCGTCCCCTACTCCATCCCCTCTGCCACCAAACCGTCGCTGGCAACTCCAATTGTGCCTCCACTAGCAACCCCACCTCGGCACCCGAGCACCATCGTCTGCATACTCCCGCACCGGAGTTTTCCCCCACCGCCGTCGCCGCTGCTGGTGCCGTGCCGGACCCGTACTTGACCTCTCACCGTCGTTGCTGCCGGGCTTCTCATCGTCGCAACCTTGACCATCACCTCCGGTTACCATCGCCTCCAAGCTCCATCTTCTTCATCGAGGCCAAACTCAAATCCCAGCTGTGTGTAGCCGTGTGCATGTCGCTGTGCTAACTGTGCCGTCGCTGCAGGCTGCCGCCATCATCGCCTTCGTGACCATCGATCGTCGCCAGGTAAGTTTAACACTTGCTTCATGCTACTTTTATATATTATAATTCATGTTACCAATCATTTCCGCATATAATTTCATGTGAATCGTTATAATTCAAGTGTTCGATGCACGGCCCGAATGGAAACTCCCGTTAAATTGACGGCAACATATAAAATGTGATGACCCGAGTTGTAAGGAATGTCCCTTGAGAGTTTGGTTCCAATACCATGTCGTTTGCTCACATAAAACGATGTCCCGATTTCTATCGTGAAACCTGAAAACTTTCGTGCATGCCAAACCATAAAATTTATAATAAATTGTGTACAAATCGGATTTTAGCGTTCGATGGCTCGTATCGATGCTAACTATTTAACCTACAGTATTCTATAGTTGGTCACTGAACTCTAACTAATCATGATAGAGATAATTGCGGAGCATTACGATTCTGGACTGCAGTCCAGAACGGAACTCCCAGTTAACCCCTGTGTGTGAACCCCTGTATATTCCTGTTCAAATATGAGAATGTGCGGAACCCTATATCGTTACGTAGAAAATTGAGTTGGCTTTCTTACTCCACTGATCTCACTGGATTCCTCAAATGTTTGATATTTATAACTCATTTTATAAGGTCGATACGTTTTGCTGAATTCTGCAGAGGCGAATTTTATACATCGAACATAACCTGTCCATAACTCCCTGTCGATATAGTATATTACTGATCCACCAATTGAGGTGGAAACCTAACTGATAGCCCTAAATATTGTTCAACTATAGCGTCGCCTAAATATGATCCCAACTGGGATTAAAATGCGTTACGAAACGAACTTCCGATTCTGAAACCGGACTTCCAGCAGTGAACGCTTAAAATGAAATGGCCATATCTAGCGATCCTGAAACCCGATTATCGTGAGACCAATTTTTATGGATAGATAATTAAACATACTGCTTACCCCCTTTTCATTGTTTCGCTAAATTTTGCTTGTATGATTTATGATAAATTATGGAAGTGGTAGGACACCGACTGATGATATCTTAATCATGCCTTAGTTATTGTATTCTCATCACATTATATATATGTTATTGCATTAGTAACCTAGTGATCAAGTGCATTACCCAGTGTTAGGTATTAGTGTTTGATTGTGGCAAGTATGTTAGTGTTTAAGCATGAATGGATAAGTGAAAGTGACACGTACTTGTACACAATCAGTGGACTCTATTGATTTATTGCATTGTCGACGTCTGTGAGACGTGTATAAGTGTGACTATAATTGGTATGGGACGATTATGGAAGCACTTGTATGGGTGTCATGGGTAAGGCACCAAACACTGTCCATTTATCTTGGGTATCAGTCGAGACATGCTTGATGGAGACCCTGTCTTCAATTCTCGCGTAGACTTGTCATGGACCGACTGGTATTTGAGTTTATGGTGGGCGTTTGATGTACACCACGGGGTGTGGGGTGGTTTGAGTGTGAGTTCAATAGAATCTCGGGAGTCCCATGCCGGCACATACAGCGACTCTGGAGATATATGGGGATATTACTGATTATTAGCGAGCGACTCGGACCCGTGTTCCCTTGTCCTTGGGTCCTACCCTTGGGTGGGGGATACTCACGAGTGGTTGACTCTCACACTTGGACTGACGATAGGCTTAGCGACCTGTACAGTGAGACTTAGAGACTGATAGGGTCAGCGACATTGACATGCATTGCTTACTGATTCAACATACCTGACATACTATTTACTGCTTTACTATTTACTTGCTCTAATAGATACCTGCATTGGCTACTTCATGTTCACGTCATTATTCCATGATTACTGTTTCACATTCATTATTATTGCACGAGTTCATATTTGTATCTATCTATATATATATTGCTATCGTGTCGCTCCGACGACCTGAGTATGCATGCTCAGAGTGAGAAGTGGATCTAGCTTGGACCAGGACCTGACGTACCCGAGGACATCGCGGACATCTTGAGCAGCGACCCAGAGCTATACTTCCTTGATCTCCACCTGGTTAGTTCTTTTGATTTAGTTACTGCATTTCTCATTACCTGTGCATTGATTACTGATTACCACGTAAAGCCAGAAGCCGAAGTGTGACTACGGAGGGATGTTTCCTCGACCGTAGGAGCATGGTTGGCCTTGTCGACCCCTCGTATTCCGTATTTTGGGAAGCGAGGCGTGACAATTTGATATCACATATGATCGATACATGTTGATAAAGCGTGTAGGATTTTGCTTGACTACCAGCATTATGATGGTGATCATACTTGTGGGGGCTTGATAGTCCATAAGCACATCCTTAAATGTCCAAAGTCGCAAGAACATTGCGACCGGATATCGATATTCCAGAGTAGACTCGTGTATACGTTTTTAGACCCTAACGAGGGGCGGTGGTTGGTTTCATAACCATTGGTGTGATCACTTTAGATTGTATACATGTGCTCAATAGGGGTGAGTACACTGGACGGACTCGCCGAGAACTTCTAGATGGTATTATACCTATCGTCAGACAGCGGTTCTCAAATAACATGAGTGCATATTAGTTTTTAGATCTGAGATCGTCATTGTCTCGTGTGAATTCCCACTGTACTTAGATCACTACCATACCACGGCTTTACTGAGTTGTGCAAATAGGTTTTGGTTGGGTATAGTTACGAGCCATATGGAGATAGTGAGCGATTGTCATAAATTTGTCTCTCCCTGTATTGAGAGTCGATATCACACTGTGTCAGGTCGGTCAGAACCATAAGATCTTAGTCAAGGCAGATGTGATTTACTGATGGTTAGATCAGTAGTTTCTCGGATCCGTCTGAGCCACATAGACACGACTTACCGGTTACTAGGGGTCTGATATTTACCACCCCTAGATCTGGTATGCAATACTCTTAGATGAAGAGACACATGGAGATTGTCACGGATAGGCCCAGTAGGGGTTCGGATGAGTTTGCTCGTCGACCTTTATTCGACAGGTGCATGGACAGCCGTTACGTACAGCTAGTGTTGCTGACGTGCTTGTGGTTAAACCCACTGCCAGCGTATTGTCGAGTCTTTAGAGTCCCACACAGAGGGTTTCTCTTGTTCAGACGAAACGATGTAGAGATCATATGTTTATATGTGCAAGGTTCCGATTAAATACGTGTACTAGTTGCGCGAAATTTAATCGGACAGTTTGTGATACTAGATGGCTTAGGATTAAGCCGGTTTATTAAATCACGTATTGATTTAATTCTAGTATCATATTATTAGATTTATCTATCGTTTGGTATTTGTATTTTTTGTATGAATACGGGTATATATATACGGTTTGGTATTCTTGTATTTATACAAGAAAGGCTTCTAGAAGAAAAACACCTTATTTTGCATTTTCTATTTAATACAAATTAGGAAATGAGGTGTATAGGTAAGGTGACATAGAAATGGTGAGAGGTATGGTCTTGAATTATTTTAATTCATTTGGCTAAACTATTCAAGCATGGCTACTTATTTTTATTTGAAAAATGAAAATGTTTGATATATCTTTTCCAAGCAATTTTTCCTTCTCATTCTCACCATTGTATTCTCTCTCCTCATCTCCTTCTTCTTCAAACTCTAACATCTCTCATGTGTTGAGAACCATAAAGCTTAGAGATAGATAAACACGATTAACAATCTCTATATCTCCTAAATGGGTTAGACTAGCAAACTAGTTTGTTTAGTTACTTTTTTTTTTAAGTGCAAGCTACCTTCGGATGGATCATTTAGGATTGAAAAGGCTTCCCAGTAAGTTTTCTAGGACCTCAAGGACCATAAGAAGGAAGAGGTTTGAAGGCCGAAGGACTTGATCTTTTAGGTATAAACCATTTTCAAAATAGTTACACTCCTTTTAGTTGCTAGTTTAGGGTTACGGTTTGATCCTTGGGGTTTTGTTGATTGTGCTGATTCAAAATTTGATTTTTTTGCATTCCGCCTCTCTACTTTCATTGTAGAGTGAGCACAATTAACTAATATAAACAAGTAAGATAATATTTTATGGGAATCTAGAATTACCCCGCGGATTAACCCTGCCAAGCACACCCTAAGGGCATGTTTGGATAACTTTAATTCTAAGGATTTTAGATCAAGATTCTTTTTTCCCCCAATGTATTAGGTTAATCCCTCAAACGTGGTTGTTTGAATACTGAGTTTCAACATTAACCTGAAAGATTCAAAACCCCCAAATAAAGCTATTCCTATGGATAAAAAAAATTAGCCCAGAGCAGAATTTTTTAATCTTCTCTTTCCCTTGTTCTTCGTTCTTTTTGAGAAATTTTTTCTTCTATGTATCTTATTTCACCTTTGATAAAAAAAATCTCAATCACTCTTTCCTTCAATATATCATCTCTTACATCCTTTACCTCTCTTCTGCTTTTTATTTTCTTAAATTAGATATGGGATTTTGAGTTGGGTTATATGGGATTTTGAGATGGGTTGTATGGTAAAACAAGTAACAAATTGCTTATAAAAAGAATCATGAGAGGAAGTTCTCAAATTGGTTTGAAATAAAAAAAAGAAGATAAAGATGAATTATAGAATTAGAAAAAAACGATTTTGAAAAAGATCATAATGGGTTGAAGATTTTTTTGAAATCAATGGGTTAAAATTGAGAAACTAAACCTGACGATAGATTATGAAAATTAAGAAGAAAATTGAAGAAGAAGAAGATGTGTGGTGGGAAATTGGGAGATTCTATGAAGATCGTGGGTTGTAAGAATTGAATAAAAATTAGGAAAGAAGACGATAGATTATGGAATTGAAGAAAAATTAAAATGAAAGAAAATGAGTTATAAAATTGATTAAAAAAAATAAAAATGAGTTGGAAGAAAATATGTTTTGGAATTGATAAAATATTGAGTTGATAATGGGTTGAGAAATCTAAAAAAAATTGAGTTAGAAGCTAATGGGTTGATCTAAAAAAAATAGAAAGTGATAAAAATATCATTTTGTCTACATTTTTAATTTCTATATATATAATAATATTTTATTATGAAAACTTATTCTTTACCAGCCAAATAAGTTTTGATATAAAAATCTTCCGTATTTTTCACCAAAATAGACGCACATACATTCAGAAACATTTTTTTCCTATACGAAATCCGCCGAATAACCTCTCTGTCCTTGGTGGTATTCCACGGCTGTGGGAAGCAATCAATCAATTTAGTAAATTAAACAGTTGGGACCGTCGAACCAATAACCTCTCTGTCCTTGGTGGGCCCCCATCTTCTCGTTATATCCGCCACCAACACCGACAAAATCACCGAGACCCAAAATGGGCATCCGGGTACCCCCACCCAAATCCGAGCCTACGTGGACAAATTTCGTACGGCAGGTCTTTTTATGCGGTCAAAATCCCTCATTCTCTTTTTTCACATCGTTTGCATCGTCTTAGTTTTCTCCATCGACCTTCGCCTCTCTCTCTCTTGCTCTCTCTCTAAAGCGACACCTGTTCCCTTTCTCTCTCTAAATGAATCACATCCCAATCTCAGACCCTAGCCATTGCCCTAACTTCAACCCTAATCCCAATTCGAACATCGTATGGCTTCTCTCTCGCCATCCAATCCCTTCAACGCCACAGGGATCTCTGCTGATAAATTTCGGAATCATCTCAAGGTCTGATTTTTTTTTGTTCCCCTTTCTTCTTCTTCTTCTTCTTCTTAATTATTATGGATCGAATTCCTTACATTCTACTTGTTTCTATTCCTTCAATTAGATCGGAAGTGGCCGGGTGAATTTCGCAACAAGGCATGATGCGCATTTGCTAGATTTTGTGTTGTCCAAGTAAGATTAGTGCCTTTCTTTTTATTAATTTGAAAGATTGCATGTTCTAGTTTAGAATTCCGAAAACATTAGATAGGGTCATGAAAGAGAGTTATCATAGCTGTTGAGAAGTGATTACAGGAAACTTAATCTCGTTTTCAAGTTTATGTGTAGAATATGATCTCAATAGCTCTAAA
The DNA here is from genome assembly GCA_030015575.1 of Agapanthus africanus. Lineage (NCBI taxonomy): Eukaryota > Viridiplantae > Streptophyta > Magnoliopsida > Asparagales > Amaryllidaceae > Agapanthus > Agapanthus africanus. The sequence continues at coordinate 410,090,230 of JASDDO010000016.1, forward strand.
ACTGAAGCCTGCAATTTGGATTGTCGCTAGGTCCTAGGTGCCATTGCCAATTGTTTTTATTCATCAATGCTTGTTTATCTCATGTCTTTATCCCGTAGACCGACATATCTCTTAATGGAATGGAATCCGATTGAGAGGATGAATGGAATTAGATGCATTTACAAGTCATAACTAGTAATAACCACGCAAATATCCGTCCTTTGTCTCGAGGCAGTTTTCCACTCCTCTCCTTCATGGATACACATATGATGGTATCTACTTTGAGGATCAATTTTCGAAAAGATACTTGATTTGGCCATCATGTCTAATAAGTCGTCTATCCTAGGTTTTGGTAACATATACTTAACTATGATTCTATCAATGACATGACTATCCACGGCATTCTCTAGCTGCCATCTTTTTTTTTTTTGGTGTGAATGGTGTAGGAACGACTCACGGACTAAGACTCTAACACAACCTTTTCATGACAAATTATCTACCTGTTGTCTTAACACTTTATACTCCATAGCGTTCCTCCTATAATGGGTAAGATTAGGGAGCATGGACTCTGGCATGAGATCTATGGCATGTTGTACGTCCCTAAGGGGAGGAAGCTCGTCGGGTAGCTCATTAGGCATAATATCAATAAAGTCAGCTAGAATGTGACAAACCTCATGATAGTGTTGTGGAGTCTCGCTAGAAGTCTCACCAGTTGTAGTTGCTATAATCGCATACACAACACTCCTTACTCTCCTTTTAGAATTGCTTCTTATTAAGGACATGGAGAAGTTTTTGTTTGGTTTCTATTTTGTCACTCTCCTTCGATAGCCCTTTACATGGCTCCTTAGGCCGAGGGAGCCAACATTATCTTCTTTTCTTCGTGCTTGAACACATAAGTGTTGAATTCCCATAATGAGTGACATCCATGGTCGACCTGGTAAAACGTGTGCTACATCTATACGCAATACGCCACACCAAATGTGGTCTTGATAAGCGGAGAACTGAATGAGGACCATGCATCTCGGGGACACATGTAGGCTAGTACCGTCGACCCAGGAGAACTTATATTGTTAAGGGTGTGGTTTGGCTTTAAGATTTATCTCTTGACGACTGATTTAACGATTACACTTTAGCAACTACCTCCATCAATGATCAACCTTCAAATCTTCTCTCCGCTCTTGAAGTAGGTCTGGAAAATGTTGGTCCTCTTTCAGTACTCGTCCTGTGGTGTGACCAAAACATACATGACATGTAACCAGGTTTGCGTGTTCTTCAATGCCTCCTCCACATGTGTGCCGTCATCCACGGTGACATACAACTCTGTCGCCATCTTTCTTGTCCTCGCGTTGTTCAATTTTAATGTCGAGCAACTTCTTTGTACCCTCATATGACATGTGACCTACATCTTGACAGATGAAACACTTCGTTGTGACGACCGATTTCCTCTTTTGACCTCTAGTAGGTTATCATGGTAAATCTATGAGCAATGTTTTAAGTTTTGCTCTGATTGTCAATTTGCTTTCTGTTCTACTCCCCATCCCGAGAGCCGAACTTCCCAGATTGTAAGGTCATGAGATATTCTTGCAACTCTTAAGGCTAGATGGTAAGCCCGGTGCAAAGATGAAATAACATATAATATCGACCTCGATCCTATCTTAAATCTAGAGCGTCTAACTAGCAGAGCCTGCTGAATATTAAATCGGACTATTAGGTCACCCAACTTGTCCATGTACTCCTTTACAAACAATCTCCCATATTTCCACATTGAATTGGTCTAATAACTTTACTCTTGAAGTCACTGGTAGTCTAGGTGATATTTCTCTTCAAGTTTAGCTTTTATTTCATCTCGGGTCATATAGGCCCTCGTCCAGACCGTTCCAACTGATGCTCTAGAATGGTCCAATAGATCTTTGCTTGCCTAATGAGCTTCATCTTGGCAAAACTGATCCTATGATAACCAATGATGTCATATCAACTAGGGGTAAACCCCGACGTGATGCCTGGGATTTTTAGAAAATCAAATTAATTTCACCAAATATCGTAGATACTAAATACCAGAAACTTTCTTGGACGTAAAAATAGACAAAATCGTAGATTCTTTTATTTTTATTTTACTTTTTATATTTTTGTAGCTTTCAATTCATACGATGATAAAAAGATGTGGTATTTATTTGCAAAAATTTTAAAATCCAAACATTTGTGATATTTATTAACGCTATGCTACATTTATGTTATATATTTTCTACACCATGGAGAAAAGGTAAGAGTTCATGGTATTCATTTGTCATGATTAAATCTCATGGTTAATAAACAATGATCCTTGGTGTTTATTTGAAAAACCATGAAAGTTCATGGTATTTTAGTGAAAACCAAGCTCATTTTTTGGGTAATGGCACAATCGTAATTACAGGAAAGTTTTCCATTTGATGCTAGCAGGATTCTAGGTCATGGATTGCTATAATTACCCTCAAGACTTGGGCACAACCACAAATTTATCAATACAGTTCAAATTTCCACAATACTTGATGTGAAGGGCAAAATGAGAATTCAAAAATTTTGCCCATAGCTAAATTTACTTGTTTGCCCACACCATCAAACTATGTTTTCCAAAATACTAATATAGTCCAAATTTGATGCAAGAGGGAATAGTCAAACTCAAAGGGCAAAATGAGAAATCTCAAAGTTTCGCACCTTCATTCAACTTTCTTATAGTATAAAGACTAGGGGTAAACCCCCACGCGATGTATGGGATTTTTAGAAAATCGGATTAAATTTCACCAAATATCGATCTTAATAATTTTTAGATAAATATTATAGAAACTAAATACCAAAAGATTTCTTGGATGCAAAAATTAAAAAAATCGTAGGTTCTTTTATTTCTATTTTACTTTTTATAGTTTTGTAGCTTTCAATTCATATGATGATAAAAAATGTATTTATTTGCAAAAATTTTAAAACCCAAACATATGTGGTACTTATTAACACCATGCTATATTTATGGTATATATTTTCTAAAAGGTGAAAGTTCATGGTATTTATGTCATGACCCGGAAATGGCACGTGACCAGCACTTGAATCACGTGAAGTCTATAAGACCCCACCGTAAACCAAGTAAACCAAAAATCAGGAATTTAAACCATTTATAAAAGAAATAGTGAAGGTGAAGTTTTGAAATAGGTTAAAAAAAGAAAGCAAGTTTTGAAAGATGGTTCGTTTTAAACGTGCAAGTAAAGTTTGATTCAAAACATTGTTGTCATTTAAAATCAGGTAGCACCTCCTTTTTACATTTTAAAGAAAACCATGTACAATGCATAATATATAAATAAGTATCTCCAAACGGGAGCAAGCTCGACGCCTACATGGTGGAGACACAACCATGCAATAATATACGATGCCCAAAACGAAGAATGACAATCAGAAAGCCATAAACACTATATAACCAATATCAAATCGACTCCACCCGATTATGACATCCAAAACAAAACACATTAAGTCCCGTGTGTAGGTCACCGAATATACAAGTGATTGATAGAGTTTTTAATTAGATTTAATAAGTACAGAAAAATGAGGCGGTTACGATACAACTGTGTAACCCACCTAGGGATCATTCGTAGAAAAGAAATGTGTGCCGACAAAGCCACTAATGATCTGAGCGGTCGGTCATGTAAGAAACTAAGGCACAACAGGGATGAGTTGCCAACTCGTGAGTAGAAATATATCACAAGGTAGAAATTGTATGAATAACGACCTACTTACGGGTCATAACATATAATACTAACATAATATGCGAAAACACACACACACACACACACAACATAATTAATATCGGCGCATCATAACGGATCTTGCAAACATGGAAATGCATCATCCATAAGATTATCAATGAGTGTCCATCATCATCAAATGAGTGTCCATCACCGACACTCGAAATCTCAAATTCATGAGGCGATGTCTCCTGGACTAGCCCTTATCTTAATCTCATCATAACACATCGGTCAGTATGGATATCCGCCGTGTTCTAAACTATCACCGGTATCGATTAATCTCGCTAGGCTCCCTGTATTTATCCTCACGGATTTCCTGCCCCTCGGTTATAGTACCGGGTCTACTATGTATCCAGAAATCGGTTTTCTTCCCCTCCCTCAATTTTGGATAACCATTAATCATAACGACTAAGAAAACTCATAGTGGACGTATCATCAATTCAAGAGAAAATCACATTTTCAAACACACACGCAAGTTTTATAAAATCTTATCCCACGGCTTCTCAAATCCATAGAAAACATTAAGTGCATAAGAACACAATTCATAATTCATTTTTGACACAATTGGCAACAATCATATACGAATATATATGATAATGGTATTCATATATCAAAATCATGCTAAGTATCATTGCATACTAGCATGGATAACTAAAACACGAATAAGTATGACAGTTCTACAGTGTCATGGCAATATTAATGATGTGTAGTGTAGCATGCGCGTCTGTGATTTGTGCCATATGGCAATCATCAGTAGTTGTGCTAGTGTTCTAATAAGTGTGCTCGTATAACAGCTCTCAAATCCCATCGGAAATATCAATATCATATCATCAACAATGCATCATGCACTTTCTTCAGTTAACGATTAGATACACGGATATATCAACCAATCGTATTCATATAACGAAATAATAATAGGCGACATTTGACATCAACATACATATAATTAGAACATAATTGAGCATGGCAATTCTATAGTGTCATGGCAGTTCCAATGATTTGTTCGTGTAGCATGCGAGTTTGTGATTGTGCCATATGAAAATCATTGATAGTTGTGCAGTGTTCTATAAGTGTGCTCATACAAGCATGATATCATAAACCAAATATACATAGCATATAAGAATGAATAATATAAACGTAGCATAATTAATAAAATAATCGAAGTACGAACGTATAACAAGTAAAGGAAACGTAACATGAACCAGCGTTGCAAATAAATAAATACTTACTAATAATACTATTATAGTTTAAAATAGAACGAAACCTTATTTAGAAATAAGGAGGCTACGGTGTTTTTAAAATAGATATTCATTTGAAATTAGCAGCGCATTCTTGACATTATCATTTTAAAATAAGAAACGAATCGTTGGATTTAAAATAAGTATAATTTTTAGTATTATCGTAATATCCCAATCGGAGTAAATAGCAAGACTCCATGAGTCAAATAAACAAAGGTCGCATTCGGCAATCTATCTTCATCTCATCCAGTACGGAATCTCTCTCGTATGATGTCAACCAGACATCCAATCACAATCGGTACGGACTTCTAGTTGCGTATGCAAACACATAGCTCATATAGTACAAACATCTAGTCGTGTATGACACGTAACATTAGTCATATTTACATATTTATAAAGTCTACTAGTTATGAATTATAGATTAAGTACATAGTTTGCGAACTAAATATATAAGTTATGAACTATAGACTCATTTAAAGTTATAGATTAAGTATACGGTTAAGTATATAAGTTTTCTAACATAACATTTTAGACTAGGTAAATATATAAGTATAAGTATTCTAAAATGGTACTATAGACTAAGTATATCGTTTACGAATTATAATGAATACTAACTGTTATAGATAATAGATTTCGGGGGTGCTATACGCCATCTACCCGACTTCCCCCGTAGATATAAATCTACTCACAGAACGCGTCTCGAGCTAATCGAAGCCCACGATCGTCTTGCCCTTCCTCACCGTCTTGGAAGTCTCCGCAATTGATCCTAAACACGCAGAGATTAGTCAAGAAAGACGGAAAACAAAATATCAAATATCATAGCAAAGCAGCCAAGAAAATACACGGCAGACATCTGACCAAACACTAGGCAGATGTCTGACCACAAAACAAAATCCAATCAGGGATTTTCAAGCAGATTTCTGAAGGAGTTCCAGACGTCCGAAGAACAAAGTGGTTGACGTCTGCTCCTTTGATCACCAGACGTCTGACCATAATTAAATCCCAACCAGAAACTTGAGCCTAGACGTTTGACCAACAAAATCACACAAAAATATCTATTAAGCAGGCATCTGAAATTTTTGAACCCAGACGTCTGTATAAGAAAACCGCTGAGACGAAATTCCTAAATATTGCATAATTTTAAAACTCCAACCTTTTGCGTCAAAATGCCCTTTACTATCCAAAATAAGGTGTAATCACCAAGTAAACTATATTAGACCCATCACAACTAGTGGATCACTTAAATAACCACATTTCAAGGAGTTTATCCTATAAAAATACCTTTTTTATGTAAAAGATGTAGCTTTCCATGTCTAACACTTTAAAAACTTGAAGTAACTTGGTGGAAAGAAGGATTTTTACCAAATTGGATGGTTAAAAGTGAAGATCCAAGCTTTTGATGAAGCTCTAAGGGATTTGAGGTCGAGGAGGACTCCACTTGAAGTATTCAAATGGATCTACTTGAAGAACTTGGCTCCGAAAATGGATTTTTTGATGGAGGGATCTAGGGTTTTTAGGTGGGGGTTGGGATATTTTGTAGAGGAGAAGATATTTTGTGCAGAGAAAATGGGAATGAGAATAATGAGTGGGTAAAGGAGAGAGGATTAGAATAAGATAAAGATATGGGTATATGAAAAGCATGCACACACTCTCTCTGTTTCTCTCCAAATAATTCTATCAACTATCACTTAAATCCCATATCTTTTCATAGAAACAAAATACTTTCCATGCCAAATTATCTCACATTATCCAATCCCAAAAATAAATGTATATACATATGACAATCTATGAAAATCTGCATCCATATTTATTGTCATTTTTGTAAAACTCATAATATCATCATTTAATTCTAAAAATAATATTAATAATTTTCGAAATGTTATAATATCCCCCCTTAAAGAAATTCAGTCCTTGAATTTCAATTTAAACCCAAATCTTAAAATATTTTGTCCAATCAAATCCACGGGGCTCCGAAATCCCACACAAGCTAGAAATACCATGGCACTCCGAAATCCCACACAAGCTAGAAATACCATGGCACAATGCGTGCGCATGAAAACAAAAGTGTGAAACTTAGGTAACTGAAACTCTAACAAATAATATGAGAATCACGTGAGCTATGATGCAAGTGCAAAGTGCGAAATCAACCGTTTAAATCAAGCATACGACCATAGCCATAATCGCAGTGTAATATTTATAGCACACGATCAAGCGCAAACATAATCAAAGCTATAATACATATATAACACGTATCCATGTGAAATCATATAAAGTAGCCGAAAAATATATGTAGGAAAAATTCTTTCAAAATAGTCGTATGATGTGTATATTACGGCATAAGTAGCGGATGTTGATTTGTGAAAAAGATAAACATTTTGTTTAAGGTATACGTCCCGCCTTTTGAAAATGATAAAGGGTTTTCATTTGGAAGATTCTTGTATCGATCATAGACACGTGGTGAGACTATACCTCCTTTGAAAACCTCTTTAATAAACAGTGTTGAAAAAAAGGTCTACCCAGCCGATTAATCGGCCATATAATCGTAAACGGTGCTTAACCACATAGAAATTGCATTAATCGCTCCATTAACCGGCCAAAAACGATTAAACACCGTATAATGAGTTTAAAACGGTTAATCGGACGTTTAATGTCTAAACGGTTGTGAAAAAATATAAACTCTCTTTGGAAAAAAACCCGTACCCGCTTTTATTCATTTACTGAAATAACCGAGACCTCTTTTTTTTCTCACCCAGATTTCTTTCTCGATCCTAGTCTCGATCCTCGACCTCGACCTCAACGAGCCTTCGACTTCGATCCTCCAGTCTCGACCTCCATTCTCGATGCTTCAGCCTTGACGTCTCCGGCCTCCGGCTTTCGATCTTGATCGCAGCCTCCAGCTTCACCTCCATTCTCGATCACAGCCTCCAGAGATAATTTTTAGGGTTTCCCCCTAATTTTTTTGCCCGTAGCATGCCATTTATTGATGATTTTTCAGGGAAATTTTTTCTTTTTATCTATTTTTATAGACTGTAACATGTAAGAAATTATTGGTTATGGAGAACAAAAAATATGCTTTATTTTCAATCTCTGTTAATAATGGTATGCCAAATGTCAATTTATGAAAAGAAGCTGGATGATACAGAAGAGTATTATGAAGATGATGAGTACGATTAGTAAAATATTTATTTATGATATTTTGTTGCTTTTAAAGTTATTTGTAGAACAAATGGTATTGCTTATTTGCGAGACTTATCTTTATGTCATATTATGTGGTGTTATTGTTTAGACGTATCATGCTATCAACATTTTGATTTGATATTCTTTACGTGGTTTGTTGTAGTGTGTTTATATGGTAATTTATAATTGTATAATGTGTGTGAGATATTGCATATGCCCCCATAGATTGTTTGTGCGCAAATTATATAATATATATCGTACAAAATATATTGTATGTTCGGTGGGACTCGAATCAACAATTTTCCTCATTTAATTTTATGCAGACGTCTTACCATTAGGCCAATGACATTTAATAGTTACAAGTAAGGCTAAATTTTTCTTATAAATATTTGTGTGTGCGCGTATATTTGTTTATGGCCGCATAATCCTTGTAAGACGATTAATCACCGTATAATCCGATTATATGCTACCCGCTAGCCGAACGAATAGAAAACGAATACGTATTTTACAACATTGTTAATAAACATCAATATATGAAAATATTATTTCATATACTGTCTCTTGGACCAGTCCTGTTCGGCTACTATATAACATAATATATCACATACAAAGTGTGATGCACGAAAACGAAATCAGCCATAACGGGTGTATACGAAAACCAAACTAATTGCGACGGATGTACACGAAAACAACATCAAACATCATCAAACATCATTAAGTGCATCAAGTGTGCATGAAAACAATATCAAGTTCATCGGGTGTGCACGAAAACAACATCAAGTGTATGAGTGTACATGAAAACAACATCAAACATCATCAAGTGCATCGGGTGTGCACGAAAATAACATCAAGTGCATCGGGTGTGCACAAAAACATTTGTGCGACACTCAAATCATCAAAACACCAAAGTCAAACAATTGACATCGAAGTATACCTTTTTCAACGTCGAAAGTGTGATATTCGGATTAACAAAAACACAAATCAAAACCAACTGACATTGAAGTATACCTCTTTCAATGTCGGTAGGTGCCTGGGCACCCGGAGCTGGCAGAGCAAGGACTCCCTTTTGTCTTCTGCCACCGGTTTGGCGTCCTCTATCTTTGGGTCCTCGTCATCTCTGCACAGGACCACCCAATCCATGGCCTTTCGGTACAACCGTCTGGTCAGGAGTAGCGACGGAATCAGTCCCGCTTTGACGCCTCTTTAGACACCTTCTGACCAAATGACCTAGCCTCCTGCAAATATAACACGTCAACGGCGGCCTCTAGCTCTCTGGATGCGCGTCATACAACTGGCCCTGGGTCCAATCTCTACCACTACCGTATTCTGAAAAGAACCCGTCATGACCTTTGCCGAACTGCTTGAAAACCGACACACCTGAACGAACCCGCTTCGGTTCCGAAACAGCTTCAATCTCATTAATTTGTTCCTCCATGAGCGTGGCTGCATCTAAAGCCTCTGCATATGTATCAAACACTGGGCGCCAAGGGATAAGAACAACTGCGCATCGAGATATCACACAAATCACTTGATCCGCTTCTCTTCAGTATCGATCAAGTAAGGAGCATATCGCGATAGCTGGGTGAACTACAAGTCGTATTCGGCTACGGTCATGACCGAAGTCTTATCCAAGGACTCGAAACTACGAGCCCGGGCATCTTTAACACTTTGTAGAAGAAATCTGGTTAAGTAGACCTTTGAGAACTCGTCCTAAATTATCGGAGGAAGACCCATTACTCGGCCTCTTTTGATCGACTCACACCAGCTCTGAGCAAGACCCTTCAAACGGAAACTGGCCAACTCAACTGATCCCGCATCGGAGTATCTAAACGAACGAAATATCTTAGCCATCCTATCCAGAAATTACCGAGGATCTTCTACCATATTCATACCAGTAAACACGGATGGTTTCAGCTTTATGAACTCTGGAAGCGATGCCTCGATAATCCCATCAATAGATGGTACGACCGTCTGAACGGTAGGCAGCACAACGACCTCCAGAATAGGCTGTACAACATCAGGCCTCTAAGTCCGGCTGGCCTCAACTAAAGACTTAACCATCTGGTGCAAGCAAACAAGAATCGATGAGGATAGCAACTGAAATGAAAGTGCATATAATAGAAGAAAAGATCTCAAGATATATCCTAAGGTTACTTAGACGGAGTATCGTATCATAAATATACCACAGAATATACGTACGATACGTAACTCTACTTAAGCTACCTACGCCATCATACCAAGGACAACTTACGAATCGAAAAGTTGGGTTTAAAACCCCCAATGTCAAGTCTAAGTCTGTAAGGTTAAGCCTTGGTTTTGAAAGATCTTATCCTAGACTCCACATGGTAAAATCTGAACTTAACAAAGAAAAACGAAGTTCGGGTCTAATACCCTTAAAGTCAAGTCTAAGTTCCGCAAGGTTAGGTTTAAATTTCAAAACGTTATAATCTAGACCCCACATGGTTAAACCTAGACTCAACAATGATAAAACCTAGTACTTTGATACCAATTTTGTCACGACCTAGAAATAACACGTGACCGGCACTTGAATCATGTGAAATCTATAGGTCCCCACCGTAAACCAAGTAAGCCAAAAATCAGGAATCTAACCTATTCGTAAAAGAAATAGTGGAGATAAATTTTTGAAATAGGTTAAAAAAAGAAAGCAAGTTGTTTTGAAAGATGGTTCGTTTTAAATGTGTAAGTAAAGTTTGATTGAAAGCATTGTCGTTATTTAAAATCGGGCAACACCTCCTTTGTAAATTTTAAAGAAAACCCTGTACAATACATAATATATAAATAAGCATCCCCAAATAGGAGCAAGCTCAACGCCCACACGACGGAGACACAACCACGCAATAATATATGATGCCCAAGACGAAGAATAACAATCGGAAAACCATACACTATATAACCATTATCAAGTCGATTCCATCCGAGTACGACAACCAAAACAAAACACATCTAAGTCTCGTGTCTAGGCCGCCGAATATACAAGTGATTGATGGAGTTTTTAATTAGATCTAATAAGTACAGAAAAGGAGGCAGTTACGATACAACTGTGTAACCTACATAGGGAAAGCAATCACCCGTAGAAAAGAGATGGGTGCCGACAAAGCTGCTAATGATCCAAGCGGTCGGTCATGCAAGAAACTAAGGCACAATAGGGGTGAGTTGCCAACTCGTAAGTAGAAAGATATCACAAGGTAGAAATCGTATGAATGACGACCTACCTACAGGTCATAACATATAATACTAACATACCATGCGATAACATACACACACACATCATAATTAATATCACCGCATCATAAAAGATTGCACAAACATGGAAATACAGCATCCATAAGATCATCATCATCAAATGCGTGTCAATCATCGACACTCGAAATCTCAAATCCATGAGGCGCTGTCTCCCGGACTAGCCTTCATCTCAATCTTATCATAATACACCGGTCAAAACCTTCGAATATCCGCCACGTTCCAAACTATCACCGATATCGATCAACCTTGCTAGGCTCCTTGTATCTATCCTCACGGACTTCTTTCCTTCGGCTATCGTACCGGGTCCACCATGTATCCAAAAATCGGTTTTCTGCCCCCTCTCGATTTCGGACAATCTTCAATCATAAATACTAAGAAAACTCTTTGTGGACGTATCATCAATTCAAGAGAAAACCGCATTTTTCAAACACACGCAAGTTTTATAAAATCGTATCCCATGGTTTCTCAAATCTATGGAAAACATCAAGTTCATAAGAACACAATCCATAATTCATCTTTGATAAAGTTGGCAACAATCATATACGAATATATATGGCAATGGTATCCGTATATCAAAATCATGCTAAGTATCATTGCATACTAGCATGGATAACTAAAACACAAATAAGTATGACGGTTTCTACTGTGTTATGGCAATATTAATGATGTGTAGTGTAGCATGCGCATCTATGATTTATGCCATATGGTAATCATCAGTAGTTGTGCTGATGTTCTAACAAGTATGTTCGTATAATAGCTCTCAAATCCCATCGGAAATATCAATATCATATCATCAATAATGCATCATGCACTTCCTTCAGTTAATGATTAGATACACGGATATATCAACCAATCGTATTCATATAACGAAATCATAATAGGCGACATTTGACATCAACATACATATAATTAGAACACAATTGAGCATGGCAATCCTACACTGTCATGGCAGTACAATGATTTGTTCGTGTAGCATGCGAGTTTGTGATTGTACCATATTGAAATCATTGGTAGTTGTGCAGTGTTCTATAAATGTGTTCATACAAGCATGGTATCATAAACCAAATATTCGAAGTATATAAGAATGAATAATATAACCGTAGCGTAATTAATAAAATAATCGAAGTGCGAATGTATAAAAACGTAACATGAACAAGCGTTGTAAATAAATAAATACTTACTAATAATACTATTATAGTTTAAAATAGAACGAAACGTTATTTGGAAATAAGAAGGCTGCGGTGTTTTTAAAATAGATATTCATTTGAAATTAGCAGCGCATTCTTGACATTATCATTTTAAAATAGGAAACGAACCGTTGGTTTTAAAATGAATATAATCTTTAGCATTATCGTAATATCCCAATCGGGGTAAATAGCAAGACTCCACGAGTTAAATAAATTAAGGCCACATTCGGCAATCTATCTTCATCTCATTCAATACGGAATCTCGCTCGTACGATATCAACCAAATATCCAACTACAATCGGTACGGACCTCTAGTCGCGTACGCAAACACATAGCTCATATAGTACGAACATCTAGTCGCGAATGAAACATAACATTAATCATATATATATATATATATATATATATATATATATATATATAAAGTCTACCTGTTATGAATTATAGATTAAGTACATAGTTTGTGAACTAAGTATACAAGTTACGAACTATAGACTAATTTGTAGTTATAGACTAAGTATACGGGTTAAGCATATAAGTTTTATAACAAAACATTATAGACTAGGTAAATATATAAGTATAAGTGTTCTAACACGGCACTATAGGCTAAGTATATCGTTTACGAATTTTAGCGAATACTAAGCGTTCTAAATAATAGATTTCGGGGGTGTTGTACACCATACATTCGACTTCCCCCATAAATATAAATCCACTCACCGAACGAGTCTTGAGCTAGTCGAAGCCCATGACCGTCTTGTCCTTCATCGCTGTCTTAGAAGTCCCCGTAATCGATCCTAAACACGTAGAGATTAGTTGAGAAAGACGAAAAACAAAATATCAAACAACAAAGCATAGCAGCCAAGAAAATAAACGGCAGACGTCTGACCAAGCACTAGGTAGACGTCTGACCACAAAATAAAATCTAACCAGAAACTTTCAAGTAGACGTTTGAAGGAGTACCGGACGTATGAAGAACAAAGTGGTAGAAGCCCGCTTTTTTGAGCAACAGATGTCTGACCACAACTAAATCCCAACCAGAAATTTGAGTCCAGACATCTGTAGCTTGACTCCAGACGTCTTACCAACAAAATCACACAAAAACACCCAGTAAGAAGATGTCTGAAGCTTCTGAGCCCAGACGCCCGCATAAGAAAACTGCAGTAATGAAATTCCTAAAAATTGCATAACTTTAAAACTCCAACCCTTTGCATCAAAATACCTTATACTACCCAAAATAAGATGCAATCACCAAGTAAACCATACTAGACCCATCACAACTAGTGGATCACTTAAACAACTACACTTCAAAGAGTTTATTCTATAAAAATACCATCTTTATGTAAAAGATGTAGTATTCCATGGCTAACACTTTAAAAACTTGAAGTAACTTTGTGAAAATGAGTTTTACCTAATTGGATGGTTTAAAGTGAAGATCCAAGTTTTTGATGAAGCTCCAAGGGGTTTGAGGTTGATAAGGACTCCATTTGAAGCATCCAAGTGGCTTTACTTAAAGAACTTGGCTCCAAAAAATGGATTTTTTGATGGAGGGATCTAGGGTTTTTAGGATATTTTTGGAGTAGAGAAGATATTTTGTGGAGAGAAAATGAGAATGAGAATAATGAGAGGGTGAGGGTAAGGTAAGGGCATGGGGCATGGGCAAAGCATGCACACACTCTCTCTTCGAATAATTCTATCAACTATCACTTAAATCCCATATCTTTTCATAAAAACAAAATACGTTCCATGCCAAATTATCTCACATTTTCCAATCCCAAAAATAAATGTATATACATATGCTAATCTATGAAAGCCCAAATCCTTATTTATTATCATTTTTGAAAAACTCATAATATCATTATTTAATTCTAAAAATAATATTAATAATTTTTGAAATGTTACAATTTATTTGCAAATTTCATGGTTAATAAACAATGATTCATGGCATTTATTTGAAAAACCTTGAAAGTTCATGGTTAATAAACAATGATCTATGGATTGTCATAATTGCCCTCAAAATTTAGCACAACCACAAGTTTATCAACATTGCCAAAATCTCCACAATACTTGATGTGAAGCGCAAAATGGGCATCCAAAAGTTTTGCCCACAGCTAAATTTACATGTTTGCTCACAGCTAAATTTACATGTTTGCCTACATCACCAAATCTTATTCTCTAAAATACCAATATAGACCAAATTTGATCCAAGGGAGAATAGTCAAAGTCAAGGGATAAAATAAGAAATCTCAAAGTTCAACACCTTCACTCTACTTTCTTATAGTATAATGTATAGAGTGTTTCGTCACCCCATTGAGATAAGATGTGCTCGCTTGTCAGACGTGTACAGATTTCCCTAGCCTAAGATATACATGGGTTTATTGATTGTGACGATTCTAATTTCCGGCAGCTGCGGAACAAGCCGTTATTAATTACCCCTCGTTTTGAGACGAGAGAACCTCCGGTTAACGGGTCGTATAGGTCATGCGAACTCAGTGAGCAGTATGCGCGTGTTGTGTTTTGAAAACAAATTTGAGAGTACTTTGAGCATATCGAGGGACCCACAGAGTTTATGGGGGTCCTGCTTGCAACCCCCATGCAGGATGCGGCACAACTCCTAGTTAGAAATTTTTTGAAAGGGAAATTTGTTTTGAGTGTCGGGGAACTCCCGAAAAGAGAAAAGGGAGAAAGAAGTGAGAGATAGTCACCCGAGTTCGGGTGACCTCCCAAGGGGGTCGGGAGCCCCCCTTCAAGGACGTCCTAAGGGCTCTGGAGATCCCTAAAGGGGGTCCCGAAGCAGTGGTTCCCCTTTTGGGGGTCCCGGAATCAGGAGGCCCTTCTTAAGGGGGACCCGAAGTCGGGAGCACCCTTTGGGGGTCCCGACTTTGAGAGCCTCCTTTGGGGGAGCTCCAACAGCAAGAAGCCCTTTTGGGGTTCCGAAGAGAGAACCCCTTTGGGGGTTTCAAAAGCGGAAAACCCCGATTTTCGGGTGTTTCAGGACCGAACGCATGTGGATTCCGTATTCAAGTTTGAGGAACATCGGCGTAACCCGTGTTCCCATGGATCTCATGAGAGTTTCGAAACCGAAAGAGCGCGTAGAGGTGAAAACTATAAACTTTCTCCCCAAAATCATCTATTATATGTTTTTGATGGTGAAACCCATGGTTCATCATCCATGGTGCTTGCTTGGGGTGAAAGCTTATGGCTTTCACCTCAAGAGTCCTCCTTCCTCTTTTCTTAGATTTGATGAGAAAAAGCTGTGTCTTTTCTCTTGATTTGGTCTTGATATAGTTTTATTTGGTTTTTTAAGAGGAAAGGAATCCTTTTTATGAGTTTTCAAAGGTTAAAAATGAAGCGAGGGATGAGAGAGAAATCCACCTCAAGAGAGTGGAGGCTCAAAACTTTAGAGAATAGAATGAAAAGAAGTTGTCATTTCTATTTTGGGTAGGATTTAAATACTCTTTACATTTTGCATTTGAGCCCTTGGGCTTTACAAATTGGCTTTTTGCCTATTTTCCTAACATATGCACATACTTTTGCATCTTAGCCTTTGGGCTTTACAAATTGGTTTTTTTTCTTATTTTCCTAACATATATACATACTTTTGCACCTTAGCCCTTGGGCTTTACAAAATTTGCTTTTTGCCCATTTTTTATATTTATTTTTATCAAATTACATAATAAACATATTTATTACATTTCTTCCTTTTTTTCATTCTTGGCATGGGGCCGACCCCATGCTTGAGCTTGGACCCGATTTGGGCCCACTTGACTTGAGTTTGGGTTTGGGCTTGGACCCACTTGTTTAGGGTTTGACTTTGATTTTGACTTTTTGAATTTTGGTCATTGGGGTGTAATTTTTGACTCCAACATAAAGAAAGATGGTATAAAGATTGAAGTAATGCTCTATGTCACTCAAACAATCACTAAAAATGATAAGGCCATGACTACCATCATATGATGGGGCCTCCACTTGCATTTATTATGTGATGTCATCTTCTCGATGTCGATCTTCGTGCCTATATGTGTCAGGTGACGATATCCGTATACATCAATTTCTCGCGCAAGTAGTCATTGTGTCTAGGGATATTCCACCTATGACCAATTCTAAGGGTGTTAAATTTATCTTTACACAGGGCAACTCTATATGCATGCCTATGGTCAACTCTATCCGTATAATCCGTATCCCTTTGGTCAACTCTACCCCTATAGGTAGCGTTTCTACGGTCCTACATATCTCTCTTAAGGACATAATCAATGTGTGTGTTATCATTGAAGTTATGGACATCTTGGTCTTGAGGAACCTCATGGTGAGATCTGTCTCGGTCAGTCTCTAGTGTTCATAGTGCCCAAAGATTCTATTTGAGCTATGATGTGATCAAGTTATGCAGCAATCGTGGCCGTGGGAAGTGTTATGGTCTCAGCAGAGGATATAGCCTCATTTGAGTGTGAAGTTACGTTAGAGTCTGACATGGTCATGAATTTCTTACCGCTATGTTACATTCAATGAATGAACCTAGGCTCTAATACCAAATATGACGCTGCACTGAATACAAGAATAACGGACATGAGAAAAACGGGCAAGCGCACAAGATCCGGGAATAAATAGTTTGTGAAATTCAATTATTTTAAACCTTCTGCTCCATTCGCAATTAAGTTGGTGTTAAATGTAACGAGATTTAATATTATTAATCGTACGATACAGAATGTGTAAAGAAAACTGCTGAGTATTGTAACGACGCACGAAATCACAATCAAGTCAAATGCTCGTACTATCAACTCACTAGAAGTGTTCAAATAATAAATCCAACGGATTAATTTGCTTCCGATATCTGTAAACCAGGCCAAAGATCACACGAACAAACACCAGCGGACTAGCTGATTCATGAGCCTGATCTCAATCTAGTCAAAGTTTGTCCTGATCTGCAATTGCAGGATTGCACCGCTGTTGATGTTGAGCTTAGATAATACCCTAATAGGGCTCGCCAAAAAATGCAAATTAATCATCGTTGGCTTCTTTGATATATTTAGATGAGGTAATGAATGGGTAAGCGGCTATAAGAGTTGGCTGATTATTGGTGGAGTTGAGAACTTGATCTTGCCTACCTCATATGCTTGGGATAAAGGCTCAGTTGTTGTTGTTGTTGAGAACTTGATCTTGCTTGGAAAATGTGGTTGGTGCCAAAGGTGGGATTTTTTGGGCTCTGTTGTTGTATGGATTAAAAGAAAATGTTTTGGTTGATCATTAAAAATGAGTAGGTGATGGTGCTAAGGAATATCAAACAAGGAACCCAAATAAAAATGATTACAAACATCAATCAATAAGCAAGAAATTGCAATCTCGTCAAAAGTCGACAAAAGTTTTGTTATTCAATCAATATCCAAACCCTAGAGTCATCTCTCATGTATATAGAGAGAACCCTAAAAAATATGCAAATTAGTCGATACAAATGACAAAATAACAAACTATCACAGACTTTGCCGATAAGCCCGGTAACAAGACGGATTATGCACAAATATACGAGCAATAAAAAATACAACCTAACTAAACCAATTACACTAATTGAGTACTGTTTTGGCGTCTTCTCATGGATCTACGACGCTGATCCCATCACCTTTCCTACATTACTCAGATTTTTATATTTTTCGAAAATAATTAGTTAGTGTATTTATTCTGAAATGTAAGTGCATTTATTCTAGCAGAAAAAGGTATAACAGCTCCGATTACCATGTGATTGGTGATATCTTATTTAGAAAACGTATAATCACAGCTAACTTGTGGGTCAGTGTGCCATTTGGTGTCTTGGGAAGAAGTAGCCTTCGGTATATTATAGCATTAGAACACTTTATGATGCTTATTCAAGATATCAATGGAGGTCGATGTCACTACTTCAAACTAAAACATAATCTATAGCTTTCCTAGTAATTTACCAACTTCTTAATAATTCCGGACACTGCCTCGCATGCTTGGAATGTTATTGCTTTCTCTTGCACATATCATATGATCAATGGTCTTCGGATGTTACTCTACTTAGACGACCTAGTTAAAATATTAAACAACATTCATATCCTCATGCAAATGGTTAATACTTCGTGCCAATACTATGATTATAGAAAGTACGCATCTGCATGTAGAAGTGAAACTCTTTATCACTTGATTAATGTGCCATTTTACTCTATCTTATCCTTAGTACGCAAAACAGAATTGTGCCATCCCTTGAGCTTCTTCCTTTAGTGGTTATGTACTTTTAGATAGCAGAAAATGAGTATACGCATGTCTACATGCAGGAGAAACCTGTCATCATTAAGGGTGGCCTCAAAAGACTCCTGCGGGCTAATTCGAGAACTTGAAGCTCATGAAAAGCAGAAGCTGCTTGAAAAGGAATGTGGTCAAGATCCTTTCGAGGATTTGAAACACCGATTTCTGAGTTTCAAAAGGAAAAATTGCTTGTAAGTAACAGTCCCTTCACCAACATTACTTGCTATATGACATTATCCTTTAGTTGATCAAGATTATGGCATGAGCAGGGAAAATGCGGTTCACTATGAAAGCCTTGCAGAAAGTCAGGCTCCCGAGGTTATAAACCAACTTCGATCATGTCCCTCTTTCTCTTTGTTAGAATATATAAATTATATCCCTCAAACCTAACCATAACTTTGTAGTTATGGTGGAGTAGCAGATGATTTTTTTATTAACTTATTATTATTTTCTTAAATGCAGTTCATGGTGATTGCTTGCGCAGACTCTAGGGTCTGCTCTTCTAGAATCCTTGGATTTCAGCCTGGAGAAGCCTTTACTGTTCGTAATGTAGCAAATTTGGTTCCTCCTTTCCAAGTATTACTTTTAAACCATCTCCTTTCTGTTTGTTCAGATTATGATCATTTATTGAAGAGGTCAACTCCTTTGACAAAGTAATTATTTACATGGCTTCATATCTGCTTGCAGCATGGAGCATCAGAAACTAGTGCAGCACTTGAGTTTGCTGTAAACTCTCTTGAGGTTCCTAATGTGTTAGTAGTTGGCCATAGCCGTTGCGGGGGGATTAGAGCACTTATGAGTATGCAAGAAGAGGGTGATTCCAGGTAAAGATACCTTTTTTCTAACCCATTTTCCATCAAAATGGGGCCCCGACTCAGATTCAAATCATCAACTTATAGCCAACCTCAATAAGTTGTCTTGAAATTTTTGTTGTCAAATATAGTAAAGAGAGGATCATGACATAAACCATTTGGCATGCTGATTAGCACACTTTTTCTCTCTCTCTCTAGTTTGCAGTTAAATCCATGCAACTAAGGAGCAATCCTCCAAAATTGCCCTAGACCTCGAATTGGTAAAATTATATAATTTGCTCCGGGGAAAATTGTATTCATCTTTGAAGCAAAAATAAGTCATACGGTCAAATGGGATTATGTGTTGAAATAAAATCTTTCGTTTTCAGCTTGTTTATGGTGGAGATTTTCTCTCCATTTGTACTTATCATTTGTGGGTTGGTTGGTTTGTTTTTCCGCTTAAATTTCAATCCTCATTTAGTTTTGGGTTCTATCTACAAATGCTAGCAGTTTTATCAGTGATTGGGTTTCTATTGCAAAGAGTGCACGGTTAAGTACAAAAGCAGCTGCTGGGAATTTGAGCTTCGAAAAGCAATGCACACACTGTGAAAAGGTGAACATAACAAATTGGCATTCTTGTATCATATTCTCTATTACATCTCCTAGCCATCTGATTCTAGATTTAACATTTTTAAGTAGTAAAAATAATGAGCAGACAATTGAATTGGCAATGTACTCTAAATTTATTTTGCAGGAGTCAATTAACAGTTCTCTGTTGAACTTGCTGACTTATCCATGGATAGAGAAGAGAGTGAGTGAAGGGACACTCTCTCTTCATGGCGGATATTACGACTTTGTAAATTGCACCTTCGAGAAATGGACGCTTGTTTATAGGGAAGGCCTCAAGGGTGGCAGCAAGTATGCAATTAAGAATCGCTCCTTCTGGTCCTAAACCGCTTTCGAATGTCCTATATCACATCTGTAAGAAATCTCTCTTTCTTTTTGTCATAATAGTCATATATGTGGATTTCGTTTCCAACAAATCGTAAGATATCTGCTACCTGCTTGCGATCTGTATACCTAGTTCAACGTACAATCTTCTCATCATAGAATAATGTTTTTCATTGCGCAAACCCCATTTGAATGGCTCATTGTATCCCTTCAGAAATGTGTATGTACAATTATGTTGTAAAAAAGTTCCAACCTTGTTAATATAATTGCTTGGTCCTGTTTTCCTATCCTGGCTCCATTTCCTTGTGATTAATTTACTTGGATTTTCACTAGGTCTCTTTGTGCGCGTTGTATTGAAATTTTGTGTTATATGCTCATATATGTATCTACTAGTAATTTGCACACGTTTATGTATATTATATTTATAATTTGAATAAATAATATGTGATTTAATCATTAAGGTATATAATAAAATTTTAGCCACACCATCATGGTGGATAGCAAATTAATAACTTAATTTTGTTATGAAGAAAACTCTAGATGATGGAATTTGGCTGTCATTTAGGTTTGAATTTTGAAATTGGGAGGGAAGTAATCTCTCTCTTATGTATTATTTTATTTCTTAAAAGATGTGTACAAATTTATTATATTGTTATGGATGACATGTCACTCTATGAGCCTGTTTGGGTGACCGGAAGTACCGAAAGTGCCGGAAGTAGCTATGAAGTAACTTTTAAAAAGTTGTCATGGAAGTAAAACTAAAACTTCCAATGTTTTTTTGTTATTTTTTTCTGAAGAAGGAATTAAATAATGAAGAAAATTCTTATGCTTTTTTATTAAGAAAAACAAAAAAGAAAACTATTTTTTAATAATAAGAAATTATTACATTTTGGATGTATTAAAAAGAAACAATAACAATTAATATTTTTTCTTATTCCTTGTGCTTCATGATTTCTTTCAAGCCCAAATGAGGGAAAGAAAATTTTGGAAGTAACCATGCCATGTAGGATCCACCTCATCAATTGGAAACAACTTCCAAGTTTTTCTTCCATCAAATAAGCACTTGAAGTACCTGAAGAAAGTTTACTTCCGGTACTTTCATGCAACTTCATTTCTAACAAACATGTCCTATATTGGAGAATAATTTGTGATATTTTTTCATCTTTTTTTCTTCTTCTTGTTTTCCCATGAAATCTAAGCATGTTTTAACAACAAAATTAATTTGGATTCTTGGGGAGTTTCCATTATCATTATTTTGTTTTTTTTGGTAATGGAAAGTTGTGATTACAACAGTAGAGATATGATAAAATTTTGTAGACGATAGAGCTGCGGCCACCTTTTTTATCAACATGGGCTTGGCTTTAGGATGGTTGCGCCAGTAACTTGTGCAGACGTTGAAAGTGGTTGGGTTGGGTTGGGCCTATGTGAGGACCATTATTTGGAACTTTTTTTTTGCCAGCAATGTCGATATAGAAGGGGTTCTCAAATCAAAATTCATGTTAAGATTCATCTTTATTTGAAATGATCGATGAGTTGTGACCGATTCAATGCAGATGAATTATGGGTTCAAAAAGAGTTCCTATAAATCTGTAGAAAGTTGTCAGTTGGAAATTTACCACTACAACAATAATAAGCGTTTATCCGAAAATTTTGGGGTTAGCTATATATGAATCCGTTTTTTTATTCTGATCTATCAAGAGCCGTCTTCTCGGTTAATTAACAATTAATATGTTCTTTCTAGATTTTCGATTTAGAAGATGACTTAAGAAAATTAGACGTAAGGTAGAACTTAAAATTAAGTGGTGGCGACCGAACGAAGGTAACCAAAGGGCTTTTATAGATCGTGTAGTTCAAGAGGCGGATTGACAATCTGAAAATGATTTAGATAGAATTTGGAATAAGATGGCTAGTTGTATCAAGAGGGTAGTTAGAGATCTATTTGGTGAGTCGAGAGGCGGTGCTCCACCATTTAAGGACACATTATGGTGGAACGAAAAAATAAAGACTGTTATTAAAATCAAGAGTGATTCTTATAAAGATTTGAAGAAAAGCAGCGATGCGGAGAGATTTAAGAAGTATAAAATGGCTAAAAAAGAAGTTAAGAAAGCTATTCGGGAAGCTAAAACTAAGATCTACAAAGAGGTGTACGAGAAGTTGGACATTAAGGAGGCTGAAAATGATATATACTGGATTGCTCGAATGCGGGAAAGGAAAACCAGAGACTTTTGTGCGGTGAAGTATGTCAACGATGAAGATCAGAAGGTTTTAGTTCGAGATGTGGATATCAAGTAAAGGTGGAGAGATTATTTTGACAAATTGTTCAATGAGAGATTTACTAAGAATTTAGATGAACTTATCATTCAATCTCAAGATATAAACCGTGATTTCATGCGTAAAATAAGAATACCTGAGGTTAAAATGGTTTTGAAGAGAATGGGATCAAGAAAAGCAGTTGGTCCAGACGAGAATCCTATCGAGCTTTAAAGATGCTTAGGAGAAATATGCATTAAATGGCTGACATGTCTGTTTAATAAAATTTGGCAGGCCAAAAAGACGCCAAATGAATGGAGGAAAAATATCCTTGTACTTATTTATAAGAATAAGTGTGACATTCAAAATTGCTCAAACTACCGTGAAATAAAACTTATGTGTCACACCATGAAACTTGGGGAGAGAGTGATTGAATACAGGCTAAGAAATGATGTTAAGATAACAAAGTACTAGTTTGGGTTCATGCCTGGACGATCGACGATAGAGATTATTCATTTGCTTCGTCAACTTGTCGAGCGTTTTCGAGAGAGGAGAAAAGATTTGTATATAATATTTATTGATTTAAAGAAAGCGTACGACAAAATACCTAGAGAGGTATTATGGGGGATAATGATGAAGAAGGGGGTCTTCGTCAAGTACATTGACATAATCAAGAACATGTACGATGGAGTAGTGGCAAATGACAGAACTTGCGGCGGCCTAACGTGTGATTTTTCGATTATAATTGGTTTACATCAAGAATTTGCATTTAGTCCATTGATATTTACTATCGTGATGGATGGGCTTATTAGAACCATCCAAGATGAGGTATCTTGATGTATGCTATTCACTGATGATATTATTCTAGTAAATGAGACGAAAACATGGGTTAATGCCAAATTGGAGTTATGGAAGCAAACGTTGGAATCTCGAGGGTTCAGATTGAGCAGGTCCAAGACAGTATATACATTGCAAATTTAGCAAACAGAGAAGTTGAGACTATATTGGCATAACACTAGAAGGGCAAGAGATATCACCGAACGATTGGTTTAGATATCTAGATTCCATCATCCAAAAAGATGGGGAGATCGATAACGATGTTAATCAAAGGATCCAAACTGGTTGGTTGAAATGGAGGAGTGCAACAGAGATTTTGCATGATCGTAACTTTCCGTTAAAGTTAAATGGGAAGTTTATCGGAACGCTATTCGGCCTGCCTTATTTATGGTATAAAATGCTAGGCTCCTAAGAAATATCATACATAAAAGATGCACGTAGTGGAGATGCGCATGTTTCGTTGAATGTGTGGTAACACTAGAAAAGATAAGGTGCGAAATGAGGATATTCGTGCAAAAGTTGGTGTAGCATCTGTGGAGAAGAAGATGCGGGGAAACCGGCTAAGATGGTTTGGTCATGTGCGATGCAGATCTATAAAAGCACAAGTTCGACGAATGGATACTCTCGATATAGGCAATGTCTAAAGGGCAAAAGGGAGACTGAAGAAAATATGGATGGAGGTGATGCGAAAAGATATGGTTGCCAAAGGCCTCAATGAAAGTATATTGTTCTATAGGAGTGAGTGGAGACGGAGGATTCATGTGCTGGATCCGGCGTGATTCTCATGTTGGTTCATGTAGCCTACCCCATATGCTTGGGATAAAAGGCTCAGTTGTAGTTGTTGTTGATGGTTGCGTCATTAACTATAATTTTGTCACCTTTTCTAAGTAGAGCATTTTTTTGTTTCTGTTGCACATGTCCAAACAATCTCGATCGGTTCTCTCTTATCATATCCTCTATGACAGCGATCTTCAACATGTTACGATTACACTTATCGTATATTGTAGTGTATTACCCTTTATCCATGTTAATATTCAATTCCTGCTGTAATTTGTACATATGAACTTGGTTTGTACATCAACAAACAAACAGAGAATAGAGAATAGGTAAAACTGGACTCCAGTAATAGTAAAGAATCACCATTGAATCCAAGCATGGTACATATGTGAGGCTGGTTTTTCTAATGGAGCCATTGTACTTGGTCCAAGTGAGAATCTCTGAGCCACAACGTGGGCTTCAAACGACAAGGGCATTACAATTAATTATCCTGATTAATATCTTAATGTCTATAAATATAGTTACAGTCATTCCCTATGTACAAATTAAATAAATAATAAAAGAGTAACTATGAGAGAGACTTAAGATGTGTTAAAAAGGTGAAGGGAGATGAGAAGAAGATGGAGTTCGTGCACACGAGTGGGACATAGACCCTGAAAACAAGGTTAACTCAACTTGGATCCTTTTACATTTTGATTAGTGTAATAGTACTTTATGTACTTAAAAATAGATCATTAGCTTATAATGAAGTGTACTTTGAGAATTGATTAGGAGCGTATTTGTCCTTTTATATTCGACAATTTAATGACAAAAAGGAGGGACCATATGGGTAAAAATAAATAAATGCTTGAATTCTCATATCCTGGTGAGGATCTCAGTGGGTGATGCTGTGATGTGGCCATTGACTGCTCGCATGTGGGAGAGCTCATTAGGAATTTGATTTTAATGTGATCGTGGGGGAAGAAAATAATACTCCAATAGAGGGGTAAAACAATAAATATGTCATATGAACAATTCAGCAGGGGTATTTTCGTCTTCGAAGAAACCACATCATCAACAATCTAACATATTAAATAGAAAATTGACGGAGGGTATTTTAGTGAAAAAATCCGGGATAGTTTAAGGTATATATATCTAGGTAACATACAAATTTCAAGGTATTTTAGTGGAAAGTGCCAATAGTTAAAGGTGTTTAGGGGAAGTTTACCCATACAAATTTTGTTTAAGGGTCTGTTTGGCAAAAGGAACATATACTGTTTGGTAAAAGGAACACGATGGAAAATAAATATAGCAGGCAAGGTAAAAGAAAGTACTTTCTATGGTAAGTGGTTTTTTTGGCTTTCAACATAAAAAAATGTGTTTACTTTGGTGTAATAAAGTAGAAAAGAAAGTACTTTCTATGGTAAACAATGACGTATCATATATTTTTTTTATTAATAATAGAAATTTGTTATAGAAAAAAAAGTTTATATATCAAAATAATTTTATTTTTAGCTTTCCATTGACTTTCTATCTCTTTGGATTGTGAGAAAAAATTGACAAGTGATTTACTAAATCCTACATGGAAGGAAAGTGAGTTTGCATTCCATTTTGTACTTTTCAATTGCCAAACATTAAAAATAGCGGAAAGTGAATCAATTACTTTTTACTTAAGCACTTTTCACATTATTTTCTCATTGCCAAACAGGTACTAATTGATAGTAGGAGAAAGTATTGGTTAAATTACCGGCATTAACCTAACTTTAGAGCAAATAGCAGGCAATACCCTTAACCCAAAAGAACAACCATCCACCCAAAAAGAAAAAAATCCATTAAAGTTTCTTTCATGTTTGAAGGTCAGCTTTACCCATCTCCAAAATGTCCAAGAAAAAGGAGAGCAGGATTCGAATCCTTGGTGGTTATCAAAACCATACCGGTTTTCAAGACCGGAGTTATCAACCACTCAGCCAACTCTCGCAGGGTTAATCTCTATTTTATTCCTACGAATAAGCCAATGAGTTTACTCCAAAGAGACCTGACAAATGATAATTGAGATGATATTTGACATTTTTGAACCACAGAATGCTTGATTTCCATTTGGGTTGTAGGTGTACCAAACTCGATATTAAGGATATAACAGAAATAAATAATAAAAACAGGGCTCCTTCCTTGACAGAAATTCCTCAAGCTCAAAAACTCTCGTCCGTGCGTTGTCGTTGTAAGTCGATGTCGCACACCCCATGCACTTGAGGGGAGGCGGAATTTACAAAAAACGATTTTTATACTTTGCAACATCGATCTATACTCCAGGATCTTTTAGAAACCCTAACTAGCTAAACTACATAGAGTTCTAAACTACTATGTAAGTGTTTTATACCTTGATGATTCTAGTCTTTCGGGTCTTCTTCTTCTTAGCTTAAGCTTCTCGAAAATGTGGATCTAGCTCGGTTGTCGGCCTTCTCGTGTCGTCGATGATCCACCCGAGAGTCTATGGTTCAAACTCCAACCTCTAAACCGAGGTAACTAAAATACCTAGTTCGCTAAACTAGGTAGCTTAGGAGATTTATAGTGTTTATTGGAGTGTTTTATCTCAAAAGACCCTAGGCTTCACAACACATGTGAGGGTTTAGGGTCTTGAGGAAGAAGGAGAGGAAAAATAGAGAGAGAAAGAAAATGAACAAATGAGCTAAGTCTTGTGCTAGGGAGGAATGGCTCATTCTTTTCTCACATGAAGCATGCAATATTTTCAATAGAAAATATCAACCATACTTCAATAGTAAGTCCAAACCAATAAACAAAGAATAAACCACGCTTCACCCCGTACCACAAATATCTCCATTTTCCACCTCATTAATCTATTTCCAAAAATAGATAAATTCAATAATGAGGTGCCCCCTTTTAGAAGTATCTCTTGTAAAATTACAAGAATGCCCTCACCGTATATACATACCTGTATTCGTACTGTAAAAATACGAATACGATGAGATAATAATAATCCAATAATATAATACTAGAATCTGGCTTAAACCAAAGCTCACTAGTATTATCCGTCCGAACAACATCCGTATAGTCAGTACACGTATATGATCGGAACCCTGCACGTAAAACCATACGGCCTCTACATCGTTTCGCCTGAATCAGGGAAACTCTTTGTATGGGACTAAAGACTCGACAGTACGTTGGTAGTGGGTTTAACCACAAATCCGTCAGCGGCACTGGCTGTGCGTAACGGCTACCCAGATAGCTGTCGAAAAGAAGGCCGATGAGCGAACTCATCCAAACCCCTACTGAGCCTATCCGTGACAATCTCCATACAGTCCGGTCTGTTCGTTTAAGAGTATCGCATATCGGGCATAGGGGTAGTAACCGTCAGATCCTTAATAGCGCAATAAGTCGTGTCGGTGTAGAGCCCGATACACCCTGAGAAACTAATGGTGTATCTACCAGTAAATTTCACTTGCCCTGACCAGGGACTTGTGTATTGGTTATCCGAACACAACGTGATATCAACTCCTAATACCGGGAGAGACGAATCCTTTCTATCCACTACTGCCTCTAAGTGTTTTGGGACTGCACCCAACCACTACCTGTTTGCACGACTCATTTGAGCCGTGGTACAATAGTAATCTAAGTATAGTAGGAACACACTCGAGATGAATAGTGATGTCAAGTCAACGAACTAACCTGTACTCATGTCATCCGGGAACTGCTAACTGACGATAGGTATAATACCAACCAGCAGTTCCCATCGAGTCCGTCCAATGCAACTCATAACCCAATGAGCACCTGTATACTATCTCCGGTATCGCATACCAATGGCTGCGGGACAGGCCATCTCTCCTGACTGGGATGTGAAGCGTATATATTAGTCTACTATAGAGTATCGATGCCCTGTCTCGATATTCCTATGACTAGGGACAAGCTTAAGGATGTGCTTATAGACCACCCGCCCCCTCTAATGTGACTGCCATCACAACGCTGGTAGTCAAGCAAAGATCCTAAGGGCTCTATCAATATGTATTAGCGATATACTAAAAGAAACATATACACATATTAAGATAGAATCAAACCAGATAGCATATTATCGTGTTGAGCAAGACTGTTATTATATGTGTATATCCCAAACTTCCAAAATGTAATATACAATTCAGTACTATACAATAATGGCCTCTAGGGCATATATCACTAACAATTTCCCACTTGCACTAAGGCCATGTATTGGCATATCGTAGACCTATCATCTCGAATAGCCTCTCGAACCGTGTCTGAGGGATGGCCTTTGTGAATGGATCTTCAATGTTGTTCTCCGTGTCTACTCTCCGCACCTCGATCTCCCGACGATCCATGATCTCCATGATCAAGTGATACCGCCTCAAGATATGTCTGGAATTCTGATGGGACCTTGATTCTTTCGCTAAAGCTATAGCCCCGTTGTTGTCATAATACAAAGGTATTGGATCAATAATGGACAGAACCACCTGAAGTTCTGTAATGAACTTCTTCATCCAGACTGCTTCATTCACGGCATCATATGCAGCGATATACTCTGCTTCCATCGTCGAGTCAGCAACGGTGTCCTGCTTAGAGCTGTTCCAACAGACTGCCCCTCTATTGAGGGTAAAGACATAACCCGATATGGACTTGGAGTCATCCTTGTCACTCTGGAAGCTGGAGTCAGCGAAGGCCTCGATCTGGAGGTCTTTACTGCTGTACGCCAAGAACATCTCTTTAGTCCTTCTCCGATACTTGAGAATGTTCTTAACTTCTATCCAGTGCTTCTCCGCAGAGTTTGATTGATACCTGCTTACCACGCTCAGTGCGTAAGCAACATCTGGTCTGGTACACAACATCGCATACATTATAGAACCTATCGCAGAAGTGTAGGGTATAATACTTATACGATCTCATTCCAAATCAGTCTTGGGAGATATCTCTTTGGAGAGGGTGATCCCGTGACAAATCGATAGATTACCGCGCTTGGAATCTTCCATACTAAATCTTTTCAGTATGGTGTTGATATACCTGGACTGTGAAAGTCCCAACATTCTCTTAGATCTATCACGATAGATCTGGATCCGCAGAATGTTGGAGGCATCACCAATGTCTTTCATGGAGAACTTTTGTGATAAGATCCTTTTGACTGATTGTAGTATAGGAATGTCATTTCCTATTAGGAGAATGTTATCCACGTACAAGACGAGGAATACCACAGTTCTCGCTACAATCTTACTATAAATGCATGGTTCATCTGGATTTTTGATAAAGTCGAATTGTTTGACCTTCTTATCAAAGCAGATATTCCAACTCCGTGATGTTAGCTTTAATCCATAAATAGATTTAAGCAATTTGCACACTCTTCCGCTGCTCCCACTCTCTATGAAACCCTCTGGCTGATCCATATAAACACACTCTTCCAAATTTCCATTTAGAAAAGCGGTCTTTACGTCCATCTGCCAAATTTCATAATCTTGGAAGGCAGCAATGGTAAGTAGGATCCGAATGGATTTAAATATAGCCACCGAAGAAAAGGTTTCATCATAGTCCAAACCGGGCCTTTGACGAAAACCTTTTGCAACAAGTCTAGCCTTATAGGTTTCAACCTGTCCATCTGCACTAATTTTCTTTCTGAAGATCTATTTGCAGCCTACGGGTTTTACCCCTTGAAGTGCAATGTCCAAAGTCCATACTTTGTTGGTGTACATGGATTCCATTTCGGTGCGCATTGCATCCAGCCACTTTGCTGAGTCTCTGCTCGTAATGGCCTGCTGGAAACTAGTTGGCTCATCATCGTCGATGATGCAATCCTCTCTATCCCCGTCTATGAGAAAACCGTAGTATCTCTCGGGCAGATGAGACTGCTTACTAGATCTGCGGAGTAGCGTAGGGACGTTCGGTTCTTTTGAAACTTCTGGTTCCTCCATACTTTTAGTAATAGTTTGTGATTCTGGAATTTCTTCCAGTTCTATTGCGCTCCCACTTATTTCTTTTTCAAGAAATTGAGTCTCCAGAAAGTGGGCATGCCGAGAAACAAAGACCTTTTGTTCCTCCGCGTAATAGAAAAGATACCCCGTGGAGTTTCTTGGGTATCCTACAAACTTACACAGTACCGATCGTGCTTCAAGCTTGTCCGCATGCTGCTCTTTAATAAAAGCTGGACATCCCCATATCTTAAGATACTTGAGATAGGATTTCTTCCCATTCCACATTTCATATGGTGTGGTAGGCACAGATTTAGTAGGAACCTTGTTCAAAAGACATGCAGCAGATTATAGTGCATAGCCCCAGAAGGATCGCGATAACTCAGCGTTATTCATTATAGAACATACCATATCCAATAAGGTATGGTTCCGTCTTTTCGATACACCGTTGTGCTGAGGTGTGTATGGAGGAGTAAGCTGAGAGAGAATTCTATTCTCTTTTAAATAATCCAGGAACTCGACACTTAAGTATTCACTATCTCGATCACATCGAAGTGTCTTGATACTTTTTCCTGTTTGTTTTTCCACTTCATTCTTGTATTCTTGGAATTTGTCAAAGGCCTCAGATTTATTTTTCATCAAGAATACATGTCCATACCTTGAGAAATCATCCATAAAAGTAATGAAGCAGGAATATCTACTTCTTGCATGTATAGACATTGGACCACACACGTCGCTGTGTATGAGTCCCAAAAGCTCGGTGGCTCTTACTCCGTGTCCAGTGAACGTAGTCTTTGTCATCTTTCCTTTGAGACATGATTGACAAGTTGCATAAGACAGATATTCAAACGGATCCAAATATCTCTCTTTATGTAACCTTTTCAACCGTGTTTCATTGATGTGACCCAATCTACAATGCCATAAGAAAGCTTGATTTAATTCTGGAGACTTTCTTTTAAGTGTGTTCTAGACATTGAAAACCTGGTATTGATTTAAATACGTATGTACTGTTGTCTAGTGTACCTGACCCAATCAAACCATGATTAAGGTGGATATTTACAATTTTGCTTACAAATGTAAAATCATAACTTTCTTTAGATAGTAAAGATACAGAGATGATATTACATATCAAACTAGATACACAAAAATAGTTACGCAAAACCAAAGTGTGTCCACTTGTCAATCCTAGGTGATATTCCCCTGCGGATACAGTATCCACGCTCGTTCCGCTAGCAACCCTGAGGGTCATATCACCTGCCTTTATAACTCTACGGTTTCTTAGAGCCTGTAATGAATTACAGATATGAGATCCTGGCCCGGTATCCAATACTCAGGAAGCAGAGTTGATTGACAGACAATTTTCAATCATAAACACACCTGAAGCCGAAGCCACAACGTGCTTCGAATCCTGGTTTCTGCCTCTCCAAGCCCTGCAGTCCTTCTTCCAATGGCCTTTCCTGTGACAATAGAAGCATTCATCTTTTTCTACTGTCGGCCCCGAAACTTTTGCCTTGCCATTTCCCTCTACCTTACTGACACCGCCTTTCGGCCTGGTGGGAGCCTTCTTCTTCTTCCCCTTAGCTTTCTCCTTGGATCTGGAGGAGGAAGGTTCCCCAATATGTAAAGCGGGTGTCTCCCTAGTATTCCTTAGGATACCCTCTGCACTCCTCAATATGTTGAGGAGTTCTGGAAGTGTAACTTTGTCACGCCCCGCTTCCCAGTGTACGGTAAGGAGGCGTGACGAGGTTCGCTACGTATTTACTCCGAAGTAAATATGCTAAGCGTATTTAAGCAATATAAAGTAAAAAGTACACAAGAGTCATGAATATAATGAACAACAACTTTATTTATTAAACATTCTTTTACAGGTACAACTGGAAATGTAAATATAAGGATGGAATGCAATGCCTAAACAATGGCATAACTGAAATGAAAAGTATGTACAAGTAAAGTCTAATACTCCGGGTCTTCTGTGAACTGCTCCAAGTGCTCCTGGCTGGTCTCGAACTCTTCAGAGTCGGGTCCTCCTGACAACATTCCAAAGAAGAAGAGAAATAGGAATGTCGTCGGCGAACAATCGCTCGGTAAGTCTCAAAGATGGGTAGAGGTAGAATAAACAGAAAATAGAGTATATCTATTATAATGTTTGATTGTTATGTTAACGTAGTTGTTGTAGGTTGGTATAGAATATGCCAGTGTATACGAGAGGAGCCCAATTTACACCGTGGACTTTGGTAACCCGTAGTACAAGACTCTGTCGAAAATACCATGGAACAACGGTATGGATGTAATTGCGTCTTTTAGTGACCACCTCGTGCCACCTTTAAAATGTTTCGTACCAGTCAACCACTTTATAAACCCCGTAATGTCTTATTATATTGATTGTATTGATTGTACTGATTGTATTGTCTTGTAGTAAATGGAAGACTTGCCGAAACCATGATATCAGTAAACGGAATGGATATAAATGGATAGTCATGTAAACAGATTATACTCATAGTTCGGTTCAGTCATTGTTATAGATTGTATTCTGGCATTCATGGATTCATGTTGTATTGCGGTTATACTTGAATTGAATTCAAGTCAGATTATAATCAGATTTGACCATGACTCGAACCGAGTCAGACTTTTAAACAGAATTGAAGTCCTGATTGTTTTGGAGTTATCGGTAACTGCTGCACATGGACGGCAGGATTTGTGTCTTTTTCCAAGACAATTACCGTGTTGATAACACCGTTGTTATATTGTCTACCTTAGATAGGCAAGCACCCATATTTTCCGGCTCCCCGAGGCTCAAGAGACTGGTCCCGCTTAAACCTATATTTATTAGGGTCCTTATTGTAATTTAGTATAACTTGAGGGGGTTTTATATAAAAATAGTTTTAATATAATTTCAAAATACATCTCAAATATTTAATTATCCTCTTCAGGGTTTTCATAGATGTATATTTTATAAAAGTGAAATTTCAGTGAGTAGAACCTAGTTTTCATTGTATATGATAGTTTAATGAAAAATTGGAATTTGTACTGTATTGAAATGGTAGTTTCATGTAATGACGATTCCTTTGATTTAGAAAACATGGAATATTTATATAATATATTTAAAATAGATGTTTTGATAATATTCATATATATATTTAATAAAAATAAATTTTATTTATTTTGTAGAAATATCATTTTCTTAAAAATTGCATTAAAAATTCCATCGAGATCGAATGCTCCTTGCGGAGGTCTGCATCTCACTCTACTACGCCCGAGCACGTGCGATAACCCGCACCATCCCGATCATGGTTCTCCAAAATGGGTTGTAGAGGCGTATTTGCAAGGAATTAATTAACACTCTTTTTAAAGAAAATGATTTTTTAATTGTTTAAGGTATTTATTCGTAAAAGCGTATTATCCCATAATCTTGAATCCCAAAACTCATCGTGCTATGTCAAAAATGTGTGTTGTGATGAGCTAGGTCATTACCTCGTGAGTTATCTAAAGGTAATACAGTTAAATTGAATATTTACAAATTGTATGTAACATGATGGTATTTTACTGTAAAAGTGAAATAGAAATTTCAACATGTATTATTTTGAGATGAAACTTATTCTAATATGTTTATTTATATTTTTTAAACATTATGAGAGAATATGGTGATTTATTGTTTAAGAAAAATGGAGTATTTAAAGAAAAGAGAGTCGGAAGTCGGAATAACTCCAATTCCGACGAGTTTTGAAAAGAAGAGGAGGGGAGAGGGGAATTACAGGCTATTAAGATAGAGGGGAGGTAGGGTAAGACTATGGAACCGTCGGGGCATCGTTTCGTCGCCGGAATCTTCTCGAAATGTCGTCGGAATTTCGCCCTTTGCTAACTCTACTTGCACAACTTGGGACTTAGAATTTTTTTTAGAGTTTTTATAATGAAATTCTGAGTGAGGATGGGTGAAATCTGGTGTGGTATTTATAGAGAAAATTAGGGTTTAGGTTAATGAAGAATAGAATTAAAATGTGCATTAAAATATGAGTTAATGTCCATTTTTAATTCTCTGGAAAATATGCAGAAAAATCAAACAGTATGAGGGAAGTGGGGTAGGCCAAGAGGTGCTAGGCAAAAGAATTGGGGACCATCCCTTACGGGGGGCCCGGCGGTGCCGGCTCTGGCATCAATCTCGCCGGTCATGAACCGGTGGTGAGTGGTGAGATTTCTGCCACGTGTTGGTGTCGCTTTGTATACTTTATTGCACATGTTTGATTTATGTGTGATTCTTTATTTTACTTGTAGTGCACGTGCAAACCTTCGGGCTTCTAAAGATTAAAAGAAAAATCAACAAAAAGATAATGTGGCTGGGGGGATTTGATCACAGGGCTACGTTACAGCAGTGCAAGGCTTTACCATTGAGCTACAAATGCTTTCTTGCTGTTCAAAAGCAAATTAAATTTATAACTTGTGCTCAGGTTTAGGTATTCCTTTCTGTATTTTAGAAAAAATTTTTACAGAAAGTTTAGGGTTGTTACATTCTACCTTCCTTATAAAAATTTTGTCCTCGAAATTTGTAGAAGAAAAGTGTAACAGATTCAAGAAAATTTGGTGATAGAGCTATTGATAGTGCATGAAAAATATTTGGAAGAATGAACGAATGCAAAAGTTTTGGTAAGATGTGAAGGAATTACCAGGGTTACCTTGGTCTACAGTCTCGGATTCTACGACTGCTAAAGTGAAAGCCTGACGCTGGAGTACATTCCTCCTAGCTGGAAGCACATTCCTCTGTCTTCGGGGCATGTTTCTCTGCCCTCAAGGCATGTTCCTCAGTGCTTGATGGAATTGACGATTAGGTTGTGTAGGAGGTCTACATGGAGGTGGAACTGGGAGTGCAAGACGAGATGCAGGAACCTGGATTACTGGCCGCTGCGGATAAGTGTTGTGAGTTGGAATTGTGTTGCGTCTATAAGAACATGTTCCAATTCCATGATTGGATACGCCACAAATTAAGCACAGGCCTTTTGTGCGCCTACAGTCCTTCCACAAGTGTCCATCTCTTTTGCAGTAGAAGAAAAATCTGGACTTGGCTGGTTATTTGTTTCTTCCGGTCTCCTGGGTTCAAAAGTTGGCCTTGAAAAGGCTCCTCCTGCCATCTGAGTGTCATGGCGCTTCACTCCTGCAGATTGAGATATGCCCTTCCTTTTTACTGCTGCCTCATATCGACGGGCAGCTTTCGAAGCCAGGTCGTGGGTTGGGAAATCCCCTGTAGGTAAGGCAGCTTGGATTTCCTGGTCTAACCCTTGCTGAAATCGTCTGGACCTGATCTCAGTAGTCGGTATCAAGTGTGCCGCGAACTTGTTGCGGTCTTGTCTTAGCTGTGTAGTATGTGATATTTGAAAATCAAACATTGAGACATATCTTACCTACTGAGCATGGTAAACTCAGCATCATATCCATCCACTGATTTGGTTCACATTGAACCCTGTTGTAGATGGATGAATTATTGTTCCATGTCAAATCGGGCAGTCTCTGGGAAGTATTTTGCGTCGAACATGTTGCAAAAAGTTCTCCATGCTGGGTTTGCTTAGCACCCTCACTAAGTCTTGACAAGCATCAAACATGCTACATTCAAATTTTTCAGGAGCTAACCAAACCTAACCTAGAATCGAACTAGAGTATTAGGGTAACAAAAAGCAAGTATCACATACAAGCAAGTGTCTAACACCAAGCGGGGAGAAATACAACCTTTGTAAACCTTGACTCCTTGACTCCTTGAGTCAACTTGAAATTTGAACGGGTTCGCTTGAGTCCTTTGAAGTCCACGACGATCCACAACGGAGTCCCTTGGCACAAGCTCCAAGCTTCACTTGATCTTGGTGGAAGTGAAGCAAACAACCTACACTAGTGAGCTATACTAATATAGATTGGTGATGTGGGTTATAATCTCACTTAAAAACCTTTCCTTTTAATTTTCTTCACTCACTTTTGAAGAGCTAGAGAGCTTGGAGGAGGAGGAAGAAGAAGAATGGCTTAGCTTTAGCTCATGTGTGAGTTATCTCAATAATAATGAGAATAATAAAATATATGAGAGAGTCACACTCACTCATAACCATGGCTACAAAATATCTAGATATTTTTGATGTTGAGTTAAAAGATAATAAGAAATGAAACCATGGTTATGACTAGTCAACCAAAGAAGTGTGTAGAAGCCAAAAGAAAACAACCATGAATCATTTCCCATTTTCTTTTTCTCAATTATCAAAAATACATAAATAGTTTCCATGTGAGTCTTGCATAACCATCTCCAATGTATCATCAACCATGACACATGTATGCATGCATGTGTGCATTCATATCAATATATACATACATACATTCATGCATACATATAAAAGAAAAGGGTTTAATAAATGAGTTAATGGTCATTGATATTAAATCAATACTTGATTTAATAATCCGGTCATATCACATACGACCCGACCAATAGAAAATGCCAGATTAAAATACGGTATCATATACGCGCATTTAATCAAGCTCCCGTGCATATCCCCATATGCACCCCACATCGTTTCTCCTGAACTAGGAAACCCCTCTGTGGGACTCTAAGACTCGTCAATACGCTAGCTGTAAGTAGTGATCATATCACATACCCACAAACCGTCAGCGGCACTAGCTATACATAACGGTTCCCAGGTATTGAGCGAACATAAGAAAAACAAGCAAACCTGTCAAAACTCCTGTCGATCCAACTGGCAACACTTACCGTACAGTCCGATCTCTTCATCAGATATGCTGCATATCGAGTCTAGGGATGGTATCGTCGACCCCAATAACTCCATAAGTCATGCCTGTATATGGCCTATAACGGATCGAGAAACTACTGATAACACTTATCAGTAAATCTCATCATCCCTGGCTAGGGACTTCCTGTTATAGCCAATTGAGCATAGCGCAACATCAACCCCTAATACCGGGAGAGACGAAACCCCTCCTATCACTTATTGCCTCCATGTGCCTCGGGACTGTAACCAAAAGCCACCTGTTTGCACGACTCAGTAGAGCCGTGGTAGGGTGGAAATCAAAGTACAGTGGGAGCACATACAAGACTCTATGATGATCTCGGGTGTACAGACTAACTTGTATTAGTGTCACCTGAGAACCGCTATCCGACGATAGATATAATACCATATAGGAGTTCTTGGCGAGTCCGTTTAGTGTACTCAGTCTCCACTGAGCACCCGT
Organism: Agapanthus africanus; assembly: GCA_030015575.1. Lineage (NCBI taxonomy): Eukaryota > Viridiplantae > Streptophyta > Magnoliopsida > Asparagales > Amaryllidaceae > Agapanthus > Agapanthus africanus. The sequence continues at coordinate 410,127,803 of JASDDO010000016.1, forward strand.
ATACAATCTTTGATGTCAAACACCAATGGATATGGGATCATCTATCGCCCATCATATGGGTTAAGAAACGTATACGCTGGTCTAATCTGGAATATCGATGCCCCGTCTCGATACACCCACGACTAGGAACATTTTAAGGATATGCTTATAAACTACACACGTCCCACTAGTATGATTTGCATCATAATCCCAGTAGTCAAGCAAATATCCTAAGGGCTTTATCAACATGTACCAAATGAGTAATATGCATGATCAAGTGAACATGTCAAGATAAAGTGCAACCAGATAGCATACTATCATGTCGAGTAAGAATGTTCTCTGAATATATATACAAACATACCGATACATCCATTATCAAATAATGGCCTCTAGGCATACATATATCCAACAATCTCCCACTTGCACTAAGGCCAATTATTGGCATATCTCATACCCAACATCTCAAAAAGTCGCTCATACTACGATTGAGGGAGGGCCTTGGTGAGTGGATATGCGGTGTTATTCTTTGTATCCACTCTCCGAATCTTGATCTCGCGGCGATCAACTATCTCCCGGATCAAATGATATCGCCCCAGGATGTGTCTGGACCGCTGATGGGACCTGGGCTCTTTGGCCAACGCCATAACCCCATTATTATCACAATACAATGGTATTGGATCAATAATGGATAGAACTACTCCTAGCTCCAAGATGAACTTCCTCATCCAGACGGATTCCTTGGCAGCATCATTTGCAGCAATATACTCAGCTTCCTTCGTGGAGTCTGCAACGGTATCTTTTTTGGAACTCTTCCAACATACCGCCCCTCCATTGAGGATAAATACAAACCCTGAGATAGATTTGCTATCATCCTTATCACTCTGGAAGCTCGAATCGGTAAAGGCCTCCATTTGGAGATCCCCGTTACCATACACCAAGAACATTTCTTTAGTCCTTCGTAAGTACTTAAGAATGTTCTTTAAAGCTGTCCAGTGATTCTCTCCTGGGTTGGATTGATACCTGCTTACTACACCTAGTGCATAAGCTACATCAGGGCGAGTACATAATATCCCATACATTATAGATCCTACGACTGAAGCGTAGGGTATAACGCTCATGCGAGCTCTCTCTTCATCAGTCTTTGGGCAAAAGTCTTTAGAGAGAGTGATTCCATGACAAATGGGTAAGGCACCCCGTTTGGAGTCTTCCATACTAAACCTCTTTAGGATGGTGTTAATATACCTAGTTTGGGACAATCCCAATAACCTATTAGATCTATCTCTATAGATCTTAATGCCCAATATGTATGAGGCATCACCCAGGTCCTTCATGGAGAACCTTTGTGATAAGAACAGTTTGACCGATTGTAGCATAGGAACATCGTTTCCTATCAGAAGAATGTCATCCACGTACAATATGAGGAATATGACAGTACTCCCTACAATCTTCTTATAAATACAAGGTTCATCTGGATTTTTGACGAAATCAAACTCTTTGATCGCACCATCAAAACAGATGTTCCAACTCCGTGATGCCTGCTTTAATCCATAAATGGATTTAAGCAACCTACATGCTTTCCCGCTACTCCCACTATCAACGAAGCCCTCTGGTTGATTCATATAAACGCACTATTCTAAATCACCATTTCGAAATGTAGTTTTAACGTCCATCTGCCAGATTTCATAGTCATAGTGAGCAGCAATAGCAAGTAGGATCCGAATGGATTTAAGCATGGCTACAGGAGAAAAAGTTTCGTCATAGTCCAGTCCTGGCCTTTGACGAAATCATTTCGCCACAAGCCTTGCCTTATAGGTCTCCACCTGCCCATCTATACCGATCTTTCTCTTAAAGATCCATTTACACCCTACGGGTTTTACCCCAGAGGGTACAACTTCCAAAGTCCACACTTTGTTGGTGTACATAGACTCTATTTCGGATCTCATGGCATCCAGCCACTTCACAGAGTCACCACTCGTGATAGCTTGCTGAAAACTAGTAAGGTCATCATCATCCATGATGCAATCTTCTCTATCACCATCAATGAGGAAACCGTAGTATCTTTCCGGTGGGCTAGAAGTCCTACTAAATCTACGGAGTGGCCGAGATTCATAAGTTTCTGTTGCAACATCAGGTTCAACCAAGCCGTCATTTATAACTTGTATCTCTAGAACTTCTTCTAGTTCTACCGCATTGCCATCAGTATCATTTGAAAAAAATTTATTTTCTAAAACTGTGGCATACTGAGAAACAAACACTCTTTGTTCCTCCCTATGGTAGAAAAGATATCCAAACGAATGTTTTGGATATCCCACAAATATACAATTAACCGATCATTTCTCGAGTTTGTCTGGATTCTGCTTTTTGACAAAAGCCGGACAACCCCAAATCCTAACTCGTTTAAGAGATGGTCTCTTCCCATACCATATCTCATATGGAGTGGTAGACACGGTCTTGGTTGGAACCCTGTTCAACATATATGCTGCAGTCTCAAATGCATGCCCCCAAAAGGAGAGAGGTAACTCATCATCACTCATCATGGATCGCACCATATCTAATAGGGTACGATTCCTCCGTTCTGACACATCGTTGTGCTGTGGTGTGTAAGGGGGAGTGAGCTGAGAGAGAATCCCATTCTCTTTTAGGAAGTCCGAAAACTTTATACTGAGATACTCTCCAGCTCGATCTAATCGAAGTTTCTTGATGCTCAAACCGGTTTGTTTTTCTACTTCAAGTTTGTACTCTTTAAATTTCTCGAAAGCTTCAGACTTATACTTTAATAAAAACACATGACCGAATCTTGAGAAATCATCAGTAAAAGTTATGAAGTTGGAAAAACCACCTCTAGAATGTGTAAACATTGGCCCACATACATCACTATGTATGAGACCCAAGAGTTCTGTAGTTCTTTCTCCGTGTCCAGTAACGGAGTTTTGGTCATCTCACCTTTGATACAAGACTGACAAGTCGCATAAGATTTATATTCAAAAGGATTTAAATATCCATATTTATGAAGCTTGTTCAGTCTTGTTTCGTTAATATGACCAAGTCTACAATGCTAAAGAAAAGTTTCATTTATATCTGAAAATTTCTTTTATTTGTGTGTTGTATGTTGAAAACTGTGTGTTGATTTAGGACGTATATCTTGTTATTAAATGTACCATACCCAAACAATTCTTGATTCAGTTTAATGTTCATAACATTATTCTGCAATACAAAATGATATCCTTCATTGTTTAACAAAGAAACGGATATTATATTACAAAGCATACTAGGTACATAATAGTATGGGTTCAAAACCAATATACAACCCGATGGCAACCCCAGGTGATACTCTCCCACTGATACTGCATGTACATTGGAACCATTTCCAACTCGGAGAGTGTGATCACCGGTCTTCAAAACTCTCCTATTTCTCAGTCCCTACACACAATTGCAGATGTGAGAATCCGAACCGGTATCCAATACTCAGGAAGCAGAGTTTATAGAAAAACAGTTTTCAGTCACAAACACACCTGAAGCGGAAGTATCACCATGCTTCTTTTTCTTGAGATCAGCAATGTATTCAATACAGTTTCACTTCCAATGTCCCGACTTCTTGCAGTAGAAACATTCTCCTTTTCCCGACTTCTCAGCCTTGGATTTATCTCTCCCTTGTGCCTTTTTGATTCCACCTCTCGGTTTGGTGGGTTTCTTCTTATTCCTTCTCTTGTGTAATAACCGAGCCCAATTATACTAATTTCAGTTACTGTATGAATGGTGTGTGGTATTTATTTCATTGATCTTACATGACTGTTGCTTGTTGTAAATTACCCGACAATTCAAATTCTTGCATATAACAATTTAAGTCTTTTAAAATAAATTAAAAATACTTGTCATGACCTGCTCGGCATCCCTAACCCTGTGGTAGCGTCCTTGCATCGTGTTCTCGTCCCGTTCAGTGAAACAGATGTGTTTGGACGGCTACGCGCACGTGCGTGCATCCGTTCTTGGGGGTATGCTTTTTAATTATAAAATCTTTCATTTTAATTTTTGGAACCCGCCAATAATTTTCGTTTTTCAATTTCAAATTTTTGGACCCGACCCAGGCGCAATTCTGAAATGTTTTGTATTTGCTCCAAATCCTATTTTTCTAATATTTTTTAAAAACCAACAAAAATAAATTTATAATCCCAGAAAAATATTTTCCCATTTTTTTTCTCTTTAAAATCTTTTACAGCTTTCTCTAACTGTTCAACCCCCTCACAAATCTTTCTCGTTTAGCCACGAGCCAATCAAAACAATTTTAAACCCCTGGGCCCCATATTTTTTTCCCTCTTCTCTCTCCCTTTTTCTCCTTCTGTTCTCGCTCTCTCTCCTTTCTCTATCTCCTTCTCTCTCTTCTCTCTCTCTCTCTCTCTCTGGCGCTAACCGCCAAAATTCTTTCTCTTCTCGCTTTCTCTCTCCTCTCGATCTCTCACCCCTTCTCTATCTCTCTCATCTTCTCTCTCCTCTCGCATCTCTCTCTCTCTTTCCTCCCCCATCTCTCTCTCTCTCCTCCCCGCGAATCTCTCTCTCCCCTTTATATTTCTCTTCCTCCATAATTCTTTCACAGAAGCAAAAACCCACCTCCCCGAGACCCTAGCCATCTCGTCTTCCACCACCGTAGCCCCAGCGCCGATGCCGTCATCGCAGAACTCGTCACCTCCTCGCCCTCGTCACCTCCATATCTACTTCTTCCTCTTCCGTGCACCCTGCACCTGCAACCGCGGCCCCCTGCACGTCTGCACCGCCGGGAATCCCCGCCAGTAGCTTCGTCTCCGTGCTCCGGCCTTCGTGCAAAACCCAGTGAGCTTTACCTATTTCTTCTTCTTCTTCTTCTTCTTCTTCTTTTTCTCCTTCTTTCTTTTCTTTCAGATCTAGTCTTGATCTGCCAGTGGTTCCTCTGCAGGTCGTGCACCAGAACTCCGTTGACGCAGTCGACGATCGCAGCCCCTCTACAGATCATAGTAAGCACCCCTCCTCCAGCCTCCTTCTCTTCTTTATTCTTAATCTTCTCTTCTTTTTTATTTCATGCATGCTTGTATATTTATTGTTCTCTGTTGTCTGTTCGCCGGAATCCGGCGATGCCGACGACGTTTCCCGATGATCCAGCGAAGACCTACGACCCGTGGGACTCCACTGTTCATTGTTTGGGTTCATTCCGTGAACTGTGCGCGTCACGATTTTTCCCCGCCGACGCATAACGTTCCGTTTTCCGTTTCGCGACCCGTCGAGGCAAGTGAAACTTGCTACATGCTATTTTAAACTATTCATATGCTAAATTACTTATTTCCTGTTAAATCTCTAATTAGAATCGAAAGAAAATGATTTCAAGTTAACCGTATAAAGTTCCATTATACATTTTATGATTCCGAACGTGAAACTTAATCTTGCATCTGATTATTTACATCTAACAATCACCTGTACATGATAAATCACATTTGTTTATTGCTATGATACCCTTTTATCCAGTTTAGCCTATCAGACATCCATGTGCAACTTTAACCGGTTTTGTTACAACTGCATTCATTAAACAGATTATACATGTCGTCGCATCCTTGGATCACTTAATATTTATTAACCTATTTTCAGCATTTACATCTATCATACTGTATACACATTATGCTGACACTGTCTGTTAAACACAATTGATAACTGTACAGCTAAATAAATAAAATCTGCTTTATTGCTTAACTCATTGCTTAGATCATATTGTTGATAGCCATACTTGATTATTATAACCCTGATTATGCTAGCTGAGTATGAGCACACCCATGATATTGTTTACACCTTGACCTGACTTGCTACATACATATTGATTGACCCGACATGATACCGTACACTACTTGACTTGACCTGATGTACCATGACTTGACCCGTTACATGATCTTGTGTCTAATGCCAACAAACCTGACATGTAGTCCTCACGGACCGTTCCTGTTGTCTATCCAGAAAAACCTGCTCTTACCTGATCCTGTGTTGGCATTAGTTCTTGATTACTGAATACCTGACTTGAACACTTATAACTTAGGGGTATGGGGAAATCAAAGGTGAAACCTGACTTGTAACTCAACAGTTCGATACCTGTTCTGATCAGTCTTACGGGCTAGGCCAGCCTCGGAGTGATGATGCTGACATCACTCGCCTGTACCTGCTACCTTTTACTGCCTAGCGGCACGTCTCGGTTTTAGCCCGAGAGTCTGTAGACCGTGGTCCCGGGCATGCACGGGATACTATTGAGTTACATCGATGATTCATCAATTTGATTTCAAAGACTTTAGAGTAGAAAACCCAATAGAACAGTTTAGTTTACTCACTGCACACTATCCTGCACTGCTTGATTTATATTACTGTTACCCGTGTTTTTCATTCATGTTTATATTTGCATTGCCTGTTACTCTGTTCATATTTTATTACTTGATGACATGACGCGCTGACGTCTGGGTTTTGCATGGCCCATATTCTGTACCGTTGCTGCAGTCCGAGTAGGAGTACTTCAGCCAGCAGACCGAGCTGTGAGTTCCAGTAGTAGCTAGTTCCTTTATTTTCTGTAGTTTATTCCTGATGTGAGCCCGCATTATGGGACGTACATTCCAGTTACTTGTATTGGATCTTTTGCTTCCGCACCTTTATTATTTTGATTCATGTTATCTTGGCTTATGGACATGTTTAGATAGTTTTATTTTGTTCTTGATATCTCTACAGCCGTAATGTGACTGTGGATAGATACTTCCTACCCACAGGTAGCATGGTTGGCTATGTCATGTGCCCAATTTAGCGTACTCTGGGAAGCGGGGCGTGACATGGTTCTTTTGGTATCAAAGCCATAGGTTAGTCGGGTTGATTCTTTTGTTGTTGGGTATTATACCCAATACACGAATCAGAATACCCGTGTTTAGGAAACATGTCCTGCCACCTTGCCGTTTTACCGTTCTTGAATCAAGTTCTTCCTGATTATATCTTTTACGATGTGCAAACTTCCTTTGCATATCGACTCGAAACCTGATCCCTTGTTATCTCTAGGACTTAGGCGACTTGGGTGGAGTTATGTAATTGTGGCTATGATACCGCGGCATAGTTACAATGCGGTACTCTGTTTAAGTAACTTGGAGTTCTAGCCTTGCTCTATATTTTGAATTTGTTATCATGCTAATCTTGGGTGTTTTGATTTCAGGAATATGGCAGATAAGAATTTGAAGACTTACCAAAGGCGTGTGGACGAAGCCGCTATGCTTGGAGTGATAAGGGGAATGCTGGAGAATCAAAAGAGACAGACCGAGCTGATCCAGCAGCAAGTGGAATCATTTCAGGAAGGTTTGCGGACCGTTCGGCAGTCCATGAACAAGGTTGAAGCTAAACCAGTTGATCGAGTAGGGACCGTAGCAGATTTCAGGCGTTTGGGTCCGTCTGTATTTACTGGTTTGGAGGAGCCGTTGCCAGCAGAGCAGTGGTTAGTTGATACGGAGAACTTGCTTATTGTAGCACAGATTCCAGATGATAAAAGAGTTGATGTGGTGCGCATTCAGTTAGTGGACTACGCCCGTGAATGGTGGCTTGTGGAGGAGACCCGCTTGCCCAAGCCGATCAAGTGGGCGGATTTTTCGAAGAGTTTCCTGGAGAAGTTCTTCCCGCGGACTGCACGGGAGGAAATGGAAGAGAAGTTCATCAGCCTGAAGCAGAATGGAGCACCCGTAGATATACATGCAGCTGAGTGGACACGGCTCAGTAGATTCGCTGGACCTTTAGTTGCCAACGATGCAGACAGGGCACAGAGGTTCATGCGCAGCTTGGATGTGGACATCCAGAGGCAGATTGTCTCCCTGGGTTTGACCACTTTCTCACAGGTTCTTACGGCAGCTCGAGAACAGCAGATCCTATCAGGGAAGATTGGGAGTTCACAGCAGACAGCAGTTGCGGTAAGGAAGCCGGCATTTGTACCAAATCGAGCTCATGGTCGCAGAGGTATTCCAGTGGACCGTCATGGTGTAACACCGATGAAGAAGCCTGTTGTCATTGATCGAAGAAGGAGCGTGATTTGTGACTACTGCCGTTTACCTGGACACGTGCAAAAGGAGTGTCGAAGGAGGCAGGGACTCTGTTTAGTTTATGGAGTGGCAGATCACTCTGTCAGCGCTTGTCCGTCGAAGCTTCGTACGAGGGATGATATTCGGAAGCCTCCGCAGAAACCGTTCCAGGGACAGAAGCAGCTGACTCAAGGACCTAATCAGGCTCGAGCTTTTACCTTGACGGTTGAGGAAGCCAAGGCTTCGGGAGAAGTTGTTTCAGGTATTCTACTCGTTCATGATTTTCCCGCATTAGCGTTATTTGATTCTGGTGCATCCCATTGTTTTATGTCATCCAAGTTTATAGCTACACACTCGATTACTTGCACGACCCTGTCTAGCTTCTGGGACATACACACTGGGAATGGGAAAATCATATCTAGTAGGGAATGTAAGGATTGTACAGTTGATGTTTGCGGACGGGAGCTTTTTGAAGATTTCTTGGTGATTGATACGGGCAGCTACGAAGTCATCTTGGGAATGGATTTTCTTGGCACTTTCCACGCTCACATTGATTGTAGGGCAAAGAAAGTAATTTTACAGATTCCCGGACATCCCGAGTTTACCTTCACTGGAGGAAGCAGTTCTGTCGGGCCAGTCGAGTTTAGGGCTAGGCCGACAAATAATATTCTTGCATCAATGGAGGTTGATAAGAGTGAAGAGCCAGCTGTTGTTCGTGATTTTATGGACGTGTTTGAAGATATATCGGGATTACCGCCGAAGCGAGACGTAGAGTTCGCAATTGATCTTATTCCTGGTGCAGCGCCAGTATCTAAAGCGTATTATCCAATGGCACCAGTGGAGTTGGAAGAAGTCAAGAAACAGGTTGCTGAACTGCTTGAGAAGGATTGGATTCGAAGCAGTAACTCGCCTTGGGGGGCTCCAGTTCTTCTAGTTAAGAAGAAAGATGGCACAAGAAGGATGTGCATCGACTATCGAGAATTAAACCGGGTGACTATTAAGAACAAGTACCCGATCTCTCGCATTGGTGAACTTTTTGATGTAGCATGGGAAGGTTGTAGCGTACGCATCAAGACAGTTAAAGACCCATGAGAAGAATTACCCAACTCATGACTTGGAGCTTGCGGCTGTGATTTTCGCTTTGAAAATTTGGAGACACTACCTTTTGGGCGAAAGGGTCGAAGTCTTCATAGATCATAAGAGTTTGAAGTATGTATTCACGCAGAAGGAGCTTAATATGAGGCAGCGTAGATGGCTAAAGCTGATGGCTGACTACGATCTTGATCTCAAGTACCATCCGGGGAGGGTTAATGTTGTACCGGATGAGCTCAGTCGGTTGCCGGCAATTCATATGTTGACTACGCAGAAAGAACTCGTTGAAGACTTTCGAAGATTTGATTTGGAGGTTGTGCTACCGCATTCTTCGGGGCAGCTTATGCAGCTGCAAGTACATTCGTCGTTGATCGAGAATATTAAGGCAGCTCAATCGTAGGATCCTAAATTGCAAAAGTTTCGAGAACAGATTGAAGCCGGACGACGAACAGATTTACTGATACATGAAGATGGTTCGTTGAGATATGGTAGCCGTTTGTGTGTGCCAAAGGGAGATATTCGCGAAGAGCTTATGAAGGAGGCACACAGTTCAGCTTATTCCGTACATCCAGGAGGCACGAAGATGTACCGAGACTTACGACAGCATTTCTGGTGGGAAGGTATGAAACGGGAGATAGCTCGCTTTGTGGCAAAGTGCTTGGAGTGTCAGCAAGTTAAGACTGAATATCAAAAGGTTGCTGGTTTATTGCAACCACTTCCGATTCCTCAGTGGAAGTGGGAACATATAACCATGGATTTCGTGACAGCTCTACCGCGGAGTCCAAAAGGCAACAATGTAGTATGGGTGATTGTTGATCGTTTGACCAAGGCATCTCATTTTATTCCTTTTCGGGTTGGTCAATCAACAGAAACTTTGGCGGAGCGGTACATGCAGGAGATTGTAAGATTGCATGGAGTACCGATGAGCATCGTGTCCGATCGGGACACTCGGTTCTTATCATACTTCTGGAAGAGTTTACAGGAAAGTTTGGGGACTCGATTGAAGTTTAGCATAGCTTATCATCCTCAAACTGATGGCCAGTCGGAGAGAACGATCCAAACTCTTGAAGATATATTGAGAGCGTGCATGTTGGACTTCAAGGGTTCTTGGGAGGATCATCTACATTTGGTAGAGTTTTCTTACAACAACAGTTTCCAGGCAACTATTCAGATGGCTCCATTTGAAGCTTTGTATGGTCGCAAATGCCGTTCACCTGTTTGTTGGGACGACGTCGGTGAACGAAGATTGTTGGGACCAGATTTGGTTGTGCAGACAGTTGAGAAAGTTAACACTATCAGAGAGCATATGAAAGCAGCTCAAGACAGACAGAAGAGTTGGGCAGATACGTCAAGAAGACCTCTAGAGTTCGCCGTAGGGGATTGGTATTCTTGAAGATATCACCGACTAGAGGGGTGATTCGTTTTGGAAGTCGAGGAAAGCTCAGTCCTCGATTCGTTGGACCCTTTGAGATCTTGGAGCGTGTTGGTGAAGTAGTGTACCGTTTGGCGTTATCGCAGTTCTTGGCGAATGTGCACGATGTGTTTCACGTATCTCAACTCCGTAAGTATGTTTGAGATGAAACACATGTGTTGGATCATTCGGAGCTGACGGTACGAGAAGATTTGACTTTTGAGGAGCGACCGGTTGAAATTGTGGATCGAAGGGAAAAGGTTCTTAAGAACAAGGTTATCCCTCTTGTACTTGTTTCTTGTGGTAATCGCTCGCATGGAGAGTCCACTTGGGAACGAGAAGATGAAATCCGGCAGAAGTTTCCTCATCTTTTCTTGTAGTTTGTTTTTCGTCTATCCTTTGTATTCTTGGAATTTCGAGGAAGAAATTCTTTTTGTAGTTGGGTATAATGTAACAACCGAGCCCAATTCTACTAATTTCAGTTACCGTATGAATGGTGTGTGGTATTTATTTCATTGATCTTACTTGACTGTTGCTTGTTGTAAATTACCCGACAATTCAAATTCTTGCATATAACAATTTAAGTCTTTTAAAATAAATTAAAAATACTTGTCATGACCTGCTCGGCATCCCTAACCTTGTGGTAGCGTCCTTGCATCGTGTTCTCGTCCCGTTCAGTGAAACGGACGTGTTTGGACGGCTACGCGCACGTGCGTGCGTCCGTTCTTGGGGGTATACTTTTTAATTATAAAATCTTTCATTTTAATTTTTGGAACCCGCCAATAATTTTCGTTTTTCAAATTCAAATTTTTGGACCCGACCCGGGCGCGATTCTGAAATGTTTTGCATTTGCGCCAAATCCTATTTTTCTAATATTTTTTTAAAACCAACGAAAATAAATTTATAATCCCAGAAAAATATTTTCCCATTTTTTTCTCTTTAAAATCTTTTACAGCTTTCTCTAACTGTTCAACCCCCTCACAAATCTTTCTCGTTTGGCCACGAGCCAATCAAAACAATTTTAAACCCCTGGGCCCTACATTTTTTTTTCCTCTTCTCTCTCCCTTTTTCTCCTTCTATTCTCGCTCTCTCTCCTTTCTCTATCTCCTTCTCTCTCTCTTCTCTCTCTCTGGCGCTAACCGCCAAAACTCTTTCTCCTCTCGTTTTCTCTCTCCTTTCGATCTCTTACCCTCTCTCTATCTCTCTCCTCTTCTCTCTCCTCTCGCATCTCTCTCTCTCTCTCCTCCCCGCGAATCTCTCTCTCTCTCCCCTTTATATTTCTCTTCCTCCATAATTCTTTCACAGAAGCAAAAACCCACCTCCCCGAGACCCTAGCCACCTCGTCTTCTACCGCCGTAGCCCCAGCGCCGACGCCGTCACCGCAGAACTCGTCGCCTCCTCGCCCTCATCACCTCCATATCCACTTCTTCCTTTTCCGTGCACCCTGCACCTGCAACCGCGGCCCCCTGCACGTCTGCACCGCCGGGAATCGCCGCCAGTGGCCTCGTCTCCGTGCTCCGGCCTTCGTGCAAACCCCAGTGAGCTTTACCTATTTCTTCTTCTTCTTCTTCTTCTTCTTCTTCTTTTTCTCCTTCCTTCTTTTCTTTCAGATCTAGTCTTGATCTGCCGGTGGTTCCTCTGCAGGTCGTGCACCAGAATTCCGTCGACGCAGTCGACGATCGCAGCCCCTCTACAGATCATAGTAAGCACCCCTCCTCTAGCCTCCTTCTCTTCTTTATTCTTAATCTTCTCTTCTTCTTTATTTCATGCATGCTTGTATATTTATTGTTCTCCGTTGTCTGTTCGCTGGAATCCGGCGATGCCGACGACGTTTCCCGACGATCCAGCGAGGACCTACGACCCGTGGGACTCCACTGTTCGTTGTTTGGGTTCATTCCGTGAACCGTGCGCGCGTTACGATTTTTCCCCGCCGACGCGTAACGTTCCGTTTTCCGTTTCGCGACCCGTCGAGGTAAGTGAAACTTGCTACATGCTATTTTAAACTATTCATATGCTAAATTACTTATTTCCTGTTAAATCTCTAATTAGAATCGAAAGAAAAGGATTTCAAGTTAACCGTATAAAGTTCCGTTATACATTTTATGATTCCGAACGTGAAACTTAATCTTGCATCTGATTATTTACATCTAACAATCACCTGTATATGATAAATCACATTTGTTTATTGCTATGATACCCTTTTATCCAGTTTAGCCTATCAGACATCCATGTGCAACTTTAACCGGTCTAGTTACAACTGCATTCATTAAACAGATTATACATGTCGTCGCATCTATGGATCACTCAATATTTATTAACCCGTTTTCAGTATTTACATCTATCATACTGTATGCACATTATGCTGACACTGTCTGTTAAACACAATTGATAACTGTACAACTAAATAAATAAAATCTGCTTTATTGCTTAACTCATTGCTTAGATCATGTTGTTGATAGCCATGCTTGATTATTATAACCCTGATTATGCTAGCTGAGTATGAGCACACCCATGATATCGTTTACACCTTGACCTGACTTGCTACATACATATTGATTGACCCGACATGGTACCGTACACTACTTGACCTGACCTGATGTACCATGACTTGACCCGTTACATGATCTTGTGTCTAATGCCAACAAACCTGACATGTAGTCCTCACGGACTGTTCCTGTTGTCTATCCAGACAAACATGCTCTTACCTGATCCTGTGTTGGCATTAGTTCTTGATTACTGAATACCTGACTTGAACACTTATAACTTGGGGGTATGGGGAAATCAAAGGTGAAACCTGACTTGTAACTTAATAGTTCGATACCTGTTCTGATCAGTCTTACGGGCTAGGCCAGCCCCGGAGTGATGATGCTGACATCACTCGCCTGTACCTGCTACCTTTTACTGCCTAGCGGCACGTCTCGGTTTCAGCCCGAGAGTCTATAGACCGTGGTCCCGGGCATACACGGGATACTATTGAGTTACATCGATGATTCATCAATTTGATTTCAAAGACTTTAGAGTAGAAAACCCAATAGAACAGTTTAGTTTACTCACTGCACACTACCCTGCACTGCCTGATTTATATTACTGTTACCCCTGTTTTTCATTCATGTTTATATTTGCATTGCCTGTTACTCTGTTCATATTTTATTACTTGATGACATGACGCACTGACGTCTGGGTTTTGCATGGCCCAGATTCTGTACCGTTACTGCAGTCCGAGAAGGAGTACTTCAGCCAGCAGGCTGAGCTGTGAGTTCCAGTAGTAGCTAGTTCCTTTATTTTCTGCAGTTTATTCCTGATGTGAGCCCGCATTATGGGACGTACATTCTAGTTACTTGTATTGGATCTTTTGCTTTCGCACTTTTATTATTTTGACTCATGTTATCTTGGCTTATGGACATGTTTATATAGTTTTATTTTGTTCTTGATATCTCTACAGCCGTAATGTGACTGTGGATGGATACTTCCTACCCACAGGTAGCATGGTTGGCTATGTCACGTGCCCAATTTAGCATACTCTGGGAAGCAGGGCGTGACATCTTGGCCTTGGCTTTTAGGACGGAAGTTGAATAATACCCAACAATCAGAGACGGAGTCTTTGCCTTGAGCATGCTCTCCGCACTTCTCAACATATTGAGAAGTTCGGGTAGTGACTTCTCCATCTTGTGCATGTTGAAGTTCACTATGAATGGAGCAAACGCAGGGGGAATAGACTGTAGAACAATATCAACATACTGTTCGTTCTCCATTGTCCATCCGAGGCCCTCAAGCTCTTCAATAAGAACTATCATCTTCAAAACATGTTCATCTACTGGTGTGCCAGGAGCCATCTGCATCTGAAACAACTTTCGAGACATTTCGTATCGAAGGGTACGAGATTGCTCCCCATACAACTCCTTTGTATGGAAAAAATGGATTGAACATCCATCTGCTCATGCTGCTTTTGATGTGTATTGTCCATCGATGCAAGCGTGAGGCATTTGGCAGTGGAACAATCAATATCCCATGTTTTGCAGATCTCCCTATCCACAACAGAAGATTCAGGGCCTGGGTTGGGAGGGGCTGAGGCAGTGAGGACATATGATAACTTATCATATGTAAGGGTAATGTTTATGTTCCTCAGCCAGTCTTTATAGTTGGGTCCTGTCAGTTTATTTTTCTCTAACAGAAGCTTAAGTCTAGTTATGGATATCTGCCATTAGGAGAGAGAAAAGAATACACTCTGCGAAAGCTCTTGCAAAGATTAGATTGGTTATTATCTTATCTAATCGATGTCTCCAACTGCTTTTATCAAATTTTTCTTCAAACCCTAGAGAGAAAATTAGTCAGGATTAATTACATTCTACAACTTCGCTAACCGTTCAGCCAGGCCAGTGTCGGTACTTTGAGGGAGGTTCCCCGTGCTTTCGCACGAACCTAATTAAAGTAAACCTCGCTTTCCCAGAGGTATAACCCCGTTGACACCTTTCTAGACACCTAATGGGTTAGCTAATTGTAAAGTGCAAAACTCTCTTGGGAGTAACTCTTACTCACAGTTGGACCGGGATCCAACTATCACATAGAAGGTATGCAATCTTATTGCAAATTTCAACTCTTGAAACTCCCGATATGGTTTACCCCTAGCACTTATGATCTTAACTATGGTCAACATATCATAAGTACCAATCAAGTTCTACTCGTCATTTCGTGATTAATTAGACCCATTCATATGACCCATAACTATAGTCAACATAATCATATGAATGTCCTAACTAATCGCATCATATGTTGTATAGGAAGACATCACTTAGCTACCGTACACTATAGTCAAAATACGTAGCACGAATACTAAGAACTCTACTTCCTAAAATGACGAAGGGCTGCGGATGGTTTTTAAGAAAACCTTTAACGCTTTGAACTTGATATCGTTGCAGAATCAAATAGTTTTTAAAAAGGAGTGGCTTAAGCTCAACATTTTGAAACTTTCTTTTTCATAAAAAGGCCGAGTGAGTTTCAAATCCGATTCTACAAAATCTTTTAGGTTTCTTTTTCTTTACATTAATCTCATTAATGTAGTCCCATCATTTAAGTCCTTAAGCCATCATAGAAAAGAAACGAAAATAGAACGTACGCTTAGGCCATCCGCATTCGCCACGGGGTCCCATCATGCACCGTTAGGTTACTTAACTAATGGCAGAGCGGGGGCAGGACTAGCGCGGATGCAAAACATAAGCAACGTTTATTATATATCATATATATAATATATACCATTCATTTCAACATATAAAGTGATCATATCACAGAATATCAGCAGCAGAAGCACATATATGAAAAATTTAGGATATACTAGGAGGTCCGTATTTTGTATTCAGCCAACAATAGAAAATACAGATTCCATGGTTGCGATGAATAGCCAAGCCCACACCCCTAGACCCCTACGAGAGCGGCAAGTGACCCTACCAATTCTAGAGTTAGGAGACTCGGTCTCGACTCTTCTAGATGGCCTCCCACTGGACTCTAGAACCCGGTCACTTGTGCTCCCCACCTTGGGTTTATCCTAATGCGGAAAATTAAATAATATACATCAATGGTGATATCATCCTCAACCCGGAAGTGTCCCAATAAAAGAATATTATATACAATAAATTTTACATGAATGAAAAGAAAAACTCTCATCTCATATAAAACCCTCGGCCATTCAATCTCGACGATCCCATACATCATATCGCAGCAACACATAATATCACATGTCATCAATGTAAGTAAGTATGCGTATCCCAATTGTCATTGACGTATAGTAACGAAACCGGTGATACACCACATACTACACTTACGGTCGCAGAACAGAAATGTCAAACTACAACATTTGGAATCGACACATCCCTTAGACATCATAAACCTGGAATATCTCATATTTCGGATTTCATGCCTAACATTGTAAATCTTACATTTAGGTCTCATATATGAAAACACCTTTTCAAAAGAAATCGAGTAATTCAACAAGATTCCCGATTCCTACCGAGACCGAAATGTTAAATTCACAAGTAACTAATCAATTTTCATAAAACTAATTAGTGTAGATTCCAAATATTGTATCGCATTCATGAAAACTAGGCGATGTTAAACTTTTCGATCGATCGATCAACCACCCAAAATTCTCAGAGGACTCAACACTTGAGTTAGATTCAAAAAATTTCCAGACAGTGCCACAAGCATATACGGACCGGCACAAGAAAGCACGTCCCAAGCTTCACCAACGGCGCCGCGGAACTGCCGCAAAAAGCACCTTTCGGCCGTGGTTCCGCGGTCGTTAAATCGAGTTAGGGGTTCGTTTTTCTTGGGGGTCCACACAATACCCTGCATAATTTTCCGAACATTTTCAAACCCAAAAATTCCAACTTTTTGAAAATCCAGAGAGCAATCTTGAGGTGGTGTTTGATATTCGTTCGAACTTTTTAACGTCATCTAGGTTACCCGAAATGATGTTAAAATGCGACTACGAAACACTCCGAATTTCAACTACAGAAAGATAACATCACATGCAATCTTTAACAAAAAAAAACAATACCTGAAACACCAAACCCCAGAGACAAGAACACCCGAGGAAAATGACGCCAAAACCCTACTAAAAAAACAGTAGGGCCGGGAATTCTGTGAGTTTGGCCGGTCAAAATCCGGCGGATTGGTTTCGTTTTTCTCTGGTGTTCATATTACATCACATGTAACATTCTGCACTTGTTTAAAAAAATTTCAGAGAACTTAAAAATTTCGACAGAAACTAGGGATTTTGTTCGAGATTTCGGAGTTGTTTCGGTTTCGTAATTCTATTAACATCGTTTAATTCTCTAGCTTAGCTCTAATACCACTGCTGGGTTTACTTAGCACCCTCACTAGGTTTTGACAAGGATCAAACATGCTACATTAAAAATTTTTGGGAGCAAACCAAACCTAACCTAGAATCGAACTAGAGTATTAGGGTAACAAAAAGCAAGTATCACATACAAGCAAGTGTCTAACACTAAGAGGGGAGAAATACAACCTTTGTTGACTTCTCCTTCTTGACTACTTGGGTCAACTTGGAATTTGAATGGGTTCGCTTGAGTCCTTCGAAGTCCATGACGATCCACCACGGAGTCCCTTGGTACAAGCTCCAAGCTTCACTTGATCTTGGTAGAAGTGAAGCAAACAACCTACACTAGTGGGCTAGACTAATATAGATTGGTGATGTGGGTTATAATCTCACTTAAAAACATTTCCTTTTAATTTTCTTCACTCACTTTTGAAGAGCTAGAGAGCTTGAAGGAGAAAGAAGAAAGAGAATGGCTTAGCTTGAGCTTATATATGAGTTATCTCAATAATAATGAGAATAATAAAATATATGAGAGAGTCACACTCACTCATAACCATGGCTACAAAATATCTAGATATTTTTTATGTTGAGTTAAGAGATAATAAGAAATGAAACCATGGTTATGACTAGTCAACCAAAGAAGTGTGTAGAAGCCAAAAGAAAACAACCATGAATCATTTCCCATTTTCTTTTTCTCAATTATCAAAAATACATAAATAGTTTTCATGTGAGTCTTGCATAGCCATCTCCAATGTATCATTAACCATGACACATGTATGCATGCATGTGTGCATTCATATCAATATATACATACATACATTCATGCATACATATAAAAGAAAAAGGGTTTAATAAATAAGCTAATGGTCATTGATATTAAATCAATACTTGATTTAATAATCCGGTCATATCATATACGACCCGACCAATAGAAAACGCCAGATTTAAATACGGTATCATATACGCGCATTTAATTAAGCTCCCACGCATATCCCCATATGCACCCCACATCATTTCTCCCGATCTAGGAAAACCCTCTGTGGGATTCTAAGACTCGTCAATACGCTCGCAGTAGGTAGTGATCATATCATATAACCACAAACCGTGAGTGACACTAGCTGTACGTAACGGCTCCCAGATATTGAGCGAACAGAAGAAAAACAAGTAAACCTGTCAAAACTCCCGTCAAGCCAACTGGCAACACTTACCGTACAGTCCGGTCTCTTCGTCAGATATACTGCATATCGAGTCTAGGGATGGTATCGTCGACCCCAATAACTCAATAAGTTATGCCTGCATATGGCCTATAACGGATCGAGAAACTACTGATAACACTTATCAGTAAATCTCATCAGCCCTGGCCAGGGACTTCCTGTTATAGCCAATCGAGCATAGCGCAACATCAACCTCCAATACTGGGAGAGACGAAACCCCTCCTATCGCTCATTGCCTCCATGTGCCTCGGGATTGTAACCAAAAGCTACCTGTTTGCACGACTCAGTAGAGCCGTGGTAGGGTGGAAATCAAAGTACAGTGGGAGCACACACAAGACTTTATGATGATCTCGGGTCTACAAACTAACTTGTACTAGTGTCACCTGAGAACTGCTATCCGACGATAGATATAATACCATATAGGAGTTCTCGGCGAGTCCGTTCAGTGTACCCAGTCTCCACTGAGCATCCGCATACAATCTTTGATGTAAAACACCAATGGATATGGGATCATCCATCGCCCATCATATGGGTTAAGAAACGTATACGCTAGTCTACTCTGGAATATCGATACCCCGTCTCGATACATCTACGACTAGGAAAATTTTAAGGATATGCTTATAAACTACACACGTCCCACTAGTATGATCTACATCATAATCCCAGCAGTCAAGCAAATATCCTAAGGGCTTTATCAACATGTACCAAATGAGTAATATGCATGATCAAGTGAACATGTCAAGATAAAGTGCAACCAGATAGCTACTATCATTTCGAGCAAGAATGTCCTCTGGACACACACACACACACACACACACACACACCGATACGTCCACTATCAAATAATGGACTCTAGGGCATACATATATCCAACACTCCATTTGATCGATTGGTCAATACGGCTTTCTTCCTCCTTCTACCAAACTCGGGCGTTGTTAGTGAGTTGTAGCTTCACAACTCGTACCCAAGCGATCTCTGGAACTTGTGCTGCTGCCTGATCATCCTCGACACTCTGAGCCCATTCTTCAGCTTCTAGGGGGCTCTCTTTTCCTGAAAATTGTTTTGGGTGCAATGCCCGGAATTGCTTCACTCCAGATGCTTTCGCTTCTGCACGGTTCATTAGAATAGCAGTCTGCTACTGCTGTCCTTCCAGGAGGTTTCGGATTGCCTCAAGCAGTACTGCCTGCTCATTGATCGGAGCAGTGACGGTAGGCGTAAGCGGTAGAGGTGGTAGTGTGTTGTTGAAGTTGGTGGTGGTTGGAGAATCCATAACCTTGAAAGAAAAATTGGGTTAGGACAGATTCAAAGTATATGAAATCGTAGGATTCAAAGAATATGAATTGTAAAGAACGTTTTTAGTTGCTGATTCTTGTGTTATATTGCTTAGGACTTCATACAGAATTGACCCGCATGTCCATGCAGAACTGATCTGCATGGGCTGCCAACAAAACCTGTCACGCCCTGCTTCTCAATGTACGGTAAGGAGGCGCGACGAGGTCCGCTACGTATTTACTCCGAAGTAAATACGCTAAGCATATCTGAGCAATATAAAGTAAAAAGAACACAAAATTCATGAATATAATGAACAATAACTTTATTTATTAAACATTCTTTTACAGGTACAACTGGAAATGTAAATATAAGGATGGAATGCAATGCCTAAACAATGGCATAACTGAAATGAAACGTATGTACAAGTAAAGTCTAATGCTCCGGGTCTTCTGTGAACTGCTCCAAGTGCTCCTGGACGGTCTCGAACTCTTCAGAGTCGGGTCCTCCTGACAACATTCCAAAGAAGAAGAGAAATAAGAATGTCGTCAGCAAACAATCGCTCGGTAAGTCCCAAAGATGGGTAGAGATAGAATAGATAGAAAAGAGAGTATATCTATTATAATGTTTGATTATTATGTTAATGTAGTTGTTGTAGGTTGGTACAGAATATGCTAGTGTATACGAGAGGAGTCCAACTTACACCGTGGACTTTGGTAACCCGTAGTACAAGGCTCCGTCGAAAATATCACGGAACAACGACATGGATGTAATTGCGTCTTTTAGTGACCATCTCGTGCCACCTTTAACATGTTCCGTACCAGTCTACCCCTTTATAAACCCCGTAATGTCTTATTGTATTGATTGTACTGATTGTATTATCTTGTAGTAAATGGAAAACTTGCCGAAACTATGATATCGGTAAACGGAATGGATATAAATGGATAGTCATGTAAATAAAGTATATCCATGGTTCGGTTCAGTCATGTTCATGTTGTTATATATTGTATTCTGAAATTTATGGATTCATATTGTATTGCAGTTATACTTGAATTGAATTCAAGTCAGATTATAATAATATTTGACCATGACTCAAACTGAGTCAGACTTTTAAACAGAATTGAAGTCCTGATTGTTTTGGAGTTATCGGTAACTGCTGACATGGACGACAGGATTTATGTCTTTTTCCAAGTAAATTACCGTGTTGATAACACCATTGTTAGATTGTATACTTTAGATAGGCAAGCACCCATATTCTCCGGCTCCTCAAGGCTCAAGAGACTGGTCCCGCTTAAACCTATATTTACTAGGGTCCTTATTGTAATTTAGAATAACTTGAGGGTTTTTTTATGTAAAAATAGTTTTGATATAATTTTAAAATACACCTCAACTATTTAATTATCGTCTTTAGGGTTTTTATAGATGTATATTTTATAAAAGTAAAATTTCTAGTGAGTAGAACCTTGTTTTCATTGTATATGGTACTTTAATGAAAAAATGGAATTTGTAATGTATTGAAATGGTAGTTTCATGTAATGGCGATTGCTTTGATTCAGAAAACATGGAATATTTGTATAATATATTTAAAGTAGACCTTTTGATAATATTCATATATATATATATATATTTATATATTTAATAAAAATAAATTTTATTTATTTTGTAGAAATCTCATTTTCTTAAAAATTGCATTAAAAATTCTATCGAGATCGAATGCTCCTTGCGGAAGTCTGCATCTTACTCTACTAGGCCCTAGAACGTGCGATAACCCGCACCATCCCGATCGGGGTTCTCCAAAATGGGTTGTAGATGCGTATTTGTAAGGAATTAATTAACACTCTTTTTAAAGAAAACGGGTTTTTAATTGTTTAAGGTATTTATTCGTATAAGCATATTATCCCATAATCTAGAATCCCAAAACTCATCGTGCTATGTAAAAAATGTGTGTTGTGATGAGGTAGGTCATTATTTCGTGAGTTATCTAAAGGTAATACGGTTAAATTGAATATTTACAAGTTGTATGTAACATGATAATATTTTACTGTAAAAGTAAAATAGAAATTTCAACATGTATTATTTTGAGATGAAACTTGTTCTAATATGTTTATTTATATTTGTTAAATATTATGAGAGAATATGGTGATTTATTGTTTAAGAAAAATGGATTTTTTTAATGAAAAGAGGGTCGGAAGTCGGAATAACTCCGCTTCCGACGAGTTTTGAAAAGAAGATGTTTTAGAATAGTAGAAGAGGAAGGGAGAGGGGACTTACAGGCTATTAAGATAGAGGGGAGGTAGGGTAAGACTATGGAACCGCCGGGACGTCATTTCGTCGCCGGAATCTCCTCGAAACGACGTCGGAAGTTCGCCCTTTGCTAACTCCACTTGCACAACTTTGGACTTGGAAATTTTTGAGAGTTTTTGTAATGAAATTTTGAGTGAGGAGGGGTGAAATATGGTGTGGTATTTATAAGGAAAATTAGGGTTTAGGGTAATGAAGAATAGAATTAAAATGTGCATTAAAATATGGGTTAATGCCCATTTCTAATTCTCTGGAAAATGTGCAGAAAAATCAAACAGTATGAGGGAAGTGGGGTAGGCCAAGGGGTGCTAGGAAAAAGAATTGGGGACCATCCCCTACGGGGGGTCCGGCGGTACCGGCTCTGGCATCAATTGTTAGAAATATGTATGCCCTAAAGGCCATTATTATTGATATAGTGGATGCTTGGACATATATATAGAGGACTTTCTTGCTCGACATGATAGTATACTATCTGGTTACCTTTATCTTAACATGTAGACTGGTATTTTTTTACTGTCTGTCTCTTACATGTTGATAAAGCCCTTAGGATATGTACTTGACTACTAGGATTATGATGAGATCATACTAGTGGGGCCAGGGTGGTCCAAAAGTACATCCTTTAACTGTTCCTAGTCGAGGGGATATCGAGACAGGGCATCGATATTCTAGATAAGACTAGTGTATATGTTTCTTGTCCCTAGGAGGGCGATGGTTGATCCCACAACCATTGGTGTGGGATATCAAAGATTGTACATAAGTTTTCATTAGAGAATGGGGACACCGAACGGACTCGCCGAGGACTCCTAGTTGGTATTATACCTATCGTCAGATAGCAGTCCTCTGGTGACACTGGTACGGCTTAGTCTATAGACCCGAGATCGTCATAGAGTCTTGTGTGGCTCCCACCGTGCTTTGATTTCCTCCCTACCACGCTCAAGAGAAGTTGTGAAAACAGGTGGATTTTGGGTACAGTCCCGAGTCACATGGTGGCGATGAGCGATAGGAGGGGTTTCGTCTCTCCCGGTATTAGGGGTTGATGTTGCGCTATGCTCGATTGGCAATAACTGGAAGTCCCTGGCCAGGGCTGCTGCTGAGATTTACTGATAAGAGTTATCAGTAGTTTCTCAAACCGTTATAGGCCAGACATCGGCATGACTTATCACGTTACCGGGGTCTGACGTCTACCACCCCTAGACATGATATGCGACATATCAAATGAAGAGACCGGACTGTAGAATATTTTTATCGATAGGCTTCATAGAGAGTATGGACAAGCTTGCTTGTTGATCTTCATATCGCTTAATACCCGGGTAGCCGTTACGTCCAGCTAGTACCGCTGACGGCTTGTAGGTGACTGATGTGATCATCGCCTACTGCTGGCATATTGACGAGTCTTTAGAGTCCTATACAGAAGTTCTCTGGTTCAAGCGAAACGAAGTAGGACACATATGTGATATGTGTGTGGGCCTGATTAAATATGTGTATGTGATACCGTATTATAATCTGGCAGTTATCTGTTATCAGTCAGGTTATATGTGATATAACCAGATTATCGAATCAAGTGTTGATTTAATAATGTGATATACAGATAAATGGTATTAGTCGGTCATATATGATATAACCGGATTATTAAATCAAGTGTTGATTTAATAATGTGATATATATTATATTTGATATAATTATATCTTAACTAATATCATTAGATCACTAAATATTTTCTTATATGTATTAATATATATATATATATATATATGATATATATATATATATATGATATATATATATATATATATATATATAAATAAATATATATATATGTAGCATGGCATGAATTCTATTTTGTGAAAATAGAAATGAGGTGAAAATTGGGAGTATGGATGAAGGCATGGGCTTTATTGTTTGTTTATTCATCTTGACTCGCTATTCAAGCATGGTTATAATTTTATATTGCAAATAATTGCATGCTTGAATGAGTGAGGGTCAAGGGTTGCCATTCACTCTCTCATTCATTCAACACTTGAGCTTATTCTTGAGTTGCTCCCATTGTTGCTCTCTTGCTCTCATCTTCTTCCTCTTCTTCATGCCACCATGGTTTAAGCTTCAACCCTCACATGTGATGTGAATCATGAAGCTTGAACACATATTAATGAGCCTTAAAACCCCTACTTCACCATCCTACACTTGACTAGCGATCAAGTGTAGCGTGTTTTCTACACTAAAAGAGTTTAGTGTAGAGATAGCTTGAGTTGGAAGGACTTCGCGTGGATCATCTTTGGCACGAAGGTCTTCGGAGGAAGCTCGTCCAAACCCTCAAGTGGAGCCTAGTGGGGTCGCGGGACTACTACACGGAGCATATAATGTGAAGGACTCGATCTGCGAGGGTATATCTATCTTCACTTCTTTTTGTTTAATAGATATCAAACCTAAACCCTAATCAACTAGCTAAAGATCTTGGATAGTGTAAATTAGCACCCCAAAATTTTTAAAAATGGCACGCTTGATGCTTGTAAAACCCAGTGGGGGTGCTAGCGTACACTTTCATGGTATCAGAGCCAAAACTAGAAGATTAGACGATATTATTAGAAACACGAAACCGAAACAACTCCGAAACTGCAAACCCGAACACCAAGTTTCTGTCGATTTTTTAAAGGTCTCTAAAATTTTTTTAAACAAGTGCAGAATGTTACATGTGATGTAATTAGAACACCAAAGAAATTTGAGGGCAAAACTCCAAAATTGACCCGATGAGATAGCCCCAAAAAACCGGTTTCACCTTTTTTTATTGTAGCAAAAGACCTTGAAATTTTTATGGTGTTCTTATCTCTTGGTTTTGGGATTTCAGGTTATGTTTGATTTGTCCAAAATTACTTGTGATGTTAATTTTGTTTAGGGGCTAATACAGAGTGTTTCGTAGTCGTGTTTTTAATATTGTTTCGGGTTTAAGTTTGATATGGATGCAGTAGTTAGGATCCACATTAAATTAGTTTTTTGAAAACTAGTTTGTTTGTAAATCTAGTGTTTTAGTCTTGGATAATCGGTTGCCACGGAGTCTTGATTCGGATCAAAACTCTATCGCAATCGCGTATTGTACGCGAATACTCGCCAAATAACTTTGCTAGGTAGCCACGCCCCATTTTCCCGACCAAGTGACTGTAGGAGAACCCCGGTGCCAAAAGCATCCACTCGGATGCTTGTGGCCATGGTGTTCCGCCTTAGTGCACTTCGTCGACGGCATCGGAGGTGCGGCCATCTACTAAAGTTTCCGACGAGTATTCGATAATGTAGTCGGGAATCTTGTTGAAACCCCGACTAAGTAATTGAAAAGTGTTTTCAATTTGAGACTAAAATACAAGATTTATCTGGTTAGGCATGAAATTCGGAATATGAGATATTCCGGGTTTATGATGTCTAAGGAAATGCGGATTCTAATTATTGCAGTTTTACATTTCTTTTCTGTGACCGTAAGTGTAATACGTGGGGTATCCTAAATCTCGTTGCTATATGTCAACGAAATTTGGGATACGCGTATTTACTTATGTTGATGATATGTGATATTATATGTCGCTGATATGTTTTATTGGATCATCGTGATTGAATAGCCCGGGGATTTTATGTGAGATGAGAGTTTTTCAATTTTCATTCATGTAAAATTTGTATGTAATATTCTTTTATTATGGCACTTCCAGGTTGAGGATGATGTCACCATTGATTTATATTATTTACTTTTCCGCATTAGGATAGACCCAAGACGGGGGAGCACAAGTAACCGAGTTTTAAAGTCCAGTGGGAGACCATCTCAAGGAGTTGAGACCGGGTCTCCTAACTCTAGAATTGGTAGGGTTACTTGCCGCTCTCGTAGGGGTCTAGGTATGTGGGTTTGGCTATTCTTCAAGACCGTGGAATCCGTGTTTTATATTACTGGGTAAATTTAAAACACGGAAATCCTAGTATATCCAATATTTCATATGTTGCTTCTGCTGCTTGGTTCTGTGATGTGATCATATAACTGCGTGAGACGGATATTATATTATATATATGATATATAATGAATGTTGCTTATGTTTTGTACCCGCGCTAGTCCAGCCCCCGCTCTGCCGGTAGTTAAGTAATCTAACGGTGCATGACGGGGCCCAGTGGCGAATGCGGATGGCATAAGCGTACGTTCTATTTTCGTTTCACTTTTTGTAATGTTTAGGAAACATTAAATGATGGGACTTCATTAATGAGATTAATGAAAAGAAAGAAACCTAAAGATGTTGTAGAATTAAATTTTCAAAAAGGGTAGCTCTAGTTTTTGCTTTGCATAGTGGTATTCCTTGATGAATATCCAGCACCTCATTCGATGAGGAAAGAGCCGAGATCCCTTCACCGGGAGTGACCTCTTTAGCGAAACTAGCAAATACTACAACTCGCTCAGTTTTGTTTTTGATAAGCTTCTCTAGTTCTTACTTTGCATAATGGTATTCTTGAATATCCCGCACCTCATTCGATGAGGAAAGAGCCGAGATCCCTTCACCGGGAGTGACCTCTTTAGCGAAGCTAGCAAAAGCTTAAAAACACTCATTTTCTAAATCACTAGATTCTACAATGATATCAAGTTTATTACGCTCATGGTTTTCTTAAAAACCTGCGTAGCCCTCCGTCATTTCAGATAAGTACTATTTAATATTCGTGCTGCGTTTGTAGACCTCCGTCAAGGCGTAGTGTGCGGTAGCTGATTAGTGCTTATCTGCCGCATGTGATGCGATTGGATTAGGGTAGTCGTACGGCCTTATTGACCTCCGTCAAGGGTCATGCAGGTGGGTTTAATTCAATTAAGAAATGAACGTATTGAACTTGACTAGCGGCCTATGGTTTGTTGACCTCCGTCAAGGTCATAGGAAGCTAGGGGTAAAAACTATTATCGGGAATTTCAAGTGTTGAAATTTGCAATGAGACTGCATACCTTCTATGAGATAGTTGGATCACGATACTTACTGCGAGTAAGAGTTACTCCTGGGAGAGTTTTGCACTTTACAATTAGCTAATTCAGCAGGTGTCTAGAAAGGTGTCAACGGGGTTATACCTCTAGGAAAATGAGGTTTATTTTAATTAGGTCCGTACGAAAGCACGGGGAACCTCCCTCGGAGTACCGATACCTGCCTGGCCGAACGATTGGCGAACCTGTAGGGTGTAATTAATCCCGACTAATCTTACCTTTTAGGGTTTGAAGGAAGATTTGATAAAAACAGTGGGAGCCATCCTGATTAGATAAAATAACCAATCTAATCTTGTGAAGAGCGCACGCAAAGTGATTATCCTTCTTTCTCTCCTGGTAGCGACCAATGAAATGCCTTAATCAAGATAATAATATGGATGTATTGACCGAACCTACTTATTATACTGGTCTAGGTTCCGCTCTATCTTATGATTGTCATAAGTCTGAGCAAGGAATAGGGGAATATCCGGATTCCTACGCTACCCGAACGAAGAATAAGCATGTTGATGCATCTTCTTCGGGTGTGTTCGTAACCAAGAACCGTTTCTCAGTTACCTCTACGTCCTGGGTATTGGATATCGGATCAGGATCCCACACATGTAATTTGTTACATGGGCTATAGAAAGGTGGAGAACTGCGAAATACTGATATGTCTCTAGTAGTAGAGATGGTGCAATTGTTGCAGCCAAAACAGTTGGCAAATATCAGCTAGTGTTACTAACTGGCAAGACAATGATTCTGAGCAACTGTTATTTCGTATCAATAATATTATCAATATTTTCCTAAATCAAGTGTTGATTAGGTATGGTGCGTTGTATAACGGTATATATGTTCTAAATCAAAATACAGATCTAAGTATACAGAACATAGACATAAGAGGAACTATTCAGAAATGAACGAAGTTTTCTTGTGGCATTGTAGACTAGGTCATATCGATGAGATAAAACCAGCTAAAGTTCCATAAGAATGCATATTTGAATCCGTTCGAATTTACATCTTATGAAACTTGCCAGTCATGTCTCAAATGCTAGGTGACCAAATCTCCGTTTACTGGAAACGGAGAAAGAGCTATTGAACTCTTGGACAGATACATGGTGATGTATGCGATCCTATGTCTATAAATGCCAGGAATAGTTTTTCATACTTTTTTACATTCACCGATGTTCTCTCAAGATACGGATATGTGTTCTTGTTGAAACACAAATCTGAGTCTTTTTGAGAATTTTCAAGGAATATAAGTACGAAGTTGAGAACCAGATGGGTAAAGGTATTCAAATCCTTCGATATGATCGGGGAGTTGAATACTTGAGTACGGAATTCCAGGATTATTTAAAAGAGAATGTGATTCTCTCTCAGCTTACTCCTCCGTATACAGCATAGCACAACGGTATATCGGGGTGGAGGAATCGCACCCTATTAGATATGGTGCGCTCTATGATGAGTACTGCTGAGTTACCTATTTTTTTTTGGGGATATGCACTTGAGATAGCTGCATACCTATTGAATAGAGTTCCGACCAAATCTGTTGCCTACCACTCCATATGAGATATGGAATTGGAAGAGACCATCTCTTAAACGAGTTAAGATATGGGGTTGTCCGGCTTATGCTGAAAAGCAAACTCCAGACAAGCTTGAGGTAAGGTCAGTTCTGTGCAAGTTTGTAGGATATCCCAAACATTCGCGAGGGTATATCTTCTACCACACCTATGGTTTGTTTCTCGACATGCCACCTTTTTAGAAAAGAAATTTCTTGTGGAAGAAATTAGTGGTGATGAGGTAGAACTGGAAGATGTTCCATCAAAGCAAACTATAATTGATGATTTGATCGAACCGGAGGATTCAATAGTCCCTGACGAACCGCAGT
The DNA here is from genome assembly GCA_030015575.1 of Agapanthus africanus. Taxonomy (NCBI): domain Eukaryota; kingdom Viridiplantae; phylum Streptophyta; class Magnoliopsida; order Asparagales; family Amaryllidaceae; genus Agapanthus; species Agapanthus africanus. The sequence goes on from JASDDO010000016.1 coordinate 410,156,785, forward strand.
CACTCCGCAGATCTAGTTGGGTTCCTCATCCACCTGAGAGATACTACAGTTTTCTCATAGACGGTGGAAGCGAGGATTGCATCATGGATGATGATGACCCAACTAGTTTTCGTGCAGGCCATCATGACTAAGGACTCTGTGAAATGGCTGGATGCTATGCGATCTGAGATGGAATCCATGTACACCAACAAAGTGTTAACTTTGGAAGTTGCTCTTGAAGGGGTAAAACCCATCGGGAGCAAGAGGATCTTTGAGAAAGATAATTTGGTGTAGATGGAAAAGTTGAGACTTTCAAAGCTAGACTTTTAGCAAAAGGTTTTCATCTACGACCTGGTGTCGACTATGATGAAACCTCTTCTCCTGTCGCTATGCTTAAGTCCATCAGGATCATACTTGCCATTGCTACATACTATAACTACGAAATCTGGCAGATTGCACGTCAAAACCGCTTTTTTAAATGATGATTTAGAAGAGAGCGTGCATATGACACTGCCAGAGGACTTCGTAGACAGTTGGAGCAGCGGAAGCATGTGCAAGTTGCTTTAATCCATCTATGAATTAAAGCAGGTATCGCGGAGATGGAACATCTGTTTTGATAAAGCTGTCAAAGAGTTTGATTTCATCAAAAAGGTTGATGGACCATGTATATATAAGAAGGTTGTAGAGAGTATGGTTTTCTTCCTCGTATTGTACGTGGATGGTATACTCTTGATAGGAAACGATGTTCCTATGCTACACTCGGTAAAGCTCCTCTTATCACACAAGTTCTCCATGAAAGATCTAACTGATGCCTCCTACATCCTGGGGATATAGATTATAGAGATAGATCTAAATGGATTAAGGATTGCCCCAATTCAGGTACATAGACACCATGCTAAAGGGGTTTAGTATGGATGATTTTAAGCGTGGTAATGTACCCGCTTGTTCAGGAATCACTCTCTCCAAAGAGATGTCTCTCGGGACTGATTTGGAGAGGGCTCGCATATAAGGGATACCCTATGCTTCGGAAGTCGGGTCAATCATGTATGCGGTGTTGTGTACCAGACCGGATGTAGCTTTCTCACTAGGTGTAGTGAGTAAGCATCGAAAAGATCTTGGGGAAAAGCACTGGACAGCTGTGAAGAACGTTCTTAAGTATTTGAGAAGAACTAAAGAGATGTTCTTGGTGTATGGTAACGGTGAACTCCAGGTGGAGTCCTTTATCGATTCGAGCTTCCAGAGTGATAAGGACGACTGAAAGTCAGTCTTGGGTTTTGTCTTCACCCACAGTGCAGGGACGGTATGTTGGAAGGGTTCCAAGCTATATACCATAGCAGACTCGTTGATAGAGGCTGATTACATCGCTACCAACGGTGCTGCCAAAGAGGCTGTCTGGATGAATAGAGTTCATGAGATGAACTAGGTTCCTACCATTGAGCATCTAATACCTGTGTATTGTGATGACAATGGAGCTATAGCTTTGTTCTAGGAACTTCGGTCCCGTCAGCGATCCAGACATATTCTTAGACAGTATCACATGATCAGGGAGATGGTTGATCTCCGGGAGATCGAGGTTAGGAGAGTTGACACAGAGGATAACACAGTAGATCCACTCACCGAGGCCCTCCCCCAAATGCTATTCGAGAGACTTTTGGGACGTTGGGTATGAGATACTACAACAACTGGCCTTAGTGCAAGTGGGAGATTTTTAGGAATATGTATGCCCTAGAGGCCATTATTGTTGATAAAGTGGATGCTTGGACATATATATAGAAGACTTTATTGCTCAACATGATAGTATGCTATCTGGTTACCTTTATCTTAACATGTATACTGATATTTTTATACTGTCTGTCTCTTACATATTGATAAAGCCCTTGGGATATGTACTTGACTACCAGGATTATGATGAGATCATACTAGTGGGGCCAGGATGGTCCAAAAGTACATCCTTTAACTGTTCCTAGTCGAGGGGATATCGAGACAAGGCATCGATATTCCAGAGTAGACTAGTGTGTACGTTTCTTGTCCCTTGGAGGGCGATGGTTGATCCCACAACCATTGGTGTGTGACATCAAAGATTGTACATAGGTTCTCATTAAAGAATGGGTACATCAAACGTACTTGCCGAGGACTCTTAGTTGGTATTATACCTATCGTCAGATAGCAGTCCTCTGGTGATACTGGTACAGATTAGTCTGTAGACCCGAGATCGTCATAGAGTCTTGTGTGGCTCCCACTGTGCTTTGATTTCCTCCCTACCACGCTTAAGAGGAGTTGTGAAAACAGGTGGATTTTGGGTACAATCCCGAGTCACATGGTGGCAATGAGCGATAGGAGGGGTTTCGTCTCTCCCGGTATTGGGGGTTAATGTTGCGCTATTCCCGATTGGCAATAACTGGAAGTCCCTGGCCAGGGCTGCTGCTAAGATTTACTGATAAGAGTTATCAGTAGTTGCTCGAACCGTTATAGGCCAGACATCGGCATGACTTATCACGTTACTGGGGTCTGACGTTTACCACCCCTAGACATGATATGCGACATATCAGACGAAAAGACTGGACTGTACGGTAGTATTACCGATAGGCTTCATGGAGAGTTTGGACAAGCTTACTTATTGATCTTCATATCGCTCAATACTCGGGTAGCCGTTACGTCCAGCTAGTACCGCTGACGGCTTGTAGGTGATTGATGTGATCATCGCCTACTGCTGGCATATTGACGAGTCTTTAGAGTCCTATACAGAAGTTTCCTGGTTCAAGCGAAATGAAGTAGGACACATATGTAATATGTGTGTGGGCCTGATTAAATAAGTGTATGTGATACCGTATTGTAATCTGGCAGTTATCTGTTATCGGTTAGGTTATATGTGATATAACCAGATTATCGAATCAAGTGTTGATTTGATAATGTGATATACAGATAAATGATATTAGTCGGTGATATGTGATATAACCGAATTATTAAATTAAGTATTGATTTAATAATGTGATATATATTATATTTGATATAATTATATCTTAACTAATATCATTAGCTCACTAAATATTTTCTTATACGTATTAATATATATATGATATATATATAGCATGGCATGAATTCTATTTTGTGAAAATAGAAATGAGGTGGAAATTGAGAGCATGGATGAAGGCATGGGCTTTATTATTTGTTTATTCATCTTGACTCACTATTCAAGAATGGTTGCAATTTCATATTGCAAATAATTGCATGCTTGAATGAGTGAGGGTTAAGGGTTGCCATTCACTCTCTCATTCATTCAACACTTGAGCTCATTCTTGAGTTGCTCCTATTGTTGCTCTCTTGCTCCCATCTTCTTCCTCTTCTTAATGCCACCATGGTTCAAGCTTCAACCCTCACATATGATGTGAATCATGAAGCTTGAACACATATTAGTGAGCCTCAGTACCCCTACTTCACCATCCTACACTTGACTAGCGATCATGTGTAGCGTGTTTCCTACACTAAAAGAGTTTGGTGTAGAGATAGTTTGAGTTGGAGGGACTTCGCGTGGATCATTGATTGATGTCAAAAATTGTAGTTTACCGTAATCAGAAACGGCGTCGCTTTGCAGCTAGCCGGTGAGTACGGGTCGATCCACAGAGATGGGTAAATTTCTTTAATATGTTTTAACGAGTTGATTCAAAGTGTCGTTTTGGTTGATTTCTAAAATCTATAAAAAACTGGATCTTAATTAATCTAATTTAAAAGTCTTGCTAGGGTTAGGTTTAGGGGAAGTTTTGGAGATTAACGTTTTCTTCACCGCTTTCAATGCCTTCTTTTTTGGATCTATTAGGTGTTACGGTAATTGTCAATAAAGTGGATCCGAATCTTTTGGGAAGATGTTTCTTCCTCTAGATTCGCATCCTTCCTTTGTTGATAATTACCCTAACCCCCATGGAAAACACGCGCAACCGGCCCTTTATACTACGGTTCATCGTTACCTCGAGGGGTAGGATGCCGTAGGGAGCGGTTGTGCGCGCATGCATGGAGTTCTAACTCTTAGGTGAATGTGGCATTGAAAGGAGTGAGAGATCTCATCTCTCAACCCTTTTCCTAAGGCTAACCCTAACAAGCGAGGGGATTACTCGCTCATTAGGGGATGAGAAAACATTTAATTAAAGGAACAAAAATAAAATTACTTACTAATTCGATGGCTCCCTCTAAGCAAGAAGAACAGATCTGAATAAACTCCCAGAAAGTCTGAATTTTATTGATTGAAAAGAGGCATCCATTTTACAGATCTGTAATTACAATTTATAGGAAAACAGAAAACCTAGGGTTACAGACTCTCGCACATGTGAAATTACAGATTTGCCTACGGAAAATCTAAACACCCGCACCGACGCACCGATACACTAAAAATCCACCGACACGGGCTCCAAACGGCCGCGGAACCGCGGCGCAAGGCTAGGTTTGGCCGCGGTTCCGCGGCCAAACAGAGGAATTAGTGCATGAAACTTATGGGCTTGGTTCAGGGCTTCATGGGCTTTTTACTTTTATACTTGTTTTCTCTTTTTGGCTTTTGGGGCTTCTCCAGATCTTCAGTGAAAACTTGTACGTATCTTTTGACCGTTCACTTGACATTTTGGACCTTGCACTAGCTTGACTAGGATCTGTCTACTTGTTCGTCAAAAGTCCCTTTTCTGTATCAGCTTTCGTCTTTTTCACTGTATTTGCTCCAAGAGCCTGTATCCTGTAACATGCAACAAAAGTGCGTCAAGAGTACCTGTTTATTTCTAAAACGGATAAGAATAGGGGAATGATAAATGCAATATTATGGTCTGAACAAATACCCCCAAACTTATCTTTTGCTCGTCCTCGAGCAAACTTATTATTTTTATTCACTAAAATCCTAACCGCACTTTCGCAGGGAAACGCGATTGCACTGAGCACGTGCAACAAGCCGTTAAACCTCTAGGTGTCCCTAGTAGGAGGAGTGTTGTCTCCTGAGGGTTTTCAGCGGATTACACCCACAAAATCCTATCAATTTGGCCCATTAACTTTTGTTCTCCAATTAAGTTTTCTAACTAAGAATTCTATTATCATCGACCCGCAAATTATCCACCCATATTCTTCACACTTCCTCATTATTTAACTTAAGATTATATATGTTATGCAGACCTACTTAGCTTTCGGCATTTCTTAAGTTTTCCTTTTAGGGTTCCATCTCCACTTAGGAATTTCTATCAACTCTATTAAAGATATAAGTTCTATTTTTCATTCCTCTCTCTTATCTAAATTCCAATCACATATCCCTACGTGTGTGTATAGATCACCCCTACACTTGGAAATTCAAATCAAGTAATCATACTCTCGTCCATTGTCCAAAGCACTTATTAATTAGTGAATTTTTAAATGAAATTTGCTTACACATCCTTCATGCGACAGTTAATACTTCTTGAGGTACCAACAACCGATTACAAGATGCGTTAGCACTTTAAAGCGTACTTCCTAGTTTTGCAACACCCAAGGCTTTAGCAGTGACTCCCAAACCAGTTGGTCTAAGGCACTAGGTGATGAAGCACCCTCGCTAAATATTTTTCTATTTTTGCAGCCTTAAGTAATCACAAAAACCAATGTCCATTTTTTTCTTTATTCACTTTTTTTTTCTTTTATTTTCTTCGTACTAAGGACTTTAGACAAGAGCATTTCAAGGTCTCTTCTACTATTCCAAGTTTCAAGGTGCGTGATTGTGCAAATTGTAGGGTATACATTTTCAGAATCTAGACTTAAGCTAGGAACTATTTTTCAAACTTATACTCTAATAAGAACATCAATACTCTTCCCTTGTTTCGACTTAGCCCAAGAAGTCAACCCAAAATTTGCCTATTTCTAAATAAACTACAAGGCATATACTTTTTACCGTTAAACTTTAAGAAAGGTTATTTTTAGGGTTTTTAATTCACTAAGTCTAAGATCTAGTTGTTCCTAACCAGTTAACCTATTTGTCAAACTCTAGTTAAATAAGCCAAAATTGAATACAATAATTTTTATAATTTTTCAAAATTTTTCAATTTTTATGGGTTTTCAAATAAGTATACAAATGCAAAAATATATACAAATGAATGCGAAGGAAGAAGACGTACCGAGCATACCCCCAAACTTGAACTTGACAGTGTCCTCACTGTCATACTAAACCAAGAGGGTCAAAATATCGGCACTTCCCTGTTTATTTATTTATAATTTTTTTTTATTGTTAAAAATATATATATATATATATACAAAAAGGCTCTCCCCCAAACTTCATTTAAACTATGTTAGACATTACTGCCAAACTTTGTATAGACCAACACCAACCAGTTGAAAATTTTATCAGTAAAGAGTATTGGTTGGTGGAAGAATAAGTTGTAGCAATCCGCAAAGAATTGGGAAAGATAGAAGTAGTGGTAAGGGAGGTGTGGAGGTGAATATACAGGTGATGGTGATGCATCGAAACGAGAATGTAAATGATCAGCAATCGGTGGAGTGTTGGCATTCTCGTAGCTTATTAAAAGAAATGGGGGTATTTCAACTTCTAAGGGAGGTTGACTCACCACAATACCCCCAAGATGTTCCTGTGGGTCCTTTATTAACTTGGCATCATCCATCAATTGTGTATGATATTCAATTATGAGGGAACTTATCTCCTCGATGTCCGCCATAGTCCAATCGAAAACTTGCCGCCTATCTCGTAAGACCATTAAAAGGGCGTTCTCTTGCTCGAAGGCTAGAGAGGCCGATATGATAATTGGAAAGGTCTCATTCTCACCTATGTAAGCATATCTAAGGTAAGACGGCAAGGGCATGAGTTCGAGTTTTGGAGGCGAAAGAATCATTTCGGAATCTACCTCGAACTCAAAGGACTCCAACACAGGTTCGAAATCACTGCAAACAACCGATTCGGATGGCTCGACTAACTCATCCAAAAATTCAAAAGCCTCATATTCGGGCTGTGAGTCGTCATCATCCAAAAAAGTAAAACATTCATAATCAATATCGGTTGTGTCAACGGTGGTAGGCTCAAGGAGGGATGCACTAGTGGCGTCAAAACTGTTTTCATCAAATAGAAATCTCTCAAGCTCGCAGTCCTCCTGCGTAATTTCGTGAATAGAGCAAACTTCTCGTGTACTAGTTTTAGGCACGGGGGGCAGACTTCCCATCTTATAAATATTGAACTCACTAGACATCTTCCCAAAGGATAGAGTCATGGAGCCATTGCGACAGTTTATTACAGCATTGGAAGTGGCCAAAAATGGTCGACCTAGGATCACCGGAATTTGGTTTCTTGGGTTAGCAACAGGTTGTGTATCCATAACAATAAAATCAACGGGGAATATGAACTCCCCCACTTTGATCAACACATCCTCTAGCTGACCCCTTGGATGGGTGATTGATCGATCAGCCATTTGGAGAGTACAACGAGTGGGTTTCAACTCTCCAACCCCTAATTGTTCGTACACGGAGTAGGGAATCAGGTTAACACTAGACCCAAGATCTAAAAGTGCTCGATTAATTTTCTTATCCCCAATTGTGATTGAAATCGTAGGACAGCCGGGGTCCTTTCGTTTTTGGGGTAAGGTTTGATGGTGGTTAATAGTATTGCTCACTGCACTAGCCACTAGCACTTTCTTAGGTACTTGAGAAGCTTTTCTCTTTGAGGTGCATAAGCCCTTTAAGATTTTCGCGTATGAAGGGACTTGTTGGATTGCATCCAAGAGAGGTATATTTATGCTAACCTGCTTAAATAACTCCACAATCTTTTCCACTTGTGCAGTTGGTTTATTAGGACTCAATCTGTTTGGAAATGGTGCATTTTGAAAATTAGTCGAGTCAAATGTCTGTGGAGTAGACTGTGGATTAGGAACGGATCCCGGTGTAGATGTGTTCGTGTTGTGAGAAATGGGTCCGTTAGAGCTAGAAGAAGTAGAGCCGTGTGAAGGGTGGAGAATAGGCTCTAAAGAAAAAGGTGAAGAAGAAAGTGAAGAAAATGAAGAAGGGGAAGGTGACGATGGAGAAGAAGAAGAAGAAGAAGAAGAAGAACCACCGGCGGGGATGTCATCGCTAGTTCCCACATTATTTTGCAACACTCTTCCGGATCTCAACGTGGTCACCGTATTTACATTGTGATTGTGATATGCGTTTTGTGGGTGACCGGGATTTGGCAATGGTTGAGATGGAAGCTTTCCCTTTTCTCTCTCGCTCAACGCCGCAGTTAATTGTGCAATTTGCGCCTCAATAGATTTGATACTTTGATCGTGTGAGGCATTGTTATTCATTAAAGATTGAACATAACTTTCAAATCTTGCTGCGGATTTTGTAGATTGCTTGAGAAATGCTTCTAAACTTTTCTCGAGCGAGATAACCTTATCATCATTTGGTTGAACTAAATTGATCGTTTGATTTGTGTAAGGTTGTTGTTGGAAAGGTTGCTGGTTTTGAGTTTGTAAAGGTGCTTGTTGTTGTTGTGGAGGAGGAGGTCTTTGAAAATTATTATTTCCTTGGACTTGTTGATTTTGGTTCCAAGCGAAATTAGGGTGACTCTTCCACCCCGGATTGTATGTCGAAGAGTACGGATCGTTTCTTTGTCGTTGCTGAAATGCAGTATTGACCTGATCCTGTCCTTGAATAGGTGCATTATAAGGACACTCTTCGGTTAGATGCGATGGATTCGCACAACAAGCACAAACAGTTCATGTGGGTAGAGTAAGGGCAGGAGAAGACGATGAGATTTTGGTCTCAATGGCTTCTAGCTTTTTCATAAGTGAGGTTATCTCGGCCTTCATAGCAATCGACATATCTACTTGATGTATGCCTGCCCTAGATTGACCACTAGAAGAGGATGATGTGGTCTTGGTACTCTCCCACTGAATTGTTTGCTCACTAAGGTCCTCAAGAAACTGCCACGCTTCATCACTAGACTTTGAGAGAAAATGACCTTGGCATATTGTTTCTAGCAACTGTTTCGTTGCTGCGTTCAATCTCTCGTATAATGTTTGGCAAAGTTGCCAACTTTCGATCCCATGATGAGGGCATTGAACAAGTAGGTCTTTAAATCTCTCGAAACACTTCCAAAATGGTTCGGAAGGAAACTGTGAAAATTGTATAATCTCGTTACGGATTCTAGCAGTTTTGTGATGAGGATAGAACTTTTTCAGAAAAGCTCTCACAAACTCGTCCCAATTTCTAATGGAATGTGATGCGGTGCTGTATAGCCACTTCTCGGCTAGGTCACATAAGGTAAAAGAAATGACCCTTAACCTTATAGCGTCATCACTTAATTGGGTCGTCTTCATCATAGCGCACACATTTTGGAATTTATTGATAAAGATATATGCATCTTCAGATTCCAAACCATGAAATTTTGGCAGCATATTGATGAAATGTGGTTTTATTTCAAAGTTGTCCCTATTTGCCGGTGGGGGTGAAAGACATGTAGGTAAAGAAGTGCGGACGGGGTAGAAGAGATCCTGGAGCGCAACTCGTGCGGGCGCTACAACAGGCGGAAGATTCGGGTTATTCGCACCTAACGGAGGTGGAATCATTCCCGTCGGTAAGGTATCGTTGGGGTCGTGTCCCGACATACCTTCGAAAGAAGAATTTAAAGGTGGATGTAGGGAAATGGAGGGAATTTCGACGAAGGGTTCGTCGAAGGGTTCGTCGGTCGGTACCAACGAAACACGGACTAATCGGGCGTTAGTATCCCTAGTCCAAAGTGACATACACTAAAGGAGTAGTGTAGTCAGAAAAAATAGAAAAACAGAATGTGGGGGTAAGATAACGTCAATGGAGGGAAGTGATGGAAGTGAGTTGCAAGGTTTCCTAGCGATAAGTTGCAAGTTTTTGAAAAGATTTATATATATATTTTTTTAATTTTGTGTGAGTTTTGCAAAGAGGTTTTTGAAATGGGACTCGTGACACAAATGTATCAACCACACATGCACAATCAGGCCTAGATCTAGGGTCGCTTAGGTCTGCTAGACAGCTCCTAATTAGGGCTAGAAATAGGACCTCAAACCGCTTCTTCACGGACAAATACGGCCAGGTAAGTGGGAAGGAACCACCACTACAGTGGGCCTAATTAATAACCACTAGCCTAGACACCGCAATGTCGGTTAGGATAAACGGCCGATGTCTATACTAGTCCTTTTCCTATTGAGCTCGATGTCCTTAGGTCTGAGTCTAGTCTTTTTTTATTTAATTGTGGTCGATGCAAAATGCTTTAGGTGTTTTCTGGGGTCCTGGGAAGGGTGATGAAATCCCCACCCAATCTGAGTTTGGTCAATTAGCCCCTTAAAGTCCGATTAAATTATGCAAAACAATAAAAATTCACTTGCAATCAATTTTTTTAGCGCGGCGCAAAGAAACCTGCAGAAAATCTGTTATTTAGAAGGGGAAGAAAGACTCTTTACGCAAAGAATTCCTGCAGACAATTTTTTACAGTGGATACATAGAGGTTACAGAGGGGAGAAGGAGAATCAAACCCACAAAATTTAATGTGCTGACGTGGCAGTCAGAGCGCGGAACCGCGGCGGGAGCCCTGTATATGCGGCGGAAACGCGACAGGATTAGGGTTTCAGGTTCTGAAAAAAATTGTACTGCTTCTCTGTCCAAATTCTCCTCTGTTCTTCTGCACCAACTTCTGTTTCGTTCTTCTGTAAATTTCCAGATTTGCAATCCTTCGCTGTTCCTGCAAGATTCAAACAATAAACCCTTCAAACAGATCAAAATTGATAATTTTTGTATTTTTTATATTTTCAGATTTTTATAATTTTTAAAATTTATATCAACCCGAAAATTCACAAAAAGAAAAATTACGCCATCCCCGGCAACGGCTCCATTTGATTGATGTCAAAAATTGTAGTTTACCGTAATCAGAAACGGCGTCGCTTTGCAGCTAGCCGGTGAGTACGGGTCGATCCACAGAGATGGGTAAATTTCTTTAATATGTTTTAACGAGTTGATTCAAAGTGTCGTTTTGGTTGATTTCTAAAATCTATAAAAAAACTGGATCTTAATTAATCTAATTTAAAAGTCTTGCTAGGGTTAGGTTTAGGGGAAGTTTTGGAGATTAACGTTTTCTTCACCGCTTTCAATGCCTTCTTTTTTGGATCTATTAGGTGTTACGGTAATTGTCAATAAAGTGGATCCGAATCTTTTGGGAAGATGTTTCTTCCTCTAGATTTGCATCCTTCCTTTGTTGATAATTACCCTAACCCCTATGGAAAACACGCGCAACCGGCCCTTTATACTACGGTTCATCGTTATTTCGAGGGGTAGGATGCCGTAGGGAGCGGTTGTGCGCGCATGCATGGAGTTCTAACTCTTAGGTGAATGTGGCATTGAAAGGGGTGAGAGATCTCATCTCTCAACCCTTTCCCTAAGGCTAACCCTAACAAGCGAGGAGATTACTCACTCATTAGGGGATGAGAAAACATTTAATTAAAGGAACAAAAATAAAATTACTTACTAATTCGATGGCTCCCTCCAAGCAAGAAGAACAGATCTGAATAAACTCCTAGAAAGTCTGAATTTTATTGATTGAAAAGAGGCATCCATTTCACAGATCTGTAATTACAATTTATAGGAAAACAGAAAACCTAGGGTTACAGACTCTCGCACATGCGAAATTACAGATTTGCCCACGGAAAATCCAAACACCCGCACCGACGCACCGACACACTAAAAATCCACCGACACGGGCTCCAAACGGCCGCGGGACCGCGGCGCAAGGCTAGGTTTGGCCGCGGTTCTGCGGCCAAACAGAGGAATTAGTGCATGAAACTTATGGGCTTGGTTCAGGGCTTCATGGGCTTTTTACTTTTATACTTGTTTTCTCTTTTTGGCTTTTGGGGCTTCTCCAGATCTTCAGTGAAAACTTGTACGTATCTTTTGACCGTTCACTTGACATTTTGGACCTTGCACTAGCTTGACTAGGATCTGTCTACTTGTTCGTCAAAAGTCCCTTTTCTGTATCAGCTTTCGTCTTTTTCACTGTATTTGCTCCAAGAGCCTGTATCCTGTAACATGCAACAAAAGTGCGTCAAGAGTACCTGTTTATTTCTAAAACGGATAAGAATAGGGGAATGATAAATGCAATATTATGGTCTGAACAATCATCTTTGGCACGAAGTTCTTCAGAGGAAGCTCGTCTAAACTCTCAAGTGGAGCCTAGTGGAGTCGTGGGACTACTACACGGAGCATATGATGTGAAGGACTCGATCTACGAGGGTATAGCCATCTTCACTTCTTTTAGTTTAGTAGATATAAAACCTAAACCCTAATCAACTAGTTTAAAATCTTGGATAGTGTAGATTAGCACCCCGAAATTTTTTAAAATGGCACGCTTCATGCTTGTAAAACCCAGTGGGGGTGCTAGCGTACACTTTCATCAATCTTGCCGGCCATGAACCGGTGGTGAGTGGTGAGATTTCTGCTATTTTTTGGTGTCGCTTTGTATACTTCAATGCATATGTTTGATTTCTGGATGACTTTTCATTTTACGTGTAGTGCACGTGCAAGTCTTTGGTCTTCTAAACAATTAAAAGAAAAATCAACAAAAAGATAATGTGGCTGGGGGGATTCGATCACAGGGCTAATGTTACAACAGTGCAAGGCTTTACCAATGAGCTACAAGTGCTTTCTTTCTGTTCAAAAGAAAATTAAATTTATAACTTGTGCTCAGGTTTAGGTATTCCTTTCTGTATTTTTGAAAAATTTTGTACAGAAAGTTTAAGATTGTTACATTCTACCCTCCTTATAAAAATTTCGTCCTCGAAATTTGTAGAAGGAAAGTGTAACAGATTCAAGAAAATTTGGTGATAGAACTATTGATAGTGCATGAAAAATATTTGGAAAAATTAAAGAATGCAAAAGTTTTGGTAAGATGTGAGCGAATTATCAGGGTTACCTTGGTCTACAGTCTCGGCTTCTACGGCTGCTAAAGTGAAAGTCTGATGCCAGGTTACATTCCTCCTAACTGGAAGCACATTCCTCTGTCTCTGCCCTCGAGGCATGTTCCTTAGTGCCTGATGGAATTGACGATTAGGCTGTGCAGGAGGTCTATGTGGAGGTGGAGCTGGGAGAGCAAGACGAGGTGCAGGAGCCTGAATAGCTGGCCGCTGCGGATAAGTGTTGTGAGTTGGAACTGTGTTGAGTCTATAAGGACATGTTCCAATTCCATGATTGGATGTGCCACAAACTAAGCACAGGCTTTTTGCGTGCCTACAGTCCTTCCATAAGTGTCCATCTCTTTTGCAGTAGAAACAAAAATCTGGACTCTGCTGGTTATTTATTTCTTCTGGTCTCCTGGGTTCAAAAGTTGGCCTTGAAGAGGCTCCTCCTGCCATCTGAGTGGCAGGGCGCTTCGTTCCGGCAGATTGAGGTCTGCCCTTCCTCTTTATTACTGCCTGATATCGACGAGCAGCTTTCAAAGCCAGGTCGTGGGTTGGGAAATCCCGTGTAGCTAAGGCAGCTTGGATTTCCTGGTCTAACCCTTGCTGAAATCGTCTGGACCTGATCTTAACAGTCGGTATCAAGTGTGCCGCGAACCTGTTGCAGTCTTGTGTTAGCTGTGTAGTATGTGATATTTGAAAATCGAACATTGAGATATCTTACCTACCGAGTATGGTAAACTCAGCATCATATTCATCCACTGATTTGGTCCAAATCGAACCCTATTGTAAATGGATGAATTATTGTTCCATGTCAAATCGGGCAGTCTCTGGGAAGTATTTTGCATAGAACATGTCGCGAAAGGTCCTCCATTCGATCGGTTGGTCAAGACGGTTTTCTTCTGCCTTCCACCAAACTTGGCGTTGTCAGTGAGTTGCAGCTTCGCAACTCGTACCCAAGCGATCTCTAGCACTTGTGTTGCTGCCAGATCATCCTCAACACTCTAAGCGCATTCTTCAGCTTCTAGGGGGCTCTTTTTTCCTGAAAATTGTTTTGGGTGCAATGCCCGGAATTGCTTCACTCCGGGCACTTCCGTTTCTGGACGGTTCATTAGAATAGCAGTCTGCTGCTGCTGTCCTTCCAGGAGGTTTCGGATTGCCTCAAGCAGTACCGTCTACTCATTGATCGGAGCAGCGATGGTAAGCGTAAGCGATTGAGGTGGTGTGTTGTTGAAGTTGGTGCTGGTGTTGTTTGGAGAATTCATAACCTTGAAAGAAAAATAGGGTTAGGACAGATTCAAAGTATATGAAATTGTAAGATTCAAAAAATATGAATTATAGATAATATTTTTAGTTGCCGATTCTTGTGTTATATTGCTTAGAACTTCATGCAGAATTGACCCGCATGTCCATACAGAACTGACCTACATGGGCCGCCAACAAAACCTGTCACGCTCTGCTTCCCAGTGTACGGTAAGGAGGCGCGACGAGGTCCGCTACGTATTTACTCCAAAAGAAATACGCTAAGCGTATCTAAGTAATATAAAGTAAAAAGTACACAAGAGTCATGAATATAATGAACAACAACTTTATTTATTAAACAATTTTTTACAGGTACAATTGGAAATGTAAATACAAAGATGGAATACAATGCCTAAACAATGGCATAACTGAAATGAAAAGTATGTACAAATAAAGTCTAATGCTCCGGGTTTTCTGTGAACTGCTCCAAGTGCTCCTGGCCGGTCTCGAACTTTTCAGAGTCGGGTCCTCCTGACAACATTCCAAAGAAGAAGAGAAATAGGAATGCCGTCAGCGAACAATCGCTCGGTAAGTCCCAAAGATGGGTAGAGGTAGAATAGACAGAAAAGAGAGTACATCTATTATAATGTTTGATTGTTATGTTAACGTAGTTGTTGTAGGTTAGTATAGAATATGCCAGTGTATACGAGAGGAGTCAAACTTACACCGTGGACTTTGGTAACCCGTAGTACAAGGCTCTGTCGAAAATACCACAGAACAATGACATGGATGTAATTGCGTCTTTTAGTGACCACCTCGTGCCACCTTTAACATATTCCATACCGGTCTACCCTTTTATATACCCCATAATGTCTTATTGTATTGATTGTACTGATTGTATTGTCTTGTAGTAAATGGAAGACTTGCCGAAATCATGATATCAGTAAACGGAATGGATATAAATGGATAGTCATGTAAACAGAGTATATCCATGGTTCGGTTCAGTCATGTTCATGTTGTTATTGATTGCATTCTGATGTTCATGGATTCATATTGTATTGCAGTTATACTTGAATTGAATTCAAGTTAGATTATAATCAGATTTGACAATGACTTGAACCGAGTCAGACATTTAAACAGAATTGAAGTCCTCATTGTTTTGGAGTTATCGGTAACTGCTGCACATGGACGACAGGATTTGTCTCTTTTTCCAAGACAATTACCGTGTTACCTTAGATAGGCAAGCACCCATATTCTCCGGCTCGCCGAGGCTCAAGAGACTGGTCCCGCTTAAACCTATATTTATTAGGGTCCTTATGGTAATTTAGTATAACTTGAGGGGGATTTATGTAAAAATAGTTTTGATATAATTTCAAAATACACCTCAAGTATTTAATTATCGTCTTTAGGGTTTTCATAGATGTATATTTTATAAAAGTGAAATTTCTAGTGAGTAGAACATAGTTTTCATTGTATATGGTATTTTAATAAAAAATTGGAATTTGTACTGTATTGAAATGGTAGTTTCATGTAATGGCGATTCCTTTGATTTAGACAACATGGAATATTTGTATAATATATTTAAAATAGATCTTTTGATAATATTCATATATATATATATATATATATATTTATATATTTAATAAAAATAAATTTTATTTATTTTGTAGAAATCTCATTTTCTTAAATATTACATTAAAAATTCCATCGAGATTGAATACTCCTGGCGGAGGTCTGCATCTCACTCTACTAGGCCCGAGGACGTGCGATAACCCGTACCATCCCTATCATGGTTCCCCAAAATGGGTTGTAGAGACGTATTTGCAAGGAATTAATTAACACTCTTTTTAAAGATAACAGTTTTTTAATTGTTTAAGGTATTTATTCGTATAAGCGTATTATCCCATAATCTAGAATCCCAAAACTTATCGTGGTATGTCAAAAATATGTGTTGTGATGAGGTAGGTCATTACCTCATGAGTTATCTAAAGGTAATACGGTTAAATTGAATATTTACAAGTTGTTTGTAACATGATGGTATTTTACTGTAAAAGTGAAATAAAAATTTCAACATGTATTATGTTGAGATGAAACTTGTTCTAATATATTTATTTATGTTTGTTAAACATTATGAGAGAATATTGTGATTTATTGTTTAAGAAAAATGGAGTTTTAAAGAAAAGAGAGTCGGAAGTTGGAATAACACCGCTTCCGAAGAGTTTTGAAAAGAAGATGTTTTAGAATAGTAGAAGAGGAGGAGAGAGGGGACTTACAGGCTATTAAGATAGAGGGGAGGTAGGGTAAGACTATGGAATCATCGGGGCGTCGTTTCGTCGCCGAAATCTTCTTGAAACATTATCGGAACTTCGCTCTTTACTAACTCCACTTGCACAACTTAGGACATGGAAATTTTTGAGAGTTTTTTTAATGAAATTTTGAGTGAGGAGGAGTGAAATGTGATGTGGTATTTATAGGGAAAATTAGGGTTTATGGTAATAAAGAATAGAATTAAAATGTGCATTAAAATATGAGTTAATGCCCATTTTTAGTTCTCTGGAAAATGTGCAGAAAAATCAAACAGTATGAGGGGAGTGGGGTAGGCCAAGGGGTGCTAGGCAAAAGAATTGGGGACCATCCCCTACGGGGGGCCCGGCGGTGCCGGCTCTCGCATCAATCTCGCTGGCCATGAACCGACGGTGAGTGGTGAGATTTCTGCCACGTGTTGGTGTCGCTTTGTATACTTCAGTGCACATGTTTGATTTCTGTGCGACTCTTCATTTTACGTGTAGTGCACGTGTAAACCTTTGGGCTTCTAAAAGATTAAAATAAAAATCAACAAAAAGATAATGTGGCTGGAGGGATTCGATCACAGGGTTACTTTACAGCAGTGCAAGACTTTACCAATGAGCTACAAGTGATTTCTTGCTGTTCAAAAGCAAATTAAATTTATAACTTGTGTTCAGGCTTAGGTATTCCTTTCTGTATTTCAGAAAAATTTTGTACAGAAAGTTTAGGGTTGTTACAAATTTCCTTCCCTTGAATATTGAAATTCAAGATAAACCGGACGTAGGTAGAGGGGACAGACTGTAGAATCAAGTCTGTATGTAACTCGTTCTTCAACGTGGTTCCAAGATCCGCGAGCTCTTCAATATAGCTGATCATCTTAAGGACGTGGTCCCCTAAAGATAACCCGACAGCCAACCTCGCCTAAAACAATTTCTTCGAGGTCTCGTATCTTGCGATACGAGATTGCTCTCCATATAAATTCTTGGTATGGAGGAAGATGGAAGCTAAGTCCATCTTCTCATGCCGCCTCTGATATTCATTATCCATTGAGGTCCGCACGAAGCACTTGGCTCTCGCACAGTCTATTTCCCATGTCTTGCGGATCTCAACATCCGCGATGGTGGAATCTGGATCTGGGACGGCGGGGCCTTTGGTAGTAAGAAGGTAGCCCAGCTTGTTATAGGTTATGGTCATCTGGACATTTCTTATCTAATTTTTATAGTTTGGTCCCGTCAATATATTTTTATCTAGTATTAACTTAAGCCCGATCATTTTGGTCACTGCAATTAGGAGAGAGAGAAGAAAACACTCAGTATGATGCTCTTGTAAGTTTAGATTGGTTATTAGTTTATCTAAACAGGATGGCTCCCACTGTTTCCTTAAATCCCCTTTCAAACCTTAAAAGAAAAATTAGTCGGGATTAATCGCACCTTACAATTCTTGCTTAACTTTTTGTCCAGGCTAGTGTCGGTACTTCGAGAGAGATTTTCCAACGCTTTTG
Organism: Agapanthus africanus; assembly: GCA_030015575.1. Lineage (NCBI taxonomy): Eukaryota > Viridiplantae > Streptophyta > Magnoliopsida > Asparagales > Amaryllidaceae > Agapanthus > Agapanthus africanus. The sequence goes on from JASDDO010000016.1 coordinate 410,174,683, forward strand.
CGAAATTACTTAATTACATAATCTCTTTTCCCTGGAGGCGTAGCCCCGCTAACACCGTTTTAGGCACCTACTTGGTTTATAGTATTGATTGTTTAAGTGAAAAACACTTCCAAGAAGTAACAAAACTCACGGTGGGATCGGGATCTAACCATCTTTGTGTGACAATTTTGAAGGAATCCTATCAAAATCATCACACTACAGATGGTATGCAAAACTAGCAAGTTTCCTTTTCTTTTGAAACTCCCGATGTGGATTTTTGCCCCAGGCGCTCATGACCTTGACGAAGGCCAAAATATCATAAGATGCAAGTCAAGTTCTACTCGTCATTGTCCAGGTTAATCTGAACCCATTCGTACAAACTCTCGACGAAGGCCAAAATAGCGGTACGCCTGTCCCAGATTAACACATCTATCTATGCTACAGATGATACCCAGCAGCTATCAATCACTATACCTTAGCGAAGGTCAAAATACATAGCTTGAATACTACTGAATACCTATCTGAAATGACGGAGGGCTACGGCTGGTTTTGGCGAAAACCGTGAACGTAATGAACTTGATATAGTCGAAGGAAGCATGATAGCTTTTAAAAGGAGTGGTTTAGGCTCTGCATTTAAAAGTTGTTTTTCAAGAAAACCGGGTGGTTTTGAAATTGTTCGAACGATTTAATTTTGGTTTGTTTTCTTTGCATTAATGAATATTAATGCTGTTTCATCATTTAACCCTATCATTGCAGGAAGAAACTAAAATAAAACATACGCTTATCCCATCCGCATTCGCCACGGGGTTCCATCATGCACCGTTAGGTTATTTAATTAACGGAAGAGCGGGGTCTGGACTAGCGCGGGTGCAAAACATAAGCAACACACACACACACACACACACACATATATATGAGAATAATGGAGGAAAGATGCAATAGGAGGGAATTTCCTCCTATGGCGTCGAAAAAATACACCCTCCCTCATTTTTTCCGACGATCGGCATCCACCATTTTCATCGGTATCATCTAAGATGTGGGTATACCAAATTTCATGTGATTCTACAATTTTTTCACCGTTGATTTAGTAGGTTCAAAATTAACGGTTTACCGACAATAGAACTTTTTACATTGCTAAATCAACGGTGAAAAAGTTGTATAATCACATGAAATTTGGTGTACCCACATCTTAGATGATAACGATGAAGACGGTGGGTGCTGATCGTCGGAAAAAATTAGGGAGAGTATTTTTTCGGCGCCAGAGGAGGAAATTCCCTCCTATGGCCTCTTTCCTCCATTATTCTCTCTCTCTCTCTCTCTCTCTCTATATATATATATATATATATATATATATATATATATAGCCATTCGTCTCACGCAATAATAGTCATTCCAGATAACAGATCACAGCAACACAGATGAATATATTGGATATATTAGGATATCCGTGTTTTGTTTTAGCCTAGAACGGAAAACGGATTTCACGATCGTGATGAATAGCCAAAGCCCACCTTAGACCCCTACGGGTGCGGCAAACTACCCGCCAAATTCCCGAAGTGAAGCAATCTCCCTCAATAAAATGAGTAGGCCACTCGGCACTTCAAGAACCCTGTAGTTTGTGCACCCTACCTTGGGTCTATCCTAGGTGCAAGAAAAATTAAATGAAATAATACAACGGTGGCTACAATCTCAACTCGGATGTGCCCCGCAAAAAAATATTATATCAATTTACAAATATACATGAATGAAAGAAAAGAACACTCTTCTCACATCCCCCGGCTATTCATTTACGACGATCCAATACTTCATATTCACAAACCATCATCAAGATACTAGATATGTGCAACCCCCACTAATGGGCATATATCAATTAGTAGATGTTTAGCAACACATATACAAACACAAAACATAGTTAAGCAAAAATTTAGAATTTCGATCGATAATAACTTTCCGTATTTACCTCATGTACAAACCAGTATACAAACAAATCTGGATAAAAACCAAATATGCCAAAAATCATATTTCGAAGAACCTTAACCATAGAAAAATTTGGGATCAACTTTGCCACAATACGGCCGCGAAACCGCAGCCAAATGAGCCATTTGGCTGCGGATTCGCGGTCTAATTGTGAGCTTGTTTGCTAATTTCTTTTATGGTCTTAGAAAAGCCTGTATGTAATTTTAAGGTCACTGAAATAATATTTTGAACATCTTTGAAAATCGGACAACAAGCATGAATTGGAAATGTAATTTCGGGTAATTTCTGTCGATCAAAATTCTAACTACTTGCTAACTAGCTAGTTAAGGTTTAAGTAGTTTCTGATACCACTACAAGTCGATATTGCACACCCCACGCACTTGTGGGGAGGCGGAATTTACAAAAAATGATTTTTATACTTTGCAACACTGACCTAAACTCCAGGATCTAACTAGCTAAACTACATAGAGTTCTAAACTATTATGTAAGTGTTTTATACCTTGATGATTCTAGTCCTTCCGGTCTCTTTCTCCTTAGCTTGAGCTCCTCGAAGATGCGGATCTAGCTCGGTCGTCGGCCTCCTCGTATCGAAGACAATCCACCCGAGAGTCTATGGTTCAAGCTCTAACCTCTAAACCGAGATAACTAAAGTACCTAGTTCACTAAACTAGGTAGCTTAGGAGATGCAGAGTGTTTATTGGAGTGTTTTATCTCAAAGGACCCTAGGATTCACAATACATGTGAGAGTTTAGGATCTTGAGGATGAAGGAGAGGAAAAAATGAGAGAGAAAGAAAATGAACAAATGAGCTAAGTCTTGTGCTAGTGAGGAATGGTTCATTCTTTTCTCACATGAAGCATGTAATATTTTCAATAGAAAATATCAACCATGCTTCAATAGTAAGTCCAAACCAATAAACGAAGAATAAGCCATGCTTCACCTCATGCCACAAATATCTCCATTTTCCACCTCATTAATCTATTTCCAAAAATAGATAAATCCAATATTAAGGTGTCCCCTTTTAGAAGCATCTCTTGTAAAATTACAAGAATGCACTCACCGTATATACATACCTGTATTCGTACTGTAAAAATACGAATACGATAAGATAATAATAATCCAATAATATAATACTAGAATCTGGCTTAAACCAAAACCCATTAGTATTATTCGTCCGAACAGCATCCGTGTAGCCTGTATATGTATATGATCGGAACTCTGCACGTAAAACCATACGGCCTCTACATCGTTTCTCCTGAACCAGGGAAACGCTGTGTGTGGGACTCTAAAGACTCGACAGTACGTTGACAGTGGGTTTAACCACAAGTCCGTCAGCGACACTAGCTGTGCGTAACGGCTACCCAGATAGCTGTCGAAAAGAAGGCCGACGAGAGAACTCATCCGCACCCCTACTGAGCCTATCCGTGACAATCTCCGTACTTTCCGATCTGTTTTTCTAAGAGTATCGCATATCGGGCCTAGGGGGTGGTAATCGTCAGACCCCTAATAGCGCAATAAGTCGTGTCGGAGTAGAGCCCAATACATCCTGAGAAACAACTGGTGTACCTACCAGTAAATCTCACTTGCCTTGGTCAGGGACTTTGTGTATTGGCTATCCGAACACAGCACGATATCAACTCCCAATACCAGGAGAGACGAATCCTTTCTATCCACTACTGCCTCCAAATATTTCGGGACTGCATCCAACCGCTACCTGTTTGCATGACTAATTTGAACCGTGGTAAGATAGTAATCTAAGTACAGTAGGAACGCACTTGAGACGAATAGTGATGTCAAGTCAACGGACTAATCTGTACTCATGTCATCCGGGAACTGCTAACTGGCGGTAGGTATAATACCAACTAGCAATTCCTATCTAGTCCGTCCAGTGTAACTCATAATCCAATGAGCACCTGTATACTATCTCCGATATCGCATATCAATGGCTGCGGGACAGGCCATCTCCCATGACTAGGATAAGAAGTGTATACACTAGTCTAATCTGGAGTATCGATATCCTGTCTTTATAATTCTATGATTAGGGACAAGCTTAAGGATGTCCTTATAGACCACCCAGCCCCCGCTAGTGTGACCGCCATATATTCCAAGCTTTCAAAATGTAATATACAATCCGGTACTATACAATAATGGCATATAGGGTATATATCACCAACAGTCGTCTCTCTTCTGCTGCCTCCTCCACAAACCTTAAAATTCATTCTAGGGAATTTGAGGAAGAGAAAAAGTAATTTCGACCAGGTTGGCAGGAACCTTAACGAAGTTACCGCAAGGAAAGGCCTATTTTTTCCAAGAGTTAGGGGGATTTACTGCATTTTATGTGTATTGCATATATACTCAATCATAAGAAACAAACACAAAAGTGGAATCCATATTGTTGAGTTACAACTGTTTTGAATAATTTTCTAGTATCTTTCAATTTCTAACTTCGGGTGCATTACATTAGAAACATGTTATAATTAATTTCTTTCATGGTAGCATAACTATTTACTTTAGATTTTCATAAAAATGGATTTCAAGTTTAATACCCTAAAGCACATGCACAATTATCCAATTTTGTATTTGAACATATCAGAAGAAAAGTTTCATGAACATAAAGTAGGATAAATTTCATAGAGCACTATCGAGTATTCGGGAGTTTTTGAAATAGAACCGTCAAACTTTAAAAGCGCCATAAACCTCTGCTATGGATGGTATTTTTGTCATGGTGTTATCGACGAAAATGCCATATTCAATTATCTCTGGGTTTCGAGAACAAGGTCATTTTGGGATAATTATTCTATCCGCTCGTGTTTTAAACAAGTGGACGAAACTAATATTTCAAAAACAAGATGTGTTTTTAAAGTTTGATGGCGCTGTTTATAAACCATAAAAGTTTTATGATGCTAATAATCCTCATGCTTTCTTGATTAGAAGTCTCCTTCAGAATTGAAGGGTGCTAGCTTGGGTCTATAGCAGAGCCGGTGGCACATCAGCAAGCTACTGCTTGCACATGGCAAGTAATGACAGGTGCCCATTAACGGCGCCGGTCACCGTCCCAGCCCTTCGTTAGTTGCCTTCGATTCTCGAGACATGCCCGTACTGTCCGCTGATTCTGTGTCCTTTGCTAAAATAAAAAATTAAATAAATTAAATTAATTAATAGGTATGGCTGCATATTCTTTTTCAACAGTCTAGCTAGTGTAAAAGTAGAGTCAATTCTTAATTATGTCAAACTAATTATAGGAGCTTTTGAGCTTAATAATAAACTAAGCAGCGCATTTCCTAAAGAATTTTGATTAGCATTAAGATAAGAATTTGAATTGATTAGACATGTAATTTTGTCGGCTACCACTTTATGTGTCGATAAAAAATATTGAGTGGTCAACACAATCGAAACTTTGAAACGGCGTACCGTCTCTGAATCTACAAGCCTTTCTCTCCATAAAATAAAGGAATGCAACAGCTTGGGCAATATAACAACTGCATGCTCTATGGTTCCTCTTGGTTGACCTAGCTTGAACTGCATTTTACAGATTTGACTCATTTATGGTCCATATCCATGTAAGACTACATCGTGAAAAGATGATAGCAATACTCATGCATGCTCTCATGGGTAGTGCACAATGCACATGCAGAACAAGATTTTGCAGTAGCTAGCTAGAGAGAGATATCTCTTCCTTCTGCCAAGAAAGATTGTCTCTAGCCTAATTAATGTTACTGACTGAGTACCCAATTCAATTATCAATCTTTTCCAGCATTAAAATCCATGAAAAGTTAATGCATGCAGCAACACAAAACCAAGGAACTGAGATGATAAACATTTTGAACAGTGTCAGCATGCATCACTCACCATCTAGTTTCTCTACCTCCAAACTGAAGACAAGCATATGAGTGAAGGCATGTGACAACTTGGTTGCTTCTCTGAATCATATATCTAATTAATTAGTATGCATGTATATAGCTGCCAATGATTTTTCATTAAACTGGCTAAGAGATTAGCCTCATAAGCATGCATGCATGGTTTCCCATGCATTCCAATTCCATGGATCGAGTACTACTCTATAGACTCTAGTGCAATGCTTTTAGCAAATAAGAGAAAAAATCTCTTTTTCATCCCTAACCCATTGGACTCATAGATCTTGTGGTCTTTAGTTGTGACACCATGCTCACTCTTTGACTAGGAAGATCATTTAACTAATCAATTACAAATTTTGATTTAGGTGATGTATAAGTCTAATATTGCAATGCGTGCAAAGGGTCAAGAAGACTATATATTAATTAAACAAGCCAACATCGATTAATGTCAAAATCCATGTGGGCTAATGATTAAAGAAAAAAAAACGTCAATGTTTTCATCATGAACGAGGTGGAAAATTGAAAGGGTCAAGAATAATACTATTAGAAATATGTTTGGCATTCTATCTTTGCATCTGGACCGAAAGAAATACATAAATCGATAATGATTGTATTAGTTGGTGTGTTCTGTTGGTTAATGCAACAAAATATACAAGGATCTGTTTGTTGTTGGCATTTTACCGGTTTCTTTGGATGGACGCTTTGAAGATGAGAAGGAACGTATCTGAAATAAGAGAATTAGGGAAAATTGTGTGAGGGAGATAGGGAATCTCCTCTACGGTGTGTGTGTATCATTGCTTTTACTAATAATAGGAAAATACAAATATCTAATTAGATTTAACCAAATCTAAATCTTATCAATCTAACTAAATCTAAAACTATATTTTATTCGTAACGCCCCCCTCAAGTTGGAGCATATATATCACACATGTCCAATTTGATACAAATAAACTGCACTCGACTCCTTCCCAAAGACTTGGTGAATAGATCTGCTAATTGATAGTCAGTTTTTATATGGACTACATCAATGATCCTTTCTTCAATCTTTTCTTGAATAAAATGACAATTTATTTCGATATGTTTTGTTTGTTCGTGAAAAACTGGATTGTTGGCAATATAAATTGCAGCGTTGTTGTCATAATAAAGTTTTACCGGCTCCTTAGATTGATAATCAAATTTTTGAAGAAGAGACATAATACATACTAGCTCACTCGTATTAGTCGCCATGACTCTATATTTTGATTCAGCACTTGAACGTGAGACAACATTCTGTTTCTTACCTTTTCACAAGACCAAATTGCCTCCAATAAACACACAAAAACCTGTGGTTGATCTTTTGATCACTTAGCGATCCAGATCAATTTGCATCTGTATACCCTATAACTTTAGAATGTTCAAAATTCTTATACATAATACCTTTCTCTGGTGTAGTTTTCAAATAGCGAAAGGTACGTTTCACTGCAGTACAATGTGAATTTATAGGATCCTCCATAAACTGGCTAACTATACTAACAGAAAAAGAGATGTCAGGCCTTGCTACGGTTAAATAATTAAGCTTACCAACCAATCTACGATATGAATCGGTAAGTGACTCCCCCTGTCCTGAATATAGCTTGACATTAGCATCCATAGGTGAATCAATAGCCAGACATCTTTGTTTTCTTAAGTATATCAAGAACATATTTCTTTTGAGTTACAAAGATACTTCCCTGAGGAGAAGAACGTGCCACCTCAATGCCAAAAAAGTATTTCAACTCTCCTAAATTTTTAGTGCTAAATTTCTTCTGAAGATAAGCTTTTAATTCAGTAATACCTTTTGCATTGTCGCCTGTGATCACAATATCATCAACATAAACAACCATTAAAATCCTGCATCCTCCTCGATTTCTAAAGAAAACTAAATGATCGTTGCTGTTTCTGTATAATCCAAACATTTGAACAATGCTAGTTATCTTCCAAACCAAGCACACGAAGACTGTTTGAGGCCATTTAAAAATCTATGAAGCTTGCAGACTTTACCAGACTCCCCTTGAGTAACAAAACCAGATTGTTGCTCCATATATACTTCCTCTTTCAAGTCACCATGAAGAAACGCATTCTTCACATCAAGCTAATGTAGCGGCCAATGGTACGTGGCTGCAAGTGATAGAAATATACGTACATACGACATTTTTACCACAGGAGAAAAAGTCTCATTATAGTCTTCTCTATAAGTCTGAGAATAGCCCTTGGTAATTGTAACGTTTTGAAAATCGTTTAGGTGAAATTTCGGATAATCGATAAAATAACTAGTGTTTTCCGTAAAAACCTATATATAATTATTTTTCGACATAGACTTAAATATGCATATTCTAGCTATATAATTGCTAGTATTTGATGTTTATTGAGCTACTTGTAAAATTTCTAGTTTACTGAAAAAATTTCCGAAATTAATTATTTTAATATTATTTTAAGCCGTCACTAATACATTTAATTAGGGATAATTACAAATTGGAATGGGTTGATACAAATTTTGTGCGATATCATGACACATTAAACTAACATGTAACATGTTGTTTTTGAATTGAAAAGAAATTTGTTAAGATGGTTTAGAAAATGTAAAAGAAAAAGCTTAAATAAAATATAATAAACAAAGGGGTATGTAGCATGTTGATTTGGGTTTTCTTTGCATGAAATTTCCTCACTCATTCACCCAAATACCTCCCCAAGCTTGGCTGAACAAGCAGCCTTGGCAACCCCCAATCCCCACTCATTAGCCCCATTTCATTAAAAGGAAATGAAATTGAATAAGAATAGAATAAAGAAAATAAGCATGGGTGTATACATGTGAGGTATGGGTTTCTTTGACTTAGAAATTTCCCTCACACATTCACACACCCCTCTCCCCCCTCAACTGGCCAAACTTCCTGCTGCTGCCCTCCCCATTTTCTCACCTCTTTGCCACTTCAAAAAATCTCAAAAATTGTATTAAAAATCAATACAAGTCTCATTAATCCCCAGTTTAACCTTTAACCAATTTTCCTTGGCCAAATCAAGCATGGATCTTGGAGCAAGATGGGTTTTTAGAGGCTAAGTTTACAAATGAGATCTGCAAGATTTGTGAGGTATAATCTTACTCAAATTGTTACCTTATTAGTATTGTTATAATCTAAGCTAATTAAGTGTTTAAATATGGGTTTAATTTTAAGATTTAGATTTCAAAAAAGGGTTTGAACAAAGGTTTTGGGTTTTTATAAATAAATCAAGTTAGCAAGTGCAGATTAATATTTCAAGACATATAAAAATCTAATCTAGTTGCTAATTTGTTAATTGTTACTTTTAATTTGTCCTAATTATATAACTTTGCTAACTAGGTTTTTAATTAATGTGTAATTAGATGAGATAAAATTTTAGTAAAGGTTGGTGTGGATTAACTAAGTTAGTGTGTGATTGTTGTGGCCATTAGAATTGATAAAACGTCAAGACTTGAACTAAAATAGTGTATGGATGCTTATTAGATTTTTGGAAATTAGCCGATTTGAATTTAATTGAAATTTTAATGAACTACAACCTAATTCCTATAATATTAAATGTGTTTTGAATGCGCAATTGTTGCAAATTGGGTTTTAGGCTTGGTGTTTTTCACGTAGTGTGACCCTAATTGTAGTTTTGGCGTTGTCGCGAGCGCGTTTGTGCGCCGGGTGCGTGCACGTTTAATTAGTGCGCGTTGTTGACTTGTGTCAATTGTGTCTGCGACTATTTATATTTATTCTCTTGTTTTTCTTGTATACATTCCTAGGATCGGGTGCAGAGGCATCGCATGTGGTGCGGAGATGGTGGAGCTGGAATCGGATCGGACCAGCCGAAGCATCCAGGTGAGTAGATATATATCTACGAGGGAAGTCGGGTGGATGGCGTATAGCACCCCCGCAGTTCGAAGTATAGTATTAGATATATATATGTTACATATATGATATTGTTATGTGAAACATGGATACTAAAGTTTGGTGATAGGATTATATGTTCATGAGCTAGTTTGATGTTAGTTGCGAAACCCTAGAGTAGTTGTTACACCCACACACGTACATACACGCATGCATACTTTTATTTTACTTGTGCGTATATGGGGATATGTACACACACACACACACACATACGGATGACGAGGATAGTACTTGGGATTGGAGATGAGTCGATGGGATTTGGCCTGAGGTCGTGAGATCGGTGACGTGACATGGTTCGTATTTGAGATACGACATGATGTTTTAGCTGGTCCTTTTGACGTGATGTTTTCATACACACGCATGCATATACATAGATGGTATCCGTATTGTACTATGTATAGATCAGTACCCGGATCATGATGTTTAATAAAGAGGATACCGAATGAATAATGTGATAGATGTGACTTTTGACCCGTACCCAGACTTGAGAGACTGTACGACGGATTTACCGTACGAGCTATATATTGATGATAGATCCACACTCTTGACTAGATAATGTCATATTATATTAGGGTATCGGATGTGATACTATTGAGGCGGGATCACCGACTAATATATATATATATATATGTATGTATGTATGTAGGTATGTATCGACTCAGATGTTAGGCGGATTCCTTACCTTTCGATCAGCCTGTAGTTTACTTGTAAATGATAGATTAGACTCGAGTCATACATATTTCAAAAACTAACGAATCATGAGTATTTTAAAGACAGGCCAAGGGATTCTACGGATATTTCAAAGGATGTATCTTTTCTTAAAAACACCGTAAGCCTTATTTTCAAACCACCACGATTCGTGTTATTTCAAATGGCAAACTGTATGACTTATATTTATATAAATGCTGATCCGTTATCATTGTGTTTATTATTCAGCTCCCGCATATTCTTGCTGTTCGCATCGCATGCTTATATTGTGTTTTCATATGCCATTATTGAGATCATACTGTCAGGACACTAGCACCATTACCGATGATACGTATATTCCACATACACTTACTTGCCGGCTCACACACATCATCATCGGTAATTGCCATGTCATGTACACTTTAGAGAATATTATTTCATTGATATAGCTTGTTAGCTGATAGTTTCGACATGATATTAGTGTACTTTCTTTATATGCCAGTTTAGACATTGCACTTATTACTTGCAAATTCATACATATTATTATTCACTGTTATGCAGTATTATGGAGTTTATGCTGATATTCACTGTTTACTTACTATTGATTCTTGGATTTCGGATTTTCATGAGATTCCTAGATTTGGGGGAAAACCGCAAGATATCTCTCTCTCTTTTTAAAATGAAAAGTACGGTTTTCTCGTGATGTATGAGTCGTCCACCATGATATTTTCTCGGTTATGAGATGGATTTCAAGACCCGATTCGAGAAGTCGTATGAACCGTCTCGGGTACATGGTGAACCCGGTATGGTACCCCGGGGCGAGAGTGATTTCATGGAGGATGATGAGCCCGGCAGGGGCAGACTGCCTACCGGTGATTGTTTGGCGCGTAGGATATCCGGAGGATACCGTTCGTGGTCGTGTGATTTATGATACGGGCTGATCCGGACTGACGGAGCCCGAGATATTGAGACATTGAGATATTGAGATTTGAGACACTGAGATTTGAGATTAGATGATACAGGCCAGTCCGGGTAGCCGGAGCCTGAGATATTGAGATATTAGGATTTAGGTTTTGTGTCGATGCTTGACACGGATTTCTCTGTTGATTTCATTGATAATACTCGATTTATATATGTACAGAAATCTCATTAAATTAAGAAAACAGTTGTCTCACTCATTTCATTACATTACATTCATGCCTCATACATATGATACATTGTTACCTGAGGCATTGACACGAGCACATGAGATTATACTTATGTATAGATGTTTACCCTTGCCACCTTTTCATGCTTCAGACTTATCATTTGAGATTATATATATATTTTGATCGTATTGACCTAGAATTGTGTCATACATATGATTTCTGCTCGGTGATCTTTTCTACTCACGAGTTGGTAACTCACTCCCGTTGTGCCATAATTTCTTACAGCTTTTGCCGTACAGGTTTCATTGCGGCTTTGCTGGCATACTGCTTCCATTTCGGGTGTTTGTTTTGGTAGGTGGGTTCACTTGTATCGTGACCGCCATTGTATTTAATTATATTCAGTTGTATCTAGTAAATTATATCAACCAGACTTGTATATTTATTTCAGACTTAGCAGACCTGTGATGTTTATTCTTTCGGCCTTAGAGTCGCGCGTTATATTATTATGGATTTCATACTGTTTTGAGTTTCCTTTTGAGTTTAGAGCCTCGCCCTTCGGCGTTGTATGCTATATTGCTTGCGTAGTTGTGCCCGCGATTGACGAAGAGCTAGCTCCCGCTTGGGGATGCCTTTTATCATTCATGTATATATTTATCATGTTGTACCCCGTTCGGGGCCAGTATTTATAAAGGAAACTCTGCCGAAATTTTTAGAAAGATTTGAGATTTTAAAAATACATATTTCGGCTTATGTTGTTAAATTTCTGGCTTTAAATTGGTTTTTCCTTCACTCTACTGATTTATTTGGTTTTGATTTCTGGGTTTTGGTTTACTTAGATTACGTACGTCTCGAGACGTTCGTAATTTAAGTGCCGGTCATGTTCTGTACTTTTCGGGTCGTGACAAAGTTGGTATCAGAGCATTAGATTTTACCTTCGGAGTATAGGATGACCCTTGGTTAATGGAGTAGGTGACTCAAGTAGAGTGACGTACCGTGTGTATGTTCCGCGGCATACTTACGATACGATACTCCACTTAAAAAGCCTCAGGATGTACATTTCCTTGCACAGTATTATATTCCTTCCTATGATCTAGCCTCATCGGTACCAGTCTATGGTTTTGTTATCACGGTTGTACGGGCAGAGAGAGCTGCGGCTAGAGTTGCGGTCAGCACGACCTCGTCAAGGGCGAGGACTGACCAGGGCGTAATTCCGGCGACACACGATTGCAGAGATGTGTCTTTCTATTGTGTGTTCGCACCATGAGAGTTGGATGGATCGCCTTTACGAGATTTCTCGGATGTGCAGATCAGCACTAGAGGATTAGGCTACCGCTAGAGGACAGCCAGAATGTGATGACCGTTAATGCACTGTATTTTGATGATTGAGGCACTGTTCAGCGTGCAGACGAATGAGTCAGTTGTTTCTGCGAATGACGAGATATCACCCTAGATGTTGGAGCTATTGCAGTACGAGTTGTACTTAGAGATATGATAGCAGGTCACTAGTCACCCGAGAATGAATGATTAGGACATATGGTTCGTTCGCTTACCCCGATGCGAGATCATCAGATTGATTGATTCCAGCTAGAGATAACTTCACACCGATATGTTGAGAGTCGATATAGACGATCGAATGTCAGGAACCCATTTTCCAAGTTTAAAGTATTCGGAAAACAATGTAAGTAATTCTACGGACCCTCTAGAAGAATGAAACCCTAACTCGACTTAATGATCATGGAACGCCGGTGAACCTTAGGGTTTGCGGCAGTTCAGCGGTGCCATTAGTGAGGCTTGGGTTTGCCCTTCTACGGTTGGTCCATAGGTGCTGTGGCATATATTTGATACTATTAAACTATACCCATGATATTGAGCTCTGGGGGATTATGGAACCTCGACGAATCGATCAAAAAGTTCGACATCATTCGGATATCATGTGATGGGATACATTGCTTGGGAGACTCCAGATATTAGTATAACTGTTGGAGCGCAGTCCATGCAGCCACGAGGAGACGAGTCCGAATCAGTTGACATTGGAAGAAAGTGGAGTAAGAGGTTTGTACGAGATCGTGACGATGGGACGTTCCACTCTGCTGACATCAGAGATGTGATACACATGCAGAGGCGTTGTGCATGAATATATCTTTCAGGAGGAGTCGCGATGAGTATGCAGCCGTTTCGGAACAAGAAAACAGATTTAGCAAAAGGATGATAGATTCCGGGCATTTCAGCAGAAACGAGATCGGGAGAGACCCCGACAAGATCTTTCTGGAAATATTAAACGTGAAGACTTGGACCCAGGATCAGTTGTATTACGCACACCCAGTAGGCCAGAGTTCGGTATCGTCGACGAGACATGTTATGAGTAACTATGATAGTTGGCCAGAGATCTTTAGAGGATGTGTCAGAGCGGACTTCTTCCGTTATCGTTTCTATATTAGACCGTTGAGCCGAGGAGTTATGTACTTAGCAATCTGCAGTGAGAGACGAGAGCCTAAGGGCACTAGGCGACATGCCATGATCAAAAGACAAGTAGATATCTTGCTCTGCTAGTATTGGATGCACCGAAACCTTCTCGACTTTGAAGGACGGACATATCGACGACAGTATTTATGATTTGTGATTTTGTGATTGACTATCACGTATTCGTCACTTTGGATTTCAGATATTTTGGGCGATTTATTTGCATGATTGAGATTTTGTGCACCACAGTTGCACTTGACTTCGATTTGATGTCATTCGAGATGCTGATTTTGATTTCATGCTTATGGTATGCATATGATTTGACTTGTATTTTCGGCATAGATTTCATGCACTTTTAGTATTTTTAATTCGATTTTGTGCACGCAGATGCACTCAGTTGTGAGATTATATACCACGGTATACATGATTTGGATTTGAATTGAAATGTGTTGTATACCGTCGATTTCGATTGTGATACTCGATATTTTTTTTGTGCACCTTGTGCACCTGATTGGATGTTGCGCATGCACAGCGCTTGATATTGGATTTCATGATTTTGTGTATGATGGACGCACCTGATTTGGATTTTCGCGCATGTTGGGCGCGTGATATGAGACGCGATTTTGGTGCACACCAGATACACTAAATCGGGATTATTTGTGCATATCAGATGCACCTGATATTGCTGTCAGGCACACCGTTGCCTCTGACAGGTGTTTCGTGCACACCTATTGCACATAGATGTTGTTTCCGTGCACATGTATGGCACATTCATGGATTTTGATTTCCGTGCGCACCAGACGCACGTAGTATTCATATGCACATTTTGGGATTGATTTCTTATGGAGCAGTATATTTTTACGATATTTACTATTGGTTTTCGTATTGAGCAGGACTAGTCAGAGGATAATACCTGGATATATTTTGCATGCATTGATAGTTATCGAAGAGATTTCCAAAAAGAGAGCTATAGTCTCAGCATTTATCTACGTGTCTGAGATGACACAAAAAGTTTAAATAAGGAAACCCTTCTAATTTGTTCTCAAAACAGCGGGACGTGTATGTTAAACAAAGGATATATATAGATATATAGTTATTTTCTCACAATGGACGTCCGCCACTGTGCAGTGATACACACATCGCACAGCGATTTGAAAAAAAGTTTGGCATGCATTGCTTCCAGATGTTTTAATGATATTTACATGTATAGTTCGATATATATCATGTTGGTTTTCGTATTGGATCTTGAAATTGGTGTCTTCACCATAACTCCGATGATTGGGGATGCTTGACGGAGTTTTGATTTTTGAGTTATACACTCTTTTTCATGCGCACGCGTTGCGCTACGATATGTTTTATGTATTGATGATTTCGGAGCCCCGCCGGTTTGAGTATTTTACTAAAATGTTTTAGAAATTTGGGGAAGTTTTAATTTAAATTCGGGGACCGAATTTCTTTAAGGGGGGAAGATTGTAACGTTTTGAAAATCGTTTAGGTGAAATTTCGGATAATCGGTAAAATAACTGGTGTTTTCCGTAAAAACCTAGATATAATTATTTTTTGACATAGACTTAAATATGCATATTCAAGCTATGTAATTGCTAGTATTTGGTGTTTATTGAGCCACTTGTAAAATTTCTAGTTTACTGAAATTTTTTCCGAAATTAATTATTTTAATATTATTTTAAGCCGTCACTAATACATTTAATTAGGGATAATTACAAATTGGAATGGATTGATACAAATTTTGTGCATCATGACACATTAAACTAACATGTAACATGTTGTTTTTGAATTGAAAAGAAATTTGTCAAGATGGTTTAGAAAATGTAAAAGAAAAAACTTAAATAAAATATAATAAACAAAGGGGTATGTAGCATGTTGATTTGGGTTTTCTTTGCATGGAATTTCCTCACTCATTCACCCAAATACCTCCCCAAGCTTGGCTGAACCAGCAGCCTTGGCAGCCCCCCCAATCCCCACTCATTTGCCCCACTTCATTAAAAGGAAATGAAATTGAGTAAGAATAGAATAAAGAAAATAAGCATGGGTGTATACATGTGAGGTATGGGTTTCTTTGACTTAGAAATTTCCCCCACACATTCACATACCCCTCTCCCCCCTCAACTGGCCGAGCTTCCTGCTGCTGCCCTCCCCATTTTCTCACCTCTTTGCCACTTCAAAAAATCTCTAAAATTGCATTAAAAATCAATACAAGTCTCATTAATCCCCAGTTTAACCTTTAACCAATTTTCCTTGGCCAAATCAAGCATGGATCTTGGAGCAAGATGGGTTTTTAGAGGCTAAGTTTACAAATGAGATCTACAAGATTTGTGAGGTATAATCTTACTCAAATTGTTACCTTGTTAGTATTATTGTAATCTAAGCTAATTAAGTGTTTAAATATGGGTTTAATTTTAAGATTTAGATTTCAAGAAAGGGTTTGAACAAAGGTTTTGGGTTTTTATAAATAAATCAAGTTAGTAAGTGTAGATTAATATTTCAAGATATGTAAAAACCTAATCTAGTTGCTAATTTATTAATTGTTACTTTTAATTTGTCCGAATTATATAACTTTGCTAACTAGGTTTTTAATTAATGTGTAATTAGATGAGATAAAATTTTAGTAAAGGTTGGTGTAGATTAACTAAGTTAGTGTATGATTGTTGTGGCCATTAGAATTGATAAAACGTCAAGACTTGAACTAAAATAGTGTATGGGTGCTTACTAGATTTTTGGAAATTAACCGATTTGAATTTAATTGAAATTTTAATTACCTACAACCTAATTCCTATAATATTAAATGTGTTATGAATGCGCAATTGATGCAAATTGGGTTTTAGGCTTGGTGTTTTTCACGTAGAGTGACCCTAATTGTAGTTTTGGCGTTGTCGCGAGCGCGTTTGTGCACCGGGTGCGTGCGCGTTTAATTAGCGCGCGTTGTTGACTTGTGTCAATTGTGTCCGCGACTATTTATATTTATTGTCTTGTTTTCCTTGTGTATAATCTTAGGATCGGGTGCAGAGGTGTCGCATGTGGCACGGAGATGGCGGAGCTGGAATCGGATTGGAGCAGCCGAGGCATCCAGGTGAGTAGATATATATCTATGGGGGAAGTCGGGTGGATGGCGTATAGCACCCCCGCAGTTCGAAATATAGTATTAGATATATATATGTTATATATATGATATTGTTATGTGAAACATGGATACTAAAGTTTGGTGATAGGATTATATGTTCATGAGCTAGTTGCGAAACCATAGAGTAGTTGTTACACCCACACACGCACACACACATGCATACTTTTATTTTACTTGTTCGTATATATATATATATATATATATATATATATATATATATATATATATATATATAACATGGGTATGGAACTATGTATGTATGTATATATATATATATATATATGTATACGTATACATATACACGAATGACGAGGATAGTACTTGGGATTGGAGATGAGTCGATGAGATTTAGCTTGGGGCCATGAGATCGGTGATGCGACATAGTTTGTATTTGAGATACGACATGATATTTTAGCGGGTCCTTTTGACGTGGTGTTTTCATACACACGCATGCATATACATAGATGGTATCGGTATTGTACTAGGCATAGATCAGTACCCCGGATCATGATATTTGATAAAGAGGATATCAGATGAATAATGTAATAAATGTGACTTTTGACCCGTATCCAGATTTAGGAGGCCGTACGACGGATTTACTGTACGAGCTATATATTGATGATAGATTCGCACTCTTGACTAGAGAATGACATATTATATTAGGGTATCGGATGGGATACTATTGAGAAAGGATCACCGACTATTATATATGTATGTATGTATGTATGTATGTATGTATCGACTCAGATGTTAGGCGGTTTCCATACCTTTCGATCAGCCTGTAGTTTACTTGTAAATGATAGATTAGACTCGAGTCATACCTATTTCAAAAACTAACGAATCGTGAGTATTTTAAAGACAGGCCAAGGGATTCTACGGATATTTCAAAGGACGTATCTTTTTTTAAAAACATCGTAGCCCTTATTTTCATACCACCACGATTCGTGTTATTTCAAATGGCAAACTGTATGACTCATATTTATATAAATACTGATTCATTATCATTGCGTTTATTATTCAGCTCCCGCATATTCTTGCTGTTCGCATCGCATCGCATGCTTATATTGTGTTTTCATATGCCATTATTGAGATCATGCCGTCAGGACACCAGCACCATTACCGATAATGCGTATGTTCCACATACACTTACTTGCCGGCTCACACACATTATCATCGGTAATTTCCATGTCACGTACACTTTAAAAAATATTATTTCATTGACATAGCTTGTTAGCTGATAGTTTCGACACGATATTAGTGTACTTGCTTTATATGCCAGTTTAGACGTTGCACTTATTACTTGCAAATTCATGCATATTATTATTCACTGTTATGCAGTATTATGGAGTTTATGCCGATATTCACTGTTTACTTACTATTGATTCTTGGATTTCAGATTTTCATGAGATTCCTGGATTTGGGGGAAAACCGCAAGAACATATATAAACTTCTCTCTCTCTCTCTCTCTTTCTTTAAAATGAAAAGTGCAGTTTTCTCGTGATGTATGAGTCGCCCACCATGATATTTTCTCGGTTATGAGATAGATTTCGAGACATGATTCGAGGAGTCGTATGAACCGTCTCGAGTACATGGTGGACCCGGGGCGAGAGTGATTTCATAGAGGATGATGAGCCCGGCAGGGGCAGACTGCCTACCGGTGATTGTTAGGCGCGTCGGATATCTGGAGGATACAGTTCGTGGTCGTTTGATTTATGATACGGGCTGATCCGGACTGACAGAGCCCGAGGTATCGAGATATTGAGATATTGAGATTTGAGACACTGAGATTTGAGATTAGATGATACAGGCCAGTCCGGGTAGCCGAACCCTGAGATATTGAGATATTGGGATTTAGGTTTTGTGTCGATGCTTGACACGGATTTCTCTGTTGATTTCATTGATGATACTCGATTTATATACGTACAGAAATCTCATTAAATAAAGAAAACAGTTGTCTTACTCATTTCATTACATTACATTCATACCTCATATATACTGTAAGAACTCCAATTTTTGTATACATAAATTTGATTTAAATTTGAAGTATACTTGGAGTATTAATGTTGCTGATAACACTTTAAGTATCTATTTCTCTACAATAATTACAAGAAGGAGCTTGTAGCTCATTGGTAATACCTTGCACTGCCAAACTAAGCCACCAGAGTTCGAATCCCGTGCCCCACATTATTTTTAGTTTATTTTTTCTTTAAAAATTCTTGGAAGCCTAACAATCCACAGGCCATAACTCCCAAATATTGAACTGAACCCCAAAAACGGAGTATGCCATAGTCTTAGTCGGAGAGCCCTGCACCAAGCCGTCGCCGAACCCGGCCGGGAACGGCCAACTCGGCCGGCCGGCCGGCCGGAGTTGGTCCGATGGCCGGGGTCCCAACAGCAAATGTGTGCATTTTCGTATTTTAAACCCCCCTGTTTACTCCATTTTATTATATCAGTTTCTGAGTGTTAAATATAACCAATTTAATACAAATTTTAATGTTTTTTTAAATTAAATTTTTATAATTTTTTAAATAAACAAAACCCTTCACCTACCCTATCCTAGCTACCCTATAAATAGACCCCTATCCCCTACCTTCTCATTCCAAAACCATAGAATTACTCTCTTGAAATTTCCACAAGAAAAGTGTGTGTTGAAATCGAGTGCATGGCGAAGCGCTGACGGATTTCCGGCGATGTCCTTGGAAGCAACCGGCGATGAAACCACACCTCGGCCTTTTTCCCTAGTTCCTCTTTACTCTTTAGAAGAGTTTGAAACCCGTAAGTCCCATTCTTCTCTCTTTTCTATTTCTTAAAATACGGAATTATGAAACCCGACGGAAATCGGAACAAACCGATTTCCGATTCGGTTTTTCTACAAAATCCCACTTGTCACCTAATCCATAACACCTAAACATATCCATGATGACTATTAATCACATAAAAATTAATTTGGACAAAGTTTCTCACATGAAATGATAACTTTCTTGTAATATCGTATTCTTTTCACAATAATACCATAAAGTTTATTTTTTCTTCTTCTAATCAATTCCTTCATTCCTAAACATGTTCATCTTGATCACTAAATTTGTAGAAATCAATTTGAATGAGTTTTCACATATGAAATGATAACTTTTACAAATACCGTATTCTTACACTTAAATACCCTCATGTTTAATTTATCATGTTTAACCCCTAAACTTCACAATACCTTAAAATAAGTCACGAGGTAATGACCTACCTCCACACACACGCAAATACAATCTTAATTGTTATCATCAAAACTTAGAATACGAAAATACAAGACTTTACATTAAAATACCATAATCTTCATAAAACCATTCTTAAAGATTTTAGATTTGTTACACTTTTTAGTAAATAGTTCTTACTAGGAAAATATGATAAGTTATGGACATCGATCGTTTATCTAAACTGACTTTGTGGTGTCTAGGTTAGGCAAGTGAGCTTGGGTAACTTTAAAAGGCCCGCCTCACGATTCGTGAGCGGATCCCTCCCTCCTCACTTGTATTTACCTGGCCACAACTGGCGGTGAAGAGGCGATTTGAGGCTTCTAATGACTTGTCGTTTAGACCTTAAGAAATATGCTAGTTGGCTTAGGAAACCCTAGAAACTAAAATACGGAAATTACACTTTTCAAATAAATACCTTATATTTATAAAACCGTTTTTGTAAATGAATAGTATTTATTAAATCTTTGCAAAGCGCCACTACAACCCATCTTTGGGGAACTCTTTAGAGATTGTACGGTTTATCGTGCACCCTCGAGCTTAGTAGTGCGAGATTCAGACCTCCGCAAGGAGTATTCGGTCTCGAAAGGTTTGAAATACGACATTTAAGAAAAATGAGATTTTTGGAAAATAAAATAGCTATTCTAAATTATTCTTGTATTAATATATATATTTATCATTTAAACACCTATTTTATTATAAGATAAAGTTTCCACCTTTTTCTAAAAATTTACAAAATTAAAAGTTACGTTAAAATACCATGAGTTTCAAATAAATCAATATTATAAATTAATACTTTTATTAGGATATATTCACTAGAATAACACAAATAAAATTTACACTCATTATAACTATAAAAGACGAATAATAAATACTTGAGGTGTATTTTGAAAACTATACAAAAGTACTTTTTACATAAAACCCCCTCAAGTTCTATAAATTACAATAAGGACTCTAACAATTATAGAACTTCAAATTACCTTTCTTTTAGTCTGACTCGGGTTGGAGTCTGACTATTTCTGACTTGAATATGATTCAAGTCAATCTATATTCTTTTATATTCCAACCCAATATGAATACATGAATCCCTGAATCCAGTTAACAATCTATTCAATTTGACTGAATCAAACCATGGATATACATCCATTATCCTGTTATTCCATTTACCTGATTATGCAGTTACAACATACTTACTGATATCATGGTTTTGGTCAGTCACCCAACTTACACAATACAATACAACAATAATGTTAAAACACTACGGGGTTAAGGGGTAGATTGGTGCGGAAGGTGTTAAAGGTGGCACGAGATGGTCAGATTAAGACACCTAACCTGAATCCCATTACTGTTGTACCGTGGCTTAACGGTTCCTTGTACTTTCCGTTTGTCCTGGTCTCTAGCATATAGAGACCCCCCTCGTATACACTGACATCTTTCTGTACCAAGTTACAAACAACAGCGATAACATAACATTACAACAATAGTTTACATTTTAAAAATGTACCTTCTTATTCTGTCTTCTCTACTTCCCTCTTACCTTTGGGACTTACCGAGCGACCTGTTCGCTGACGACATTCTGTTTTTCTCTTCTTTGAATGTCGTCAGGTGACTTGGACCCGGCAGAAGTTGAGCCATCACCAGAAGACTTGGAGCAGTTTACTCAAGACCCTGCAGTATAATTTCATTGTACACTTTTCTTTTCAGTACTTTCCATTTTCTGTTATGCCACTGTTTAGGCATCTTTATTTCAGTTGTATTTTCCTTTCCATGTATTGTACAAAGAATGTTAATAAATAAAAGTTGCTGTTCTTTTTATACTCTTGTCTCTTGTGTAATTACTCTATATTGCTTAGCTACGCTTAGCGTATGTACTTCTGAGTACATACGTAGCGGACCTCACCGCGTCCCCTTCGCCGTACACTGGGAAGCGGGGCGTGACAGGTTTTGTTGGTGGCCCATGTAGGTCAGAGCTGTATGAATCCCTGTCATGCAGTTCTGGTCTACGTGAACAACCTAAGCAATATAACACAAGAACCAGCAACTTAAAACATTCTTTACAATTCATGTTCCTTGAATCTTGCAAATTTCTATTCCTTGAATCTTATCATTTCATGTATTTGAATCTGTCCTAACCCAAATTTTTCTTCAGGGTTATGGATTCCCAGAACAACACCAGCACCAACGTTAACAACACCCCTTCAGCACCACCTCTTACACCAGCTGTTCCTGCACCACCCACTGAGCAAACAATGCTATTTGAGGCGATCCGCAGTCTTCTCGAGGGACAGCAACAACTTCTGAACCGTCCTGAGACCGATGCACCGGGAGTAAAGCAATTCAGGGCTTTGCACCCCAAGTAGTTCTCTGGTAAAGGAAGCCCTCTTGAAGCGGAAGAATGGGCACAAAGCATCGAAGACGATCTGGCAGTAGCTCAAGTACCAGATAACGCTTGGGTCCGTGTAGCAAAGCTACAGCTCACGGATAATGCTCGCAATTGGTGGAAGGCGGAAGAAAGCCTTCTGGTACAGCCGATTGAATGGAAGACCTTTCGCGAGAAGTTCGACGCGAAATATTTCCCTGTGACTGCCAGGTTCGCCATGGAGCAGCAGTTTATTCATCTACAGCAAGGATCAATGTGGGACAAATCGGTAGATGAATACGACGCTGAATTCACCTTGTTGAGCCGATTCGCGGCACACTTGATACCGACGGACGAGATCAGAGCCCGTCGCTTTCAACAAGGTTTGGACATAGAGATTAAGGCTGCTTTAGCCACAGGAAAGTTTGTGACTCATGAGGAAGCTCTAGAAGCTGCCCGCAGTTATGAGGCAGTGATCAAAGAGAGGGGCAGACCTCAGTCTGCAGGAGTCAAACGCCCTGCCAACCAGATGGCAGGTGGAGCCTCGTCCAGACCATCTTTCGTGCCAAGGCGACCCGGAGTACCAACCCATCGTCCTAGCCCAGCCTTTTGCACCTACTGCAAGAGAACTGGACATATGATGAAGGATTGCCGTCGAGCCAACCGCCTTTGCTTAGTCTGCGGCTCAGCTACTCACGATATTGGGTCTTGTCCCCAAAGACAGAACCCAGTTGCTGCACCCAGGCCAGCAATTACCTATCCGCAGCGACCAGCTCTTCAGGCACCTGCTCCCAGACTTGCACTGCCTGCACCACCCAGGGGACCACAAGCTGCACCACCTCCTCGACAGTTCCATCAAGCTCAAAGGAACGTTCAGAGGAATGCTCCTCAGGCCAGGAGGAATGTGCCAAAGCGCCAGGCTTTCATGATGTCTGTGGAAGAAGCTGAGGCCACTGGCCAAGTCATTACTGGTAAACTTCCTTCTCAAACTTATCTTTTAGTCTTGGTTACCTACACACTTTCCCTATACCTAAAACCTATCCCATATACCTTAGGTACAATCCTAGTAGCTTCACTACCTGCACTTGCACTGTTTGATACTGGAGCATCCCACTGCTTTATGTCGCAACGGTTTGTCCGAACCCATGCGATTCCAGTCTCACCGCTTGTATCCAGCTGGAACGTCAGTTCCGGAAATGGTGTTCTAAAGGCAACTATGGGATACAACCTGTGTCCAGTCGTCGTCTGCAGTCGAGAGTTTTATGCTGACTTCAAAGTACTGGACATACCGAACTTCGATGTGGTTCTAGGAATGGACTGGCTTGGAACCTTTTATGCTACCATCGACTGTCGTCAAAGGAGGGTAGTATTTGAGATTCCAGATCATCCGGTCTTCTATTTCAAGAATGGAGATCGTACCCTGGAGCCAAGTACCTATAAAGCGAAGCCAAGAGAAGCAGTAGTTGCAGCAGCTCAAGAAGAGGAAGAATTAAGACCAGATGTGGTTCGAGAGTTCGATGATGTATTTTCTGACGATATATCAGGTTTGCCTCCCGATCGAGCTCTTGAATTCAGTATTGACTTAGTACCAGGAGCACAACCGGTGATCAAAGCACCGTATAGACTAAGTCCGGAAGGATTGAAGGAAGTCCGAACACAGTTGGACGAATTACTGGCGAAAGGATGGATTCGTCCCAGCACTTCAAGTTGGGGAGCACCTGTACTACTGGTAAAGAAGAAGGAAGGTTCATACAGAATGTGCATCGACTATAGGGACTTGAACGAAGTCATTATAAATAACAAGTATCCACTCCCGCGCATCGACGATTTATTCGATCAGCTAAGAGGATCTTGTGTTTTCTCTAAATTGGATCTTCGTTTACATCATCAAGTGAAGGTCAAGGAAGCTGATATTCACAAAACAGCTTTCAGAACTCGCTATGGACATTACGAATTTCTAGTAATGCCATTTGGAGTGACCAATGCACCAGCAATCTTCATGAACCTAATGAACCAAGTTTTCCGGGAGTATTTAGACAGGTTTGTTGTCATCTTCATCGACGACATCCTGGTATATTTTAAGAATCGGAAAGAGCATGCGGAGCACCTACGAATTGTCCTGGAAACTCTTCGACAACATAAGCTTTATGCCAAGTACAGCAAGTGTGAGTTTTGGCTAAATCAAGTTGGTTTTCTTGGACATATCGTATCAGGAGAAGGAATTTCTGTGGATCCAGCAAAAGTTTCGGCAGTTAGCGAATGGCCTACACCAAAGTCAGTGAAGGATATTCGAAGTTTCTTGGGTTTAGCTGGATATTATAGAAGGTTTATTGATGGCTTTTCGAAGATAGCAACACCCCTGACCAAGCTCACACGAAAAGATGAAGAATTTGTGTGGTCAGAAGCATGCGAGCAAGCTTTCGTAGAACTCAAGTCAAGACTGACATCTGCACCTATTCTCGTAATACCGGATCAATCTGGAGGATTCGAAGTGCATTGCGATGCATCCGGTAAGGGATTAGGATGTGTTCTACATCAACACGGTAAGGTTGTGGCTTATGCTTCAAGACAACTGAAGACTCATGAGCGCAATTATCCGACGCATGATTTGGAGTTGGCAGCCGTCATCTTTGCTCTCAAGATTTGGCGTCATTACCTACTTGGTGAATGAGTGAACATCTACACAGATCATAAAAGTCTGAAGTATGTGTTTACTCAGAAGGAGTTGAATATGCGACAGAGAAGATGGTTAGAACTCATGGCGGACTTTGACATCAACTTGCAATATCACCCAGGGAAGTTGAACGTAGTACCTGATGCTCTTAGTCGCCAACCCTTATCGACGAATCTCACCGCTCAGTGGAAGCTTCAGCAAGACTTACATCAGATGGAGATTGAAGTAGTCATGCTAGGTGATGTTTCAAGTTTGATGAATCTACAAGTTCAATCAACCATTGTCAATCAGATCAAAGCAGCTCAAGTCAGCAATGCTAATTTGCAAAAGATCAGAGAACAAGTGGAGAATGGACTCAGAACAGATTTCATCATCCATGAAGACGGATCTTTGAGATACGGCAGCAGATTGTGTGTACCAAAAGGTCCTGTTCGGAAAGAGTTAATGAAAGAAGCTCACAGCTCTCCCTATTCAGTACATCCTGGAGGTACCAAAATGTACAAAGATCTACGTCAGAACTATTGGTGGCATGGAATGAAGCGTGAAGTAGCCAGAAGTGTCGCAAAATGCTTGGTGTGTCAGCAAATAAAGGCTGAACATCACAGGACAGCTGGACTACTTCAACCGTTACCAATTCCAGATTGGAAGTGGCAGCACATCACGATGGACTTTGTAATTGCTCTTCCTCGCAGCACAAAGGGTAACCATGCGATATGGGTCATTGTGGATCGACTCACAAATTCGGCTCACTTCATCCCATTTCGAGTTGGCCAATCTACTGAGACACTAGCAAAGAAGTACATGGAGGTAATAATCTAATTAAGATTTAAACTCTTCATAATGTACTATCTCTGATACCCATGAACTCATACAGGAAATTGTGAGACTTCATGGAGTACCGGTCTGCATTGTCTCCGATCGTGACACCAGGTTCCGATCGCAATTTTGGCAGAGTCTGCAAGCTAGCTTGGGAACAAGTCTGAACTTCAGCACGGCTTATCATCCAAAAACAGATGGTCAGTCGGAACGAACTATTCAGATCTTGGAGGATATGCTCAGAGCGTGTATGTTAGACTTCAAAGGATCGTGGGATGATCACCTGCATCTTGTGGAGTTCGCATACAACAACAGCTACTAAGCAAGCATAGGAATGACACCTTTTGCAGCATTATATGGAAGGAAGTGTCGATCGCCATTAAGTTGGGACGACATCGGAGATAGGGAACTTCTTGGACCAGAGATGATAGTAGCGACCGTTGATGTGGTTCGTACTATCAGGGAACGGATGCGCATAGCCCAAGATCGACAGAAGCACTGGGCTGATGCAAAGAGACGACACTTGGAGTTCCAGCCAGGAGATCATGTATTCCTGAAAATATCTCCGAACTGCGGAGTGATCTGATTTGGAAGACGGGGTAAATTGAGTCCGAGATACATTGGACCGTTCGACATACTCGAACGAGTCGGTGAAGTGGCATACCGATTAGTGCTTCCATCCTCATTGGAAGGAGTGCATAACGTGTTCCACATATCCCAACTCAGAAGGTATGTGAGTGACCCCAGCCATGTACTTGATCATTCCGAGCTCACTATACAGCCTGACTTGTCTTGTGAGCAACAACCTATAGAAATCCTGGACAGGAAAGTGAAGACACTTCGGAACAAGGAAGTTAACTTGGTCCGGGTAATGTGGAGAAAAGACACTCCAGGAGAATCCACGTGGGAAAGGGAAGATAAAATGCGTGCAAGATATCCGCACCTTTTTGTAAACTAGTCCTCAAATAAAAGTTGTAAATTTCGAGGACGAAATTTTTGTAAGGAGGGTAGATTGTAACAACTCCAATTTTTGTATAAATAAATTTGATTTAAATTTGAAGTATACTTGGAGTATTAATGTTGCTGATAACACTTTAAGTATCTATTTCCCTACAATAATTACAAGAAGGAGCTTGTAGTTCATTGGTAATACCTTGCACTGCTGAACTAAGCCACCAGAGTCCGAATCCCGTGCCCCACATTATTTTTAGTTTATTTTTTCTTTAAAAATTCTTGGAAGCCCAACAATCCACAGGCCATAACTCCCAAATATTGAATTGAACCCCAAAAACGGAGTATGCCATAGTCTTAGTCGGAGAGCCCTGCACCCAGCCGTCGCCGAACCCGGCCGGGATCGGCCAACTCGGCCGGCCGGCCGGCCGAATCGGCCGGCGTCGCCAGCCGGAGTTGGTCCGATGGCCGGGGTCCCAACAGTAAATGTGTGCTTTTTCGTATTCTAAACCCCCCTGTTTACTCCATTTTATTATATCAGTTTTTGAGTGTTAAATATAACCAATTTAATACAAATTTTAATGTTTTTTTTAATTAAATTTTATAATTTTTTAAATAAACAAAACCCTTCACCTACCCTACCCTAGCTACCCTATAAATAGACCCCTACCCCCTACCTTCTCATTCCAAAACCATAGAATTACTCTCTTGAAATTTCCACAAGAAAAGTGTGTGTTGAAATCGAGTGCACGACGAAGCGCTGACGGATTTCCGGCGACGTCCTTGGAAGCAACTGGCGACGAAACCACACCTCGGCCTTTTTCCCTAGTTCCTCTTTACTCTTTAGAAGAGTTTGAAACCCGTAAGTCCCATTCTTCTCTCTTTTCTATTTCTTAAGATACGGAATTATAAAACCCGACGGAAATCGGAACAAACCGATTTCCGATTCGGTTTTTCTACAAAATCCCACTTGTCACCTAATCCATAACACCTAAACATATCCATGATGACTATTAATCACATAAAAATTAATTTGGACAAAGTTTCTCACATGAAATGATAACTTTCTTGTAATATCGTATTCTTTTCACAATAATACCATAAAGTTTATTTTTTCTTCTTCTAATCAATTCCCTCATTCCTAAACATGTTCATCTTGATCACTAAATTTGTAGAAATCAATTTGAATGAGTTTTCACACATGAAATGATAACTTTTACAAATACCGTATTCTTACACTTAAATACCCTCATGTTTAATTTATCATGTTTAACCCCTAAACTTCACAATACCTTAAAATAAGTCACGAGGTAATGACCTACCTCCACACACACGCAAATACAACCTTAATTGTTATCATCAAAACTTAGAATACGAAAATACAAGACTTTACATTAAAATACCATAATCTTCATAAAACCATTCTTAAAGATTTTAGATTTGTTACACTTTTTAGTAAATAGTTCTTAATAGGAAAATACGATAAGTTATAGATATCGACCGTTTATCTAAACTGATTTTGTGGTGTCTAGGCTAGGCAAGTGAGCTTGGGTAACTTTAAAATGCCCGCCTCACGATTCGTGAGCGGATCCCTCCCTCCTCACTTGTACTTACCTGGTCTCAATTGGCGGTGAAGAGGCGATTTGAGGCTTCTAATGACTTGTCGTTTAGACCTTTAGAAATAGGCTAGTTGGCTTAGGAAACCCTAGAAACTAAAATACGAAAATTACACTTTTCAAATAAATACCTTATATTTATAAAACCGTTTTTCTAAATGAATAGTATTTATTAAATCTTTGCAAAGCGCCACTACAACCCACCTTTGGGGAACTCGTTAGAGATTGTACGGTTTATCGTGCACCCTCGAGCCTAGTAGTGCGAGATTCAGACCTCCGCAAGGAGCATTCGGTCTCGAAAGGTTTGAAATACGATATTTAAGAAAAATGAGATTTTTGGAAAATAAAATAGTTATTCTAAATTATTCTTATATTAATATATATATTTATCATTTAAACACCTATTTTATTATAAGATAAAGTTTCTAACTTTTTCTAAAAATTTACAAGATTAAAAGTTACGTTAAAATACCATGAGTTTCAAATAAATCAATATTATAAATTAATACTTTTATTAGGATATATTCACTAGAATAACACAAATAAAATTTACACTCATTATAACTATAAAAGACGAATAATAAATACTTGAGGTGTATTTTGAAAACTATACAAAAGTACTTTTTACATAAAACCCCCTCAAGTTCTATAAATTACAATAAGGACCCTAACAATTATAGAACTTCAAATTATCTTTCTTTTAGTCTGACTCGGGTTAGAGTCTGACTATTTCTGACTTGAATATGATTCAAGTCAATCTATATTCTTTTATATTCCAACCCAATATGAATACATGAATCCCCGAATCCAGTTAACAATCTATTCAATTTGACTGAATCAAACCATGGATATACATCCATTATCCTGTTATTCCATTTACCTGATTATGCAGTTACAACATGCTTACTGATATCATGGTTTTGGTCAGTCACCCAACTTACACAATACAATACAACAATAATGTTAAAACACTACGGGGTTAAGGGGTAGATTGGTGCTGAAGGTGTTAAAGGTGGCACGAGGTGGTCAGATTAAGACACCTAACTTGAATCCCATTGCTGTTGTACCGTGGCTTAACGGTTCCTTGTACTTTTCGTTTGTCCTGGTCTCTAGCATATAGAGACCCCCCTCGTATACACTGACATTCTTCTGTACCAAGCTACAAACAACAGCGATAACATAACATTACAACAATAGTTTACATTTAAAAATGTACCTTCTTATTCTGTCTTCTCTACTTCCCTCTTACCTTTGGAACTTACCGAGCGACCTATTCGCTGACGACATTCTGTTTCTCTCTTCTTTGAATATCGTCAGGTGACTTGGACCCGGCAGAAGTTGAGCCATCACCAGAAGACTTGGAGCAGTTTACTCAAGACCCTGCAGTATAATTTCATTGTACACTTTTCTTTTCAGTACTTTCCATTTCCTGTTATGCCACTGTTTAGGCATCTTTATTTCAGTTGTATTTTATTTTCCATGTATTGTACAAAGAATGTTAATAAATAAAAGTTGCTGTTCTTTTTATACTCTTGTCTCTTGTGTAATTACTCTATATTGCTTAGCTACGCTTAGCGTATGTACTTCTGAGTACATACGTAGCGGACCTCGCCGCGTCCCCTTCGCCGTACACTGGGAAGCGGGGCGTGACATATACATATGATACATTGTTACCCGAGGCACTGACACGAGCACATGGGATTACACTTATGTATAGATGTTTACCCTTGCCACCTTTTCATACTTCAGACTTATCATTTGAGGTTATATATATATTTTGATCGTATTGACCTAGAATTGTGTCATACATACGATTTCTGCTCGGTGATGTTTTCTACTCACGAGTTGGCAACTCACCCCCGTTGTGCCACAGTTTCTTGCAGGTTTTGCCGTACAGATTTCATTACGGCTTTGCCGGCACACTGCTTCCATTTCGGGTGTTTGCTTTGGTAGGTGGGTTCACTTGTATCGTGATCGCCATTGTATTTAATTATATTCAGTTGTATCTAGTAAACTCCATCAACCAGACTTGTATATTTATTTCAGACTTAGCAGACCTATGATGTTTATTCTTTCGGCCTTAGAGTCGCGCGTTATATTATTATGGATTTCATGCTGTTTTGAGTTTCCTTTTGAGTTTAGAGTCTCGCCCTTCGGCGTTGTATGCTATATTGCTTGCGTGGTTGTGCCCGTCGATTGACGAAGGTCTAGCTCCCGCTTGGGGATGCCTTTTATCATTCATGTATATATTTATCATGTTGTACCCCGTTCGGGGCCAGTATTTACAAAGGAAACTCTGCCGAAATTTTTAGAAAAACTTGGGATTTTAAAAATACATATTTCGGCTTATGTTGTTAAACTTCTTCCTTTAAATTGGTTTGTCCTTCACTCTACTGATTTATTTGGTTTTGATTTCTGGGTTTTGGCTTACTTAGATTACGTACGCCTCGAGACGTTCGTAATTTAAGTTCCGGTCATGTTCCGTACTTTTTGGGTCGTGACAATAAGTCTGACCTTCAAACGAGCCAATGAGCCGTCTGAATTAAGCTTAATGGTATATATCCATCTACAACCAATTGCTCTCTTTCCAACATGCAACTTGGTAAGCTTCCACGCACCATTCAAGCGTAAGGCCTACATTTCTTCTTCCATGGCTTTCCTCCATCCGGGATGACCCAGTGCATCAGATGTAAAAGAAGAAATAGCATAGGAATCAACGGCAGCAACAAATGTTCTATACGAAGGAGAAAGTCTAGCATATGTGACATAATCAGATGGAGAATAGAGAGGCTTAGTGGTACGAGTACCTTTGTGAAGGGTAATTGGAAGATCAAAATCAGTTTGAATCGGATCTGAGTTTGGAACTTGTGTAAGTTTTTCAATGACTGGAGGCCTCTCTTCCTCGTTTTCTTCCACCTAACTTGGTTGCTCAATTAAACAATTATCTAGTTCTGAAGAATTTGGTGCTGCCGAGACAAAAAGGATTGACTAGAGAAGATTCGATAATAAGAACATCATTTTCATTAATAGAAAAATCCTCTCTAAGAGACTAGTATATTACATTAGTACCAAAGAAATGTGTACTCTCATGAGAGGTCACATCAACCGAGACGAAAACTCTATTGAGTTCTTTGCTATAACATTTGTATCCCTTTTGACTGAAGGAACTTTCGCACCCTTGGATGGAATTTTAAATCATGGCAAAATGGGTTTTCAAAATTCAAGAGAGCTAAAGTTACAAACGACAAAGAATCATAACCATAAACCTTAAACTAGCAACATAACCATACAAAGTTTAGAATATAGTGTTGGGATCCGGCGCCCACGCCGCTGAGGCCGCGGGCGAGGCGGAAGCGAAAACAAAAACTTTTTGCGGGCACCGGACGTGTACACCCGAGGATTCGATCCAAACACCCTAAACTAGAAATCTAAAACATGCAAGGTTTGAGAAATACAACCTTTGTCGTGTGTCTACCCAATTGTGGAAGACCCCCTCCAAGCTCGTAGCCGTCGGGATTGCACCTGAGAATCAACCACCCTTTGCCGAAAACGATCCACTCGATAGAACGTGGAGGAGGATCTAACCGACGATCCAAACTCGCTAAGTTTGGATGGTCGGTGATGTAGAAACACTTCACTAAATTTTCTCTCTTGAACCATGCTAAAAAATGGAGAGCAAGAAGAAGAAGAATAGGAGCTAGAGGAGAGCATGAAGCTTGCTTGGAGGAGATGAAGAAAAAATCATCAAGTCAAACCTGTAGAAAAGAATGACTACAAAAATATCAACCATCCACCAATAGTGAACACAAATGGTTTTAACAATATAAAATCCCAAGCCATGCTTTCCTACATATCCACAACCATGCTTCATGTTCCTTCACTTTACACCTCATTTATTTATTTGATTTTCCAAAAAGGAAAATCAAATATGAGGTGTCCTTCTTCTAAAAGTATTCCCGTATAAATACGGAATACTTCATCTGGTATATGTATTGCTACATATACGCGTATCCATATAAAAATACGGATAGCACTAAAGAGAGAAAATAAATAGTGAACAATAATACTAAAATATATGTATCAAAATACATATATAATTTATTAAATCAAAAGCTGATTTAATAATCCGGCTTAATCCTAAGCCTGCTGGTATTATCAACCGTCCGATTAAAGTCAGTATATCGCATACACGTATTTAATCGGATCCCCGCACGTACCAATGTACGGCTCCTACATCTGTCGCCTGAACCGGGAAAACCCTCTGTGTGGGACTCTAAAGACTCGACAAAATGCTGGCAGTGAGTTTAATTACAAGCACAGCAACGACACTAGCTGTACGTAACGTATACCCAGGTACTTTTCGAAAAGGGAGGGTTGACAATCAAGTGCGTCCTTACCTTACTGAGCCTGAATGTGACAATCTCCATACAGTCCGATCTTTTCGTCAAAGAGTATCATATATCGGATCTAGGGGGTGGATAATGTCAGACCCCTACTAACCTAATAAGTCATGTCTGAGTCTAGCTCATCACCAACTGAGATACTACTGATCAACTATTAGTAAATCTCGCACACCGTGGCCACAGATTTCTAGTGATAGCCTACTGAACACAGCGCGACATCGACTCCTAATACCAGGAGAGACGAATCCCTGACAGTCGACCACTGCCTCTATGTGGCTCGGAACTGTACCCAACTAAAACCTGTTTGCACGACTCTTTTGAGCCGTGGTAGGGTAGTAATCAAAGTATAGTATGAACTCACACGAGACAAATGATGACTTTAGGTCAAAGAACTAACCTGTACTCATGCCACCTGAGAATTTCCATATGAC
This sequence comes from Agapanthus africanus, assembly GCA_030015575.1. Classification (NCBI taxonomy): domain Eukaryota; kingdom Viridiplantae; phylum Streptophyta; class Magnoliopsida; order Asparagales; family Amaryllidaceae; genus Agapanthus; species Agapanthus africanus. The sequence goes on from JASDDO010000016.1 coordinate 410,208,341, forward strand.
GATAGGTATAATACCATCTAGAAATTCTCGGCGAGTCCGTCCAGTGTACTTACCTCCAGTGAGCACCTGTATACTATCTTAATTGACATAACACTAATGGCTTGTGAGACCGGCCACCGCCCTTCGTTAGGGTCTCGAAACATATACACTAGTCTACTCCGGAATATCGATGCCCGGTCTTGATACTCCCACGACTAGGGACATTTAAGGATGTGCTTATAGACCACCCAGCTCTCACATATATGATCGCCATCATAATGCTGGTAGTCAAGCAAGAATCGTACGGGTTTCATCATTATGTATTAGCGACATGTAATAACAAGTAAAACGTGTACACATCAATGATAAAGACAAACCAGATAGCATACTATCATTTCAAGTAAGATTGTTCTAGCTGTATAGATCCTCTCTCAATTATCATAATCGCGTGCCTGCAATTACAAAAATTGCCTTGAGGGCACTATATCCAACAATCTCCAACTTGCACTTAAGGTTAATTATTGCTGTATTGCATACCCACAGCTCGTGTGCTACCGAATACCCAACTTCTCTACTAATCAGTTTCGCAAACTACGTTTATGAAACTTAACGTGCTTGAGAAATAGCCTCAGTGAGTGGGCTTGCTACAATGCTCCAACTTCATCTCTCTATATCTCAACTTTGCGACGATGAACAATCTCCCAATCTGAGCTATACCCTGCCTCAAGAATTTGTCTTGATACCTGATGGGACTAAGTTCATCAATGAACACCTCCATCCAACAAACTTCTTGGGCTGTATCTTCTGTTGAGTTATAACCGGCATCCTGCTCTATGATTACCTCAGTATTTCTATTGCAACACTATCCAATATACTGATCCTCAGAAGATGCTAAACTCAAAACTTGACAGCATCTTTGTCATCCAGGTCACCTTGGAAGCCTTAACTGATAACCGTCTCCCAGAGGAGGCTGTCGTTATTCTATACCAAGAATATCCTCTTATGTTCTTTACTGCTTCCCTTTGTTTCTCCAGAATTGGATTAATATATGCTTGTTGCATCTAGTACAAAAGCAATATCTGGTGTTGTACTAGACTTTGCATGATTGACTCAGCCGCCTAAACAAATGATATATCATTCATGCCAGTACCTCTCCTCATCAGTCCAAAAAGACATCCTTTTAGAGAGGGCGACTCCATCACCTGCGGGTACACTACTACGTCAGGAGTCGTCCATTCTAAAATACTTTTAGAATGCTGTCCAAGTACTTGATTTCGGAAACTTCCCAAATCTAGATCTAAAACCATAGATCTAGTCACCAGAACTTCTGATATACTATTCATATCCAACGTGGATAAAACACTGTGTGACAACCAAAATCTGACCAATTGTAGTATAGGAACATCACTTCCTATCTGGAGTATGTCATCTAAAACATGGACAATACTTCCTACATCCTTCTTACTAGATTCACCTTTGTTTTGACAAAGTCAATCACCTTGACTGTCACATCAATAATAGATGATCCATCTCCGCTATCCACGCTGCAGTCTACGAATAGACATGAGCAACTTGCACACCTTCAGCCGCTTCCACTGACTATGATAACCCTCTAGCAGAGTCATATAGACGTGCACTTCCAAAATCCCATTTGGAAAGACGTCATAATCACCCACCTGCCAGATATCATAGCCATGAATTGCATCAGCGCCAAAACATATCCATATAGACTTCAGCATATACACTGAAGTAAAAGCCACATCATAATCCACAACGGGTATTTGATGAAGACTCTTTACAACAAGCCTAACCTTATTAGATTAGCACCTTTCCACCTGCACAGATTTTGAAATATCTACTTGCTCCTAATGGGTTTTACCCTTTCAGGAGCACCAACAAAGTCCAAAATCCATGATTTGCTGAAGTACGTGGAGTCCATCTTGGGTATGAAATATCTGGTCACCTGGAAATTACTACTTCCTATGACCCGCTGATAATAAGTAAGGGAAATAGCAGTGTCAAATCATATTTATATGGACTTCAGTATAGACACTGAAGTAAAAGTCACATCACTATCCACAACAGGTATTTGATGAAAACTCTTTACAATAAGTCTAGCCTTATTAGGTTAGCACCTTTACACCTACACAGATCTTGAAAGATCTACCTACTCCTAATGGGATTTACCTCATTCAGGAGCATCCAGCAAAATCCAAAATCCATATTTTGCTGAAGTTCATGGAGTCTGTCTTGGATATGAAGCATCTGGTCACCTGGAAATTACCACTTCGTATGACCTGTTGATAACTAGTAGGGTCATCATCACCATAATGTTGACCCCCCTGTCATCGTCTACGAGAAAACCGAAGTGTCTCTCGAGTGTCTGAGGTCACCTACTAAAATCTGTGGAGTGGCCAACGGTTTGTCAAGTCCAAATGAATCCTTAGGTTCTACTAAATTTTTGGTAACCGTTTGTGGTTCTGAAATCACTTCCAATTCTACCATACCCCCATTAGTTTCTTTTACAAAAAGATCCTTTTATAAAAATGTGGCGAGTCAAGAACAATATAACTATTGATATTGAAAATGGTAGAAATAAAATCCTAGCTAATGCTTGGGATAATCCACAAACCGCCATTACCGAAGCATGCCTTGAGTTTGTCCGGATTTGGCTTTTAGACAGAAACCGGATAACTTCATATCTTAACAACCTGAAGATATGTAACCATTCTATATCCATATAAAATCAAGGCACTAATTTAGATGGAACCAGATTCAAAAGTCATTCAACTATTTTCAGTGCATATTACCTAATGGAAAAAGGTCAATACAACATTACTTATGGAGAGCGTCCACCGATGAGTAACCTGTGAGAGAATCAAGTTTTCGATATTATTATAATGGAATACCTAGCATAAGTATCTATATCTTCGATCAGCTCGAAGAATCCCGTCACTTTCAACGCATGGTTCTCTACTTTATTCTTATACCTACAAACTTCTCAAAATCTTTAGACCTTGCATTACTACGAATGCATGTCTAAAATCAGAGAACTCATAGGTAATCCTGAATTAAGTAAGAGTACTAACCCCTTGTCCCGAAGGACACTGGACAACATACATCTTCATGTATATGTTCAAAGAGTATACCAACTCAAATTTTTTGTTTTGTAAGTTGAAAACTGTATTTTGGTTAAGAATGTCTTACACCGTTATTCAATGCACCTTGCCTTATCCTCAACCGATAAAGGTATATGTTTACAACACAATTTTCAAAATGTATATCTCACTTTATAAAAATAAAGGTACAGATATTTCATTTTAAAATTTGGTGCATAACAACGGTTATTCGATACCAAATATTTGCCGTCAGGCAAAACCCAGGCAATTTAATCCAATATCACCAATTACAATGAATTCCGATATTGAGAATCAAATTGCCCATTTCCCAAGATTCTGCTCCTACTCATCATCTGTAACACTATACAGATGTGAGATCCAAAACTGGTAAATACATACATAGAGTCAGAATTGATTGGAAAAACAGTTCTCTTATACATAGAAAAACTGAAACAGGGAAATGTTTCATAGGGGATGGTCAGGTATTCCTAGTAATGCCTTTTCCATTATCCAGATTCATGATAGTAGTCGCAATTTCCTTTGCCCTCATTTCAGTCCCTTTATATGTCTCTACTTTTTACCTTCTACACACCGTTCCTGCGCTAACTGGATTTCTTCCCTCCCTACCTTTCGGCACCAGCCTGAGGTTTGGAAGAAGACTATCCAATAAGCGTAATAGGTGTACTCTCCTAATCAAGAAGCTCTCGCAACTTGAGAGAAGGTAAAGGGAAAAGATAACCGAATAATTCTATTCAATTTCTTCAGAACCTGTGGCCATTCTCGACCGAAGTAACTTCTTCGAGTTCGTATGTAACTATACGATGGCCGTTCTAAGCAATATGGATCATTGTAGTGATACGACGTATTCTGAAGAAATGTGAAGGGTAAAGTAGGAGTGGCAGGGATATATACGACTTTGTCGCGAATCAAGACAAGCCAAAGCCAAAGGGTGTAAGAAGGTTCAGTTAAATTGGTTCATGAGTTTTTAAGGTAAGTCATGGGTCGCTGTACCAGAGAGAGAGAGAAAATAAACACTTAGCATGCACTCTATCAAGATCAGATAGGTTATCACTTTATCTGATCAGGATGGCTCCCACTGTTTCCTTGAATTCTCCTTCAAACCCTAAAAGGAGAACTAGTCGGGATCATTTAAGTGAAAAATCTCCCGAGGAGTAATACATACTCATCAGTGGGAATTGGGACCCAACTATCATCATGTGATAACCTGACGGAATCCACTCAAGTCACCACACTCCAGAAGGTATGTACATGCCTGGAAAGTTTCCCGTATGTTTGAAACTCCCGATATGGTTTTTGCCTCTAACGACATATGACCTTGACTAGGTCAACATATCATAAGTCGCAAGTCAAGTTCAACCAGTCATTATCCTGGATTAATTAGACTCACCCGTACGAGCCCTTGACTAGGTTAACATGACCGTACGACTGTCCTAACCAATCGAATCACCATGCAGCAGAAAAGTACTACAGAGCTACCGAACACTACGCCTTGACTAGGTCAACATACGTAGCATGAATACCAAGCAATACTAATCTGAAACGACGGAGGGCTATGGCTGGTTTTTGGCGAAAACCTTTAACGTAATGAATTTGATATTGTTGAAGGAACTCGAGTGGCTTTGAAATGGAGTGGCTTAAGCTCCGCTTTTTAAAACTAGTAACATAAAATTTTGCTTAAGAGCAAACTCCCAATGAAGGGATCAAGGCTCTTCCCTCATAGAATGAGGTGCGGGATATTCCTAATCGAATACCTCTGTGCAAAGCAAAAGAATACGACCATGAGTTTTGAAGAAAACCGAGTAGTTTTAAAATTGGTTCCGACAACATCATTTAGGTTTATTTTTCCTTGCATTATTTCGATAATGAGTTCTCATCATTTTATGTTTCCAAATCACAAAAGAAACAACCAAAATAATATGCTTTTTATATGCCATCCGCATTCGCCACGGGGACCCCGTCATGTACCGTTAGGTTACTTAACTAACGGCAGAGCAGGGGCTGGACTAGCGCGGATGAAAAACATATAGAAGCATATACTAAATATATAATATATATATCAACATCGCAGGCAGATAATAATCATCATAGGCAGACAAAAATCATCACAAGTATGCAAACAACAATATGGAATAGCGGATAATCTTGGAGCCCCGCATTTCATTTGAGCCACAAATGAGACGCGACGTTCTCCGGTCGTGTGGATAGCCAGTGCAATGAAGATCCTTGACCCCTACGAGTGCGGCAAGTTATCCGCCAATCCCCGAAGTGAGGCAACCCCAATCAACAAAGTGATTGGGCCACCCAGCACTTCACGGAATCCGGTAACTTGAGCATCTCTCCGTGGGTCAACCTATACCCCCTAGGAGTGCGGCGAATAGCCCGCCAATTCTAGAGTAAGCCCCCCGGTCTCAACGCCATGAGATGCGGACCCGTTGCCTTCTAGAACCCGGCTATTCGATCACTCCTCCGTGGGGTAATCCTAGTACAGAAAAGAAAATATATATACAATGGCGACATCGACCTCAACCCGGTCGTGCCCCAATAAAAGAATATATAAATTGGCAGTGATGGCAGCCCACATGTCGGACGCTCGCCCCGCAAAAATCAATATACAAATGAATAATCTGAACTGTATATCTAACATTGCACACACGGCTATCCATTATGAAAATCCGCACAAACCGTAACCAGTTATATATATATATATATATATATATATATATATATATATATATATATATATATATATATATATATATATACCGCAGAAGCAAGCAACACCAGAATGTGTGCAACCCCGTCTAAATGAACATATAGCAATTAGACGACGTTCAGCAACACATATATCACATATACAGACGATGCAAAAGTTTCAAGTTTTTAAAACTCCCGAGTTGTCCCAAAGCTAAAATGACACAAATAGAAATCTGGGACAAATCAAACAACACAAAAAATACAAATTTACAAAACCCAGTACACAACATGAAAATGAGCTCCAGATGTGAACAGTGAAAAGGTGAGGCCGGCCAAAACAAGATTCTCGCTGGCCCAATCATGATGAAATCCACTCGTTTTCATTGTGTGTCACTATCTAGTCTAGAGTAAACTTCTGCACTTGTTTAAAAAATTTTTAGAGACCAAAAATATTTCGAACAAAAACTAGGTTTTTAAAATGGAGTTTTCGGTTTTGAAACTTAGAGTATCGTCAAACACTAGTTTATGGTGTTTGGATGGTTCTGATACCATGTTGGGATCCGACGTCCATGCCGCAGAGGCCGCAGGCGAGGCAGAAACGAAAACAAAAACTTTTTGCGGGCACCGGACGCGTACCCAAGGATTCGATCCAAACAGCTTAAACTAGAAATCTAAAACATTCAAGGTTTGAGAAATACAACCTTTGTTGCGTGTCCACCCAATTGTGGAAGACCCCTCCAAGCTCGTAACCGCCGGGACCACGCTTGAGAATCAACCACCCTTTGCCGAAGATGATCCACCAGAGAGAACGCAGAGGAGGCTCTAACCGACGATCCAAACACGCCAGGTTTGGATGGTCAGTGATGTAGGAATACTTCACTAAATTTTCTCTCTTGAACCATGCTAAAAAATGGAGAGCAAGAAGAAGAAGAATAGGAGCTAGAGGAGAGCATGAAGCTTGCTTGGAGGAGATGAAGAAAAAATCATCAAGTCAAACTTGTAGAAAAGAATGGCTACAAAAATATCAACCATCCACCAATAGTGAACACAAATGATTTTAACAATATAAAATCCCAAGTCATGCTTTCCTACATGTCCACAACCATGCTTCATGTTCCTTCACTTTACACCTCATTTATTTATTTGATTTTCCAAAAAGGAAAATCAAATATGAGGTGTCCTTCTTCTAAAAGTATTCCTGTATAAATACGGAATATTTCATCTGGTATATGCATCGCTACATATACGCGTATCCGTATAAAAATACAGATAGCATCAAAGAGAGAAAATAAATAGTGAACAATACTAAAATATATGTATCAAAATACATATATAATTTATTAATCAAAACCTGATTTAATAATACGGCTTAATCCTAAACTGGCTAGTATTATCAACTGTTCGATTAAAGCCTGTGTATCGCGTACACGTATTTAATCGGACCCCTGCACATACCAATGTACGGCTCCTATAACTGTCGCTTGAACCGGGAAAACCCTTTGTGTGGGACTCTAAAGACTCAATAATACGCTGGCACTGGGTTTAACCACAAGCACGTTAGCGGCACTAGCTGTACGTAACAGCTACCTAGGTACTTGTCAAAAAGGGGGTTCAACAATCAAGTGCGTCCTTACCTTACTGAGCCTGAATATGATAATCTCCATACAGTCCGGTCTCTTCGTCAAAGAGTATCGCATATCGGATCTAGGGGTGGATAACGTCAGACCCCTACTAACTCGATAAATCATGTCTGTGTCTAGCTCATCACCAACTGAGATACTACTGATCAACTATCAATAAATCTCGTCCACCGTGGCTACGGATTTCTGGTGATAGCCAACTGAATACAGCGCGACATCGACTCATAATACTAGGAGAGACGAATCCCTAACAGTCGACCATTGCCTTCATGTGGCTCGGGACTGTACCTAACTAAAACATGTTTGCACGACTCTTTTGAACCATGGTAGGATAGTAATCAAAGTACAATAGGAACTCACACGAGACAAATGACGACTTTAGGTCAAAGGACTAATCTGTACTCATGCCATCTGAGAACTTCTATCTGACGATAGGTATAATACCATTTATAAGTTCTCGGCGAGTCCGTCCAGTTTAATCACCTCCAGTGAGCACCTGTATACTATCTTAGGGGACATAACACCAATGGCTTGTGAGATCGACCACCGCCCCTCGTCGGGGTCTCGAAATGTATACACTAGTCTACTCCGGAATATCGATGCCCAGTCTCGATACTCCCACGACTAGGAACATTTATAGACCACCCAGCTCACACGTATATGATCGCCATCATAATGCTGGTAGTCAAGTAAGAATCCTACGGACTTCATCATTATATATTAGCGACACATAATAACAAGTAAAACGTGTACACATCAATGATAAAGACAAACCAGATAGCATACTATCATTTCGAGTAAGATTGTTCTACCTGTATAGGTCCTCCCTCAATTATCATAATCGTGTGCCTGCAATTACAATAATTGCCTTGAGAGCACTATATCCAACACATAGTTACCCTTGTAGTATCTTCATGTGCTCCACACTTGTGTTGGACTCCATATAGTGCTCCTAAAGGACTTGAACAAGCTTGGTGAAGACGCCCTCCATCATAGATGATCCACTTTGAGAGCTCCAAGTCTAAGGCTCCAAAATCTCTAACTTGAAGTTTAACTTAGATCATAATTTTGCTAGGATCATGAACTAAGGATGTAGTTTGAATCTTTCACTAATAGTTTTTTCTCTTCTAATTTTTCTTTTAATCTTTTTCTTAATCAAAAGAGGAGGAAGAAAATGGAGCTAGCATGAAGAAAAAGGAAAAGCTAAAGGAATTCTATTTAAAAATCCTAATGGTTTGGAAATAAAACATAACTCAAAAAAATCCAAACCATTGGATTTCATCAAGCAAACCAAGTATCAATTCTCTTCTCATTCCTCCATGTGTCACCACACTGCATATGTGTGAGGGGATGTTATGCCTAAAGCACAACATAAGCAAATAAGAAAAAGAATTAAAAAAAGAATTAAATTAATTGCAACTTGGATATTTATACACTTGCAATCAATTTCTAATGTATTTAAAATCATAAAGAGACAAAATTAATTAGTGACAAAATACTAGTTTTAGGGTGTTTTCCGTCACCCTATTGAGATGGGAATGCGTGCGCTTGTCAGGCGTATACAGATTTCTCTTGTCTAGGGTAGGTCGGGGTTTATTGATTGTGGGGATCTGAACTCTGGCAGCCGCGGACTAACCTGCCGTTAATAACCCCTTATCTTTGGAGCAAGGGAACTTCCGATTGACGGATCAAACTGGTCATGCGAACTCAATGTGCAGTGTGCGTGTTGTATTTTGATGGGGACTTGACATATCAGGGGCCTCACAGAATTTACAGGGGTCCCGCTAACCGGATAGCGGGCTGGGGGTTAAGAGGGCTAGCATTCCTAGCGGGGTAGCACTCGGTTAGAAATTTTTTTTAACGGGGGAGGTATTTTTTGTATGGATCGTGTAGGAAAAAGAGGGGAGGAGCATCCTAAGGACGCGTGAGATGGCACGCGGGCGGGGTGCCGGCTGTTCACGCGCCCGGTGCGGGCGCTGGGCGCCAGTGGATCACGCATCTTGCACGTGGGCACTGGACGTCTGCGGAATAAGAGGCTTAGCCCCTGGACTTAGAGTTGAACTCTCGAGTGATTTTTGGAGTTAAACTCCTAAAAAGGATCTTTTTGTGGAGTTAAACTCTTAAAAGATCTGGATTTTTAGGGTTCAACTCCTTCGAGATTTGGATTTGGAGTTAAACTCGTCAAAGATTGATTTGGAGTTAAACTCTTAAAGGATTTTCGAAGATGATGAAAGGGGACCCCTTTCTTCTCCCTTGAGCCCTGGATCTTCTCTTGAGCTTTGGATTTTTTCCAAAGTGGGATTTTTGGAGATGAGTCTCCTTCTTCCTCTTCTCTGTTAGCTGGATCTTGAAGAAAAAGGGGCGAGACTTAAAAATCTTTCCTTTTAGAGATTTTATGGGAGATCTGAGCTCCTCTTTAAGGTTCTTATGGTGAAAAACTATTCTTTTCTGGGAAACGAAGAGCTAAACTCTTAATTTATTTCAAAAAAAAGAAAGAAGGTTTAGAACCTTGAGGAAGGAGAAGGAGGAACAGAACCTTTTTTGAAGGGAATGAAAAAATTCTTCTTTATTTCATCATCATGTTTCCTTATACAGGCTTATAAATTTACATATAACCTCTTGGGCTTTACAAAATGGCATTTTGTCCATCCTATACTCATGTGCTTATTTCTTTTTGCACATGAGCCATGGGCTTTACAAAAATTTGGCTGTTTGCCTTAATAAAATTTTCCTCCCAAGTCTACCGTTGTTTTTTGAGATTTAACAGATGACAACAGTGAGGACACTGTTGTAAACAAGTTTGGGGGAGATTTGTGCTTATTTACGCATCACTTTGCATCATACTTTGCATAAGCACAAAATTTTCAAAAATTTTCTTTTATAATAAAATATTAAAAAGTGAAAAATTACATTTAAAAGATTGGAAAATTTTAAGAAAACCAAGAAAATTAGATGTTTTCTTAAACGAAACTAGTAATAAGTAGTTATGAGCCGTTGTACCAAGGGTTAGTAAGATGAAGGAAGTCACTAATCTGGGGATAAAAATAAGTCTGAAAAATAGTTTCTATTCTGGAAGCCAAACATTTGAATGTTGATACCCTACTATATGCACTTACACACGTCTTAAAACTCGGGATAGTAGAGGATACCTTGAAATGCTTTTGTCCCAAAGCCAAAGTACGAAAATAAAAAATGAAGCAATAAAAGTATAAATGGTGTAGAAAAATGAACACTGGTTTTGTAATCACCAAGGCAGCAATAAAAAAATATAGCGAGGGTGCTTCATCACCTAGTGCCTTAGACCAACTGGTTTGGGAGTCACTGCTAAGCCTTGGGTGTTGCAGGATGAGGAAAATACTATTTACGCCTAATAAGGAAGCACATGAGTAATCGGTCGGTTAGTACCTCAAGAAGTATTAACGGTCGCATGAAAAATGTGTGAGCAAATCCATCTAAATATTCACCGATTAAAAAGTACTGAGATAGATGGACAAGAGTATGATAGATTGAATTGAATTCTCCGAGTGTAGAGATATCTTTTACACACACGTAGGGGTATATGATCAGTGTTTGGAAGGAGGTAGGAATGAAGAATAAAGACGATGTTTTATTGAGAGATGACGTGATTTCTAATATCTTTTCATGACTATTAAGATAGAGCTCATGACAACCGAAAATCTAGTGATGGAAACTCTGATTTTCAAAGTCTTTCTTTTATAATTCTTATCTTTATATGTAACCTTCACAGTCTTCCTTTTATTATAGGATTTTGTGGGTGCAATCCACTGAAAACTCTCAGGAGACAACACTCCTCCTATTAAGGACACCTAGAGGTTTAAAGTCTTGTTGCATGTGCTCAGTGCAATCGTATTGCCTATGAAAATGTGCTAGTTAGTTTTTCTTTTATTTTCTCCTTCTCTTGAATAAAGGAAGTTTGTTCGAGACGATCAAAATCATGTTTGGGGGAATTTGTTCAGTCAAAAATAATGCAATCCGTAACACATAAATTTCCTCATTATTCTAATCATCTAAGGATGGTTGATATAAATATAAAACATATTACAGTTTGTCTGGAAATACTAATTACCCCGTGTTATATATATATTCAACATTCTTTATAGGAAATTGTGTGTGTATTACTTCACGCATGATATTGTATATCTCAACACTTTTTATCGAGATTTTGTGCAGGAAATTATTCAGGTCAAAGAACTAGAATCGCAAAATTTGCCGATAAAACGCAGCAAGTCAAAGAAATAAAATCTGCCAGAGATTCAGAAAAGGTAATAAGATTCCAGATATCACATGAAGACCCAAATACCAACACCAGATGACCCCATGAAAATGACACAGAGATCTCAACATATGGCCGCGAAACCGTGGCCGATTCAGCCCGATCCGCCGCAGATCCGCGTCCGACTTGGATCGTCAGCGGTCGAGACTTCTCCAGAATATTCTCTGTAACCTCCTAACTTCCTCAAGACGCTTCATAACCATGTGGCTTTATCTAGAAGGCTCTACATAACTTCCAAGCTTCTTGTGGAAGTTTAATTTTAGATCTATAAAAGGGGATCTAAGCTAATGTTGAGGGGTTAGCCAATTAGTTGCACAATTGAGCCACACTTTAATTCAATTCAAGTTGAGTGACACAACTTGAGATCCAATCCAAATCAAGATCCATTGAGAGCAAATTAAGCGACAATCGAAGATCCTTTATCGCAACGCCGATCATCATTAAGAGCAAGGGATCCGCAACCGATCCACGTTTTACGAAGATTGAGCCGAGCAAAGATTGATGACAAATTCCCTTTCAAAGGAGCGATTGAGAGCTAGTCTTGTAAACTTGAATTGAGAGGTGTAATTTGAAGGAGATTTAATAAAGGTGATAATTGTAATTCTCGCTTTCTTTACATTCTTGCATTATGAAATTTTCAATTCTTGATTCTTTAATTTTCATGATGCGTGAGTGAAATCTCCGCTTGTAAAGGAATCGAGAGAATCGGTAGATTTAATGATGATGAAATCCTAAACTAATCTTAAGTCTTATGAGTATTGTGAAGTTTAGGAAAAAGAATCATCTATGACCTAATTTGGAGTGAGATCACCTTCTTGATAATTTCGTTGCAAATTAGGGATCAAATGATTGATGATTTTCTTTGCTAGAGGCTAGAATTGAATGATGATCAATGAAAAGACAAGGGATAGTGAAGGAGAAACCCTAGTTTTTTCAATAGATCCATAATCTTCATTCATCGTCATCGATCTAACTACAATTCATCAATAGATAAGATTCAAAATTTTTAGTATTCATCATTGCTACTAATTCGATCGATTCCTACAAGCTATTCTTCATATTCTTGATAATTCAATTTGATTTTGGACACTTTCTTGATTTCTAAGCTATTGAACATATTCTTGATTTTCTTGAAATGACAACTCGATTAAATCTTGAATTACTTTCTTGAATGTTCTTTTATATTTTCTTTCAATTCATCTAAAGCAAGATCGAACAAATCCTCGCATCTCAGTGGACGATCCGTATTCATTAACGAGCTACATCGACACCGTTAATTGATTGCGGTTATAAATTCTTTGGTTGTGATTATATTTTCAAAACACGATCCGAAATTTAGATCAATCAAATGGCTACCCAGGTACCTGTCAAAAAGAAGGCCGATAAGCAAGCTCATCCAAACCCCTACTGAGCCTGTCCGTGACAATCTCCGTACAGTCCGGTTTCTTCGTCTAAGAGTATCGCATACCGGGTCTAGTGGATGGTAAACGTCAAACCCTTATTGACCTAAAAAGTCGTGTTGATGTGGCTCAGGAACGATCCAGGAAACTATTGATCTAACCATCAGTAAATCTCAACTGCCTTGGCCAAGTTCTTATGGTTCTGGCCAACCGAACACAGTGCGATATCGACTCCCAATACCGGGAGAGATGAATCCTTGACAATAGCTCACTGCCTCTATGTGGCTCGGGACTGTAACCAACCAAAACCTATTTGCACGACTCATTAGAGCCATGGTAGGGTAGTGATCTAAGTACAATGGGAACTCACATGAGACAAATGACGATCTCAGGTCTAAAGACTAACCTGTACTCATGTCACCTGAGAACCGCTATCTGACGATAGGTATAATACCATTTAGAGGTTCTCGGCGAGTCTGTCTAGTGTACTCACCCCTAGTGAGTACCTGTATACAATCTTAGGTGATCACACCAATGGCTGTGGGACCAGCCACCGCCCCTCGTCGGGGGTCTAGAAACGTATACACAAGTCTACTCTGGAATTTTGATGCCCGGTCTCGATACTCCTGCGACTTGGGACATTTAAGGTTGTGCTTCTAGACTACCCAGCCTCCATAAGTATGATCGTCTTCATCACGCTGGTAGTCAAGCAAAATCCTACGGGCTTTATCAACATGCATCAGCCATATGTGATATCGAGTATAACATATGCACATGTTAAGATAAAGACAAAACAAAATATTATACTACTGTAATGAGCCTTTATCAACACGTATAAGCAATATAAAGCAGCAAGAAAAACAAATACACATGTTCAGATAAAGACAACTCAAATACAATACTATACAATTGAGCAAGATTTTCCTGTACATAGATATCCCTAGCATCCTATACAATACAGGTCTCTAGGGCATACATATCCAATAATATTTCACTTGCACTAAGGCCTATAATTGGCGTTCCAAATACCCAACGTCTGCTCTAGGGCCAGTTGTTGGTGTTAGTTATATGTATGCCCTAGAGTCCATTATTGTACATATAATGTATATTATAGTGGATGCTTAGACATATATAGAGAGGACTTTCTTGCTCGACATGATAGTATGCTATCTGGTTACCTTTATTTTAACATGTAGACTCATATTTATACTGTCTTGCTCTCACATGTTGATAAAGCCCTTAAGATATGTACTTGACTACCAGGACTATGATGGAGATCATACTAGTGGGGCCAGGGTAGTTCACAAGTACATCTTTTAATTGTTCCTAGTCGAGAGAATATCGAGACATGGCATAGATATTCTTGAGTAGACTAGCGTATACGCTTCTTGACCCATATGATGGGCGATGGATGATCCAACATCCATTGGTGTTTGATATCAAAGATGGTATACAGGTGCTCAGTGGAGACTGGGTACACTGAACAGGACTCGCCGAGGACTCCTATATGGTAGTATACTTATCGTCAGATAGCAGTCCTCTGGTGACACTGGTACAGGTTAGTCTGTAGGCCCGAGATCGTCATAGAGTCTTGTGTGATTCCCACTATGCTTTGATTTCCACCTTACCACGTTCATGAGAACGTGCAAAACGGTGGCTTTTGGGTACAGTCCCGAATCACATGGAGGCGATGAGCGATAGGAGGGGTTTCATCTTTCCCGGTATTGGGGGTTGATGTTGCGCTATGCTCGATTGGCTATAACTGGAAGTCCCTGGCGATGGCTGCTGCCAAGATTTACTGATAAGTATTATCAGTAGTTTCTCGAACCGTTATCGGCCAGACATCGGCATGACTTATCACATTACTGGGGTCTGACGATTTCCACCCCTAGACATGATATGCGATATATCAGACGAAGAGACCGGACTGTACGGTAGTGTTACTGATAGGATTCATGGAGACTATGGACAGGCTTGCTTGTTGATCTTCATATCGCTCAATACCCGGGTAGCCATTACATCCAGCTAGTATCGCTGACGGCTTGTAGGTGACTGATATGATCATCATCTACTGCTGGCGTATTGACGAGTCTTTAGAGTCCCACACAGAAGTTCCCTGGTTCAAGTGAAACGAAGTTCTCTGGCGTTCATCTGTTATCGGTTCGGTTATATGTGATATAACCAGTTTGTCAAATCAAGTGTTGATTCGATAATGTGATATACAGATAAATGATATTAGTCGGTCATAAATGATATAACCGGATTATTAGATCAAGTGTTGATTTAATAATGTGATATAAATTATATGTGATATAATTATATATTAACTAATATCATTAGCTCACTAATTATTCTTCATTAAATATATATTAATATATATGATATATATATATATATATATATAATGAAGCATGGAATTTATATTTCTATTTTTTGAAAATGGAAATGAGGTGGAAAATGAAGCATGGTTGCAAGCATGGGATTTTTTTTAGTTTATTCTTCTTGACTCACTATTCAAGTATGGTTGCAATTTTATATTGCATAATTCCATGCTTGAATGAGTGATGGGTCAAGAGTTTCCATTGATTCTTGCTCATTCTCAACACTTAGCCATTTTTGTTGAGTTTCTCCTATGGTTGCTCTCTAACTTCTTCTTCCTCCTCTTGTCATGGTTCAAGCTTCAACCCTCACATGTGATGTGAATCATGAAGCTTGAACTCAAACTTGTGAGCTCTTTACATCCCCTACTTCACTATCCTACACTTGACTAGCGATCAAGTGTAGCGTGTTTCTTACACTAAAGTGTTTAGTGTAATAGCTAGCTTGAATTGGAGGGACTTCACGTGGATCATCTTCGGCACTAAGGTCATCGGAGGAAGCCCGTTCAAAGTCTCAAGAGAAGCCTTGTAGAGTCGTGGGACTACTACACCGAGCATGTGAAGAGAAGGATCATCTACAAAGGTTGTATTCTTGTTCTCTTGATGTAAAAGTAGTTTACATTAGCTCTTGTCTAAATCTCTAGTTAAAGATTTTTAGTTTAGAGTTGCTTAGCATGACAATTTTTTGAAAATGGTATGGACGATACCTCCCGAAACCTTGCTGTCGTCCTAGGGAACCTTACAGTGGTATCAGAGCTAAGCTAATGATTCAGATAATGTTGTTAGATTACGAAACCGAAACTACTCCGAATCTTTAAACTACGAAATCCAGGTTCTGTCGAATTTTTAAAGGGCTCTAAAATTTTTTTAAACAACTGCAGAATTCTGTATGAGATGCAACATGAACACAACACAAATTTTAACACAAGCCCTTGGATTTTGGACGGCCACATAGGCTCAAAAACCGGCCTGCTTGATTTTTTGATGGTGTCTGGGGTTGAAATTTGCACTGTGTTCCAGTCTCTGGGTTTTGGTGTTTCAGGTGTTGTTTGTTTTTGCTAAATTTGCATGTGATGTTATCTTTCTGCAAAGGCAACTCGGAGTGTTTCGTAGTTGTAATTCTAACAGTTTTTCGGGTTACTTTAGTAGGTGTTAAAAAGTTTGAACGGATATCAAATACCCATTTTAACACTTGCCGGAAATTTTCCAAGTGTTGGATTTTTCCTTACTTTAAAAATTTCAGAAAATCATGCAAGCGATACTGTGGACCCTCTAGAAGAACGAAACCTTAACTCGATTATGTGACCGTCAGAACCACCACTAAACCCTAGAGTTTGTGGTAGTTCAGCGGTGTCACATGTGAGGCATTGGTTAACCCTTCTACGGTTGGTTCATAGGAGCTGTGGCATATACTGAGTATTTTTAAAACTACGCTCAAGTGTTGAGCTTTTTGGGTTGTTTTGGGTGCTTGTTGATTCGATCAGAATGTTTAACATCGTCTAGCTATTTGATGACATGTGATGTTATGTGTTGCGTAGATATGTTATATTGGATCGTCGTGTTTTGAATAGCCGGGGGTTTTTATGTGATATGCGAGTTTTTATTTTCATTCATGTAAAAGTCATTGTATGTAATATTCTTTTATTGGGGCACTTCCGAGTTGAGGATGATGTCACCATTGTTGTATATTATTTACTTTTCCGCATTATGATAGACCCATGGAGGGGAGCACAAGTAACCGGGTTCTATAGTCCAGTGGGAGACCATATCGAGGAGTCGAGTCCGGGTCTCCTAACTCTAGAATTGGTAAGGTTGCTTGCCGCTCTCGTAGGGGTCTAGGGATGTGGGTTTGGCTATTCATCGTGACCGTGGAATCCGTGTTTTATACTGGCTTAATTTAAAACATGGAATTCCTAGTATATCCAATATTTCATATGTTATCTTCTGCTGCTGATATTCTGTGATGTGATCACTTTATATGAGTGAGACGAATGCTTTATTATTGTATATATGATATATAATAAACGTTGTTTATGTTTTGCACCCGCGCTAGGCCTGCCCCGCTATGCCGTTAGTTAAGTAACTTAACGGTGCATAACGGGACACTGTAGCGAAGGCGGATAGCATAAGCGTACGTTGTATTTTCGTTTCTTCTGTGATGCTTAGGAAGCTTAATTGATGGGACTTCATTAATGAGATTAATGAAATAAAAGAAACCTAAAAGATATTGTAGAATCAAATTTTCAAAAAGGACAGCTTTAGTTTTTTCTTTGCATAGCGGTATTCCTTGTAGAATATTCAGCACCTTATTCGATAAGGAAAGAGCCGAGATCCCTTCACCGAGAGTGACCTCTTTAGCGAAACTAGCAGATACTACAACCCACTCGGTTTTGTTTTTGATTGCCTTTTTTAGTTCTTGCTTTGCATAGCGGTATTCCTTGTAGAATATCCAACACCTCATTCGATGAGGAAAGAGCCGAGATCCCTTCACCGTGAGTGACCTCTTTAGCGGAACTAGTAAAAGCCTCAAAAACACTGCTTTTCAAAATCACTCGATTCTGCAACAATATCAAGTTCAATACGCAAAAGGTTTTCTTAAAAACCTGATATAGCCCTCCGTCATTTTAGATAAATGCTATTTTAGTATTCGTGCTATGGTAGTTTGGCCTCCGTCAAGGTGTAGTGTACGGTAGCTGATTAGTACGTATCTGTAGTATGAGATGCGATTGGATTAGGGTATTCGTACGGTGTTGTTTGGCCTCAGTCAAGGGTTGTGCGGGTGGGTCTGATTCAATCAGAAAATGATGGGTTGAACTTGACTAGCATCCTATGGGTAGTTTGGCCTCCGTCAAGGTCATAGGACGCTTAGGGCAAAAATATTATCGGGAATTTCAAATATTGAAATTTGCAATGAGATTGCATACTTCTATGAGATAGTTGGATCCCGATACCCACTGCGAGTAAGAGTTACTCCTGGGAAAGTTTTGCACATCACAAATTAACCGATCAAGTAGGTGTCTAGAAAGGTGTTAACGGGGTCACGTCCCTGGGAAAACGAGGTTTATTTTAATTAGGTCCGTGCGAAAGCACGGGGAACCTCCTTCAAAGTACCGGCACCGGCCTGGCTGAAAGATTGGCGAACTTGTAAGGTGTAATTAACCCCGGCTAATCTTACCTTTTAAGGTTTGAAGGAAGATTTGATAAAACCAGTGGGAGCCGTCCTGATTAGATAAGATAATAACCAATCTAATCTTGTAAAGAGCGCACGCAAAGTGATTATCCTTCTCTCTCTCCTAGTAGCGACCAATGTCACGCCTTAATCAAGATAATAATATGGATGTATTGACCATACCCGCTTATTTTACTGAGCAGGGGAACGTTGGTTCCGCTCCAACTTATAAGTGTTATAAGTCCGAGCAGGAAATAGTGGAATATCCGGATTACCACGCCACCCAGACAGAGAATAAGCATGTTGATGCATCTTCTTCAGGTGTGTTAGTTACAGAGAACTGTTTCTCAGTACACTCTACGTCCTGGGTATTTGATACCGGATCAGGATCCCGCATATGTAATATGTTACATGGGCTACAGAAAGGTAGAGAACTGGAAAATGGTGATATATCTCTAAGTGTTCGAGAATGGTGTAAGTGTTGCAGCCAAATCAATTGGTAGATATCACCTTGTATTACTAAACACATTGATTCTGAACTAATGTTATTAAATACCGAACCTGATATACAACATTACATCATTTTCTTTATTAAGTTAAAGAAGGATATAATTCTGTATTGGCGGATAATGTTGTGAACATTTTCCTAAATTAAAAGTTGATTGGATCAGGCACGTTATGTAATAGCATATAAGTTATAAATCAAACCACAGTTCAAAATATATAGAACACACACAAGAGGAGTAGTTCAGAAATGAACTAATCCTTCTAATGGCATTGTAGACTAGGTCATATAAATGCGACATGACTAGCTAAGTTACATATGGATGAATATGAGAATCTGTTCGAGTTTTCATCTTATGATACTTTCCAGTCTTGTCTCAAAAGCAAAATGACCAATACTCCTTTTACTAGAAACAGAGAAAGAGTTATTGAACTCTTGGGACGGATACATGATGATGTACACGGTCTTATGTCTACAAATACCAAGGTTGGTTCTTCGTACTTCATTATATTCACTGATCTTCTCTCAGGATTCGGACATATGTTCCTGTTGAAACACAAGTCTGAAACTTTTGAGAAATTCAAGGAATATAAGCTTGAAGTTAATAACTAGATGGGTAGAAGTATTAAGTCATTCGATGTGATCAAGGAAGAGAATACTTAGGCATGGAGTTCCTGGATTATTTAAATGAGAATGATTCTCTCTCAGCTTACTCCTTCGTATACACCATAGCAAAGCGGTGTATCGGGGCGGAGGTATCGCACCCTATGAGATATGGCGCGCTCTATGATGAGTATTGCTGAGTTACCTGTTTCTTTTTGGTGTTATGCACTTGAGAAGATGCATACCTATTGAATGGGGTTCCAACCAAATCAGTGCCTACCACTACATATGAGATATGGAATGGAAAGAGACCATGTCTTAAACGAGTTAAGCTATGGGGTTGTCCGGCCTATGTTGAAAAGCAAGATCCGGACAAGCTCGAGGCAAGGACAGTTCTGTAAGTTTCTTAGGATATCCCAAACGTTTGCTGTAGGGTTACTAGACACACTAACAAGGCTCTACAAGGCATCGACCATGCCCGTTTAAAAAATTTATGTGCCTAAAAACCCTAAGCAAGATCTTATACTAGAGTTTAGGCGAATCTAAAGGCAAGTAAACAACTTTACTCTAAAGGGAACACGAAATACAACCTTTGTAGATCGGTCCTCCACTTCATTTGCTCCTTGTTGAAATTCCTTCGCCGCGATCAAGGTTCTCCCGGGCTCTTGCATGGCTTCACGACGCGAAGGATGCGACCTTGCTTGAAGTCTCCGAGGCCGAAGAAGATCTACGTCGAGGGAATTCCGACTCAAGCTCCTACTTCACTAACTAGATAATTAGTGAAGTAAACACCCTAAACTAAAGTGCTAGTCTAGTAGAGGATGGAGAAATAGGAAGTGGGTTCTCTTTAGATTTTTGTTTCTCACAATCTTTCTCACTTTGGATCAAACCCTAGTTTTCTTTTTCTCTTGTTCAATGAAGAAGAAGATGAACAAAAGAAAGTGAAGAGGATAATGATCAAGTGTGTAGGGTAACCATGGTGAGTGAGCATCATATACTAACCCTTGTAGAGCCATAACCATAGCTAATTGATTATGGTTGGGTTAAAAAAGAATCTAAGGTAAATACAAAGCTAGTAGACTTTGTTAAAGCAAAGTAAGCTTCTACAAGCTTCATGCTCATTCCAAAACTCCACTAATTTTGTAATTATCTTAAATAATCATAACCCACCATAATACATAGAATGGTGTATGTCTCATACACACATGAATGTTGTATCATCAACCATGATACAATAAGATAACACATTTTAACATATATCATATATATATGTTAAATTAGTGTACATGTGAGAAAAACCCTAAAGTGAACAAGTGTTAGTAAATGTAAATTAGTATATCTAATATACAATTATACACTTAATTATTAAATCAACACTTGACTTAATAATCCGGTCATATCTCATATAACCGGCTAATATCCATTGTATCGACTTATCGAATCAACACTTGATTCGATAACCCGGCTATATCATATATAACCGTCCGATACAAAAAAGTCGCGAGAATAGAATACGGTATCACATACACGCATTATTCTCGGTCTCACACATATCACATATGCGCTCCTATTTCGTTTTGCCTGAGCCAGTAAAACCTCTATGTAGGGCTCTAAAGACTCGTCAATACGCCGGCAGTAGGTGATGATCACATCAAGCACCCACAAGCCGTCAGCGGTACTAGCTGGACGTAACGGCTACTCGGGTATTGAGCGATCAGAAGATCAGCAAGCAAGCCCGCTCCAACTCCTGTAAAAGCCTGCCGGTAACACTTCTCGTACAGTCCGGTCTCCTCGTCTGATATGTCGCATATCAAGTCTAGGGGTGGTAAACATCAGACCCCAATAACCGATAAGTCGTGCCGATGTGAGGCTCATAATGGGTCGAGAAACTACTGGTAACACTTACCAGCAAATCTCTAAATCAGCCCTGGCCAGGGACTTCCCTGTTATAGCCAATCGAGCACAGCGCAACATAAACCCCCAATACCGGGAGAGACGAAACCCCTCCTATCGCTCATTGCCTCCATGTGACTCGGGACTGTACCCAAAAACCACCATTTTGTACGCCCTCATGGACGTGGTAAGGTGGAAATCAAAGCACAGTGGGAATCACACAAGATTCTATCACGATTTCTGGTCTACAGACTAACCTACACAAGTGTCACCAGAGAACTGCCATCTGACGTAAGGTATAATACCATCTAAGAGTTCTTGGCGAGTCCGTCCAGTGTACCCAATCTCCACTGAGCACCCGCATACCATCTCTGATGTCAAACACCAATGGATATGGGATCATCCATCGCCCATCTCATGGGTCGAGAAGCGTATACGCTAGTCTACTCTGGTATATCGATGCCCTGTCTCGATATACCCATGACTAGGAACATTAAAGGATGTACTTATGGACTACCATGGCCCCACTAGTATGATCTGCATCACAGTCCAGGTAGTCAAGTACACATCCTAAGGGCTTTATCAACATGTATCTATAAGACAGTATAAAGAGACAAGTATACATGTTAAGATAAAGGGCAACCAGATAGCATACTATCATATAGAGCAAGAAAGTCCTCTCTATATATGTCTAAGCATCCAATATAATATACATCATCTGTACAATACTGGCCTCTAGGGCATACATACAACTAACAATCTCCCACTTGCACTAGGGCCAGCTGCTGTAGTATCGCATACCGAGCATCCCGAAGAGTCTCTCAAACTGTATCTGGGGAATGGCCTTCGTAAGTGGATCCGCTGTGTTGTTCTTCGTGTCAACCCTCCTGACTTCGATCTCCCGGCGATCAACTATCTCCCGGATCAGGTGATACCGCCTCAGAATATGCCTGGATCGCTGATGGGACCTGGGTTCCTTGGCCAAAGCCACCGCTCCATTGTTATCGCAATACAAAGGTATTGGATGCTCAATGGATGGAACCACTCCAAGTTCAGTAATGAACTTCTTGATCCAGACAGCCTCTTTGGCAGCATCGTTGGCAGCGATGTATTCAGCCTCCATCGTCGAGTCTGCTACGGTTTCCTGCTTGGAACTCTTCCAGCTAACCGCCCCTCCGTAAAGGGTAAAGACAAATCCCGACTGCGATTTAGAGTCGTCCTTATCACTCTGGAAGCTCGAATCGGTAAAGGACTCCACTTAGAGTTCTCCGTTACCATACTCCAAGAGCATCTCTTTAGTCCTTCGTAAGTACTTGAGAATGCTCTTCACAGCTGTCCAGTGACTCTCTCCAGGATCAGCTTGATACCTACTCACTACACTTAGTGAGTATGCTACATCGGGTCTGGTACATAGCATCGCGTACATGATAGAGCCTACTGCCGAAGCATAGGGTATCCCTTGCATGCGATCTCTCTCCAAATCAGTCTTGGGAGACATCTCTTTGGAGAGAGTGAGCCCTGAGATTATGGGTAAAAACCCACGTTTGGACTCTTCCATACTAAATCTCTTTAGTATGGTGTCAATGTACTTGGATTGGGACAATCCCAATATCCTTTTAGGTCTATCTCTATAGATCATAATTCCCAATATGCAGGAGGCATCACCAAGATCTTTCATTGAGAATCTTTGTGATAAGAAGAGCTTGACCGATTGCAGCATAGGAATGTCATTTCCTATAAAGAGTATGTCTTCCACGTACAATACGAGGAAGACAACCTTACCCTCTGCCACTTTTTTGGAGATACAAGGTTCATCTACGTTTTTGACGAAATCAAACTCTTTGATAATGACGTCAAAGCAGATGTTCCAACTCCGCAATACTTGCTTTAATCCATAAATGGATTTAAGCAGCTTGCACACCTTCCCGCTGCTCCCACTATCTATGAAACCCTCTGGCCGAGTCATGTACACGCACTCTTCTAAATCACCGTTTAGAAAGGCGGTCTTAACATCCATTTGTCAGATTTCGTAATCATGATATGCAGCGATGGCAAGCATGATTCGGATGGATTTAAGCATAGCCACTGGAGAAAAGGTTTCGTCATAGTCCACACCTGGTCTTTGACGAAAACCCTTTGCAACAAGTCTAGCTTTGAAAGTCTCCACTTTCCCATCTACACTAAGTTTTTTCTTGAAGATCCACTTTCTCCCAATGGGTTTTACCCCTTCAGGAGCAACTTCCAAAGTCCATACTTTGTTGGTGTACATGGATTCCATCTCGGACCGCATTGCATCCAGCCATTTCACTGAGTCTCCACTCGTGATGTCCTGCTCGAAGCTAGTTGGGTCATCATCAACCATGATGCAATCCTCGCTCCCACCATCTATGAGAAAACCGTAGTATCTCTCAGGTGGGTGAGGAACCTTACTAGATCGGCGGAGAGGCTGAGGTTCGTTGGGAACTACCGAATCCTCCGGTTCCACTAAATCTTCAGTTTGAGTTTGTGTAGCCGGAATTTCTTCCAGTTCTACCTCACTGCCACTAATTTCTTTTGCAAGAAATTCCTTTTCTAAAAAGGTGGCATGTCGAGAAACAAACACTTTCTGTTCCTCAGTATGGTAGAAAAGATATCCATGTGAATGTTTGGGATATCCCACAAACTTACATAGAACTGACCGTGCCTCGAGTTTGTCCGGATTTTGCCTTTTGACATAGGCCGGACAACCCCATATCTTAACTCGTTTAAGACACGGTCTCTTCCCACTCCATATCTCATATGGTGTGGTAGGTACAGATTTAGATGGAACTTGATTCAATAGGTATGCTGCTGTCTCCAGCGCATACCCTCAGAAGGAAATAGGTAACTCAGCTGTGCTCATCATAGAGCGCACCATATCTAATAGGGTGCGGTTCCTCCGTTCCGATACACCGTTGTGCTGTGGTGTATATGGAGGAGTCAGCTGAGAGAGAATCCCATTCTCTTTTAGGAATTCCAGGAATTCATTGCTTAAGTATTCACCTCCTCGATCGGATCGAAGGATTTTAATACTTTTTCCGGTTTGGTTCTCGACTTCTTGTTTATATTCTCTAAATTTCTCAAAAGCTTCTGATTTGTGTTTCATCAGGAACACATATCCGAATCTAGAGAGATCGTCAGTGAATGTAATGAAGTACGAAGAACCATCCCTGGCATGTATAGACATGGGACCGCATACATCACTATGTATCAGTCCCAAAAGTTCGGTAACTCTTTCTCCGTGTCCCGTAAACGGAGTTTTGGTCATCTTGCCTTTGAGACATGACTGGCAAGTATCATAAGATGAAAATTCAAACGGATTTAAATATCCATCCTTATGCAACTTAGCTAGCCGTGTCGCATTGATGTGACCCAGTCTACAATGCCATAAGAAGGATTCGTTCAGTTCTGAACTCTTCCTCTTGTGTGTGTTTTATATGCTCAGGACTGTTGATTGATTTAGAACATAAATGCCATTGCACAACGTGCCTGATCCAACCAACTTTTGGTTAAGGAAAATGTTCATAACATTATCCTGTAATATAAAATTATATCCCTCTTTACTTAGTAAAGAAACCGATATAATGTCGCATATCAGGTTCGGCATGTAATAGCATTCGTTCAGAACCAATGTGTTACCAGTTGGCAATACAAGGTGATATTCCCCGACGGTTTTAGCTGCAACAATTGCACCATTTCCAACTCTTATGTCTTTATCACCTTCTCCAAGTTCTCTACCTTTCCTAAGCCCATGTAACTGATTACATATATGGGATCCTGA
Source organism: Agapanthus africanus (assembly GCA_030015575.1). Taxonomy (NCBI): domain Eukaryota; kingdom Viridiplantae; phylum Streptophyta; class Magnoliopsida; order Asparagales; family Amaryllidaceae; genus Agapanthus; species Agapanthus africanus. The sequence goes on from JASDDO010000016.1 coordinate 410,233,835, forward strand.
CCCGGTATCTAATACCCAGGACGTAGAGCAAATGGAGAAACAGTTCTCAGTAATGAACACACCCAAAGAAAATGCATCAATATGTACTTTCTTCATTCGGGTGGGATGGGAATCCTGGTATTCCCCTATATTCTGTTCAGTCCTATAACTCTTATAAGAAAGAACGGAACCAATGTTCCCCAGCACAGTATAATATGCATGTTCGGTCAATACATCCATATTATTATCTTGATTAAGGCATGAAATGGTCGCTACCTGGAGAGAGAGAGAAGAAAACACTTTAGCGTATGCTCTTGCAAGATCAGATTGGTTATTATTTTATCTAATCAGGATGGCTCCCACTGTTTTTATCAAATCTTCCTTCAAACCCTAAAAGGAAAGACTAGCCGGGATTAATTACACCCTACAACTTCGCCAATCTTTCAGCCAGGCCAGTGTCGGTACTTTGAGGGAGGTTCCCCGTGCTTTCGCACGGACCTAATTAAAGTAAACCTCATTTTCCCAGAGGTGTAACCCCGTTGACACCTTTCTAGACACCTACTTGATCGGCTAATTGTCCTGTGTAAAACTCTCCCAGGAGTAACAATTACTCGCAGTGGGTATCGGGATCCAACTATCTCATAGAAGGTATGCAATCTCATTGCAAATCTCAACACTTGAAATTCCCGATAATATTTTTCCCCTAACCCCTACGACCTTGACAAAGGCCAACAAATCATAGGATACTAGTCAAGTTCAACCCGTCATTTCTTGATTGAATCAAACCCACCCGCACGACCCTTGACAAAGGCCAACAAGGTCGTACGACTACCCCAAAACAATCTGCATCATATGCTTAAACAGATAATCACCATTTAGCTACCGCACACTACGCCTTGACAAAGGCCAACAAACGCAGCACGAATACTAAATAGTTCTTATTTGAAATGACGGAAGGCTACGACAGGTTTTTCTGAAAACCTATTGCGTATCGAACTTGATATCGTTGTAGAATCGAGTGAATTTTGAAATGGAGTGATTTTGAGGCTTTTATTAGTTTTGCTAAAGAGGTCACTCCCGATTTTGAGGCTTTTATTAGTTTTGCTAAAGAGGTCACTCCCGGTGAAGGGATCTCGGCTCTTTCCTCATCGAGTAAGGTGCAGGACATATCATATATATCGCTATGCAAAGCAAAACTCCAAAAGCAGTCAAAAGTCAAACCGAGTGTTGTAGCATCTGCCAGTTTTGCTAAAGAGGTCACTCCCGGTGAAGGGATCTCGGCTCTTTCCCCATCGAATAAGGTGCAGGGTATATCATATATACCGCTATCCAAAGCAAAACTGTAGCTACCCTTTTTATTTGAAAATTTGATTCTACAATATCTTTTAGGTTTCTTTTCTTTCATTAATCACATTAATGAAGTCCCATCATATAAATCACCTAAACATCACAGAGACGTACACTTATGGCATTCGCATTCTCCTTGATGTCCCCTCGTGCACCGTTAGGTTAGGTAACTAACGGCAGAGCAGGGCGGGGCTAGCGTGGGTGTAAAACATAAGTAACGTCTATATAATATATCATATATACTATATACAATATTTATCACAGAACATCAAATGATCACATCACAGATATTGCAGCAGAAGAAGCATATGAAACATTGGATATACTAGGACGTCCGTGTTTTATTTTGAGCCTCTATAAAACACGGATTCCATGGTCGCGACGAATAGCCAAACCCACACCCCTAGACCCCTACGAGAGCGGCAAGCAACCCTACCAATTCTAGGGTTAGGAGACCCGGACTCGACTCCTCGAGTTGGTCTCCCACTGGACCCTAGAACCCGGTTACTTGTGCTCCCCTCCTTGGGTCTATCCTAGTGTGGAAAAGTAAATAATATACAAATGGTGACATCGACCTCATCCCGGAAGTGCCCCAATGAAAGAATATTACATACATTTAAATTTACATGAATGAAAATAAAAACTCTCATCTCATATAAAACCCCCCGGCTATTCAGGACGCGACGATCCAATATAACATATCCAGCAACACAGAACAACACATGTTATCAACGTAAGTAAATATGCGCATCCCAATTGTCGTTGACATATAGCAACGAAACCGGCGATATTACATATTACACTTTACGGTCACAGAAAAGAAAGTGTAAAACTACAACATTTGGAATCCATAATCTCTTTAGACATCGTAAATCCGAAATATCATATATTTCGCATTTCATGCCTAACCTGTGTGAATTCCACATATTGTATCACATTCCAGATAAATAGACAGTATTAAACTTTCCGATCGAATAATCAAATACCCAAGATTTCCATAATAGCTCAACACTTGAGCGGAGTTCAAAAATTTCAGAAAACGTCACAGTAGCAACGGTCCAGCCGTAGAAGGGTCAAGCCAACGCCTTACATGTGGCATGCCGTACTGCCCCAAACCCTAAGGTTCAAAGGGCAGTTCAAGACGGTCACATAATCGAGTTAAGGTTTGTTGTCTTCTAGAGGGTCCATCGCATCACATGCACGTATTTCCGAAAGATTTAAACCCGAGAAAAATTCAACACTTGAATGTTTTTCGTGGCGGGAAAAATTGAGTTAATGATATCCGTTCGAACATTTTAGTACTTTCTAAATTGTCCGGAATAACAATACGAAATTAAATCTTCCGATCGAATTAACGAATACAAAAGGATCCCCAGAAAACTTAACACTTGAGTCAGTTTAAAAATATCCATAAAATAGCACTAACAGAATCTAACATTACTGTGCAAACAGAGAAGCCCAAGGTCACTGTACGGCCGCGGTTCCGCGGCACAAACAGGGTATTGCCGCGGAACCGCGGCGGTCCGTATGAGTTAGCTCATCAAATTTGCACCGTAATTCTTAGAAAACCCTGCTGAATTTTTTAGGTATTTTTAATACTGAAAAATCACAGATTTTGAAAAAAGTCCAGAGAGGGGGTCGTTTTGACGTTTTCGGGTTCGATCGGGGTTTTAACTTCGTTAACACATCGCCTAATGCTCTAGCTAGGCTCTGATACCACTGTAGGGTTATTAGGCACACAAACAAGGCTCTACAAGGCATCGACCATGCCCGTTTAAAAAATTTATGTGCCTAAAAACCCTAAGCAAGATCTTATACTAGAGTTTAGGCGAATCTAAAGGCAAGTAAACAACTTTACTCTAAAGGGAACACGAAATACAACCTTTGTAGATCGGTCCTCCACTTCATTTGCTCCTTGTTGAAGTCCCTTCACTGCGATCAAGGTTCTCCCGGGCTCTTGCATGGCTTCACGACGCGAAGGATGCGACCTTACTTGAAGTCTCCGAGGCCGAAGAAGATCTACGTCGAGGGAATTCCGACTCAAGCTCCTACTTCACTAACTAGAGAATTAGTGAAGTAAACATCCTAAACTAAAGTGCTAGTCTAGTAGAGGATGGAGAAATAGGAAGTGGGTTCTCTTTAGATTTTTGTTTCTCACAATCTTTCTCAATTTGGATCAAACCCTAGTTTTCTTTTTCTCTTATTCAATGAAGAAGAAGATGAACAAAAGAAAGTGAAGAGGATAATGATCAAGTGTGTAGGGTAACCATGGTGAGTGAGTATCATATACTAACCCTTGTAGAGCCATAACCATAGCTAATTGATTATGGTTGGGTTAAAAAGGAATCTAAGGTAAAGACAAAGCTAGTAGACTTTGTCAAAGCAAAGTAAGCTTCCACAAGCTTCATGCTCATTCCAAAACTCCACTAATTTTGTAATTATCTTAAATAATCATAACCCACCATAATACATAGAATGGTGTATGTCTCATACACACATGAATGTTGTATCATCAACCATGATACAATAAGATAACACATTTTAACATATATCATATATATATGTTAAATTAGTGTACATGTGAGAAAAACCCTAAAGTGAACAATGTAGGGTTCCTAGGCACACTCAAGAGGTTCCACAAGGCATCAACCATGCCAAAATCAAATTTTTCATGCGCCGAGAAACCTTAAACAAGATCGATTACTAGAGGATAGGCGAAAGAAAAAACAAGCAAACTACTTTGCTACTAAGTGAATGGAAATACAACCTTTGTAGATCCTGTCCTCCACTTCTTTAGCTCTGTGATGACGTCCCTTCGCTGCGATCACCGGGATCCCGGACTCTAGCGATGGTTTCGTCGCAAAAATGAGCGGGCTAGGTCGTTGACTTCGATGCCGAAGATGATCTACGTCGATGCAACTCTAACTCAAGCTCCATCTTCACTTGGTCATGAAACTTGTGAAGATAACACACTCTACTACATGGCAAGTGGTAGAGGATGAAGAATAGGAAGTGGGTTCACTTTGGATTTGAATTTCTCACTTGATTTCAACACTTGAAATTTTCTAGCAAAGGTTTTCTTTCTTCTTGAAGAAGAAGAAGAAAGAAAAAGAATGAATTATTAATCAAAGAAAATCAAGTGAAGCTTATCATTTAGCAACCATGGATGAGGTAACTAGTGTAGAGAATAAACTAGGGTTTAGGTAAATGGTTAGGTTATGGATAAAACAAAATGGCAAGACTTTTCAAAGATGCTTAAAAAGCTTCATGAAGCTTCAAGCATAACAACAAAAAGCCACCATTTAGTTTTGCCAAAAATAAATAAATAAATAAATAAATAAATCAAACCCTAACCATTAACCTAATTATGGTTTAAAGCATACACACAACCAAGTTTGCATGTATCATCAAACATGATACAAACAAGTGCACAAAAATATATCATATATACAATGTGCACAATCTAGTGAGAAAATAATCTTAAGTGAACCAATACTAGTTAATGTAAAGTAATATATCAAATATATAATTATACATTAAATCATTAAATCAACACTTGATTTAATGATCCGGTCATGCTGCATATAACCGACTAGTATCAAGTGTATCAATGTATCGAATCAACACTTGATTCGGTAACCCGACTATGTCTCATATAACCGTCCGATGATACAAATCGCGAGAATAAAATACAGTATCACATACTGGTATTATTCTCGGTCCTGCACATATCTCATATGCGCTCCTATTTCGTTTCGCTTGAGCCAGAAAACCTCTGTGTAGGACTCTAAAGACTCGTCAATACGCCGGCAGTAGGTGATGATCATATTAAACACCCACAAGCCGCAAGCGGTCTACTAAACGTAACGTCCACCCGGGTATTGAGCGATCAGAAGATCAACGAGCAAGCCCGCTCACACTCCTGTGAATCCAACCAGTAACACTTACCGTACAGTCTGGTCTCGTCGTCTGATATGTCGCATATCTCGCCTAGGGGTGGTAAACGTCAGACCCCAATAGCTCGATAAGTCGTGTCGATATGAGGTCTATAACAGTTCGAGAAACTACTGGTAACACTTACTAGTAAATCTTAGCAACCCTGGCCAGGGATTTCCGGTTATAGCCAATCGAACACAGTGCAACATCAACTCCCTATACCGGGAGAGACGAATCCCCTCCTATCGCTCATTGCCTCCATGTGATTCGGGACTGCACCCAAAAACCACCGTTTTGCACGCCCTCTTGGACGTGGTAAGGTGGAAATCAAAGCACAGTGGGAATCACACAAGACTCTATGACGATTTCGGGTCTACAGACTAACCTGTACCAGTGTCACCAGAGAAATGCCATCTGACGTAAGGTATAATACCATCTGGGAGTTCTCGGCGAGTCCGTCCAGTGTACCCAGTCTCCACTGAGCACCCGTATATCATCTCTGATGTCAAACACCAATGGATATGGGATCATCTATCGCTCATCTGTATGGGTCGAGAAGGTATACGCTAGTCTACTCTGGTATATCGATGCCCCGTCTCGATATACCCATGACTAAGGACCTTGAAGGATGTACTTATGGACTACCATGTCCCCACTAGTATGATCCGCATCATAGTCCAGGTAGTCAAGTACACATCCTAAGGGCTTTACCAACATGTAACAGAGAGACAATCAGTGTACACGTTAAGATAAAGAGCAACCAGATAGCATACTATCATGTCGAGCAAGAAAGTCCTCCCTATATATGTCCCAGCATCCACTACAATATACATCCTATGTACAGTAATGGCCTCTAGGGCATACATATAACTAACAATCTCCTACTTGCACTAGGGCCATCTGTAGCAGTGGTTGCAGTATCTTATACTCAACCATCCCATAAAAGTCTCTCTCTGGGAAAAAGGCCTTTGTGAGTGGATCCGACGTGCTGTCCTCTGAGTCTACTTTCCTAACCTCGATCTCCTTAGAGATCAACCATCTCCATGATCAGGTGATACTGCCTTAGAATATGTCTGGATCACTGATGGGACGGACGTTCCTTGGCATAAGCCACAACTCCATTGTCACACAATAGGAGGAACTAAGTTCATCTTATAAACTAATATACACCCAGACAGCCTCTTTGGTAGCATCTTAAGTAGCGATGTATCCAGCCTTTATCGTCTAGTAAGCCACGATATCTAACTTGGAACTCTTCCATCATACCGTCCCTCCACTGAGGGTAAAGACAATGCCTGTGACTGACATTCAGTCGTCTTTATCACCCTGGAACTTTTCCAGTGATTCCTGAAGGGTTTACCTAGCACCCCATGAGAGGTTTGGAAGCATCACATGTCACAAAGATCAAGTTTTTATGGTGCTAAGTAAACATACAAAGGATTTATCCTAGAAAATTAGGGTTTCTAAAACTTGCATATCATCTCATGAAAGAAAAAACTTGGGTTTTGAGAGTACAACCTTTGTAGCTCCCTACGCTAGACTCCTCGGCTACTTGGGGTTTGGAAAAGCTCCGCTTGAACTCCTCTAAGTCACCGATGATCCATCCGGAGTCCGCTTTGTCCAAGCTTGCAACTTCACCCGATCAAGAGAATGAAATGAAGCTAACACTCCAAACAAGTGGGCTAGACTTGTGTAGAATGGTGTTGTGGTTCTCTTTCTCACTTCAAAATCCTATCTTGATGAATAATTTGCTCACTTGAAAATTCTAGAGAGCAAGAGATCAAGGTTGAAGAAGATGATGGCTATTTTTGAAGAAGAGAAGAATAATTCTCAAGAGAAAAAGAAAAACATAAGTATATATATTTTCATCTCTCATCTCAAATCATGGTTAAACAATATGGATATTTATTTCATTTTAGTTAAAAGAGAAGAGGAAGATAAATCATGGTTAAATGGTAGGTAAATATGGTTAGGTCAAAAGAAGAGTGTAGAAGATAACCAATCATTCACCTTTTCTCTTTTCTTTTTGTTTTAACTTTAAATAGAAATAATTATCCATATATATAAACATGGTGTGAGTCTTATAAAGCCACCATTTTCAATGTATAAACAACCATGAAAGATGATGTATGTATGTATGTGTGCATGCACATCCATATGTGCATGAATCCTTAAAGAAAGCATACATGCATGCATATATCCATCAAACTCAAGAAAGGATTTCAAGTGAGAAGCTAATGGTTAAATAATAAATCAACACTTGATTTATCAATCCGGTCATATCACATACGACCCTACCAAAAGCAAGCCGCCCAATCAATATACGGTATCCTATACGCGCATTTTAACCGGGTCCATGCGCATATCGCATACGCGCACCACAACGTTTCGCATGGACTAGGTAACTCCTTTGTGGGACTCTAAGACTCATCAATACACCGGCAGTGAGTGATGATCATATCAAGCACCCCCAAGCCGCAAGCGGTCAGCTAAACGTAACGGCCACCCGGGTATTGAACGATCAGAAGAGAACAAGCAAACCGGTCGAGCCAACCGGCAACACTACCGTGCAGTCCGGTCTCATCGTCTGATATGTCACATATCAAGTCTAGGGGTGGTGAACGTCAGACCCCAATAACCGATAAGTCGTGCCGATGTGAGGCTCATAACGGGTCGAGAAACTACTGGTAACACTTACCAGTAAATCTCTAATCAGCCCTGGCCAGGGACTTCCCTGTTACGACCAATCGAGCACAGTGCAACATCAACCCCCAATACCGGGAGAGACGAAACCCCTCCTATCGCTCATTGCCTCCATGTGACTTGGGACTGTACCCAAAAACCACCGTTTTGCACTCCCTTATAGACGTGGTAAGTTGGAAATCAAAGCACAGTGGGAATCACACAAGACTCTATGACGATCTCGGGTCTACAGACTAACCTGCACAAGTGTCACCTGAGAACTGCCATCTGACGTGAGGTATAATACCATCTGGGAGTTCTCTGCGAGTCCGTCCAGTGTACCCAGTCTCTACTGAGCACCCGTATACCATCTCTGATGTCAAACACCAATGGATATGGGATCATCCATCGCCCATCTTATGGGTCGAAAAGTGTATACGCTAGTCTACACTGGTATATCGATGCCCTGTCTCGATACACCCACGACTAGGGACCTTGAAGGATGTATTTATGGACTAACATGTCCCCACTAGTATGATCCGCATCATAGTCCAGGTAGTCAAGTACACATCCTAAGGGCTTTACCAACATGTAACTATAAGACAGTATAAAGAGACTAGTATACATGTTAAGATAAAGAGCAACCAGATAGCATACTATCATATCGAGCAAGAAAGTCATCGCTATATATGTCCAAGCATCCAATATAATATACATCATCTGTACAATACTGGACTCTAGGGCATACATACAACTAATAATCTCCCACTTGCACTAGGGCCAGCTGCTGTAGTATCGCATACCGAGCATCCCGAAGAGTCTCTCAAACTGTATCTGGGGAATGGCCTTCGTGAGTGGATCCGCTGTGTTTTTCTTCGTGTCAACCCTCCTGACCTCAATCTCCCGGCGATCAACTATCTCCCGGATCAGGTGATACCGCCTCAGAATATGCCTGGATCGCTGATGGGACCTGGGTTCTGTTCATATCAGATTTTTGCATTTTCATACCGCCCAATTTTTATCACATTGCATATCGGTAGGTACTCTTGAGCCGTGTTTGCTAGTCAATTACAGGATACAGGTTCTCGGCTCTAAACGGTGAAATCCATGGAAAAACACGACAAAATCCGGGTTCCTGCCAACCACAGATAAAACACGGATCTCCGCTCTTTATCCGTCTGTTGCCACACACCAGTTTAAGAGACAAAATGTCAAATCAATGTCGTTTTCATGCACAAGGCTCAATGGCGGCACAAGATCCAAGAAATCTATGCGGAGCTCGAGGAAATCATGACAAAAAAGTCCACATCAAATCACCTTTCCCTCAACAGAAATTCTGGAAAAATCGTGAAGAAAATATGAAAAAATATATATACCAGAATAAAGGGTACATCAAACCAGGGGACCACAGAAAACCAGAGGAGACAACTCCTCTATTAGGCCGCGGAACCGCGGCCTAAGCATGCTTAGGCCGCGGATCCGCGGCCGTATGGTGGCGGCAGACGAAGATTTTCCAGGGGTGTTTTGGTCTTTTTATTTGTGTTCTGGTGGTTGCCCTAGGTTTTCATTTTTCAGCCTATAAATAGCCCAGAACTTTGTGAAGGAAAGGGTGCATAATCTTGTATTTTTTCTCTAGGTTTTAGAATACATGTTCTTATTTCTCTTCTCATCTCTTCTCCATTAAAACTTGTAGTGAGCTTTTGAGTGAAGAATGATGAATAAAAAAGAACCGTTTATTATTATGCTTGTCTTGTTCTCTTGTTAATTATTGTAATTTTCATTTGTTAACTTAGTTGTTGTTATTTTTTTTGTTGTTTCTTTCTTCTCTCTTTTCTTTATCCTTAAAACAGCCATGATGCTTATGCTTGATCCTTGCCAAGGTGAGGTCGCAAATAGCTAGTTGTTATCTTCTAATCTCTTCTTTCTATCTTCCTCTTTTGTTTTGTTTTCTTTTCATTATGATGTGTGAGTAGTTTCATACTTGTTAGGGTAGGATAAGGGAAGTTTGAGAGAAGGAAATCTCTCTCACTCTTTCCTTGCCCAACAACTTAATTCGACTCCCGTTAATTGAACCACAATCCGCTCCTTACGGCACCCTATCCTACATGATAGCGGTGATTCCGTAGTGAGACCGGTTGTGGTTGAGTTAACCGGAGGTTATGGCTAAGAGCCAAGAACGGACGGACAAGCACCAAAAGGAAGAACTTATGCGTTGGAAAGCCTAGCTTATACTCGCAAGTTCCTTCCTAGTCGTGCTAATCCCCGTTGTTGCCGATTACCGTAACACCGATATTAAGAGGGGCAACGAAAGATGTGGGAGACTCCTAACTCAAACTAACCTAATCCTAACCCTAACAAGCTCTCTTTACATATCATTTTACCACTTAATTAATCACAACAAAATCTGGAAAACTGGACTTAACTCGTTAAAGCACATAGAAAAAGATTCCCATCTCCCTGTGGACGACCCGTACTCAACCGGCTAGTTACAAGCGAAACCGTCTTGATTGCGGTAATTAACTAAAACTTGAACATGCAGAATCTCTAACAATCAAATGGCGCCATTGCCGGGGAGGCGGTAGTTTATTTCTTTGTGTAATTTTCGGTTAACTTGTGAATATAAATCTAACCGAAAAAAAAATATACGTTGTAAAAAAATCATCTTGATATTTTTGATTAGTTTTTGTGCAAGTGTGCAGGAAAATACGAAGTTTAAGTTCAGCGCCAAAGACATGGGATATACGAAGTTCAAGATCAGTGCCAAAGACGTGGGAAGATAGACCCACATTTCGCGGCTACACCACGACGAACAAAACGAAGCAACCGGTCTACTGTAAAAATCTGGAGCAGATACAGTAAGCAACCGAAAATTCATCACATCCAGACAAGCAGAGGACACCCAAAAGAGCACACCCAAAATTTTTCACAGCCCAACTCCAACAAACCGCCGCGGAACCGCGGCATAAGAGGGCTTAGACCGCGGAACCGTGGCCACTTGGTGGCTTCGTCGACTCAAAATCACTGTAAGTCTTTCTTGCTTCCTCCCCACTCCCCTGGAATCCAATAAACTGTGTTTTCTGCAGATTTCTTTGCGCAAACTCTCTTCCCCCTTCCCATAAACTGTTCTTGTGCAGGATTCTTTGCGCCGCGCTAAAAATAAAAATTGTTTGCAGTTGATTTGTTACCGCTTTGTATTCATTAATACGGATTTAAGGGGCTTGAAACCAATTCAGATTGGGTGGGGATTTCATCACCCTTCCCAGGACCCCAAAAATCACAAAAAGCATATGCATTGTCCATTGTTAATTAAAAAAATACTAGACTCAGCCCTAAGGACTTCACGCTCATTAGGAGAAGTTAACCGTATTTAGAACCTCGCTTAACGGTATATTGTTTACGGGGTGTTTAGGAAAGTGTTAACGGCGCAACCGCCAAAAGAGAAAGGGTTACTTAATTAAGGAACTTTGCGAAAGCGTTGGAAAACCTCCCCTTATCTCTGCACTTACCTGGCCTCGTGATCAGTGTATCTTAAGCCCGTTTCTCGACACTGTTTTACTTCGACAATCAAGTTCTGGAGCAGGTCTAGCAGACCTAGGTGACCCTAGATCTAGGTGTGATTGTGCATATCTTGTTTGTGATTACTTAAGCCGCATATCCGTACATATTTCTGTAAATCTCTTTCTAAAAATAAAAAAATAAAAAAAAAATCAAAAACTTTTTATAAAAACTTGCCCTTTGTCGCCAAATCCATTTTTCACCCACCACCCATCGACTTTCTCCATTGACGTTTTCTTACGCTCACCTTCTCCGCTTTGACTATACTAAACTCGTTTAGTGTATGTCCGCTTGGACTCGGGACACTTGCGCCCGTCTAGTCCGCGTTACGTTAGTCGCTACCGACTACGCGATCGACTCATACGTCGATACTCCGTCCACTCCTTTTTCACCCCTTCCTTTGCCGGCCAACTCCGACGTTGACCGGAATTCTGTTCATACATCTTCACCTTCACCTTCACCAACCTCTTCTTCCGCGATGTCAGGATTTAATCCGAACATCTCTTTGACTACCCCTGGATTGGCTCTACCTCCTACGGAGACCAATAACCCACCACCACCGCCTGTTGTAGCGCCGCAGCGAATCGCGCTCCAGGATCGTTTCTATCCCACCCGTTCTGCACTTCCCACCTGCTTTTCTCTTCCACCGGCCAATGGGGATAATTTTGAAATTAAGCCCCACTTCATCAACATGCTTCCACGATTTCATGGGCTTGAATCTGAAGATGCCTATATCTTCATCAACAAATTTCAAAACGTTTGTGCCATGATGAAACCCACCTAGCTATCGGACGATGCTATACGTCTACGGGTCATTCCGTTCACTTTATGCGATCTTGCTGAAAAATGGCTGTATAGCACCGCTTCCCACTCCATAACCAGTTGGGACGAGTTTGTTAAAGCGTTTCTCAAAAAGTTTTATCCGAATCATAAAACCGCAAGGATTCGAAATGAAATCAACCAATTCTCTCAGCTTCCTTCTGAACCCTTCTGGAAGTGCTTTGACCGGTACAAAGACCTTCTTGTTCAGTGTCCTCACCACGGTATAGAGAAATGGCAACTCTGCCAAACCTTATACGAGGGCCTGAACCCAGCAACGAAGCAGTTGTTGGAAACCATCTGTCAGGGCCACTTCCTATCGAAATCTGACGAGGAAGCGTGGCAGTTCTTTGACGACCTTGCGGAACAAACGCTACAATGGGAGAGCACCAGACCGACTTCTTCTTCTTCTACCTCCAGTTCTACCGATCAGTCTAGGGTAGGAATTCACCAACTTGATGTCTCTATTGCGATGAAAGCTGAAATGGCTGCAATAACAAGAAAGCTTGAAGCGATAGAGAGCAAATTTTCTTCTCCTGCTCCTGCCCCTGTTCTCCCCCTTCGTACCATTTGCGCTTGTTGTTCCGATCCTTCTCACTTGACCGAAGAGTGTCCTTACAATCCACCCTCGCAAGGACAGGATCAGGTTAATGCTGCATTCCAGCAAAGACCGTGGAATGATCCATACTCTTCCACCTACAATCCCGGTTGGAGGAACCACCCCAATTTCGCCTGGAATCAGAATCAGAATCTATTCCAAGGCAACAATTTCCAAAGGGCCCCTCCGCCGCAACAACAAGCGCAACAACAAACTCAGTATCAGCAGCCCTTCCAACCCGAACCTTTTCAAAATCAGACGAACAACTTTGCACCCAACAATTCTTTTCCACCAAACAACTTTGTTCCATCAAACAACGATAAGGTTTCCTCGCTCGAACGAAGTCTGGAGGCGTTCGTTAAACAATCAACTCAGTCCACCGCCAACATCCAGTCTTCCATTCAATCCTTAGTGCAACACACTGCCGCACACGGGCAAAGCATCAAGACCATCGAGGCCCAGATTGCACAGCTGAACGCGGCCTTAAGCGAGCGAGAGAAGGGGAAGCTCCCGTCCTAGCCACTCCCAAATCCCGGTCACCCACATAATGCACATGTTGCTCTTAAACAACAGAACCATAATGTGAGTGCCGTGACCACACTGAGATCGGGAAGGATGCTGCAAAACAACATTGGCAAACGGATCAACGATGACACCCCGGCCGCTGCTTCTTCTTCTTCTTCTTCTTCTTCCTCGTCTTCTGAGCCTATTCTCCGTTCTTCACAAGGCTCTCCTTCCTCTTCTTCTGCTCTGAATGGACCCACTTCTCACTCCACGAAAACACCTATTCTGGGATCCGTTCCAACTCCACAATCTTCTCCTCCAGCATTAGACTCAACCAATTTTCAAAATGTTCCATTTCCAAACCGGTTGAGGTCTAATAAACAAAATCCTCAAATGGAGAAGATTCTGGAGTTATTCAAGCAGGTTAACATTAACATTTCTCTTTTAGATGCTGTCCAACAAGTCCCATCCTACGCGGAAATCTTAAAGGACTTGTGCACGAAAAAGAGGAAGTCTCAGGTACCCAAGAAAGTTTTCTTGGCTAGTGCTGTGAGTGATGCCCTTACCCAATCTTTACCGCAAAAACGGAAGGACCCTGGCTGTCCTACGATTTCAATTACCATTGGGGATAAGAACATCAACCGTGCACTATTAGATCTTGGTGCCAGTGTTAACCTGCTTCCGTATTCAGTATAGGAGCAATTAGGCGTCGGAGAGCTGAAACCCACGCACTGCACTCTCCAAATGGCCGACCGATCGATCACCCATCCTAGGGGTGAGCTAGAGGATGTGTTAATCAAAGTCGGGGACTTCATATTCCCCGTTGACTTCATTGTATTAGACACACAGCCTGTAGCTAACCCCTGGAATCAAATTCCGGTGATACTCGGTCGCCCATTCCTTGCAACCTCAAATGCTGTGATCAATTGTCGCAATGGTTCGATGAACCTCTCTTTTGGAAACATGACGATTGAACTCAACATTTTTAGGTTGGGGAATCAGCCCGCCGAACCTAATGCTCATATACTGGACGTCTGCTCGATCCAGGAGATCACCCCAGAAGAATGTGAATTCGAGGAGTTTCTGTTTGATCACGATAATCTTGACGCCACTAGTGCGTTTCTCTTCGAACCTGCTGCTGTTTCCGCGCCCGACAACGACTACGAGTGTTTCACGTTCTTGAACGATCTTAGCCGCTCGCAACCCGAGTTTGAATCCTTCGAATTTCCGGATGAGTTACCTGAACCATCCGACTCGGTCGCTTACACTCATTTTGAACCGTTACCGGAGTCCTTTGAGTTCGAGACCTTTGCACCAATCTTGCCTTCCATCGTTTCACCTCCAACACTCGAACTCAAGCCTTTGCCGTCTCACCTTAAGTATGCTTACTTAGGTGAGAACGAGACCCTCCCTGTCATTATTTCGGCTTCTCTAGCTCCAGAGCAAGAGAAAGCCCTTCTCGCGGTCTTGCATAGCAACAGGCAAGCTTTTGGCTGGTCCATGGCGGACATCAAGGGGATTGGTCCCCTGATCGTTGAGCATCACATTCATCTGATGGATGATGCCAAACCAGCCCGGGATCCACAAAGACGTCTCAATCCAGTCATGAAAGAGGCTGTGAAGAAGGAGATCGTAAAATGTCTAGATAGTGGTATCATTTACCCTATCTCTGATAGCCAGTGGGTTAGCCCCATTCATGTTGTCCCTAAGAAGTCGAGCATCACGGTCATTACTAACGAGGCAAACGAGTTAATCCCTACTCGCATCCAAACTGGGTGGCGAGTATGCATCGATTACAGAAAGCTCAACGCCGCAACGCGGAAAGACCACTTTCCGCTATCTTTCATTGACCAGATGCTTGAACGATTGGCCGGACATGAGTACTACTGCTTTCTTGATGGCTACTCTGGCTATAATCAAATTCCCATCGCCGAAAAAGACCAGGACAAGACCACTTTCACTTGTCCTTTCGGCACATTTGCATATCGTCGCATGCCCTTTGGGTTATGCAATGCGCCCGCTACCTTCCAGCGGTGTATGATGGGAATTTTCTCAGACATGGTGGAAAAATTTCTGGAGATTTTCATGGATGACTTCTCCATCTTCGGCGATTCCTTCAACGAGTGTTTGCTGCATCTTGACGCTGTCCTTACCCGATGTAAGGACAAGAATCTCACTTTGAACTGGGAGAAATGCCACTTCATGGTGCGCGAAGGTATTGTTCCCCTCCGAACGGCGGCCGAGATGCGGGACGTCTATGCCTGAGGTTCGGGGCAGATGCTAATTGGTGCTATCCGTCCACCTCTCCGAAGATGCCAAGTTGATTTATGGCACCATGTATCGAAGGTTTAGACGGATGCGTCCGATGTAGCAGACTTCGTCAGATTCCCCCTCGTTTGAGGGGTTTTTTGATTGTGGGGACGCTCTTCCCTGCAGGCGCAAGCCCCTGCAGTTAATTACGCTACCGCATTGCGGTAACAACTTTCTCCTTCTCCAGATGGTCACTTCGTGTCGTGGGTGTTTGTTTTGTTTGTGGTTGCCCGTGGATTGTATACGGAGACTGATTTATGTCGTCGCCCGTAGGACGTGGACTAGTCTAAATCCGTATTATCTTAGATTTGGGTTTGGGGGTTTGGTTTGAGGATACGTCAGCCATACTTGAGGCTAAGATCAACTCAAACGTTTGTTAAGGATACGTTAGTCTAACTTTGAGACTAAGATCAACTTAACGGGATCGTTTAGATCCGACAAAGGAGCGTTTTAGGCTCCATTGTTCCAGTTTAGGGACATAGTGGTCCATTGCATGTATGGCCGCCGAGACCCGTCACCTCTCTGACGACGTTGAAGGATTACAACGACAGATGTCAGAGGAGTTCAGAGATGTACCCTTGAACCAAAGTTGATTAGGGGATTTATAGTCCAATTTGGGACTAAAGTCTGTTTGAAGATTTTGATTTAAAGACACGTTAGCCATATTTGAGGCTAAGATCAACTTAAACGTTTGTTAAGTATACGTTAGTCTAATTTGAGACTAAGATCAACTTAACGGGATCGTTTAGATCCGACAAAAGAGCAATTGGCTCTATTGTTCCAGTTTAGGGACATGGGGGTCCATTGCCAGTTTAGGGACATGGTGGTCCATTGTATGTATAGACCCGTCACCTCTCTGACGACGTTGAAGGATTACAACGACAAGTGTCAGAGGAGTTCAGAGATGTACCCTTGAACCAAAGTTGATTGGGGGGATTCATAGTCCAATTTGGGACTAAAGTCTGTTTGAAGGTTTAAGGATACGTTAGCCATATTTGAGGCTAAGATCAACTTAAACGGTTCTTAAGGATACGTTAGTCCAGTTTGGGACTAAGATCGACTTAACGGGATCGTTTAGATCCGACAAAAGAGCATTTGGGCTCTATTGTTCCAGTTTAGGGACATAGGGGTCCATTGCCAGTTTAGGGACGTGGTGGTCCATTGCCAGTTTAGGGACGTGGTGGTCCACTTCCAGTTTAGGGACATAGTGGTCCAATACCAGTTTAGGGACATGGTGGTCCATTACCAGTTTAGGGACATGGTGGTCCATCGCCAGTTTAGGGACGTGGTGGTCCAATACCAGTTTAAGGACATAGTGGTCCATCGCCAGTTTAGGGACGTGGTGGTCCATTGGTAGTTTAAGGACGCATAAGTCCATGGGTTTAAGGACCCCACAGTCCGTATGGGTGTGTTTAAGGACGCATTAGTCCGTTAGTTTAAGGACGCATAAGTCCGCGGGTTTAAGGACCCCACAGTCCGTATCTTGGTTTAAGGACGCATGAGTCCATGAGTTTAAGGACCCCACAGTCCGTGTTGATGTGTGGTTGTCGGGACCCGTCACCTCTCTGAAGACATTGAAGGATTACAACGACAAATATCAGAGGAGTTCAGAGATGTACCCTTGAACCAATGAGTTGGTTGAAAGAGCAGATGTGCTCACTTCAAGATGATTTGAGGACTTATGGCCAGTTTGGGCTAAGTCCAATTATGTTTGAAATATTGGCCCTTTGTTGGTCCATTGAAGGAGAGGCTTTGCCGCTAGAAACTTAGCCAATTGGGCTAAAGCTAGTGTTAAACACTAGAGGCCAACAGTGTTGAACACTGGGAATAAGATTAGAAAGTTAGTGTTAAACACTAAAAGATAATCAGTGTGAAACACTGGGAATGGAGTTTTCAAATTAGTGTTAAACACTAAGCAAATCGGTGTTAAACACCGGCAGCAGAGATTTCGAACTAGTGTTAAACACTAAAGCAAATCAGTGTTAAACACCGGGAACAGAGTTTTCCAATTAGTGTTAATCACTAAGAAAATCAGTGTTAAACACTGCAAATAGAGTTTTCCAATTAGTGTTAAACACTAAGGAGGGAGGGGTCACGTGCGGACACGTGAGAGCGCCCTGATTTCCTTTATTTTATTCTGCAGATCAGTGTTTAACTCTTTTAATTCTGGCGGCCATCACGTGTGAGCACGTGATGAAGGCCCCCGCTCTGGTCTGTTAGAATGCTCATTAGGGGTCACGTGGGGACACGTGAGGGCGCCCTAAATATGGAGCCAGATCTCCTTTTTGGTTTATCCTCAAATCTGCGAATAAGTGTTAAACACTTTTCATCTTTATTTTAGAGCATCACGTGTTGGCACGTGATGGGGGTTTATGCATCGAATATTACAGCACTTGCTGAGGGGTCACGTGGGGACACGTGAGAGCGCCCAAAGCTTCTTTTCTTTTGTTTTGCCATTAAGTGTTAAACACTTTCATTTTTATTTTAGAGCATCACGTGTTGGCACGTGATGGGGATCTGTGCGCCAATTGTTAAAGCATTTGCTGAGGGGTCACGTGATAACACGTGAGAGCGCCCAAAGCTTTCATTCCCTTTGCTTTTTATTTCTGCGTTCTGGGAGTCACGTGGGAGCACGTGGGGTGATGCTTCAAAGTTCTTTGCAGGGGATCTTTTCAAGGGTCACGTGGGGCACGTGACCTTAGTCTTTTTCATGCACAGAGATCTTTTAAGTCTCCTTATCTTTAAGAATTAAATTCTTATTTAGGGTAAAACCCTAATTTTGATTCTGGAGGAATTAAATTCCTATTTTGAAAGAATTAAATTCTTATTTAGGGTAAAACCCTAGTTTTGTTTTAGGAGAATTAAATTCTCAGAACTCAATTCGCCTTCTAAGTTTAGGATCTGCATGGCAGGATCTCGACCCGATGAGAATTAAATTCTCAACTTATGGGGAGATGTGCTCTGTGCAGATCTTCAACCAGAAGAAGAACTAAGTTCTTTTCTTTAAATAAGAGTTAAACTCTTTTGAGAATTAAATTCTCTTTTGAATCCTCTCTTTTCTTACCTAGGGTTTTTCTTTTGCAGAGAATTAAATTCTTCTTTCTCTGTTTCTTCTTCTCTTGAGAATTAAATTCTCCTCCCTCTGTTTTTCTCTCCAAAAAAGTAGATCCCCCCTCTTCTCTTCTTGGCTCCAATTTATAGGAGAAGGAAGAGAATTAATTTGTTTAGCAAATCTCTCATTGGAAGATTTGATTTGATTGTTGAGAGATTTGATTTATATTTATCATTAATCTGGGCCTTTAGATCATTCAGTGAATTTTATTCACCGTGGATTTTAAATCCAAAAGATATTCTATTTGTTATCCTGGTGAGATTTTCAGGGAAATCTTTCCTTGTCCAAGGTTTTTCCATAAATTGGTGATTTTTAATCACCCTTGGATTTTTAATCCAACGGTTCCCCATGACCCTTTTCCATTTGGAAAGATTCAGAAACTTTTAGAATTTAATTCTATTAAATTATAATGCTTTTAAAGCCAGTCACGTGCTGGCACGTGACCTTTGGTCACGTGTGAGCACGTGACCCCCAATTGGGTTCCTTTCTTAGCCGTTTATTTATGTTTCAGTTTTAACCATCACGTGTCAACACGTGACCATTGGTTACGTGTAAGCACGTGATACCTCGTTGAGGTATTTTCTGACTTTTAGAATCAAATTCTATTCATTATTTTAGAGGCTTTAAAAGCCCATCACGTGTCTGCACGTGACCCATGGTCACGTGTGAGCACGTGATGCCCCATTGGGGTCTTTTCTGAGTTTTTATTATATTTTTTAACTCCTCCAGCGGGTTCTTAAAAGTCCATCACGTGTGGACACGTAATTCCTCATAACTTTTGATCCCGGATGAATTACGAGGCCCATAATATATCAAATCGAAGGGTTTTTCGAGACGCTTTCGATACCATCAGAATTTATCTGTTTCTCATTCAGGAGTTTGTCAAAAAACAGCCCGGAAGATACTGGTTTGCATTTCCTTAAGCATATCGCTGCAATTTCATACCTTGGACTCTTTTGCGCAGAAATTTTTGGCGGGAACAGGTATTGTCTTAGGACATATCATCTCGCAAAATGGCATAGAGGTTGACAAAGCAAAGATTGAGGTCATTTCCAATCTGCCTCCTCCCCGATGCGTCAGAGATATCCGAGCCTTCCTTGGCCATGCCGGTTTCTATAGACGGTTCATCAAGGACTTTAGCAAGATTGCTAGGCCCTTGACTCTTTTGTTGGCCAAGGATACGCCATTCGACTTCAACTCGAGCTGTGTGACTGCATTCGAGTCATTGAAACGCTCACTCACTTCTGCTCCCGTTCTTTCTTCACCTGACTGGACGCACCCATTTGAAATTATGTGCGATGCATCCGACTTTGCCATTGGTGCTGTCCTTGGACAACACATCAACAAGATGCCGCACGTAATCTATTATGCGAGCCGAACCCTGAACGACGCCCAACTCAACTATACAACAACTGAGAAGGAATTCTTAGCTGTTGTATTTGCTTTGGAAAAGTTCAGGCCCTACCTCATCGGCTCTCCAGTCATTGTCTACACAGACCATTCTGCTCTGCGCCATCTTTTTGCGAAGAAAAATGCAAAATCTCGGTTAATACGTTGGATCCTCTTGCTTCAAGAGTTTGACCTTGTCATTAAGGACAAACGAGGATGTGAAAACGTAGTTGCCGACCATCTCTCACGACTTCCTTCTTCGCCTTCGCTTCCAATTCCGATCAACGACGTTTTCCCGGATGAACAACTCTTGACAGTATCTTGCGAACCCTGGTTCGCAGATATTGTGAACTATTTGGCCACAGGATTACTACCGACTGAATGGTCAAGTCAGGACAGACTTCGCTTCTTATCCCAAGTAAAACTCTTTTACTGGGACGAACCCTATTTGTTCAAGTACTGTCCCGACCAGATTATTCATCGGTGTGTCCCTGACAAGGAATTCAAGAGTGTGCTGTCGTTTTGCCACGATCAAGCGTGTGGCGGGCATTTTGGCCCCAGAAAGACAGCTGAGAAGATCTTGCAATGTGGTTTCTACTGGCCACAACTCTTCAAAGACGCTTATGACTATTGCAAGATTTGCTCCCGGTGCCAACACTTGGGCCGGATATCCCGGAGGAACGAGATGCCGCTCCAACCGATCTTGGTTGTGGAGATTTTCGATGTTTGGGGGATAGATTTCATGGGGCCGTTTCCCAGCTCTTTTGGGAACTTGTACATCCTTTTCGCTGTTGATTACGTCTCTAAATGGGTTGAGGCTGTGCCCAGCCGGACTAACGACAACAAGGTTGTCGTTAGGTTCCTTAAAGAAAACATTTTCTCCCGGTTTGGGCACCCCCGAGCGATCATTAGCGACAATGGAAGTCATTTCTGCAACAAGACTTTCGAGGCCTTGATGCGGAAATACTCCATTAATCATAAGCTATCCACGCCCTACCACCCCCAAACCTGCGGGCAGGCCGAAGTTTCAAATCGGCAAATCAAGCAGATACTGGAGAAGACGGTTTCCAAGAACCGTAAGGATTGGTCGCTGAAACTCACTGATGCCCTTTGGGCATTTCGAACCGCTTATAAGACCGACCTTGGCATGTCTCCCTATCGGCTTGTGTACGGAAAAGCCTGCCACCTACCTGTCGAAATAGAGCATCGCGCATTTTGGGCAATAAAGGAGCTGAATCTGTCTCTCGAAGATGCGGGCAGCCATCGGAAGCTGCAGTTGAACGAATTAAGCGAGCTTAGGGATGCGGCTTACGATAATGCGGTTGTCGTTAAGAACCGAACGAAGGTGTTTCACGATAAACACCTTTTGCGCAAAACCTTCGTACCTGGTCAGCAGGTACTGCTTTACGACACCCGACTTCACTTCCATCCTGGAAAGCTCAGATCTTGCTGGAAAGGGCCGTATTTTGTGCGGAATGTGTATCCGCAGGGCGCTGTGGATTTGGAAAATCCAAAGGACGGTTCATTTTTCAAAGTAAACGGACACCGATGCAAACCGTACCTTAGCGCCGAACCAACAGAGGAGCTCCTGTTCTTACAGGAGCCGGTTTACCCTGCATAATCTTCCTCTGCCTACCTCCAAACTTCGGTTATCCAGCCAAGAACAGTGGACACTGTTCCAAATAAGTTTGGGGGTATGTATAAACCATTTTGTATATATTTGTGTATATTCTTTTTCTTTTTCTTTTCTTTAAAAACAAAAACAAAAAAAAATTGTGTATCGCTAACCGACAATTTTGACCCTTCAAATGATCTCTTCATGCAATGACAGTGAGGACACTGTCCAGTTTAAGTTTGGGGGTACGCTCGGTACGCATTTCTTACCTTCGCATTCATATGTATATTCTGCATCTGCATATTAAAATCCATAAAATCCATAAAAATCTGAAAATTTTCTAAAAATATAAAAACTTTTCTGTCAAGTTAGCTTGTGGAAGAACTCTGATTCAACAGTTCGACGGTTTTGTTTGATAAAATAAGAATAACTAAATCTTATGTTTAGATTTTGAAAACCTGAAAGATAACCCTCCTTTGAAGTTAACTATAGCTGATATACGTCTTTACATCACACTACACGTGTCGTGAGTTTTTGGAAATTAGATGACAAGTCTTTTTATGTTTAAAAACTTTTAAACGGATAAATGATTTTCTGAGGATCAAATAGGTTTGTTCGGAAATAAGTAATATCAAGAATAGTTTATGAAGTGAGTGAATATGAAGGAATGTTATTGATGCCTTAATTGGAACTAAGTCTGAAGAATAACCCATCTGGAACTTGATTGGAATGATTACACACCAAAACCCACTAAACACGTCTTTTATCCAAAAAAAAATAAAAATAATTGAACTGCCGGCTATATCTCTGCTCGTATTAAATCATCATGATTTTCACGCCAAACTGTCTTTTGTTTTTGGACCTAGGTAACTTGAGTAATTAAGTCCGCTGGGGTGTTTCTACACCTAATGCTCTAAAGCCAACTGGTTTGGGTGCATTGGCCCAAAGCTCGCTAAGAAGCCTAGAAAGTCCAGATAAAAACAAAGTCAAGCAAGAGTTCTCTTTGACTTAAAATTCCTAACGGTTCTTTGTGTGAGAATAATCTTGATAAAAGACAGGCTTTTATAAAAAATTTAGCGGAGATATGAAAGTTTTATTCTATGATAAAGACTATTGCACGTTCACAGAGGTGTGTATGAA
Source organism: Agapanthus africanus (assembly GCA_030015575.1). NCBI lineage: Eukaryota > Viridiplantae > Streptophyta > Magnoliopsida > Asparagales > Amaryllidaceae > Agapanthus > Agapanthus africanus. Next base: position 410,256,821 of record JASDDO010000016.1, read on the forward strand.
ATGAAAACAAGAAAAAGGTGGAGTGAAAAATAAGACCTAGTTTCCTGTTAGGGAAGATAGAAATTCTGAAGTTGAAACCTTATTGGAAAACGAAACTTGAAAAATGCTTAACTCTTTATAAAACTTATGTGATCCTTTCAAAATTTTTATCTGGGCTTTATTGTGTGACATGAGGACTTTATTCGATCCTTCTGGAACTTAACGACACTATTTGCACTGCACGTAAAGACATATAAAATCTGTAGTTAAATAAAAAGCGAGGTGTGAAAAATAAAGGTTCGATAGTCTAGACTTAGGATAATAGAATTGTTATTTTCTGAAACAAAACTTTAGGGTTTGAATCTTAGTTATTTTACAAAACTAGCTTGACCGGATTTTGTGGGTAGTATCCGCTGAAAACCCTCAGGAGACAACACTCCTCCTACTAGGGACACCTAGAGCTTTAACGGCTTGTTGCACATGCTCAGTGCAATCGCGTTCCCTGCGAAAGTGAGGTTAGGAAATTTTTTGTGAATAAATTAGCTTTGCTCGGGACGAGCAAATGATAAGTTTGGGGGTATTTGTTCATATCAGATTTTTGCATTTTCATACCGCCCAATTTTTATCACATTGCATATCGGTAGGTACTCTTGAGCCGTGTTTGCTAGTCAATTGCAGGATACAGGTTCTCGGCTCTAAACGGTGAAATCCATGGAAAAACACGACAAAATCCGGGTTCCTGCCAACCACAGATAAAACACGGATCTCCGCTCTTTATCCGTCTGTTGCCACACACCAGTTTAAGAGACAAAATGTCAAATCAATGTCGTTTTCATGCACAAGGCTCAATGGCGGCACAAGATCCAAGAAATCTACGCGGAGCTCGAGGAAATCATGACAAAAAATTCCACATCAAATCACCTTTCCCTCAACAGAAATTCTGGAAAAATCGTGAAGAAAATATGAAAAAATATATATACCAGAATAAAGGGTACATCAAACCAGGGGACCACAGAAAACCAGAGGAGACAACTCCTCTATTAGGCCGCGGAACCGCGGCCTAAGCATGCTTAGGCCGCGGATCCGCAGCCGTATGGTGGCGGCAGACGAAGATTTTCCAGGGGTGTTTTGGTCTTTTTATTTGTGTTCTGGTGGTTGCCCTAGGTTTTCATTTTTCAGCCTATAAATAGCCCAGAACTTTGTGAAGGAAAGGGTGCATAATCTTGTATTTTTTCTCTAGGTTTTAGAATACATGTTTTTCTTCCTCTTCTCATCTCTTCTCCATTAAAACTTGTAGTGAGCTTTTGAGTGAAGAATGATGAATAAAGAAGAACCGTTTATTATTATGCTTGTCTTGTTCTTTGGTTAATTATTGTAATTTTCATTTGTTAACTTAGTTGTTGTTATTTTTTTTGTTGTTTCTTTCTTCTCTCTTTTCTTTATCCTTAAAACAACCATGGTGCTTACGCTTGATCCTTGCCAAGGTGAGGTCGCAAATAGCTAGTTGTTATCTTCTAATCTCTTCTTTCTATCTTCCTCTTTTGTTTTGTTTTCTTTTCATTATGATGTGTGAGTAGTTTCATACTTGTTAGGGTAGGATAAGGGAAGTTTGAGAGAAGGAAATCTCTCTCACTCTTTCCTTGCCCAACAACTTAATTCGACTCCGGTTAATTGGACCACAATCCGCTCCTTACGGCACCCTATCCTACATGATAGCGGTGATTCCGTAGTGAGACCGGTTGTGGTTGAGTTAACCGGAGGTTATAGCTAAGAGCCAAGAACGGACGGACAAGCACCAAAAGGAAGAACTTATGCGTTGGAAAGCCTAGCTTATACTCGCAAGTTCCTTCCTAGTCGTGCTAATCCCCGTTGTTGCCGATTACCGTAACACCGATATTAAGAGGGGCAACGAAAGATGTGGGAGACTCCTAACTCAAACTAACCTAATCCTAACCCTAACAAGCTCTCTTTACATATCATTTTACCACTTAATTAATCACAACAAAATCTGGAAAACTGGACTTAACTCGTTAAAGCACATAGAAAAAGATTCCCATCTCCCTGCGGACGACCCGTACTCAACCGGCTAGCTACAAGCGAAACCGTCTTGATTGCGGTAATTAACTAAAACTTGAACATGCAGAATCTCTAACAATCAGGTTCCTTGGCCAAAGCCACCGCTCCATTGTTATCGCAATACAAAGGTATTGGATGCTCAATGGATGGAACCACTCCAAGTTCAGTAATGAACTTCTTGATCCAGACAGCTTCTTTGGCAGCATCGTTGGCAGCGATGTATTCAGCCTCCATCGTCGAGTCTGCCATGGTTTCCTGCTTGGAACTCTTCCAGCTAACCACCCCTCCGTAAAGGGTAAAGACAAACCTCGACTGCGACTTAGAGTCGTCCTTATCACTCTGGAAGCTTGAATCGGTAAAGGACTCCACTTGGAGTTCTCCGTTACCATATACCAAGAGCATCTCCTTAGTTCTTCGTAAGTACTTGAGAATGCTCTTCACAGCTGTCCAGTGACTCTCTCCAGGATCATCTTGATACCTGCTCACTACACTTAGTGAGTATGCGACATCGGGTCTCGTACATAGCATCGCATACATGATAGAGCCTACAGCCGAAGCATAGGGTATCCCCTGCATGCGAGCTCTCTCCAAATCAGTCTTTGGAGACATCTCTTTGGAGAGAGTGACTCCAGAGATCGTGTGTAAGTTCCCACGCTTGGATTCTTCCATACTAAACTTCTTTAGTATGGTGTCAATGTACCTGGATTGGGACAATCCCAATATCCGTTTGGATCTATCTCTATAGATCCTAATTCCCAATATGCAGGAGGCATCACCAAAATCTTTCATTGAGAATCTTTGTGATAAGAAGAGCTTGACCGATTGCAGCATAGGAATGTCATTTCCTATCAAGAGTATGTCGTCCACGTACAATACGAGGAAGACAACCTTACTCTCTGCTACCTTCTTGTAGATACAAGGCTCATCTACATTTTTGACGAAATCAAACTCTTTGATAATGACGTCAAAGCAGATGTTCCAACTCCGCGATGCTTGCTTTAATCCATAAATGGATTTAAGCAGCTTGCACACCTTCCCGCTGCTCCCACTATCTACGAAGCCCATTGGCTGAGTCATGTACACGCACTCTTCTAAATCTCCGTTTAGAAAGGCGGTCTTAACATCCATTTGCCAGATTTCGTAATCATGATATGCAGCGATGGCAAGCATGATCCGGATGGATTTAAGCATAGCCACTGGAGAAAAGGTTTCGTCATACTCCACACCTGGTCTTTGACGAAAACCCTTTGCAACAAGTCTAGCTTTGAAAGTCTCCACTTTCCCATCTACACCAAGTTTTTTCTTGAAGATCCACTTGCTCCCAATGGGTTTTACCCCTTCAGGAGCATCTTCCAAAGTCCATACTTTGTTGGTGTACATTCATTCCATCTCATACCGCATTGCATCCAGCCATTTCACTGAGTCCCCACTCGTGATGGCTTGCTCGAAGCTAGTTGGGTCATCATCCTCCATGATGCAATCCTCGCTCCCACCATCCATGAGAAAACCGCAGTATCTCTCAGGTGGGCGAGGAACCCTACTAGATCGGCGGAGTGGCCGGGGTTCATTGGGAACTACGGAATCCTCTGGTTCCACCAGATCTTCTGTTGCAGTTTTTGTAGATGGAACCTCTTCCTGTTCTACCTCATGACCACTAATCTCTTTTGCAAGAAATTCCTTTTCTAAAAAGGTGGCATGCCGAGAAACAAACACTCTTTGTTCCTCAGGGTGGTAGAAGATATACCCTTGTGAATTCTTGGGATATCCTATAAATTTGCATAGAACAGACCGTGCCTCGAGTTTGTCCGGATTTTGTCGTTTGACATAGGCTGGACAACCCCATATCTTAACATAGTTAAGACATGGTCTCTTCCCTTTCCATATCTTATATGGAGTGGTAGGCACAGATTTGGTGGGGACCATATTCAATAGATGTATGGCTGTTTCAAGCGCATACCCCCAGAAGGAAATAGGTAACTCAGCTGTGCTCATCATAGAGCGCACCATATCTAATAGGGTGCGGTTCCTCCGTTCTGATACACCGTTGTGCTGTGGTGTATATGGAGGAGTCAGCTGAGAGAGAATCCCATTCTCTTTTAGGAAGTCCAGGAATTCACTGCTCAAGTATTCACCTCCTCGATCAGATCGAAGGATTTTAATACTTTTTCCGGTTTGGTTCTCGACTTCTTGTTTATATTCTCTAAATTTCTCAAAAGCTTCAGACTTGTGTCTTATCAAGAACACATGTCCGTATCTTGAGAGATCGTCAGTGAATGTAATGAAGTACGAAGAACCATCCCTGGCATGTGTAGACATGGGACCGCATACATCACTATGTATCAGTCCCAAGAGTTCGATAACTCTTTCTCCGTGTCCCGTAAACGGAGTTTTGGTCATCTTGCCTTTGAGACATGACTGGCAAGTGTCATAAGATGAAAATTCGAACGGTTTCAAATATCCATTTTTATGCAACTTAGCTAGTCGTGTCGCATTGATGTGACCCAGTCTACAATGCCATAAGAAGGATTCGTTCAGTTCTGAACTCTTCCTCTTGTGTGTGTTTGTTATGCTCAGAACTGTTGATTGATTTAGAACAGAAATGCCATTGCATAACGTGCCTGATCCAACCAACTTTTGGTTACGGAAAATCTTCATAATATTATCCTGTAATATAAAATTATATCCTTCTTTACTCAATAAAGAAACCGATATAATGTTGCATATCAGGTTCGGCATGTAATAGCATTCGTTCAGAATCAATGTATTACCAGTTGGTAATACAAGGTGATATTCCCCGACGGTCTTAGCTGCAACAATTGCACCATTTCCAACTCTTATGTCTTTATCACCTTCTCCAAGTTCTCTATCTTTTCTAAGCCCATGTAACTGATTACATATATGGGATCCTGACCCGGTATCTAATACCCAGGACGTAGGGCAAATGGAGAAACAGTTCTCTGTAACGAACACACCCGAAGAAAATGCATCATCATGTACTTTCTTCATTCGGGTGGCATGGGAATCCTGGTATCCCCCTATGTCCTGTTCAGTCCTATAACTCTTATAAGAAAGAACGGAACCAACGTTCCCCAGCACAGTATAACTTGCGGGTTCGGTCAATACATCCATATTATTATCTTGATTAAGGCATGACATGGTCGCTACCTGGAGAGAGAGAGAAGAAAACACTTTAGCGTATACTCTTGCAAGATCAGATTGGTTATTATCTTATCTAATCAGGATGGCTCCCACTGTTTTTATCAAATCTTCCTTCAAACCCTAAAAGGAAAGACTAGCAGGGATTAATTACACCTTACAACTTCGCCGATCTTTCAGCCAGGCCAGTGTCGGTACTTTGAGGGAGGTTCCCCGTGCTTTCGTACGGACCTAATTAAAGTAAACCTCGTTTTCTCAGAGGCGTAACCCCGTTGACATCTTTCTAGACACCTACTTGATCGGCTAATTGTCCTGTGTAAAACTCTCCCAGGAGTAACAATTACTCGCAGTGGGTATCGGGATCCAACTATCTCATAGAAGGTATGCAATCTCATTGCAAATTTCAACACTTGAAATTCCCGATAATATTTTGCCCCTAATGTGCTATGACCTTGACGAAAGCCAACAAACCATAGCGCACCAGTCAAGTTCAACCCATACATTTCTTGACTGAACTAAACCCACCCGCACGACCCTTGACGAAAGCCAACAAAGCCGTACGACTACCCTAATCCAGTCGCATCATATGCAGCAGATAAGCAGCATATAGTTACCGCACACTACACCTTAACGAAAGCCAACAAATGTAGCACGGATACTATATACGACTTATCTGAAATGACGGAGGGCTACGACAGGTTTTTCTGAAAACCTATTGCGTAATGAACTTGATATCGTTGTAGAATCTAGTGAATTTTGAAATGGAGTGATTTTGAGGCTTTTATTAGTTTTGCTAAAGAGGTCACTCCCGGTGAAGGGATCTCGGCTCTTTCCTCATCGAATAAGGTGCAGGACATATCATATATATCACTATGCATAGCAAAATTCCAAAAGCAGTCAAAAGTCAAACCGAGTGTTGTAGCATCTGCCAGTTTTGCTAAAGAGGTCACTCCCGGTGAAGGGATCTCGGCTTTTTCCCCATCGAATAAGGTGCAGGGTATATCATATATACCGCGATGCATAGCAAAACTGTAGATACCCTTTTATTTGAAAATTTGATTCTACAACATGTTTTAGGTTTCTTTTCTTTCATTAATCACATTAATGAAGTCCCATCATTTAAGTCACCTAAACATCACAGATAAATACGACGTACACTTATGCCATCCGCATTCCCCTCGATGCACCCTCGTGCACCGTTAGGTTAGGTAACTAACGACAGAGCAGGGCAGGGCTAGTGCGGGTGTAAAACATAAGTAACGTCTATATAATATATCATATATACTATATACTGTATCCATCAGAACATATCAAATGATCACATCACAGATATCGCAGCAGAAACATAGATATAATGTGGGATATAGTAGGACGTCCGTATTTAGTATTTAGCCAATAATAGAAAATACGGATTCCACAGTCGCGATGAATAGCCAAGCCCACACCCTGGACCCCTACGAGAGCGGCAAGCGACCCTACCAATTCTGGAGTTTAGGAGACCTGGTCTCGACTCCTCGAGATGGCCTCCCACTGAACCCCAGAACCCGGTCACCTGTGCTCCCCTCCTTGGGTCCATCCTAATGCGGAAAAGAAAATAATATACAACACTGGTGGCATCGACCTCAACCCGGAAGTGCCCCAAATAAAAGAATATTACATTACATTTGAATTTACATGAATGAAAATATAAAACTCTCATCTTACATAAAACCCCCGGCTATTCAATCGCGACAATCCTGCACATCATATCTCAGCAATACATAATATCTCATATCATCAACGTAAGTAAGTATGCGTACCCCGATTGTCGTTGACGTATAGCAACGAAACCGGCGATATCGACATACTACACTTACGGTCACAGAAAAGAAAGTGTAAAACTGCAATATCTGGAATCCACATTCTCTTTAGACATCGTAAATGCGAAATATCACATATTTCGTATTTCATATCTAGCTATATGAATTCCACACATTGCATCACATTCCAGATAATTAGACAGTATTAAAGTTTTCGAATGAATGTTCAAATACCCAAGATTCCCTAAAGCCCAACACTTGAGCGGAGTTCAAAAACCCGGAGTGTGACACAGTAGTAGCGGTCCAGCCGTAGAAAGGTCAAGCCAATGCCTCACATGTGGCACGCCGTACTGCCCCAAACCCTAAGGTTCAAAGGGCAGTTCAAGACGGTCACATAATCGAGTTAAGGTTTGTTGTCTTCTAGAGGGTCCACCACAAAACTTGCACGTATCTCCAAAATATTTAAACCCCGTGAAAAGTGAGCAAATGACACTCGTTCGAACAATTCAATACTTTCTAATTATCCGGAAAGAAACATAACAAAATTAAATTCTCCGATCGAATCGATGGTAACAAAATGAACCCCTAAATTCTCAACACTTGAGACAGATTAAAAATACCCATAAAATAACACATTCAGATACAAGAATTACTGTGCAAAGCAACTGCCAAAGTCTCACTCTACGGCCGCGGTTCCGCGGCACAAGCAGGGTATTGCTGCGGAACCGCGGCGGTCCGTACAGATCACTTCATCATTTTTGCGCCGTAATTCTTAGAAATACCTGCTGTATTTTTTAAGTATTTTTAATTCCCAAAAATCCCAGATTTTAAAAATTGTCCAGAGAGGGGTTGATTTTGTCGATATCGGGTTCGATCGGGGTTTTAACTTCGTTAAAGTGTCGCCTAATGTTCTAGGTCAGCTCTGATACCAATGAAGGGTTTACCTAGCACCCTATGAGAGGTTTGGAAGCATCACATGTCACAAAGATCAAGTTTTTATGGTGCTAAGTAAACATACAAAGGATCTATCCTAGAAAATTAGGGTTTCTAAAACTTGCATATCATCTCATGAAAGAAAAAACTAGGGTTTTGAGAGTACAACCTTTGTAGCTCCCTACGCTAGACTCCTCGGCTACTTGGGGTTTGGAAAAGCTCCACTTGAACTCCTCTAGGTCACCGATGATTCACCTGGAGTCCGCTTTGTCCAAGCTTGCAATTTCACCCGATCAAGAGAATGAAATGAAGCTAACACTCCAAACAAGTGTGCTAGACTTGTGTAGAATGGTGTTGTGGTTCTCTTTCTCACTTCAAAATCCTATCTTGATGAATAATTTGCTCACTTGAAAATTCTAGAGAGCAAGAGATCAAGGTTGAAGAAGATGATGGCTATTTTTGAAGAAGAGAAGAATAATTCTCAAGAGAAAAAGAAAAACATAAGTATATATATTTTCATCTCTCATCTCAAACCATGGTTAAACAATATGGATATTTATTTCATTTTAGTTAAAAGAGAAGAGGAAGATAAATCATGGTTAAATGGTAGGTGAATATGGTTAGGTCAAAAGACGAGTGTAGAAGATAACCAATCATTCACCTTTTCTCTTTCCTTTTTGTTTTAACTTTAAATAGAAATAATTATCCATATATATAAACATGGTGCGAGTCTTATAAAGCCACCATTTTCAATGTATAAGCAACCATGAAAGATGATGTTTGTATGTATGTGTGCATGCACATCCATATGTGCATGAATCCTTAAAGAAAGCATACATGCATGCATACATCCATCAAACTCAAGAAAGGATTTCAAGTAAGAAGCTAATGGTTAAATGATAAATCAACACTTGATTTATCAATCCGGTCATATCACATACGACCCCACCAAAAGCAAGCCGCCCAATTAATATACGGTATCCTATACGCGCATTTTAACCGGGTCCATGCGCATATCGCATACGCGCACCACAACGTTTCGCTTGGACTAGGTAACTCCTTTGTGGGACTCTAAGACTCGTCAATACGCCGGCAGTGAGTGATGATCATATCAAGCACCCCCAAGCCGCAAGCGGTCAGCTAAACGTAACGGCCACTCGGGTATTGAACGATCAGAAGAGAACAAGCGAACCTGCTACAACTCCCGTCGAGCCAACCGGCAACACTACCGTGCAGTCCGGTCTCCTCGTCTGATATGTCGCATATCAAGTCTAGGGGCGGTGAACGTCAGACCCCAATAACCGATAAGTCGTGCCGATGTGAGGCTCATAACGGGTCGAGAAACTACTGGTAACACTTACCAGTAAATCTCTAATCAGCCCTGGCCAGGGACTTCCCTGTTACGGCCAATCGAGCACAGTGCAACATCAACCCCCAATACCGGGAGAGACGAAACCCCTCCTATCGCTCATTGCCTCCATGTGACTCGGGACTGTACCCAAAAACCACCGTTTTGCACACCCTTATGGACGTGGTAAGGTGGAAATCAAAGCACAGTGGGAATCACACAAGACTCTATGACGATCTCGGGTCTACAGACTAACCTGCACAAGTGGCACCTGAGAACTGCCATCTGACGTGAGGTATAATACCATCTGGGAGTTCTCTGCGAGTCCGTCCAGTGTACCCAGTCTCCACTGAGCACCCGTATATCATCTCTGATGTCAAACACCAATGGATATGGGATCATCCATCGCCCATCTCATGGGTCGAGAAGCGTATACGCTAGTCTACACTGGTATATCGATGCCCCGTCTCGATACACCCACGACTAGGGAGCTTGAAGGATGTACTTATGGACTACCATGTCCCCACTAGTATGATCCACATCATAGTCCAGGTAGTCAAGTACACATCCTAAGGGCTTTACCAACATGTAACTATAAGACAGTATAAAGAGACTAGTATACATGTTAAGATAAAGAGCAACCAGATAGCATACTATCATATCGAGCAAGAAAAAGTCATCTCTATATATGTCCAAGCATCCAATATAATATACATCATCTGTACAATACTGGCCTTAAGGGCATACATACAACTATCAATTCTCCCCAGGATCAATTGATACCATTTTACTATAACTAGTGAGAATCCTAACATCCAATTAGATCTATCTCATAGATCCAAATCCCAGGATTTAGGAGGTATCACTATGATCCTATATGGAGAATCCTTGTGATAAGCGGAGATTGACCGAGCGTAGCATAGGAAACTCCTTCCCTATCAAGAGTATGTCATCCACGTACTCTTCGAGGATCACCACCATACTCCCTACTACCTTTTTGTTTATACAAGGTTCATCTACCATTTTGATGAAGTCGAACTCTTTGACTAACACATCAAAACAGATGTTCCAACTCCGCGATGCCTGCTTTATCATATAAAATATCTTGCTAACGTTCCCGCTGCTCCCACTGTCTACGAAGCCCTTTGGCTGTGTACTTATAGACGCTCTCTTCTAAAACATCATTTAGAAAAGTAGTCATGACACCCAACCACCAGATATCGTAGTCATGGTATGTAGCCGTGGCAAGTAGGATCTGGATGGACTTAAGCATAGCTCCTTAGAAAAGGTTTCATCATAATCCATACCTGGTCAATGATGCAAGTCTTTAACAAGTCTAGCTTTGAAAGTCTTAACTTTTCCATGTACACCAACTAATCTTCTCAAGATATATTTGCTCGTGATGGGGATTTAACCCTTCAGATAGAGCAACCAAAGTCCATACTTTGTTGGTGTATAAGAATTCCATCTCAGATTGCTAAGCATCCATCCATTCTTACAGAGTCCCACTCCTGATGGCCAGCCCGAAACTAGTTGGGTCATCATCTCATGATGCAATCCTCGGTCCCACTGTCATAGAGAAACCGAAGTATCTCTCAGGTGGGTGAGGAACCCTGCTAGATCGGCGGAGAGGCTGAGGTTCGTTGATTTCTATTGAATCCTTCAGTTCTACCAAATCATCTGCTGCAGTTTGTATAGCTGGAACCTTTACAGTTCTACATAACAGACCTTGCCTCGAGCTTGTCCGTATTTTGCTTTAAGACATAGGCTGGACAACCCCAAATCTTAACAAACTTAAGATATGGGCTCTTCCCTTTCCATATCACATATGAAGTGGTAGGCAACTGATTTGATTTGAACCCTATTCAATAGGTATGCATCTTCTCAAGTGCATAACTCCCAAAAGGAAATAGGAAACTCAGTAGTACTCATCATAGAGCACACCATATTTCATAGGGTGCTATTGCTCCGCCCCGATATACCATCGTGCTATGGTGTATACGGAAGAGTAATGCTGAGAGAGAATCTCATTCTCCTTTAGAATAAACCAGGAATTCCGTGCTCAAGTATTCTCCTCCTTGATCGCATCAAAGGACATAATACTTATACCCGTTTTGGTTCTCTACTTCTAACTTATATTCTGTGAATATCTCAAAAGGTTCGGACTTGTGTTTCAACAGAAACATATGTCTGAATCTTGAGAGATCATCAGAGAATGTAATTAAGTACAAAGAACCTATCCTGGCATGTGTAGACAGGGGACCTGACATACATCATCATGTATCAGTCCCAAAAGTTTACTAACTCTTTCTCTGTTTCCAATAAACAGAGCTATGGTCATCTTATCTTTGTGACATGACAGGCAAGTTTCACAAGATGTAAATTCAAACTGATTTAAATATGCATATAATATGTAACTTAAGCTAGTCGGGTCACATTGGTATGACCTAGTCTACAATACCTCAAGAAGAATTCGTTCATTTCTGAACTCTTCCTCTTGTGTGTGTTCCGTATACTAAGAACTGTAGTTTGATTTAGAACATCAATGCTTTTAGATAACGTGCCTGAACCGATCAACTTTTGATATAGGAAATGTTCAAAACATTATCCAACAATACAAAATTTTATCATTTCTTTACTAATAAAGAGACTGATATGATTTTGTATATCAGGTTCGGTATCTAATAACATTCGTTCAGAATCAATGTATTTGGAATACAGGGTGACAGTGACCAACAGACTTGGCTGCAACACTTGCACCGTTTTCTGTCTCATGAAACTTATCACCCGTTCTCAGTTCTCTACCTTTCTGTAGCCCTATGTAACAGATTACATATTTGGGATCCTGATCCGGTATCAAATACCGTGGACGTAGAGGATACAGAGAAACAGTTCTTTGTAATGAACACACCCGAAGGAGATGCATCATATGCACTTTCTTCGTTTGGTCGGTATAGGAATTCTGGTATTCCTCTATTTCCTGCTCTGTTTTATAACAATTATAAGTTGGAGCGGGACCAACGTTCCCCAGCTCAGTATAACAAGTGGGTTCGGTCAATGTATCCGTTTTATTATCTTGATTAAGGCATGATATGGTCGCTACCAGGAGAGAGAGAGAAGAAAACACTCAGCGTGCGCTCTTGCAAGATCAGATTGGTTATTATTTTATCTAATAAGGATGGCTCCCACTGTTTTTATCAAATCTTTCTTCAAACCCTAAAAGGAAAGACTAGCCGGGATTAATTACACCCTACAAGTTCGCCAATCTTTCAGCCAGGCCAGTGTCGGTACTTTGAGGGAGGTTTCCCCGTGCTTTCGCACGGACCTAATTACAGTAAACCTCGTTTTCCCAGAGGCGTAACCTCGTTAACACCTTTTTAGACACCTACTTGATCGGCTAATTGTAATGTGTAAAACTCTCCCAGGAGTAACTCTTACTCGCAGCGGGTATCGGGATCCAACTATCTCATAGAAAGTATGCAATCTCATTGCAAATTTCAACACTTGAAATTCCCGATAATTTTTTACCCCTAGCAGCTATATGACCTTAACATAGTCAACAAATCATAAGTGCTAGTCAAGTTCAACCCGTCATTTCCCGATTGAATTAAACCCACCCGCACGACCCTTAACATAGTCAACAAAGTCGCACGACTACCCTAATCCAATCGCATCATATGCTTATACAGATAAGCACTAATCAGCTACCGTACACTACGCCTTAACATAGTCAACAAACGTAGCACGGATACTAACCAGTACTTATCTGAAATGACGGAGGGCTACGACAGGTTTTTAAGAAAACCTTTTGCGTAATGAACTTGATATTGTTGTAGAATCGAGTGTTTTTAAATGGAGTGTTTTTGATGCTTTTCTAGTTTTGCTAAAGGGGTCACTCCCGGTGAAGGGATCGTCGGCCCTTTCCTCATCGAATAAGGTGCAGGATATTTCACAAATACCGCTGTGCAAAGCAAAAACTCCAAAAGCAATCAAAAGACAAACCGAGGGGTGTAGCATCTGCCAGTCATTGCTATAGGGGTCACTCCCGGTGAAGGGATCTCGGCCCTTTCCTTATCGAATAAGGTGCAGGATGTTCTACAAGGAACACCGCGATGCAAAGAAAGAACCGTAGCTACCTGTTTTTGAAAAATTCGATTCCACAACATCATTGGGTTTCTTTTATTTCATTAATCTCATTAATGAAGTCCCATCATTTAAGTCCACCTAAACATCACAGATAAATACAACGTACGCTTATGCTATTCGCATTCGTCTCGATGTCCCGTCTGCACCGTTAGGTTAGGTAACTAACGGCAGAGCGGGGCAGGGCTAGCGCGGGTGTAAAACATAAGCAACGTTTATATAATATATCATATATAGTATATACAGTATCCATTTGAACAAATCACATGATCACATCACAGATAACGCAGCAGAAAATATCATATGAAATATTGGATATACTAAGACGTCCGTGTTTTATTTTGAGCCTGTATAAAACACGGATTCTACGGTCGTGATGAATAGCCAATCCCACACCCCTAGACCCCTACGAGAGCGGCAAGCAACCCTACCATTTCTAGAGTTAGGAGACCCGGACTCGACTCCTCGAGTTGGTCTCCCACTGGACTCCAGAACCCGGTTACTTGTGCCCTCCTCCTTGGGTCTATCCTAGTGCGGAAAAGTAAATAATATACAATGGTGACATCTTCCGCAACCTGGAAGTGCCCCAATAAAAGAATATTACATACAAGTTTTTACATGAATGAAAAAGAAAAACACTCATCTCACATAAAACCCCCCCGGCTATTCAAACACGATGATCCAATATAACATATCCAGCAACACATAACATCACATGTCATCAACGTAAGTAAATATGCCCATCCCAATTGTCGTTGACATATAGCAACGAAACCGGCGATATCACATATTACACTTACGGTCACAGAAAAGAAAGTATAAAACTACAACAGTTGGAATCCGCAACCTGCATAGACATCACATGCCTAATCAAATGAATTCCTTAGACATCGCATGCCTAACAATTATAAACCCCGCATTTTAGTCTCATTATCGAAAACACTTTTCAATATCAAGTCGGGCAATTCAACAAGATTCCCGATATCCAGAACGAATGCTCGTCGCAAATTTTAGTAGACAGCCGCACCCCCGATACCGTCGACGAAGTGCACCAAGGCGGAACACCGCTGCCGCGAGCACCCGAACGGATGCTTTCGGCGACGGAGTTCTCCTACAGTCACTTGGTCGGGGCTATGGGGCGTGGCTGTCTATTAAGTTTACCGGCGAGTATCCGCGTACGCTACGCGATTGCGACGGACTTTTGATCAAATTAAAATTCCGTGGCAACCGAACAAGTGAGACTAAACTGCAATGTCTATAACATTCAAATGTTGTTGATTCCAATTATTGTATCACATTCCAGATAAATAGAAAATATTAAACTTTCCGATCGAACAATCAAACACCCAAGTTTTCCCGAAAAGCTCAACACATGAAATAAGTTTAAAAACATCCACTTCATGCCACAGTACCAACAGTCCAGCCGTAGAAGGGTCAAGCCAACGCCTCACATGTGGCACGCCGTACTGCTCCAAACCCTAAGCTTCAAAGGGCAGTTCAAGACGGTCACATAATCGAGTTAAGGTTTGTTGTCTTCTAGAGGGTCCATCGCGTTACTTGCACTACTTAGACGTTCTTAAACTACGGGAAAAAATCCAATACATGGAAATTTTCCGGCAGGGGAAAAAACGGGTATTTATATCCGGTCGAACTTTTTAACAGTTTCTAAAATATCTGGAATAACATAAACGAAGTTAAATTATCCGATCGAATTAACGAGTCCCCAATAAAACCCTAGAAAACTCAACACTTGAGTGGAATTAAAAAATTCCCAGAAAAAAATGACAAGAAAGGTCCTAAGAATAAATAAGTGAAGTTTGAGGGACTAATTCACAATTTTGGCCGCGGAATCTCCGCCAAACCCTTGTTTTGGCCGCGGTTCCGCTGTCAAATTTTTGAGTTAGAGGTCCGTACTTCACAGTAATTCTTAGATTTTCCTGCTTAATTTTCTGAGCATTTTTAATTCAGAAAAATCCACATTTTGAAAAAATGTACAGAGAAGGGTTTTGGTCGGGGTTCGGGGTTCGTTCGGATCTCTAACTTCGTCTACACTTCGCCTAAAGCTCTAGCTAGTCTCTGATACCACTGTAGGGTTCCTAAGCACACTCAAGAGTTCCACAAGGCATCAACCATGCTAAAATCAAATTTTTCATGTGCCGAGAAACCCTAAACAAGATCGATCACTAGAGGATAGGCGAAAGAAAAAACAAGCAAACTACTTTGCTACTAAGTGAATGGATATACAACTTTTGTAGATCCTGTCCTCCACTTCTTTAGCTCCGTGATGACGTCCCTTCGCTGCGATCACCGGGATCCTGGACTCTAGCGATGGTTTCGTCGCAAAAATGAGCGGGCTAGGTCGTTGACTTCGATGTCGAAGATGATCTACGTCGAGGCAACTCTAACTCAAGCTCCATCTTCACTTGTTCATGAAACTTGTGAAGATAACACACTCTACTACATGGCAAGTGGTAGAGGATGAAGAAATAGGAAGTGGGTTCACTTTGGATTTGAATTTCTCACTTGATTTCAACACTTGAAATTTTCTAGCAAAGGTTTTCTTTCTTCTTGAAGAAGAAGAAGAAGAAAGAAAAAGAATGAATTATTAATCAAAGAAAATCAAGTGAAGCTTATCATTTAGCAACCATGGGTGAGGTAACTAGTGTAGAGAATAAATTAGGGTTTAGGTAAATGGTTAGGTTATGGATAAAACAAAATGGCAAGACTTTTCAAAGATGCTTAAAAAGCTTCATGAAGCTTCAAGCATAACAACAAAAAGCCACCATTTAGTTTTTCCAAAAATAAATAAATAAATAAATAAGTAAATCAAACCCTAACCATTAACCTAATCATGGTTTAAAGCATACACACACCCAAGTTTGCATGTATCATCAAACATGATACAAACAAGTGCACAAAAATATATCATATATACAATGTGCACAATCTAGTAAGAAAATAATCTTAAGTGAACCAATACTAGTTAATATAAAGTAATATATCAAATATATAATTATACATTAAATCATTAAATCAACACTTGATTTAATGATCCGGTCATGCTGCATATAACCGACTAATATCAAGTGTATCAATGTATCGAATCAACACTTGATTCGGTAACCCGGCTATGTCTCATATAACCGTCCGATGATACAAATCGCGAGAATAAAATATAGTATCACATACTGGTATTATTCTCGGTCCCGCACATATCTCATATGCGCTCCTATTTCGTTTTGCTTGAGCCAGGAAACCTCTGTGTAGGACTCTAAAGACTCGTCAGTACGCCGGCAGTAGGTGATGATCATATCAAACACCCACAAGCCGCAAGCGGTCTGCTAAACGTAACGGCCACCCGGGTATTGAGCGATCAGAAGATCAACGAGCAAGCCCTCTCACACTCCTGTGAATCCAACCAGTAACACTTACCGTACAGTCCGGTCTGGTCGTCTGATATGTCGCATATCTCGCCTAGGGGTGGTAAACGTCAGACCCAAATAGCTCGATAAGTCATGTCGATATGAGGTCTATAACAGTTCGAGAAACTACTGGTAACACTTACCAGTAAATCTCAGCAACCCTGGCTAGGGATTTCCGGTTATAGCCAATCGAACACAGTGCAACATCAACTCCCTATACCGGGAGAGACGAATCCCTTCCTATCGCTCATTGCCTCCATGTGATTCGGGACTGTATCCAAAAACCACCGTTTTGCATGCCCTCTTGGACGTGGTAAGGTGGAAATCAAAGCACAGTGGGAATCACACAAGACTCTATGACGATCTTGGGTCTACAGACTAACCTGTACCAGTGTCACCAGAGAACTGCCATCTGACGTAAGGTATAATACCATCTGGGAGTTCTCGGTGAGTCCGTCCAGTGTACCCAGTCTCCACTGAGCACCCGTATATCATCTCTGATGTCAAACACCAATGGATATGGGATCATCCATTGCACATTTGTATGGGTCGAGAAGGTATACGCTAGTCTACTCTGGTATATCGATGCCCCGTCTCGATATACCCACGACTAGGGACCTTGAAGGATGTACTTATGGACTACCATGTACCCACTAGTATGATCCGCATCATAGTCCAGGTAGTCAAGTACACATCCTAAGGGCTTTACCAACATGTAACAGAGAGACAATCAGTGTACACGTTAAGATAAAGAGCAACCAGATAGCATACTATCATGTCCAGCAAGAAAGTCCTCCTTATATATGTCCCAGCATCCACTACAATATACATCCTATGTACAGTAATGGCCTCTAGGGCATACATATAACTAACAAACAAGTGTTAGTAAATGTAAATTAGTATATCTAATATACAATTATACATTTAATTATTAAATCAACACTTGACTTAATAATCCGGTCATATCTCATATAACCGGATAACATCCATTGTATCGACTTATCGAATCAACACTTGATTCGATAACCCGGCTATATAATATATAGCCGTCCGATACAAAAAAGTCACGAGAATAGAATACGGTATCACATACACGCATTATTCTCGGTCTCGCACATATCACATATGCGCTCCTATTTCGTTTTGCCTGAGCCAGTAAAACCTCTATGTAGGACTCTAAAGACTCGTCAATACACCGGCAGTAGGTGATGATCACATAAAGCACCCACAAGCCGTCAGCGGTACTAGCTGGACGTAACGGCTACCCGGGTATTGAGCGATCAGAAGATCAGCAAGCAAGCCCGCTCCAACTCCTGTAAAAGCCTTCCGGTAACATTTCCCATACAGTCCGGTCTCCTCGTCTGATATGTCGCATATCAAGTCTAGGGGTGGTAAACGTCAGACCCCAAGAACCGATAAGTCGTGCCGATGTGAGGCTCATAACGGGTCGAGAAACTACTGGTAACACTTACCAGCAAATCTTTAAATCAGCCCTGGCCAGGGATTTCCCTGTTATAGCCAATCAAGCACAGTGCAACATCAACCCCCAATACCGGGAGAGACGAAACCCCTCCTATCGCTCATTTCCTCCATATGACTCGGGACGGTACCCAAAATCCACCATTTTGCACGCCCTCATGGACGTGGTAAGGTGGAAATCAAAGCACAGTGTGAATCACATAAGACTCTATGACGATTTCGGGTCTACAGACTAACCTGCACAAGTGTCACCAGAGAACTGCCATCTGACGTAAGATATAATACCATCTGGTAGTTCTCGACGAGTCCGTCCAGTGTACCCAGTCTCCACTGAGCATCCGCATACCATCTCTGATGTCAAACACCAATGGATATGGGATCATCCATCGCCCATCTCATGGGTCGAGAAGCGTATACGCTAGTCTACTCTGGTATATCGATGCCCTATCTCGATATACCCATGACTAGGAACATTAAAGGATGTACTTATGGACTACCATGGCCCCACTAGTATGATCTGCATCACTGTCCAGGTAGTCAAGTACACATCCTAAGGGCTTTATCAACATGTATCTATAAGACAGTATAAAGAGACAAGTATACATGTTAAGATAAAGGGTAATCAGATAGCATACTATCATATCGAGCAAGAAAGTCCTCTCTCTATATGTCCAAGCATCCAATATAATATACATCATCTGTACAATACTGGCCTCTAGGGCATACATACAACTAACATTTGCAAGGGTATATCTTCTACCTAACTGAGGAGCAAAAGGTGTTTTGTTTCTCAGCATGCCACCTTTTTAGAAAAGGAATTTCTTGTGAAGAAATTAGTGGTAATGAGGTAGAACTAGAAGTTGTTCCAGCTTGACAAACTAACAGCTGATGATTTGGTGAAACCAAAAGATTCAATAGTCTCCAACGAACCTCAGCCTCTCCGCGAATCTGGTAGGGTTCCTCATCCACTTGAGAGATACTACGGTCTTCTCGGTGACAGTGGGAGCGATGATTGCATCATGGTAGATGATGTCCCAACTAGGTTCAGTCAGGCCATCACGAATGGGGACTCTGTGAAATGGCTGGATGCTATGCGATCAAAGATGGAATCCATGTACACCAACAAAGTATGACTTTATATGTTGCACCTGAAGGGATAAAACCCATTGAGAGCAAAAAGATCTTGAGAAGATTCTTGGTGTAAATGGAAAAGTTGAGACTTTCAAAGCTATGCTTAAGTCCATCAGGATCAATGCAAGCATTGCGGAGCTGGAACATTTGTTTTGATGTGGCAGTGAAAGAGTTTTGACTTCATAAAAATTGTAGATGAACCTTGTATACACAAGAAGGTTGTAGATAGTAAGGCCGTCTTCCATGTATTGTACGTAGATGACATACTCTTGATAGGAAATGGTTTCCTATGCTACCCTCGGTCAAGCTCCTCTTATCACGATGATTCTCCATAGAAGATCTGGATGATACCTACTACATCTTGTGGATTATAATCTATGGTGTGATAGATCTATGTGGATGTTAGGAATTTCCCAAATCCAGGTACATTAACACCATACTAAAGGGGTTTAGTATGGAGGATTCTAAGCATGGTGGTTCGCCCAGGAATCACTCTCTCCAAAAAGATGTCTCCCGAAACTGATTTGAAGAGATCTCGCGTGCAAGAGATACCCTATGCTTCATCGAAGTCTCTATCATGTATGCGATATTATGTACCAGACTAGATGTAGTTGACTCACTAGAAGTAGTGATCAGGAATCAATCGGATCTTAACAGAATCACTGGACAGCTGTGGAGGACATTCTTAAGTACTTGAGAATCACTAAAAGAATGTTCTTGGTTCGAGCTTCCAGAGTGATAAGGTAGACTGAAAGTCAGTCACAGGCATTGTCTTTACCCTCAGTGGAGGGACGGTATGTTGGAAGAGTTCCAAGCTAGATACCGTGACATACTAGACGATAAAGGCCAATTATATCGCTACCAACGATGCTACCAAAGAGGTTGTCCGGATGAATAGGGTACATATAATGAACCTGGTTCCTACTATTGGGCATCCAATACCTGTGTATTGGGATGACAATGGAGCTGTGGCTTTGGCCTAGGAACCCTGGTCCCGTCAGCGATCCAGACATATTCTTGGACAGTATCACCTGATCAAGGAGATAGTTGATCTCCGAGAGATCGATGTCAGGAGAGTTGACACAGAGGATAACACTGCGGATCCACTCACCGAGGCAATTCCCCAGATGTTATTCGAGAGACTTTTAGGACGTTGGGTATGATATACTACAACAACTGGCCTTAGTGCAAGTGGGAGATTGTTAGTTATATGTATGCCCTAGAGGCTATTATTGTACATATGATGTATATTATAGTGGATGCTTGGACATATATAGAGAGGAATTTCTTGCTCGACATGATAGTATGCTATATGGTTACCTTTATCTTAACATGTAAACTGGTATTTATACTGTCTTGCTCTCACATGTTGATAAAACCCTTATGATATGTACTTGACTACAAGGACTATGATGGAGATCATACTAGTGAGGCCAGGGTAGTTCACAAATACATCCTTTAATTGTTCCTAGTTTAGGGAATATCGAGAAAGGGCATCGATATTCCTAAGTAGACTAGCGTATACGCTTCTTGACCCATATGATGGGCGATGGATGATCCCACATCCATTGGTGTTTGACATCAAAGATGGTATACCGGTGCTCAATGGAGACTGGGTATATTGAACCGGACTCGCCGAGGACTCCTATGTTGTAGTATACCTATCGTCAGATAGCAGTCCTCTGGTGACACTAGTAAAGGTTGGTCTGTAGACCCGAGATCGTCATAGAGTCTTGTGTGATTCCCACTGTGCTTTGATTTCCACCTTACCACGTTCATGAGAACGTGCAAAACGGTGGCTTTTGGGTACAGTCCCGAATCACATGGAGGCGATAAGAGATAGGAGGTGTTTCGTCTCTTCCGGTATTGAGGGTTGATGTTGCGCTATGCTCGATTGGCTATAACTGGAAGTCCCTGGCCAGGGCTGCTGCCAAGATTTACTGATAAGTGTTATCAGTAGTTTCTCGAACCATTATAGGCCAGACATCGGCATGACTTATCACGTTACTGGGGTCTGACAATTTCCACCCCTAGACATGATATGCGACATATCAGACGAAGAGGCCGGACTGTACGATAGTGTTACTGATAGGCTTCATGGAGACTATGGACATGCTTGCTTGTTGATCTTCATATCGCTCAATACCTGGGTAGCCGTTACGTCCAGCTAGTACCGCTGACGGCTTGTAGGTGACTGATGTGATCATCACCTACTGCTGGCGTATTAACGAGTCTTTAGAGTCCCACACAGAAGTTCCCTGGTTCAAGCGAAACGAAGTAGGACACATATATGATATGTGTATGGGCCTGATTAAATACGAGTATGTGATACTGTATTGTAATCTGGCGGTCATCTGTTATCGGTTCGGTTATATGTGATATAACCGGTTTGTCAAATCAAGTGTTGATTCAATAATGTGATATACAGATAAATGATATTAGTCGGTCATATATGATATAACCGGATTATTAGATCAAGCGTTGATTTAATAATGTGATATAAATTATATGTGATATAATTATATATTAACTAATATCATTAGCTCACTAATTATTCTTCATTAAATATATATTAATATATATGATATATATATATATAATAATAATAATGAAGCATGGCATTTATATTTCTATTTTGTGAAAATGGAAATGAGGTGGAAAATGAAGCATGGTTGCAAGCATGGGGTTTTCTTTAGTTTATTCTTCTTGACTCATTATTCAAGCATGGTTACAATTTTATATTGCATAATTCCATACTTGAATGAGTGAGGGGTCAAGAGTTTCCATTGATTCTTGCTCATTGTCAACACTTAGCCATTTTTGTTGAGTTTCTCCCATAGTTGCTCTCTAGCTTCTTCTTCCTCCTCTTATCATGGTTCAAGTTCCAACCCTCATATGTGATGTGAATCATGAAGCTTTAACACAAACTTGTGAGCTCTTTACATCCCATACTTCACCATCCTACACATGACTAGCGATCAAGTGTAGCGTGTTTCCTATGCTAAAGTGTTTAGTGTAATAGCTAGCTTGAATTGGAGGGATTTCACGTGGATCATCTTCGGCATGAAGGTCATCGGAGGAAGCCTGTTCAAAGTCTCAAGAGAAGCCTTGTGGAGTCGCGAGACTACTACACGGATCATGTGAAGAGATGGACCGTCTACAAAGGTTGTATTTATGTTCTCTTGATGTAAAAGTAGTTTACATTAGTTTTTGTCTAAATCTCTAGTTAAAGATTCTTAGTTTAGAATTTCTTAGCATGACAATTATTTGAAAATGGCATGAACGATGCCTCCAGAAACCTTGCTGTCGTGCTAGGGAACCTTACAGTTGGTGTATCACATACCAAACATCTCAAAAACCCATTCGAACTGCGCTTGAGGTTGGGCCTTGATAAATGGATCCGCTGTGTTGTCTTTCGTATCTACTCTCTGGACCTCGATCTCCCGACGATCTACGATCTCCCTGATCAGGTGATATCGCCTCAAGAAGTGTCTGGATTTATGATGGGACCATGGTTCCTTCGCTAAAGCCATAGCCCAATTGTTATCGCAATACAATGGTATTGGATTAATAATGGACAGAACCACCTCATGTTCAGTAATGAACTTCTTCATTCAGACCGCTTCTTTTGCGGCATCGTTGGCAGCAATGTATTCAGCCTCCATCGTCGAGTCTATGACGGTGTCCTATTTAGAGCTCTTCCAACAGACCATCCCTCCATTGAGGGTAAACACAAAATCCGAGATAGACTTGCTGTCATCTTTATCACTTTGGAAGCTTGCGTCGGTAAAGAACTCGACCTGGAGGTCTCCATTACCATAAACCAAGAACATCTTCTTAGTCCTTCTCAGATACTTGAGAATGTTCTTTACAGTTGTCCAATGATTCTCACCTGGGTTCGACTGATACCAGCTCACCACGCTAAGCTCGTATGTTACATCTGGTCTGGTACATAGTATCACATACATTATAGATTCTACCACCGAAGCGTAGGGTATAATGCTCATGCGAGCCATCTCTTCATCTTTCTTGGGAGACATCTCTTTGGAGAGGATGATTCCATGCAAAGCGGGTATATTACCGCACTTGGAATTTTCCATACTAAATCTCTTCAGTATGGTCTCTATGTATCTGGACTGTGAAAATTCCAACAATCTCTTAGATTTATCTCTGCAGATCTTAATCCCCAGAATGTAGGAGGCATTACCCAGGTCTTTCATGGAGAACTTTTATGACAAGAACAACTTGACCGATTGCAGTATAGGGATATCATTTCCTATCAAGAGAATGTCGTCCACATATAAGACTAGAAATACGACCGTTCTTCCTACAATCTTCTTGTAGATATATGGCTCATCCTCATTTTTTATGAAGTCAAATTCCTTGACTGTCTCATCAAAATAGATCTTCCAGCTCCGTGATGTCTGCTTTAATTTATAAATGGATTTAAGGAACTTGCACACCTTCCCGCTGCTCCTACTGTCTACGAGTCCTTTCGACTGATCTATATAAACACACTCTTCTAAACTTCCATTTAGAAAAACCGTTTTTACGTCCATCTATCAGATATCATAGTCATGGAAGGCGCCAATGGAAAGTAGGATCCGAATGGATTTTAGCATAGCCACTGGAGAAAAGGTTTCGTCATAGTCCACTCCTGGTCTTTGATGAAAACCTTTTGCAATAAGTCTAGTCTTATAGGTTTCCACCTGTCCATTTACACCAATCTTCTTTTTAAAAATCCACTTTCATCCAATATGTTTTACCCCAGGAGGGGCAACATCCAAAGTCCAAACATTGTTGGTGTACATGGACTCCATTTCGGATCGCATAGTATTCAGCCATTTTACAGAGTCACTATTGGTAATAGCCTGCTCAAAACTAGTAGAATCATTTTCTTCCAAGATGCAATCCACTCGATTCCTATTCATAAGAAAACCGTAGTATCTCTCGAGCAGACGAGAAACCCTACTAGTTCTGCGGAGTAGCTGAGATTCGTTCGGGGCTATTGAATCTGGAGGTTCCACAACATCCTCAGTTAAAGTTTGTCCTTTTTGAATTTTTTCTAGTTCTACCGTGCTCCCATTAATTTCTTTTGCAAGAAGTTCCTTTTCTAAAAAGACGAAGTGGCAAGCAACAAACACCTTCTGTTCCTCGGCGCGGTAGAAAAGATATCTTTGCGAATGCTTAGGATATCCCACAAACTTACAGAAAACCGACCGTGCCTCGAGTTTGTCCGAGTTCTGCTTCTTTACATAAGCAGGATATCCCCATATCTTAATAAAATTAAGGTATGATCTCTTCCCCTCCTATATATCATATAGGATGGTAGACACGGATTTGGTGGAACTCTATTCAACAAATATGTTGCTGACTCTAGTGCATATCCCTATAATGAAAGAGGTAACTCAGCATTACCCATCATTGAGCGAACTGTATCCAATAGGGTACGATTCCTCCGTTCCGACACACCGTTATGCTGTGGTGTATACGGAGGAGTAAGCTGAGAGAGAATACCATTCTCTTTTAGAAAATCAAGGAACTCCATGCTCAAGTATTCTCCTCCTCGATCAGATTGAAGGATCTTGATACTTTTTCCTGTCTAGTTCTCTACTTCACTCTTATATTCTTTGAATTTCTCAAAAGTTTTAGATTTGTGTTTCATAAGATACATATATCCGAACCTTGAGAGATCGTTAGTGAATGTGATGAAATATGAGAACCCATCCCTTGCATATATAGACATCGGACCACACACATCACTGTGTATGAGTCCCAGGAGCTCCGTAGCTCTTTCTCCGTGTCCCGTAAACTGAGTTTTGGTCATCTATCCTTTGAGATAGGACTGGAAAGTTTCATAAGATAAAAATTCGAACGAATTCAGAAATCCATCCTTATGCAACTTGGCTAGTCTTTTCTCATTGATATGACCGAGTCTACAATACCACAAGTAAGTTTTGTTTGTATTTGAGCTCTTCTTCTTGCGTATGTTTTGTATATTGAAAACTGTGTTTTGATTAAGAACAGAGATACCATTACAAAGTGTACCTTCTACAACCAATAGCTGAGTAAGGAAAATGTTCTTGATATTTCTATCTAGAACAAAATTATATCCATCTTTATCAAGTAAATAAACTGATATAATGTTGCAGAGTATAGAAGGTATATAGTAACAATTGTTCAAAATCATAGTGTTGCCACTTGGCAACACAAGGTGATATTCGCCGACGGCAGCAGTATCAATTTGTGCTCCGTTTCCTACTCTGAGGGACATATCCCCCGGTCCAACCATTCTAGTTTTTCTCAGTCCTAGTAATAAATTACAGATATGAGATCCCGATCCGGTGTTTAATACCCAGGAGGTAGAGTTTACCGAAAAACAGTTTTCAATAACAAATACACCCGAAAAAGATACATTAGAATTCTTCTTCTTCACTAGGGTCATATGGAATTCCTTATAGTCCTCTTTCTCTTGCTCACACTCGTGAAAGTTGTCATAAGTTAGAGCCGAATCGATGTTCCCCAGCCCAGTGTAATAAGTTAGTTTGGTCAAGTCAAACATTTTATTATCTTGATTAGGGCGTGACTGGTTGCTACCTGGAGACAGAGAAAAGAAACAAATAGCGTGCGCTCTTACAAAATTAGATTGGTTATTAGTTTATCTAATCAGGATGGCTCCCACCATTTCCTCAAATTCTTCTTCAAACCTTAAAAGGGGAACTAGTAAGGATCATTTATACCTTACAAGTTCACTAACCGTTCAGCCAGGTGGGTGTTAGGTATCCGAGGGAGGTTTCCTGTGCTCTCACATGGACCTAATTAAAATAAACCTTGTTTCCGCAGAGACGTAGCCCCGTTAACACCATTCTAGACACCTAATCGGTTAGCTAATTGTGAAGTGAAAAATATCTCCCAAGAGTAATCCTACTCATCAGTGGGATCAGGACCCAACTATTATCGCGTGATAGCCTAGATGGAAGCCATTCTAGTTACCACACTCTAGAAAGTATGCAACACTAGCAAGTTTCTTGTATATTTGAAACCCCCGATGTGGTTTTTTCCCCAAGCGTCTTATGACCTTGACGGATTCCAACAAATCATAAGCACAAGTCAAGTTCTACCCATCATTGTCCTGATTAATTTAGACCCACCCATACTTACTTTTGATGGATGCCAACAAGGCTGTACGACTGTTCTAGATTAATGCATCTCTATACTGCAGATAAGTATCATTTAGCAACCGTACACTATGCCTTGACGGATGCCAACAAACATAGCACAATTCCTAAATGCTACTTATCTAAAATGACGGAGGGCTACGGCTGATTTTTGGCAAAAAACCTTTAACGTAATGAACTTGATATCGTTGAAGGAACCGAGCAGTTTTGAAAAGGAGTAGTTTAGGCCCCGCTTTTGAAAACTAGCGGTTCTGAAGAAAACCGAGTAATATATAATAACATAAACTTTTGCTTAAGAGATCACTCCCCATGAAGGGATCTAGGCTCTTGCCCCCTCAAATGAGGTACGGGATATTCATGACCGAATACCTCTATGCAAAGCAAAAAATACGACTATAGTTTTTCGAAATTTATTCCAACAATATCTTTTAGGTTTATTTTCCTTGCTTTAATCAAAATTATCATGGTCCCGTCAATTAATTCCAATCACACCAGAAGAGAACGAAAATATAATGTACGTATATAACATCCGCATTCGCCATGGGACCACGTCATGCACCGTTGGGTTACTTAACTAATGGCAGAGCGAGGGCATGGCTAGCGTGGATGCAAAAAATATACAACATTTATTAGTGTGGCTTATGCGCATTTTGGGATTTCCTAGCGCCCTGACCATCTACCGTGGCTGTTGCGGAACAAAATTTTTTAGGGTTTAAAAACCGGCGATAGAAAAACCCATCTAAGAATCTACTATAAACCTAAACTAGCTAACAAGAGAAGATATCTAACTACCATGATAGAAATGTCTTACCAAAGGATCTGTGTCCTTCGGTCTTCTATCTTCTTCTCTTGCTCCTAGGGATCTCCTTGAACACATTTGATCGCCTTTGCTTGCTTCTTGAGATCTCCTTGATCGAGCTTGATTGTCGGTCTTCCTCCGTCAAAGATGATCCACCCGAGAGATATAGTTCATGGCTCTATCTCCAGACTAAGATTCTAGTGGAGCAACTAGAGACTTTAGATTGCCAATCTTAAGTGCCTAGGATGTAGTGAATGGATCTATGTGTGTATCTATCTCACCTCCTCTCTTGATTCTCAATACATGAGATTGTAGAGAGGAGATTGAAGATGAAGGTGGAGGAACTCAAGAAAGGTAGTGAGGAGAGTGAAGCAAAGAAAAAATGGTGAGAATGAAATCCATGAAAGAGAAAAAAAATCAACAATGGTTTTGTAAAAACATTTTTCTAATATTAAAACCCAACCATGCTTGAATAGTTTGCATAAATGAATTGAATATTCATTTTTCAACACTATAGAAGCATGGTTCTCACCATACTCCCCTCTCCACCTTTACACCTTATTCTCCATTTAAAGATAAATGGATAAATCTAAAATGAGGTGTCCACCTTCTAGAATGTTTCCGTATAAATACGGATTACACTCTACTGTATATACATGCCTGTATTCATATCAAAATACAAATACCCAAAGATATTGAATAACACAAAGAACATAATACTAGAATATACATATCGAAATACATATATGTAAATTATTAAATCAATTCCTGATTTAATAATCCGGCTCAATCCCGAGCCGGCTAGTATTATCAACTGTCCGATCAAAAGTCCGGATAACTAGTACAATCAATCGATCGAAACCCTGCACGTATCATATACGGCTACCACATCATTTCTCCTGAACCAGGAAAACGCTCTGTGTGGGACTCTAAAGACTCGAAAGTACGCCGGCAGTGAGTTACTGGATAAATCCATAACCACAAGCACGTCAGCGGCACTAGCTGTACGTAACGGCTAACTGGGTACCTGTCGAAAAGGAAAGCCGATGAGCACTCATCCGGATCCTTACTGAGCTTATCTATGACAATCTCCATACAGTCCGGTCTCTTCGTCTGAGAGTATCGCATAGCGGGTCTAGGGGGTGGTAAATGTCATACCCTAATAACCCGATAATTCGTGCTGATATGGTTCAGGACCAATCTGGGAAACTACTGATCAGCCTATCAGTAAATCCTAACTGCCTTGGCCAAGGTCTTATGGTGCTGGCCAATTGAACACAGTGCGATATCGACTCCCTATATCGGGATAGACGAATCCCCGACAATCGCTCACTGTCTCCATATGGCTCGAGACTGTACCCAACTAAAACCTGTTTGCATGACTCAGTAGAGCCGTGGTAGGGTATTAATCAAAGTACAGTAGGAACTCACATAAGACAAATGATGATCTCGGGTCTGAAGACTAACCTGTACTCATGCCACTTGAGAACTGCTATCTGACGATAGGTATAGTACCATCTAGAAGTTCTCGGCGAGTCCGTCCAGTGTACTCACCCCCGATGAGCACTTGTATACGATCTTAGGTGCGAAAGACCAATGGCTGTGGGACTAACCATCACCCCTCGTCGAGATCTAGAAACGTATACACTAGTCTACTCCGGAATATCGATGCCCAGTCTCGATACTCCCATGACTAGGGACACTTTAAGGATGTGCTTATCGACTACCCAGCTCCCACTAGTATGATCGCCATCACAACACAGGTTGTCAAGCAATGATCCTACGGGCTTTATCAACATGTATAAATGATATGTAATAATAAAGAAAACATATGCACATATTAAGATAAAAACAAACCAGATAGCATACTATCATATCGAGCAAGATTGTCCTGTACATACATATGTCTAAGCATCCACATGTATACATATATAATAATGGCCTCTAGGACATACATATCCAACAATCAACGTCCACACTAGGGCCTGTTGTTAGCGTATTGCATACCCAGCATCTCAAATAGTCTCTCGAACTATGCTTGAGGAAGGTCTTTGGTGAATGGATCTGCCGTGTTGTGTTTTGTGTCCACTCTCCGCACCTCGATCTCCCGGTGATCAACGATCTCCCTGATCAGGTGATACTGCCTCAAGATGTTTCTGGATTTCTGATGGGACCGTGGTTTCTTTACTAAAGCCATACCTCCATTGTTGTCGCAATACGAAGGTATTAGATTAACAATGGATGGAACCACCTGAAGTTCAGGAATGAACTTCTTAATCCAGACCGCTTCCTTTGCGGCATCGTTGGCAACAATGTATTCAGCCTCCATCGTCGAGTCTGTGACAGTGTCCTGTTTGGAACACTTCCAACAGACCGCCCCTCCTTTGAGGGTAAACACAAAACACGAAACAAACTTGCTGTCATCCTTGTCACTCTGGAATCTCGAGTCGGTAAAGGTCTCCACCTGGATATCCTTATTATCGAATACCAGGAACAGTTCTTTAGTCCTTCTCAGGTACTTAAGAATGTTCTTCACTGTTGTCCAATGGTTCTCTCCTAGGTTTGACTGATACCGCCTCACCACGCTTAGCGCGTAAGCTACATCTTGTCTGGTACACAGTATCGCATACATTATAGATCCTACCGCCGAAGCGTAAGGTATAGTGCTCATGCGAACCCTCTCCTCATCAGTCTTGGGAGACATATTTTTGGAGATGGTGATTCTGTGCAATGTGGGTATGTTACCGCGCTTGGAATCTTCCATACTAAATATTTTTAGTACGGTCTCTATGTACCTGGACTGTGAAAGTCCCAATAATCTCTTGGATCTATCTCTGTAGATCATCATCCCCAGAATGTACGAGGCATCACCCAGGTCTTTCATGGAGAACCTTTGCGACAAGAACAACTTGACCGATTGTAACATAGGAATATCATTTCCTATCAAAAGAATGTCATCCACGTACAAGACTAGGAATATGACCGTTCGTCCTACAATCTTCTTATATATAAAAAGCCCATCCTCATTTTTGATGAAGTCAAATTCCTTGACCGTTTCATCAAAACAGATGTTCCATCTCCGCGATTCCTGTTTTAATCCATAAATGGATTTGAGCAACTTGCACACTTTCCCGCTACTCCCACTGTCTATGAATCCTTCTGGTTGATCCATATAAACCCACTCTTCCAAACTTCCGTTTAGAAAAGCCGTTTTTACGTCCATCTGCCAGATTTCATGGTCATAGAAGGCAGTAATGGCAAATATGATTCAAATGGATTTGAGGATAGCCACTGGAGAAAAGGTTTCGTCATAGTCCACACCTGGTCTTTGACGAAAACCTTTTGCAACAAGTCTAGCCTTATAGGTTTCCACCTGTCCATCTACACCAAACTTCCTTTTGTAGATCCATTTGCATCCAACAGGTTTTACCCCAGGTGGAGCAATATCCAAGGTCCACACTTTATTGGTGTACATGGACTCCATTTCGGATCGCATAGAATCCAGCCATTTATCAGAGTCCCTACTGATAATGTCCTGCTTAAAACTAGTAGGATCATCTTCTTCCAAGATGCAATCCTCTCGATCCCCGTCTATGAGAAAACCGTAGTATCTCTCGGGCGGATGAGAAATCCTACTAGATCTGCAGAGTGGCTGAGATTCTTCTGGGACTACTGAATCTAACGGTTCCACCAAATCTTCAATTACATTTTGTGATTCAGAAATTTCTTCCAGTTCTACCGTACTCCCACTAACTTCTTTTGCAAGAAATTCCCTTTCCAAAAAGGTGGCGTGGCGAGATACAAACGCCTTCTATTCCTCAGTGTGGTAGAACAGACATCCTAGTGAATTCTTAGGATATCCCACAAATTTACACAGAACTTATCGTGCCTCTAGTTTGTCCGGTTTTGCGTTTTAACATAAACCGGACAACCCTATGTCTTAATGAATTTAAGACATGATTTCTTACCGCTCCATATTTCATATAGAGTGGTAGGCACGGATTTGGTCGGAACTTGATTCAAAAGATATTCTGCTGTTTGAAGTGCATGTCCCCAAAATGAAAGAGGCAACTCAGCACTACTTATCATGGAGTGAACCATATCCAAAAGGGTACGATTCCTCCGCTCCGATACACCATTGTGCTGTGGTGTATACGTAGGAGTAAGCTGAGAGAGAATTCCATTCTCTTTTAGGTATTCTAGGAATTCCGTACTTAATTATTCCCCTCCTCTATGAGATCGGAGGATTTTGATACTTTTTCCACTCTGGTTCTCTATTTCATTCATATTCTTTGAATTTCTCAAAAGCTTCAGATTTTTGTTTCAAAACATACACATATCCGAACCTAGAGAGATTGCCAGTGAATGTAATGAAGTATGAGAACCCACCCATTGCATGTATAGACATTGGACAACATACATCATTATGTATGAGTCCCAAGAGCTCTGCAGCTCTTTCTCCGTGTCCGGTGAACGGAGATTTGGTCATCTTTCCCTTGAGACAAGACTGACAAGTTTCATAAGATGAAAATTCGAACGTACTCAAATATCCATCTTTATGCAACTTACTTAGTCTTTTGTCACCGATATGACCAAGTCTACAATACCACAAGTAGGATTCGTTCACTTCTGAACTCTTCCTCTTGCGTGTGTTTTGTATATTGAAAACTGTGTTTTAATTTAGAATATAGATACCATTACACAGTGTACCTTCTGCAACCAATACCCGATTAAGCTAAATGTTCATGATATTTCTATCAAGAACAAACTTATTTCCATCTTTATCAAGTAAAGAAACTGATATGATGTTGCAAACCATGGAAGGTACATAGTAGCAATTGTTCAAAATCATAGTATTGTCATTTGGCAACGCTAGGTGATATTCACCGATGGCAGCAGTATCAACTTGTGCTCCGTTCCCTACTCTGAGGGACATATCATCAGGTCCAACCATCTTGCTTTTTCTCAGTCCTTGCAATAAATTACAGATATGAGATCCTGATCCGGCATCTAATACTCAGGAGGTAGGACCAAAAAACAGTTCTCAATAATAAGAACACCTGAAGGAGACGCAATAGTATGCTTCTTTTTCGTTGGGGTCATCAAGAAATTCATGCAATCCTCTTTCCTTTGCTCGTTCTCATGACTTTTTTCATAAGTTAGAGCTGAACCGATGTTCCCCAGCCTCGAATAAGAATTCGGATCGGTCAAGCCATACATATTATTATCTTGATTAAGGAATGAATTGGTTACTACCTAGAGAGAGAAAAGAAACACTCAGCATGCGCTATTGCAAGATTAGATTGGTTATTAGTTTATCTAATCAGGATGGTTCCCACTGTTTCCTCGAATTCTCCTTCAAACCTTAAAATGAGAATTAGATGGGATCATTAGGATCTTACAAGTTCTCTAACCGTTCAGCCATGTGAGTGTTGGTACTCTGAGGGAGGTTCCCCGTACTCTCGTACGGACCTAATTAATATAAATCTCGTTTCTACATAGGCGTAGCCCCGTTAATACATTTCTAGACACCTAATAGGTGAGCTAATTGTGAAGTGAAAAATATCTCCCAAGAGTAATCCTACTCATCAGTGGGATCGGGATCCAACTATTATTACAAGATAAACTAGATGGAAGCCACTCTAGGCACCTCACTCCAGAAGGTATGCAACGCTAGCAAGTTTTCTGTGTGTTTGAAACTCCCGATGTGGTTTTTTCCCCTAAGACCCAAGTGACCTTGACGAATAATCAACAAATCAAAAGGTCCTAATCAAGTTCAGCCCGTCGTTATCCAAGATTGCATTAGACCCCCCCGCATGATCCTTGACGAATAATCAACAAAATCATGCGGCTGTCCTAACCAATCGTATTATCTATGCAATAGAGAATCATTATTTAGCTACCGTTCACTGCGCCTTGACGAATAATCAACAAACGATGCACAAATACTAAGTGCTAATTATCTGAAACAACGGAGGGTTATGGCTAGTTTTTGACGAAAAATCTTTAACGTAATGAACTTGATGTAGTTGAAGGAACCAAGTAGTTTTGAAAAGGAGTGGCTTAGGCTCCAATTTTGAAAACATATGGTTTTGAAGAAAACCGAGTAATCTACAGCATAAACTTTTGCTCAAGAGGTCAATTCCCGCGAAGGGATCTAGGTTCTTGCCTCCTAGAATCAGGTGCTAGATATTCATGACCGAATACCACTATGCAAAGCGAAAGAATATGACTATAGATTTTCGAAATTTGTTCCAACAATATCTTTTTGGTTTCTTTTCTTGCATTAATCAAAATTAATGTGGTCATATCAATTAATCCCTATCACACCAGAAAAGAACGAAAATACAATGTACGTATATGCCATCGGTATTCGCCACGGGGCCCCGTCATGCACCATTACGTTACCTAACTGACGAAAAGCGGAGGTTGGACTAGCACGGGTGCAAAATATATACAACATCTATTAGTGTGTGTGTGTGTGTGTGTGTGTGTAACATTCGTCCCAGGCATGATATAAGCAACATCACAAAACAACAACAAGCAACACAGAATGGTTGATAATCTTGGAGTCTCGGGTTTCATTTGAGCTGCAAATGAGACCCGACGTTCCCGGTCGTGTGGATAGCCCGTGTAATGAAAACCAGGACCCCTACGAGAGCGGAAAGTTACCTGCCAATCCCAGAAATGAGGCAACCCCAATCAATAAAGTGAATGGGCCACCCAGCACTTCACGGAATTTGGTAACTTGGGCGCCCTTCCGTGGGTCATCCTATATTACCTACAAGTGCGGCGAACAGCTCGCCAATTCTAGAGTAAGGCCCCCTCTGTCTCAACCCCATAAGATGCGGGCACGTTGCCCTGTAGAAACCGGCTATTTGAGCACTCCACCGCGGGGTAATCCTAGTACAGAAAAGAAAAATATATGTACAATGGTGATATCGACCTCAAGCTGGTCGTGCCCCAATAAAATAATATACGATCCGGCAGAAACGACTGTCCACATGTCGGACGCTCGCCCCGCAATAATGAATACACAAATAAATCTGAACTGTACTACTACCATTTCACCATAGGCTATCCACCACGACAATCCATCCAAAATATTGACACAATACAGAACATCAACGTGAATATCATGTTCGGAAACCCGTCTAATAGAATATATAGCAATTAGTCGGGTTATACCGCTCAATGATATTCACGGTCCCAGATACTAACACATGCACTGATAAACACTTATTTAAAATTTTAATCGGCTAGAACTTTTCCGTATTGGCCCCAAGTGCTAACCAATACTCAAACAAATTTGGGCCAAAATCATACATCTCAAAAATCACATTTCCATATAATAGAGTGCTAGAAGAAATTTGGTGCACAACGGCCCCACTTCGACCGTGGAACCGTCGCCAACATGCATGTTATGCGGTGGTTCCTTGGCCGTTTGATAGGCTTATGTGCCCAAATTTCTTCAGGCCTTCTAAAATCTCCTGCACGTATTTTTAAGATGCTATAAATAATTTTTTGAACAATTTTAAAATTCGACAACAAGCACATCAAATGAAATTATGATTTGGAAAACTTTTGTCGATCGATATTTTAAACATGTTTAAACTAGTTAGTATGGGTTTATGGGGTGGCTCTGATACCATGTTGGGATTTCCTAGCGTCCTGACCATTTATCGTGGCTGTTGCGGAACAAAAATTTTCAGGGTTTAAAAACTTGTGCTAGAAAAACCCGTCCAAGAATTTACCATAAACCTAAACTAGCTAACAATAGAATATATCTAACTACTATGATAGAAATGTCTTACCAAAGGATCCATGTCCTTCGGTCTTTTATCTTCTTCTCTTGCTTCCAGGGATCTCCTTGAACACGTTTGATAGCCTTTCCTTTCTTCTTGAGATCTCCTAGATCGAACTTGATTGTCGGTCTTCCTCTGTCGAAGATGATCCACCCGAGAGATGAAGTCCATGGCTCTAGCTCCATACTAAGAGTCTAGTGGAGTAATTAGAGACTTTAGATTGCTAATCTAAAGTGTCTAGGATGTAGTGAATGCATCTATGTGTGTATCTATCTCACCTCCTCTCTTGATTCTCAACACATGTGATTGTAGAAAGGAGGTTGAAGATGAAGGTGGAGGAACTCAAGAAAAGTACTGAGGAGAGTGAAGCAAAGAAAAAATGGTGATAATGAAATCCATGAGAGAGAAAAAGATCAACCATGGTTTTCTAAAATCATTTTTCTAATATTAAATCCCAACCATGCTTGAATAGTTTGCACGAATGAATTGAATATTCATTTTTCAACACTATAGAAGCATGGTTCTCACCATACTCCCCTCTCTACCTTTACATCTCATTTTCCATTTAAAGATAAATAAATAAATCTAAAATGAGGTGTCCACCTTCTAGAATATTTTCCGTATAAATACGGATTACACTCTACTGTATATATTCCTGTATTTATATCAAAATACGAATACCCAAAGAGATAGAATAATACAAAAAACATAATACTAGAATATACATATCGAAATACTTATATGTAAATTATTAAATCAACACATGATTCAATAATCCGGCTCAATCCCGAGCCGACTAGTATTATCAATTGTCCAATCAAAAGTCCGGTTAATTAGTACAATCAATCGATCGGAACCCTACACGTAACCAATACGGCTACTACATCATTTCGCCTGAACTAGGAAAACCCTCTGTGTGGGACTCTAAAGACTCGACAGTACGCCGGAAGTGAGTTACTGGATAAATTAATAACTACAAGAACGTCAGCGGAACTAGCTGTATGTAATGGCTACCCGGGTACCTGTCGAAAAGGAAGGCCGATGAGAAAACTCATCCGGATCCCTACTGAGCCTATCTATGACAATCTCCGTACAGTACGGTCTCTTCGTCTGAGAGTATCGCGTACCGGATCTAGGGGTGATAAACATCAGACCATAATAACCTGATAATTCATGCTGATGTGGCTCAGGACCAATCCAGGAAACTACTGATCAACCTATCAGTTAATCGCAACTGCCTTGGCCAAGGTCTTATGGTGCTGGCCAATCGACCACTGTGCGATATCGACTTTCTATAACGGGAGAGTCGAATCCCCAACAATCGCTCACTGCCTCCATATAGCTCCGGACTGTACCCAACTAAAACCTGTTTGCATGACTCAGTAGAGCTGTGGTAGGGTATTAATCAAAGTACAGTGGGAACTTACATGATACAAATGATGATCTCAGGTCTGAAGACTAACCTGTACTTATGTCACCTGAGAACTGCTATCTGACGATAGGTATAGTACCATCTAGAAGTTCTCGGCGAGTCCGTCTAGTGTACTCACCTCCAATGAGCATCTATATACGATCTTAGGTGCGGAATACCAATTGCTATGGGACCAACCATCGCCCCTCGTCTGGGTTTAGAAACGTATACACTAGTCTACTCCGAAATATCGATACCCAGTCTCGATACTCCCATGACTAGGGACACTTTAAGGATGTGCTTATCGACTACCCAACTCCCACAAGTATGATCGCCATCACAACGCAGGTAGTCAAGTAATGATCCTATGGGCTTTATCAACATGTATAAATGATACGTAATAACAAGTAAAATATATGCACATATTAAGATAAAGACAAACCAGATAACATACTTTCATATCGAGCAAGATTGTCCTGTACATACACATGTCCAAGCATCCACATGTATATATATACAATAATGGCCTCTAAGGCATACATATCCAATAGTGTGTGTATAAACATCCTTCCCAGGTATGATATAAGCAACACCATAGAAAAGCGGTAAGCAAAATAGAATAGCGGATAATCTAGGAGCCCCGGGTTTCATTTGAGCCACAAATGAAAGTCGACGTTCCCTGGTCCTGTGGATAGCCTTTGAAATGTAAAACTAAGACCCCTACGAGCGCGAAAAGTTACCCGCCAAATGAGGCATCCCCAATCAACGAAGTGAATGGGCCACCAAGCACTTCACGGAATCCGGTAACTTGAGCACCCCTCTGTGGGTCATCATTTACCCCTATGAGTGCGGTGAATAGCCTACCAATTCTAGAGTAAGGCCCCCCGGTCCCAACGCCATGAGATGGAGGCCCATTTCCCTCTAGAACCCGGCTATTCGAGCACTCCACCGTGGGGTAATCTTTGTACAGAAAAGAAAAATATATACAATGGTGACAACGACCTCTACCCTGCCGTGCCCAAATAAAAGAATATACAGACTGGCAGAAATGGAAGTCCACATGTCGGACGTTCGTCCTGAAATAATGAATATACAAATGAATTCAAAACTGTACAGCAAACATT
This sequence comes from Agapanthus africanus, assembly GCA_030015575.1. Taxonomy (NCBI): domain Eukaryota; kingdom Viridiplantae; phylum Streptophyta; class Magnoliopsida; order Asparagales; family Amaryllidaceae; genus Agapanthus; species Agapanthus africanus. The sequence continues at coordinate 410,294,604 of JASDDO010000016.1, forward strand.
GTACTAAAGGCTATCCATCACGACAATCCATCCAAAACATCAAAGAGAAAAACACTGCAACAACCAGATGCGTGTAACCCCTTCTAATCGACGTATAGCGATTAAAAGACGTTCACAACACATATAAACATCACAAAACCAAGTAAAAAAGGCTACGACAAAAGAATTCCACGCACAAATAGCATACAAAGCAAGTTTTCCCAAACCTGGAAAAAACAGTTCACTAAGTCCCAAAATTTCATCGTTTAAAGCCAATCCGGGAGTCGAAATGAACTCGAAACTCGCCCAAACCTTCGTGATAGAAAAGTACCCCAAACTAACTGTCGCCTAAGGGGGCTAGGGGTACCCACCCCTGGGGGACACCATAAGGTTGCCCACAAGGGAGGGCAGACCCGAGACTACCCTTTCGGGGTCCCCACCCCCTAAGGCCACCTTGTGGTGGTCTCGGGGTGTGTGTGTGTGGGGGGGGGGGTGATGTACCCGGCCTTCATCTCCCCGGGGTGACCCCTGGGGTACCCATGCAACACCCTGGGGCTTCTTGGTCCAAACCGTGAGCCCATAGGGAGTGCAAACATCTAAAAACATGAATTTCTGGGACTGTTTTCGTCTGTAGTTTTTGCGCGACGAAAATGACAGAATTAAAGCATCATAACAAGCTAGTTAAGGCTTATGGAGTGGTTCTAATACTATGTTGGTTATTTTTGCTCACTCTACAATGGAAGTAGAGAGACAGAATGCACAAAAAATTAAATTTTGAGAAAGCACAACAAACCAAACCCCAAGTGATCAAACCATAATCCTAAAATAACAACTACTGGGAGTTTATCTACTATGAATAGGTGTTATACCGAAATGATTCGTGTCCTTCGGGTCTTCAAAACTCCTTCCTCTTGTGCTCTTAGGGATACTTAATCAACCATGCTTGATGGCCTTCTTGATCCTAGATGATCCACCCGAGAGAATATGGCTCAAGCTTGCACCTTGTAAAGAAGCAACTAAACAAACTAGTTTGCTTAGATGATGTAAAGATATTTAGTAGTTTTTTTCTATCTCTAAATCCTATGTTCTTCAACACATGAGAGGGTTAGGGTTTGAGGAAGGATAAACACAAGAGAGAAGAGAGAATGGTAAACTTAGAATGATGGAAGAAAAATGATTAAGGAAAATATCAAGCATTATTTTTTCAATAAAGAATATCAACCATACTTGAATAGTTTTTCCAAATGAATAAATAAAAGCAATAGCCATGCTTCTCAATATGCTTGAAGCCACCTCACCCCTCCACCTCATTTTCTATTTCTAATAAATAGAAAAATACATAATGAGGTGTCATCTTCTAGAAAGTATTTTGTATAAATATAAAATACTTTCTACCGTATATGCATACCCGTATTCGTACCAACATACGAATATCCTAGAGATAGAATAATACTACTAATATAATACTAGCATTAAATCAATATTCGATTTAACAAACCGGTTTAATCCTAAGCCCGCTAGTATTATAATTCGTCCGATTAAATTTCGCGCAACTAGTACACGTAATTAATCGAAACCCTGCACATATAAACATATGGCTTCTTGTTGGATATAGTGCCCTTAAGGCAATTATTGTGATTGCAAATAGGCAATTGTGATAATTGAACGAGAACCTATACAGGTATAACAATCTTACTTAAGATGATAATATGCTATCTGATTTGTCTTCATCGTTGATGAAGCACTTAGGATTGCTGCTTTATGACCAACATTATGATGGCGATCATATATGTGGGATCTAGGTTGTCCATAAGCACATCCTTAAATGTCCCTAGTCGTGGGAGTATCGAGACTGGGCATCGATATTCTGGAGTAGACTAGTGTATACATTTCTAGACCCCAACGAGGGGCGGTGGCTGGTCTCATAAGCCATTGGTGTTGTGTCACCTAAGATAGTATACAGATGCTCACTGGAGGTGAGTACACCGGACGGACTCGCTGAGAACTTCTAGATGGTATTAAATCTATCGTTAGATGGAAGTTCTCAGATGGCATGAGTTCAGGTTTATCCTTTGACTTGAGATCATCATTTGTCTCGTGTGAGTTCCTACTGTACTTTTATTACTACCCTATCGTGGCTCAAAGAAGTCATTTAAACAGGTTTTAGTTAGGCACAGTCCCGAGCCACATGGAGGCAGTGGTCGATTGTCATGGATTCGTCTCTCTTGGTATTAGGAGTCGATGTCTCGCCGTGTTCAGTTGGCTATCACCAGAAATCCGTGGCCACAGTGGTGAGATTTACTGATAGTTGATCAGTAGTATCTCTGTTGGTGATGAGCTTGACTCAGAGACGACTTATCGGGTTAGTAGGGGTCTGACGTTATCCACCCCTAGACCCGATATGCGATACTCTTTGATGAAGAGACCGGACTATACGGAGATTGTCACATTCAGGCTCAGTAGGGTAAGGACGTACATGATTGTCGACCCCCTTCCGGAAAGTACCTGGATAGCCGTTACGTACAGCTAGTGCCGCTGACGTGCTTATGGTTAAATCCACTACCAGCATATTGTCGAGTCTTTAGAATCCCACACATATGGTTTTCCCGGTTCAGACGATAGATGTAGGATCCATACGATGGTACGTGCATGGGTCTGATTAAATATGTGTACGGGATACACGAACTTTGATCGGACGTTTGATAATACTAGCCGGCTAAAGATTAAGCCGGATTATTAAATCTGGTTTTGATTTAATAATTTATATATATATTGATATATATTTTAGTATTATTGTTCACTATTCATTTTCTCTTATTGGTGCTATCCGTATTTTTATACGGATACGCGTATATGTAGCGATACGTATATCGGGTGAAGTATTTCTTATTTATACTGTAATGCTTCTAGAAGAAAGACACCTCCTATTTATTTTTCTATTTAGAAAAATAAATAGGAAATGAGATGTCATAAAGCATGGCTAGATATGTAGAAGAGCATGGCTTTAACATTTAATGTTGATTTGATTTGGGTTCACTATTGAACCATGGTGGAAAATGTAAAGCCATGATTTTTCTACACTTGCTTTAATTTTCTACACATGCTATATTTGCTTCATGCTTGATGGCTCAACACTTAGCCATTTTCCTCTTCTCCTTCTTCTTGTTCTTGCTCTCATGAGCATGGATTTTTGAGAGAAAATTCTAGTGAAATATTACTACATCACCCACCATCCATTCTTAGCAAGTTTGGATCATCAGTCAGAGCTTTTTCCGGTTTTCCTCGGGTGGATCTTCTTCGGCGAGGGTGGTCGACATTCTAGCGTGATTCCGACGGCTACGAGCTTGGAGAGGTCTTCCATAATTGGGTGGATACGCATCAAAGGTTGTAATTTCATACCCTTGTATAGTTTAGTGTTCTAGTTTAAGTGTATGGATTGTATCCTGGGTATGCGGGTGTTTGGTGCTCATGTAAAATTTTTGTTATCGCTTCCGCCTAGGCCGCGGCTTCGGCGGCGCGGACACCGAACTCCAACATGGTATTAAAGACACTCCATAAACCTTAACTAGCTAGTTTGCACTTATTTAGAGTTTCGATCGACGGATTTTTCCGAATTGCATTTCCAAATCCGTGCCCGCTGTTCGAATTTTAAAGTTGTTTAAAAAATTGTTCAGTTTGCATTAAAATTATATGCAGGCAAAACTAGAGACTAAAAAGAAATTTGGGCACATAAGCCCAAAATTACTGCTGAACCACCACCGAATGTACAATTTGGCCGCGGTTCCACGGTCCAATTTTGGCCGTTGTGTCCCAAATTTTTTTGGTGCTCCAGATTATAGAAATGTGATTTTTGGAAAATTTTGTTTTTGCCCACATTTGTTTGAGTACTGGTTTGTACTTGGGGCCAATGCGGAAAGTTTTAATCGACCGAAATTATGAATTCGTGGTTTTCAGTGCATTTGTTAGTTTCTGCGACTGTGAATATCATAACGCAGTATAACCCGACTGGTTGCTATATGTATAATCAGACGGGTTTACGAACATGATATTCGCATTGATGCTCTGTGTTGCACTGATATTAAGGATGAATTGTCGTGATGGATAGCCTTGTGTGCGATGTTTGATGTACAGTTCAAATTCATTTGTATATTCATTATTGCGGAGCGAGCGTCCGACATGTGGACTGTCATTTCTGCCCGTTTGTATATTTTTTTATTGGGGCATGACCAGGTTGAGGACGATGTCACCGTTGTATATATATTTTCTTTTCTTTACTAGGATTACCCTGCGGAGGAGTACTCGAATAGCCGAATTCTAGAGGGTAATGGGCCCGCATTTCATGGCGTTGAGACTGGAGGGGCCTTACTCTAGAATTGGCGGGCTATTCGCCGCACTCGTAGTGGGTATAGGTTTACCCACGGTGGGGTGCTCAAGTTACCGGATTCCGTGAAGTGTTGGGTGGCCCATTCACTTTGTTGATTGGGGTTGCCTCACTTTCGGGATTGGAGGGTAACTTTCCGCACTCGTAGAAGTCTAGGTTCTTCATTTCACTGGCTATCTACAGGACCGGGGAACGTCGTGTCTTATTTATGGCTTAAATGAAACGCGGGGAACCTAGTTTATCTTGTGTTCCATATTGTTGTTCGCATGCCCGTGATGATTTTTATCTGCCTGTGATGATTATTATCTGCCTGCGATGTTGATATATATATATATATATATATTATATTTAGTAGATGCTTCTATATGTTTTGCATCCGCGCTAGTTCTACTCCCGCTCAGCCGTTAGTTAAGTAACCTAACGGTGCATGACGAGGCCCCATGGCGAATACGGATGACATATAAAAGTATGTTATTTTGGTTTTTTCTTTTGTGGCTTGGAAACATAAAATGATGGGAACGCATTATCTAAATAATGTAAGGAAAATAAACCTAAATGATATTGTCGGAAAAGTTTTTAAAACTACTTGGTTTTCTTCAAAATTCACAGTCGTATTCTTTTACTTTGCATATAGGTATTCGGTTAGGAATATCCCGCACATCATTCTATGAGGGAAGAGCCTTGATCCCTTCACTAGTAGTTCGTTCTTAAGCAAATGTTTATGTTACTAGTTTTAAAAAGCGGAGTTTAAACCACTCCATTTCAAAGCCACTCGAGTTCTTTCAACGATATCAAGTTCATTACGTTATAGGTTTTTCTCCAAAAACCAGCCGTAGCCCTCTGTCTTTTTTTACAACTATCACCTAGTATTCATGCTATGTATGTTGGTCTACGTCAAGGCTGAGTGAATGGCAGCTGAGTAATACTTGTTTGCTGCATAGATATGCGATTATTTAGGACAGTCGTACAGTTATTTTGGCCTACATCATGGACTTGTATGGGTGAGTCTAAATTAATCCAGGATAATGATGGGTTGAACTTGACTAACGACTTATGATATGTTGTCCTAAGTCCAGGTCATAAGCGTTAAGGGCAAAAACCATATCGGGAGTTTCAAATATACGGGAAACTTGCCAAGCATGCGCATACCTTCTGGAGTGTGGTGACTTGAGTGGATTCCATCAGGTTGTCACATGATGATAGTTGGGTCCCGATTCCCACTGATGAGTATGTATTATTCCTCAGGAGAATTTTCACTTCACAATTAGTTGACCTATTAGGTGTCTAGAAAGTGTTGATGAGATTACGCCTCTGCAGAAACGAGGTTATTAATTGGGTCCGTGCGAAGGCACGGGGGACCTTCCCCGGAGTACCAACACTGGCCTGGCTGAACGGTTAGCGAACTTGTAAAGTGTACATGATCCTGACTAGTTCTCCTTTTAGGGTTTGAAGAAGAATTTGAGAAAACAGTGGAAGCCATCCTGATTAGATAAAGTGAAAACCAATCTAATCTTGATAGAATGCACGTTGAGTATTTCTTTTCTCTTTCTCTGGTACAGCGACCCATGACTTATCTTAAAAACTCATGAACTAAGTTAACCGAACCGTCTTACACCCTTAGGATTTGGCTTGTCTTGATTCACGATAAAGTCGCATATATCCTTACTACTCCTACTTTACCCTTTGAATTTCTTTAGAACACGTCGTATCACTACGATGATCTATATTGTTTGGAACGGCCATCGTATAGTTACATATGAATTCGAAGAAGTTATTTCAGTCGAGAATGGCCACAGATTCTGGAGAAATTGAATATGATTATTTGATTGTCTCTTCCCTTTACTTTCTCTCAGGTTGCGAGAGCTCCTTGTATTAGGAGAGTACACCTATTATACTTATTGGATAGTCTTCTTCCAAACTTTAGGCTGATGCCGAAAAATAGGGAAGAAAGAAAATCCATTAGCCTAAGGACGGTGTGCAGAAGGTAAGATATAGAGACATATAAACGGATTAAAGTGAGGGCAAAAGAAATTGAGACTACTGTCATAAATCTGGATAATCGAAAAGGCATTACTAGGAATACCTGGCCATCCCCTATGAAACATTTTCATGTTTCAGATCTTCTGTGTATTTGTAAAAGAAAGCCGTTTTCCCAATTAATTCTAACTCCAGTGTATGTATTTACCGTATTTGGATCTCCTATTAGTACAATATTACAGATGCTGAGTAGGAGTAGATGTTCAGTCGAAAATATCGCACATTTGATATAACATTTTTTTTACTTTTCTTAAATATCTAAAGGTGTTTATTATAAATATAGAACACATTTTGTGTTTATCTGTAAAATATCTATTACCATATGTTTATATATTATAATTAACATTATGAAGGAAAATATATGCATATAATATTTTTATAATTTAAATATGCATATCATATCAAATATCCTTAATCGATATCCTTAAAATATAATATCATATCAAATGGTTAGGATAATATCTCAAAAATACCAAATATTACTAACATTATTCATTGAGATATTGTGCAAGCTTTAGCTCAGGTCAGGAGATCGGGATATCAAGATGCCAGGAATCAAAAATCTGTCGATGAAGTTAAATAAAATCGAAGAATCAATACTGGCAGAGACTCATGAAATATTTTCAAGTTCCAGACATCAAATAAATCTCCATGTGTCCCTATGTAGAGGCCCTGGAATTTTGAGACCCTAAATCCTCCATGATGCGGCGCTTCCGCTGCCAAAACACCATTATTACGGTGGATCCGCGGTATGATTGAGGAGTTAAGGAGTGGGATTTTTTTGGTAGGATCTCCACAACAAACCCTAATTATTGGGATCTAGAGTTTTTGGTTTTGGGGCTATATAAAGGACCGAGGGCTAAAGCTAGAAATCATCACCTTTTTCACGAAGTAAATCACCGTCAGAGAATAAGTGATCTACGATAGGTCCGCGATTCGACGTGATAAGGCGACATGAGATTCGACGGAACATCTACTTTCTACGAGGCGGAGATCGAGAGCAACTTCTTCCTCTTGTAACCTATACTCGAAGAATTGTACTTGTGAAGTTGATTAATAAAGGTAGATCATTAGCTTAATTAGTTTACATTTATTTTCTGTATTTATATTATGATCTCTTTCTCTATCCGTTTTTCTTCTTCTATCTCCATCATGCGCGAGTAATTCTCCGCTTGACAGGGTTCGTAGGATTAGGGTAGAACAATGGATGAGAAAATATTTTAACTTCTTTTAAGTTTTATGAAATTTATAAACTTTAGAAAAAGAATCATTAACATCTTTATCGGGCGCGCTACCAATTTATTGCTAGTCTCGACCGCGATTTGATATTATATTAACAATTGTTTTGTTAAGGGCTAGACATGAATAGAGATCAATGAAAGGACAAGGGTCAATAGCGTGGAAACCCTAGTTTCTTCCAAGAACCCTAATCCTCGTTCATCACTATCAATCTAGTTTTAAATCTATCAATAGATAAAAGGAGTAATTTTTATTAGTCATACATGACTACTAAATCCGAACGAACCCCACAAGCCCACTTTTTATATATTCTATATCAGTATTTAAACTAGATCTGTATTCTACATCCGTGTTTAACATAGATCTAGAATCAATAACTATTATCCATTCTTCCTCTTTCTAATCAACACGTCTAAAGCAAGACTAAAAGATTCCATGTATCCCTGAGGACGACCCGTACTCATCTCGGCTAGCTATACGCGACACCGTTATTGATTGTGGTTATTACTACACACTCAGATAGAATCAATCAAATGACGCTGTTGCCGGGGATCACGTGCGTAATATTTTTTTCTTACTATTTGTGTTGAATTCTTATTTGATACATATCATAAAATAAAACAAAACCACATATTGCGTATTTAACGATTAGTGTGCGGTTTTTTTGCGAGGGAATCTGGAGACACTAAAGAAAGGAAATCAAAATTCAGAGACTTTCAGAAAGGTCTAAAAGAGCTAAGAAGGTACTGTAGAATTTTTTTTAAAAAGAACCCCCTAAATAGCGGCGGAACTACGACAAAAGGGTGCATTTTGCAGCGGTTAGGCAGTGGAGTTGGGGAATTCTGCATCCAAATTTCTCTGGTAACTTTTCTATCTCTTTCTCTTTCCTCTGAAAAATCCAATAATATATTTTTTTGCAGGATTCTTAGCAAAATATCGCAGCTCAAAAATCTTTTTGCGTGTTTTTTGCGGGTTGTTTTTGCATATTTTAATACAGACTTTAAGGGGCAAGACCAAAATTCAGATTAGATGGGGATTTCATCACCCTTCCTAGGCCCCACAAATCACAAAATGAGCATCCGCATAACCCTATATTAATTAAAAAATATCCAGACCAAGACTCTAAGGACCGTCGCCCTCAATTAGGACAGAGGAAGGTCGTGGGTAATCTATCGCTTATCCGCATTTCATTTGTGGTGTCTAGGCAAGCATGACTAAGGCAAGTGGGTACTTAATTAGGCCCGCTATTTTCGGTTTTCGTACAGTGGATACCTCCCACTTACCTGGCCACAAGAGTTATAAATAGGTGGTAGAGGATTGATCCAGTGGCTTGTCCTTTGGAAGTCTAGGAGCGATCTAGTGCTTGACCTAGGTAACCTTAGTTTTAGGATTTGCTTGTGCATTTTATGATTTGTTGAGTCAACCCTCAAGTCCAACCTTCAAAGAAAAACAATCCAACTAGAGCTTAAATATTTTCACCGTTTTTTTTTCACCTTCTTATAATCGGTAACCCAAATAAAAGAACTCTTACCGAGCTTTGCTATCGAGAACCAGATATTTCTTGTTTTCGTAATCGCTTTGGTATACCCTCCGACTCTACCATATCTTTAAGAGATCGGTTAGAGCAAGCGGAAAGAAACAGTTGTCCACCTCACTCCAGGTCCTATCAACCGCATCAATTCTACATCTTCTTCTGTTGATACTCCATCTAACACGTGTGAAGGAACTCCAAAACGCATGTCCATCACTCAGTATAAAGCGAGGACTAACGGCCAAAGTTTCAATCCGGTTAAACCGTTAGAACAACAAAGACCAACAATTTCTAAAGAAGACTTTTCTACTCGTTTTGCGGCGTATATGGCATCTGTTGACAGTCGCCAACCAACCAATTAATATTAATATTCTTCTTATCACAATGTTGATTCTATTCCTGCCCAATTTTCACAACCATTCGATTCATATCAATCCTATCAGACTTTTACACCTTCTCTAGACAGTCCTTCTAATCAGTCATTTGGGAGTTTTACTTATCCACAAGAATTTCAATCTTATGCTGAAACCCCTTACCGACCCATGTTTAGTCTTGAACGGACCGTGGAAGAATATTGGGTAGCATCGCGCCGCGCCATAGAGAAATTGAATGAATTCATGGCCGTCCTCATACAACAAAACGAACGAGCAACTAGTTTCGAACCAGCTTAAAATTTTTCAATGTATGATACGGCCATAGGGCAAATTAATAATTTGGGTAGTGAGAGAGAGCGGTACACCCTTCCAAATCAAACCTCCCCATCCCAAATTGAAATTCACAACTCCAGTTTCATAGATCTATCGAGTACACCAAATGATTCACCAATTGAAGATAGAATGTCTGATGAGTTGTATGACTTTGTAGTGTTTGATTTACCCGATTGTGAAGGGTCCATTTCAAGTGAAGCCACGCCAAATCCTTGTGATCTCTACACCTCCACTCTAGAACCACAATTGATTGAAAACCCAGCTTTTGATGAGGTGTCTGAGAATTTAACCTTCACTTGATTGAGGATATTGACGTTGGGAATATATTGGATGATGAACCCGAAATTTTGGATGAGTTTGTCCCACCAATTCATCGGGTCCTTTCACTCCCGTGTGGTCATCATCTCGAGCCTTTAACTATTCTTCCCGAACCCTATATGCGTCTTGAAATTGATGATAAATGTATGACCGAAAAGCAGATAGAAATTCAGCCTTCATTTCCCACATCTGGTTCAACAATGCTCGACACACTAATTTGTTTACCCATTTCATCTCCCACTTTCTCTGGTTCTTTTTCTATTCTTTCTTTAATTTTAGTGAGTGTTGATGAATCACAATCCGATATTTCGAGTTCGATAATTCTAGAAAGACAACTTGATTTAGACTCTTTGAGAATGAGGCGGATGAGCTTTTCAAGTCTCCTACCTCCATAGTTTTTGACAAATCAAGCGTGTTGAATTATGGCGCGACACTTATTGACATTGAAACGTTCAATCGGACAATTGATGAAAGTTTCGAAGATAATTTCTCCGACGAACTCACATTCCTAAACGACACGGATTTTGTGATTAATCAACCTCCACCTGAAGAAGTTGAACCACCGCCATTTCTTCTTATCCCATAAGAGAATGTGACTATTCTTCCCATTCCTAATCATTCACATTCTCGTTTTTATTCACCATCACTGTTTCGTCTCCATCAACCAAGACATAAACCATACCACCTCTTATCTCCTCCCCACTTCTTTTCTAGATATAGCAGGTTCTTCTACCAACCAGTACGTTACATCGATAAATTTTTTGAATGGTTGGTGTTGATTTTTGTTCTTTGTAAAGTTTTACTTTGACCAATAACTTTAACCCTCCTTATAATTTTAAATGCTTAATACGGTTTTACGTAAGTTTGGCTCTTGAACGAAAATAAATTTATCCAAAATTATGAGCCAAAAATAAGTTTGGGAAGATTTTCACTGTCATTATTTCTTGTTCCCATTACTAACTTTTCCTCCCAAGCCTACAGTTTTTTTTTGCTTAACAGATGACATCAGTGAGGACACTGCTGCAAACAGATTTGGAGGAGGTTTGTGCTTATTCACACATTATTTTGCATTATCATAAATATAAGCAAAAAAAAATTTTGCTAACGAAAGTTTGAAAGTGAAAAATTACATTTGAAAGATATGAATAGTTTGAGAAAAGCATGAAAATTAGATATTTTCTTAAATGAAGCTAGTAATAAGTAGTTATGAGCCGTTGTCCTAAGGGTTAGTAAGAGGAAGGAAATTACTAATCTGAGGATAAAAATAAGTCTGAAAAATAGTCCCTATTCTTGAGGCCAAACATTTGAACGTTGATACCCTACTATACGTACTTGCACACATCTTGAAACTTGGGATAGTAAAGGATACTTTGAAATGCTCTTGTCTAAAAGCCTTAGTATGAAGGAAAATAAAAAATAAAAAAATATAAGTGGTGAAGAAAAAAATGAACACTGTTTTTGTAATTACTTAAGACAGCATAAAAAAATATAGCGAAGGTGCTTTATCACTTAGTGCCTTAGACCAACTGGTTTGGGAGTCACTGGTAAGCCTTACGTGTTGCAAGACGAGGATATTACGCCTAAATGCGGGAGCACATTTTGTAATATGTCGGTTAGTATCTCAAGAAGTATTAACGGTCGCATGAAGAATGTGTGAGCAATTCCATCTAAAATATTCATCGGCTATAAAGTACTTTGGAAGATGGACAAGAGTATGATAGCTTGAATTGAATTCTCTAAGTGTAGGGATGTCTTTTACACACAACTAGGGGTATATGATCGATGTTTGGATGAAGATAGGGAGGAAGAATAAAGACGATGTTTTGATGACCGTTAAGATAGGGCTCATGGTAACATCTTTTAATGACCGTTAAGATAGGGCTCATGGTAACTGAAAAGATAGTGTAGTTGGAAACTCTTGTTTTCAAGTTCTTTCTTTTCTAACATCTTTTAATGACCGTTAAGATAGGGCTCATGGTAACTGAAAAGATAGTGTAGTTGGAAACTCTTGTTTTCAAGTTCTTTCTTTTATAGTTCTTATCTTTGTACGTAACTTTCATCTTCTATCTTTTATTATAGGATTTTGTGGGTATAATCCGCTGAAAACCCTCAGGAGACAACACTCCTCGTACTAGAGACACCTAGAGATTTAAAGGCTTGTTGCACGTGCTCAGTGCAATCATGTTGCCTACGAAAGTGTGCTACTTAGGTTTTTCTTTTTCTTCTCCATTCTTTCTCCCTCTCTTGAATAAATAAGTTTGCTCGGGACGATCGAAGTTAAGTTTGGGGGTATTTTTTCAGTCAAAAATATCACAAATTTGATATAACAATTTTCTTACATTTCTTAAATATCTAAAGGTGTTTATTATAAATATAGAACATATTTTGGGTTATTTGTAAAATATCTATTACCATATGTTTATATATTATAATTAACATTATGAAGGAAAAAATATGCATACAATATTTTGATATTTAAATATTCATATCATATCAAATCACCTTAATCAATATTCTTAAAATATAATATCATATCAAATGGTTAGGATAATATCTTAAAAATACCAAATATTACTAACATTATTCATTGAGATATTGTGCAAGGTTTAGCTTAGGTCAGGAGATCGGGATATCGAGATGTCGGGAATCAAAAATCTGCCGATGAAGTTAAATAAAATCGAAGAATCAATACTGGCAGAGACTCAGAAAATATTTTCAAGTTCCAGACATCAAATAAATCTCCATGTGTCACTATGTAAAGGCCCCCGAATTTTGAGACCCTAAATCCTCTATGACGCGGCGCTTTCGCGGCCAAAACACCCTACTAGTTATCAGTAAGTCATAGGAAGTGGTGACTTCTAGGTGACCAGATACTTCATATCCAAGATAGACTCCACACACTTTAGCAAATCATGGATTTTAGACTTTGCTGCTCCTGAAGAGGTAAAATCCATTAGAGGCAAGTAGATCTTTTAAGATCCGTGCAGGTAGAAAGGTACTAACCTAATAAGGCTAGACATATTGTAAATAGTTTTCATCAAATACCCGTTGTGGATTGTGGTGAAACTTTTACTTCAATTTCTATACTGAAGACCATATGTATATGATTTGGTACTGCTATTCCCCCTACTTATTATCAGCAGGTCATAGGAAGTGGTAACTTCCAGGTGACTAGATGCTTCATACCTAAGATGGACTCCACGCACTTCAGCAAATCATGGTTTTTGGACTTTGTTGGGTGCTCCTGAAGGGGTAAAATCCATTAGGAGCAAATAGATCTTTCAGGATCTGTGCAGGTGGAAATTTATTAACCTAATAAGGCTGGACTTGTTGTAAAGAGTTTTCATCCAATACCCATTGTGGATTGTGATGTGAATTTTACTTCAGTGTTTACGCTGAAGTCCATATGAATATGATTTGGCACAGATGCAGTTCATGGCTATGATATCTGGCAGGTGGATGACTGTAATGTCTTTCCAAATAGGAATTTGGAAGTGCACGTTTATACGACTCTGTCAGAGGGTTATCATAGTCAGTGGGAGCAGCAGAAGGTGTGCAAGTTGGTTATGTGTATTTGCAGACTAAAGCATGGATAGCGGAGACGGATCATCTGTTTTGATGTGACAGTCAAGGTGATTGACTTCATCAAAACAATAGATAGTCCTAGTAAGAAGGATGTAGGGAGTCTCCTGAGATTTGGATGACATACTCCAGATAGGAAGTGATGTTCCTATACAACAATCGGTCTAACTTTGGTGGTCACATAGTGTTTTCTCCACGTTGGATGTGGATAATATATCAGGATTCTGGTGACTAGATCTAGATTTGGGAAGTTCCCCAATCAAGTACTTAGACAACATTCTAAAAGTATTTTAGAATGGACAATTCCTGGTGTGGTGGAGTGCCCCCAGGTGATGGAGTCACCCTGTCTGAAGAGATGTCTTCTAGACTGATGAAGAGAGGGATTGTCATAAATGACATATCATTTGCTTAGGCAATTGAGTCAATCATGCAATATCTTGTACAATGCCAGATGGATAATGTATCAAGGTTTCTGGTTTTAGATATAGATTTGGGAAGTTTTCCAATCGGGTACTTGGACAGCATTCTAAAAGTATTTTGGAATGGACGACTCCTGGCATGGTGGTATACCCATAGGTTATGGAGTCACCCTCTCTAAAGTGATGTCTTCTAGAATAATGTGGAGAGGGACTGGCATGAATGACATATCATTTGCTTAGGCAATTAAGTTAATCATGCAATGTCTTGTACAACACCAGATATTGCTTTTGCACTAGTTGCAATAAACATATATTAATCCAATCCTAGAGAAATATTGGGAAGCAGTAATGGACATAAGTGGATGTTCTTGATATAAGGAAACATCAACCTCCTCTGGAAGGAGGTTATTGGTTTAAGCTTCCAAGGTGACCTAGTTGACAAAGATGCTGGCAGAGTTATGAGTTTGGCCTCTTCTGAGGATCAGTATATTAGATAGCGTTCCAATAGGGATACTGAGGTAGTCATGGTGCAAGATACTGGTTATGACTCAACAGAGGGTATAAGCCAAGAAGATTGTTGGATGGAGTTGTTCATTGATGAACTTGGTCCCATCAAGTATCCAGACAAATTCTTGAGGTGGGGTATCGCTCAGTTTAAGAGACTGTTGATCTCCGCAAGGTTGAGAAATAGAGAGATGAAGTTGGAACACTGTAGCGGATCCACTTATCGAGGCTATTTCTGTAGGGTTACTAGGCACTATCACAAGGGTCTATAAGGCATCAACCATGCCAAATTTAAAATTTAGAAGTGCCGAACAACCTAAAGAGAGAATCTTTGCAAGATAATTGGGGTTAACAAAGCATGTAAACAACTTTACATCTAAAGGAAAGGGATTACAACCTTTGTAGTCCGCTCCTTCGCTTTATAAGCTCCGAGTAGTAGTCTCTTCGCCGTGATCCATGAACTTCCGGACTTTAGAGAGGCTTCACAAGCCGAATGATCTATGCTTGCTTGAAATCTTCCTTTTCGAAGATGATCTACCTTGAAGAATCTTTAACTCAAGCTCTCACTTATCTAATCAAGTATTAGAGAAATGAACACCTTAATTAAATGGATAGAATAGATGAGGATGATGAAGTAGGAATTTAGCTCTCTTTTATTTTCAAATTCTCACACTAAATCATCACAAAACCAAAAGCTAGAAAGCTTTTCAAGGAGGAGGAAGAAGATGAAACCTTTTGTGATGAATAATGAAAACCATTACTATGGTTACCAAACAATCTTGAGTTAATAATATGAAGTATTAACTCATGTAGAGAATTAACTAGGGTTATGGGTTTGGGTTGGGTTAAATAATATCTCCAAAATATCAACACAAAATATCTTTGCTTAAAACAAAACATAAAGCTTCTAGAAACTTCATGAAAATGCTAACCCAAATCAAACCCTAACCATGTTTAATCTCTATAAATCATGTTGCATTTGTAATCATAACTTGTTACAATATTATATATCACATATATAATATATTTTTGTAACAAAAGAAAATAATACAATTAACATATATCGCATATATATCAATGTAATATCTGGTGAGAAAATGAATCAATAAAGCAAGCCAATATTAGTTAATGTAATGTAATATATCACATACATAATTATACATTAAATTATCGAATCAACACTTGATCCGACAATCCGGCTATATTGCATATAACCGACTAATATAACATGTACCGATTCATCGAATCAACACTTGATCCAATGAGCCGGCTATATCATATATCGCGAGAATAGAATACGGTATCTCATATCGTATTATTCTCGGTCCCGCACATATCACATATGCGCACCTACTCCGTTTTGCCTGAGTCAAGAAACCTCTGTGTAAGACTCTAAAGAATCGTCAATACGCCGGCAGTAGGTGATGATCATATCAAAAACCCACAAGATGCAAACGGTCATCTAAACTTAACAGCCACCCAGGTATTGAGCGATCAGAAGATCAACAAGCTAGCCTGTACATTCTCTTGTGAATCCAATCAGTAACACTACCATACAGTCCGGTCTCTTCGTCTGATATGTCGCATATCTAGTCTAGGGGTGGTATACGTCAGACCCCAGTAACCGATAAGTCGTGTCGATGTGAGGCTCATAACAGGTCGAGAAACTACTGATAACACTTACCAGTAGCACTCTATATCAGCCCTGGCCAGGGACTTCAAGTTTTAGCCAATCGAACACAGCACAACATCAACTCCCTATACCGGGAGAGACGAAACCCCTCCTATCGCTCATTGCCTCCTATGATTCGGGACTGTACCCAAAAGCTACCATTTTGCACGGCTTCTTGGACGTGGTAAGGTGGAAATCAAAGCACAGTGGGAATCACACAAGACTCTATGACGATCTCGGGTCTACAAACTACCCTGTACCAGTGTCACCGGAGAACTGCTATCTGACGATAGGTATAATACCATCTAGGAGTTCTCGGCGAGTCCGTTCAGTGTACCCAGTCTCCACTGAGCACCCATGCACCATCTTTGATGGCAAACACCGATGGATATGGGAACATCCATCGCCCATCATATGGGTCAAGATCCGTATACGCTTGTCTACTCTGGTGTATCGATGCCCTGTCTCGATACACTCTCGACTAGGAACAATTATAGGATGTACTCATAGACTACCGTGGCCCAACTAGTATGATCTCATCATAGTCCCAGTAGTCGAGTACATATCCTAAGGGCTTTATCAACATGTGAGAGCAAGACAGTAAACAAATACAAGTCAACATGTTAAGACAAAGTGAAACCAAGTAGCATACAATCATGTCGAGCAAGAAAGTCCTCTCTATATATATCCAAGTATCCACTATAATATACATCATATGTACAACAATGGCCTCTAGGGTATATATATAACTAACAATCTCCCACTTGCACTAAGGCCAGCTGTTGTAGTATTGCATACCCAACATCCTGAAGAGTCTCTCAAACTGTGTCTGGGGAATGGCCTTCATGAGTGGATCCGCAGTGTTGTCCTTCGTATCAACTCTCCTGACCTCGATCTTCCGGCGATCAACTATCTTCCGAATCAGGTGATACCGCCTCAGAATATGTCTGGACTTCTGATGGGACCTGGGTTCCTTGGCCAAAACCACAGCTCCATTTTTATCACAATACAAAGGTATTGGATGCTCAATGGATGGAACCACACCAAGTTCAGTAATGAACTTCTTCATCCAGACAGCCTCTTTTGCAGCATCGTTAGCAGCGATGTATTCAGCCTCTATCGTCGAGTCTGCAACGGTTTCCTGTTTGGAACTCTTCCAACACACCGCTCCTCCATTGAGGGTAAAGACCAAACCCAAGTGCGACTTAGAGTCGTCCTTATCACTTTGGAAGCTCGAATCGGTAAAGGACTCCACCTGGAGTTCTTCATTACCATACACCAAGAACATCTCTTTAGTCCACCTCAAGTACTTGAGAATGTTCTTCACAGCTATCCAGTGACTCTTTCCAGGATCTGCTTGATACCTACTCACTATACTTAGTGAGTATGCTACATCGGGTCTGGTACATAGCATCGCATATATGATAGAGCCTACTGCCGAAGCATAGGGTATCCCTTGAATGCGAGCTCTCTCCAAATAAATCTTAGGAGACATCTCTTTGGAGAGAGTGAGTCCAAAGATCGTGGGTAGGTTCCCGCGCTTGGATTCTTCCATACTAAACCTCTTTAGTATGGTGCTGGATTGGGACAATCCCAGTATCCGTTTAGATCTATCTCTATAGATCATTATTCCCGGTATGCAGGAGGCATCACCAAGATCTTTCATTGAGAATCTTTGTGATAAGAAGAGCTTGACCGATTGCAACATAGGAATATCATTTCCTATCAAGGGTATGTCATCGACGTATAATACGAGGAAGACAACCTTACTCTCTGCAACCTTTTTATATATACAAGGTTCATCTACGTTTTTGATGAAGTCAAACTCTTTGACTACAACATCAAAGTAGATGTTCCAACTCTGCGATGCCTGCTTTAACCCGTAGATGGATTTAAACAGCTTGCACACCTTTCCGCTACTCCCACTATCTACGAAGCCCTCTGGCTGAGTCATGTACACGCACTCCTCTAAATCACCATTTAGAAAGGCGGTCTTAACATCCATTTGCCAGATTTCGTATTCATGGTATGCAGCAATGGCAAGTATGATCCGGATGGACTTAAGCATAGCCACTGGAGAAAAGGTTTCGTCATAATCCACACCTAGTCGTTGATGAAAATCTTTTGCAACAAGTCTAGCTTTGAAAGTCTCAACTTTTCCATCTACACCAAGTTTCTTCTTAAAGATCCATTTGCTCCCAATGGGTTTTACCCCTTCAGGAGCAACTTCCAAAGTCCATACTTTGTTGGTGTACATGGATTCCATCTCAGATCGCATTGCATCCAGCCACTTCACTGAGTCCCCACACGTGATGGCCTGCTTGAAACTAGTCGGGTCATCATCTTACATGATGCAATCCTCGCTCCTACCATCAACGAGAAAATCGTAGTATCCTTCAGGTGGATGAGAAACCCCACTAGATCGGCGGAGAGGCTGAGGTTCGTTGGGAACTACTGAATCATCTGGTTCCACTAAATCTTCAGTTATAGTTTATGGTGCTGGAACTTCTTCCAGCTTTACCTCTTTACCACTAATTTCTTTTGCAAGAAATCCCTTTTCTAAAAAGGTGGCATGTTAAGCAACAAACACCTTTTGCTCCTCACTGTGGTAGAAAAAATATCCATAAGAATTCTTCGGATATCCCACAAACTTGCAAAGAACTGATCGTGCATCGAGTTTGTCCGGATTTTGCCTTTTGACATAGGCCGGACCACCCCATATCTTAACTCTTTTAAGATACGGTCTCTTCCCACTCCATATCTTATATGGTGTGGTAGGTACAAATTTAGACGGAACTTGATTCAATAGGTATGCCGCTGTCTCAAGCGCATAACCCCAGAAGGAAATAGGTAACTCAGCATTGCTCATCATAGAGCGCACCATATCTAATAGGGTGCAATTCCTCCGCTCCGATACACCGTTGTGCTGTGGTGTATAAGGAGGAGTAAGCTGAGAGAGAATCCCATTCTCTTTTAGATAGTCCAGGAACTCATTGATTAAGTATTCTCCTCCTCGATCAGATCGTAGGATCTTAATACTTTTGCCCGTTTGGTTCTCTACTTCGTGCTTATTTTCCCTGAATTTCTCAAAAGCTTCAGACTTGTGTTTCATCAGGAACACATATCCGTATCTTGAGAGATCATCAGTGAATGTAATGAAGTAGGAAGAACCGTTCCTGGCATGTGTAAACATGGGTCCACATACATCACTATATATCAGCCCCAAGAGTTCTGTAACTCTTACTCCGTGTCCACTAAACGGAGTTTTGGTCATTTTGCCTTTAAGAAATGACTGGCAAGTGTCATAAGATGATAATTCAAACGGATTCAAATATCCATCCTTATGCAATTTAGCTAGCCGTGTCGCATTGATATGACCTAGTCTACAATGCCACAAGAAGGATTCATTCATTTCTGAACTTTTCCTCTTGTTTGTGTTCTGTACATTAAGAATTGTAGTTTGATTTAGAACGTACATGCCATTATTTAACGATCCTGATCCTATCAACTTTTGATTCAGGAATATGTTCATAACATTATCTTGTATTACAAAATTATATCCTTCTTTATTCAATAAAGAAACTGATATAATATTGCATATCAGGGTCGGAATGTAATAGCATTCGTTCAGAATCAATGTATTACCTTTTGGTAACACAAGGTGATATTCGCCAACAGCCTTGGCTGCAACATCTGCACCATTCCCTACTCTTACGGAATGATCACCCATTCCCAGTTCTCTACCTTTATGTAGCCCATGTAACGTATTACATATGTGGGATCCTGATCCGGTATCTAATACCCAGGACGTAGAGTGAACTGAGAAACAGTTCTCAATAACTAACACTTCCGAAGAAGATGCATCAGTATGATTGTTCTTCGTTTGGGCGGTGTGAGAATCCATATATTCTCCTATTTCCTGCTCAGTCTTATAACACTTATAAGAAAGAACGGGACCAACGTCCCCCTGCTCAGTATAATAAGCGGGTTCAGTCAATACATCCATATTATTATCTTGATTAAGGCCTGACATGGTCGCTACCTGGAGAGAGAGAGAAGGAAACACTTTTGCGTATGCTCTTGCAAGATTAGATTGGTTATTATCTTATCTAATCAGGATGTCTCCCACTGTTTTTTTTATCAAATCTTCCTTCAAGCCCTAAAAGGTAAGACTAACCGGGATTAATTACACCTTACAAGTTCGCTAATCTTTCAGCTAGATCAGTGTTGGTATTTTGAGGGAGGTTCCCCATGCTTTCACACGGACCTAATTAAAATAAACCCCGTTTTTCCAGAGGCTTAACCCCGTTAATACCTTTCTAGACACCTACTTGATCGGCTAATTGTCCTGTGTAAGATTCTCCCAGGAGTAACTTTTACTCACAGTGGGTATCAGGATCCATCTATCTCATAGAAGGTATGCAATCTCATTGCAAATTTCAACACTTGAAATTCCCGATAATGTTCTGCCCCAGCGATCTATGACCTTGACAAGGTCAACAAACCATAAATCGCAAGTCAAGTTCAACCCGTCATTTCCCGATTGAATTATACCCACCCGTATGACCCTTGACAAGGTCAACAAGGCCGTACGAATACCCTAATCCAATCACATCTTATGTTTTAACAGATAAACATTAATTAGCTACAGTACACTGTGCCTTGACATGGTCAACAACCGTAGCACGAATACTAAGTAGGATTTATCTGAAATGACGGAGGGCTAAGACAGGTTTTTTCAGAAAACATATTGCGTAATGAACTTGATATCGTTGTAGAAACAAGTGATTTTGAAAAGGAGTGTTTTTTAGGCTTTTTTCTAGTTTCGCTAAAGAGGTCACTCCCGGTGAAGGGATATCGGCTCTTTCCTTATCGAATAAGGTGCAGGATATTTCACAAATACCGCTGTGCAAAGCAAGAACTATACAAGCAATACAAAACTAAACCGTGAGTTTGTAGCATCTGCCAGTTTTTCTAAAGAGGTCACTCCCGGTGAAAGGATCTCGGCTCTTTCCTCATCGAATAAGGTGCATAGTATATCATATATACCGCTGTGTAAAGCAAGACTGTAGCTACCCTTTTATAAAGTTTTAATTCTACAATATCTTTTTAAGTTTCTTTTCTTTTATTAATCTATTTACTAAATACCATCAGTTATGCTTCCTAAGAATCACAGAAGAAAGGAAAGCAGTAATATTTATATATCATTATATATATATAGTATAAGTATTCGTCTCAGGCAGTAATATGATCTCATCACAGAACATTGCAGCAGAAGATAACATATGAAATATTGGATATACTAGGACGTCCGTAGTTTACATCGAGCCTGTATAAAACACGGATTCCACGGTCGCGATGAATAGCCAAACCCACATCCCTAGACCCCTACGAGAGCGGCAAACAACACTGCCAATTCTAGGGTTAGGAGACCCGGTCTCGACTCCTCGAGATGGCCTCCTACTGTACCCTAGAACCCGGTTACTTGTGCTCCCCTCCCGGGTCTACCTAATGCGGAAAAGTAAATAATTTACAATGGTGACATCATCCTCAACCCGGAAGTGCCCCAATAAATGAATATTACATACAAATAAATTTTACATGAATGAAAATAAAAACCTTCATCTCACATAAAACTCCCGGCTATTCAGAACACGACGATCCAATATAACATATCACAGCAACACATAATATCTCATATCATCAACGTAAGCAAGTATGCGTATCCTAATTGTCGTTGATGTAAAGCAACGAAGCCGGCGATACACCACATACTACGCTTACGGTCACAGAAAAGAAAGTGTAAAACTACAACATTTGGAATCCACAATCACTTTAGTCATTTTAAATCCGAAATATCACATACTTCTCATTTCATGCCTAACTATATGAATTCCACATATTATATCACATTCCAGATAAATAGACAAAATTAAACTTTCCGATCGAATAATCAAACACCCAAGATTTCCCAAATAGCTCAACACTAGAGCGGAGTTCAAAAATCCCAGAACATGTCACAGCCCTAATGAACCAGCCGTAGATGGGTCAAACCAACGCCTCACATGTGGCAACGCTAAACTACCACAAACCCTAGGGTTCAGTGGTAGTTTTGACGGTCACATAATTGAGTTAAGGTTACGTTCTTCTAGAGGGTCCATAGATATGCTTGCATGTTTTTCCGAAAGTTTTAAACTCAAGAAAAATTCAACACTTGAAAGTTTTTCGTGTCGGGAAAAAGTGAGTTATTGATATCCGTTCGAACATTTTAATACGTTCTAAATTACCCGAAAAACTAAATGATGTTAAACTTTCCGATTGAATCAACGAATTCCAAAGATCTTCAGAAAACTCAATACTTGAGTAATATTAAAAATTCCCAAAAGCATGTAGTAATACCTACGGATGTTACCTAAAAGTATCTGTCCTTAATACCCAAGTTCGGCCGCGGAACCGCCGCGCAAAGCATGGTATTGCTGCGGTTTCGCGGCGACTTAAGGGAATTAGGAGCTCGTATTTCACTGTTATCCATAGAATCACCTGTTTAATTTTTTGAGTATTTTTAGTACGGAAAAAACCAACTTTTTAGAAAATTTCCAGAGAGGGAGTCAAAATCGATGTTTCGGGGTTCGATCGGACTTTTAACTTTGTCTACACGTCGCCTAATGCTCTAGCTTGGCTCTGATACCATTGTAGGGTTACTAGGTACTATCACAAGGGTTTATAAGGCATCAACCATGCCAAATTTAAAATTTAGAAGTGCCGAACAACCTAAAGCGAGGATCTTTGCTAAATAATTGGGGTTAACAATGCATGTAAACAACTTTACATCTAAAGGAAAGGGATTACAACCTTTGTAGTCCGCTCCTTTGCTTTATAAGCTCCAAGTAGTAGTCCCTTTGCCGCGATCCATGAACTTCCGGACTCTAGAGAGGCTCCACAAGCCGAATGATCTATACTTGCTTGAAGTCTTCCTTTTCGAAGATGATCTACCTTGAAGAATCTTTAACTCAAGCTCTCACTTCTCTAATCAAGTATTAGAAAAATGAACACCCTAATTAAATGGCTAGAATAGATGAGGATAATGAAGTAGGAATTTAGCTCTCTTTTATTTTCAAATTCTCACACTAAATCATCACAAAATCAAAAGCTAAAAAGCTTTTCAAGGAGGAAGAAGAAGATGAAACCTTTTGTGATGAATAATGAAAACTACTATGGTTATCAAACAAGCTTGAGTTAATAATATCAAGTATTAACTCATGTAGAGAATTAACTAGGGTTATGGGTTTGGGTTGGGTTAAATAATATCTCCAAAATATCAACACAAAATATCTTTGCTTATAACAAAATATAAAGCTTCTAGAAGCTTCATGAAAATGCTAACCCAAATCAAACCCTAACCATGTTTAATCTCCACAAATCATGTTGCATTTGTAATCATAACTTGTTACAATATTATATATCACATATATAATATATTTTTGTAACAAAAGAAAATAATACAATTAACATATATCGCATATATATCAATGTAATATCCGGTGAGAAAATGAATCAATAAAACGAGCCAATATTAGTTAATGTAATGTAATATATCACATATATTGTTATACATTAAATTATCGAATCAACACTTGATCCGACAATCTGGCTATATCGCATATAACCGACTAATATAACATGTACTGATTCATCGAATCAAAACTTGATCCGATGACCCGGCTATATCATATATTACGAGAATAGAATACGGTATCTCATATCGTATTATTCTCGTTCCCGTACATATCGCATATGCGCTCCTACTCCGTTTTGCCTGAGTCAAGAAACCTCTGTGTAGGACTCTAAAGAATCGTCAATACGCCGGCAGTAGGTGATGATCATATTAAACACCCACAAGCTGCAAGCAGTCAGCTAAACGTAACAGCCACCCAGGTATTGCACGATCAGAAGATCAACAAGCTAGCCTGTACATTCTCTTGTGAATCCAATCAGTAACACTACCGTACAGTCCGGTCTCTTCGTCTGATATGTCGCATATCTAGTCTAGGGGTGGTATACGTCAGACCCCAGTAACCGATAAGTCGTGTCGATGTGAGGCTCATAACAGGTTGAGAAACTACTGATAACACTTACCAGTAGCACTTTATATCAGCCCTGGCCAGGGACTTCCAGTTATAGCCAATCGAACACAGCACAACATCAACTCCTTAAACTGGGAGAGACGAAACCCCTCCTATCGCTCATTGCCTCCATATGATTCGGGACTGTACCCAAAAGCCAACGTTTTGCATGCCCTCTTGGACGTGGTAAGGTGGAAATCAAAGCACAGTGGGAATCACACAAGACTCTATGACGATCTCGGATCTACAGACTATTCTGTACTAGTGTCACCAGAGAACTGCTATCTGACGTGAGGTATAATACCATCTGGGAGTTCTCGGCGAGTCCGTTCAGTGAACCCAGTCTCCACTGTAAGTCCACGTTGCCCACCCCGGTGCTTGCGGGGAGGCGGAAAACGGAATAAAAATCGGATTTTTATCATGCTAGGCAACATGGACTAACAAAAGAAGGATCTTTGCTAAACAAAACTAGCTAAAAGGTAACTAGAAATTAGCTACATGGAAGAAAGGTTATACCTTAGGCTTTATGTCCTTCTCTCCTTGCTCCTTGGAGTGGAAGAAAGAGACCACCTTGTCGCCTTCTTGAGTCGAAGAAGGATCCACCCGAGAGCCTCAACCTTTGGCTTCAACTCCAAGCTAGAAGCAACTAAAGTGCTAGAAGTGCTAATCCTAGTACCTTAGATGAGAGTAGAGATTATCAAGAAGAGGTTTTTCTCAAGCTCAAGTGTTTCTCAACACATGAGAGGGGAGAGCTTGAGGGAGAGGAAGAACAAGAGAGAGAAAGTATATGATAGAATGAGAGAATAAAATGAACCATTCTCTCATATATGGGTGAATTATGTAAATTGATAATTAGCAAGATAATTGTCATGGCTTAATCAAGACATGACCATTATCATTTCATTTTTAATGTAAATTGCAAGGATCAAAGAGCATCTTTTATATGAAATGATGATGGTCAAAGTGTCAACCTAGGTCAACAAGTCAAGAATGTCAAATGGTCAACAACCCTAATCATGCACAATTATATTAAACTAATATCAATTAATCATAATACACACATAACCATTAGGGTTAATAAAATGACAATGTTCATTAACCCTAATCAAAGTCCTCTCCCTCTGTCTCAATCAACTATGCATACGCACCCGTATTCGTGATCCGAGGAATACGAATACAAAGAGATAAAACCAATCCCAAATCATATACTAGGATCTGGCTTAAACCAAAGCCCGCTAGTATAAGCTGTCCGGACAGCAAACGTGCACAAGTGCGCGGATAAGAATGAACCCTGTCGCAAAACCATGCGACCTCTACTCATTTTTCCTAAAGGCGAATAGCTCTCTGTGTGGGACTCTAATGACTCAACACTACGCTGACAGTGGGTTTAACCATAGACCGCAAGCAGCACTAGCTGTACGTAATGGTCCCCAGGTAGATGCCGATAAGAAGACTGATGAGGTGACCCTATCTGAACTCCTACTGAGCCTGTATGTGACAGTCTCCGTACAGTCCGGTCTGTTCGTCTGATACATCGCATGGCGGGCCTAGGGGGCGGTGAACGTCAGTCCCCTAATAGCGGTATAAGTCGTGTCGGAGTGTAGCCTAG
This sequence comes from Agapanthus africanus, assembly GCA_030015575.1. Taxonomy (NCBI): domain Eukaryota; kingdom Viridiplantae; phylum Streptophyta; class Magnoliopsida; order Asparagales; family Amaryllidaceae; genus Agapanthus; species Agapanthus africanus. The sequence continues at coordinate 410,320,705 of JASDDO010000016.1, forward strand.
AACACCCTGAGATAACACTGGAAACCTACCAGTATATCTCGCTTGCCCTGTCTAGGGACTACTCGTGTAATGGCTCTCCTAGACACAGCGCGATGTCAACCCCCAATACCGGGAGAGACGAATCCTGTCTAACCGTCACTGCCTCCAAGTGCTTCGGGACTGCACCCAACTACTACCTGTTTGCACGACTCCTTTGAGCCGTGGTAGGGTAGTAATCAAAGTACAGTGGGAACACACTCGAGGAGAAGTGACAGTGTCAAGTCAGCGGACTAAGCTGTACTCATGTCACCTGGGAACTGATAACTGACGATAGGTATAATACCAACCAACAGTTCCCGACGAGTCCTGTCCAGTGTACTCGTAACCTAACGAGCACCCGCATACTATCTCAAGTACGACGTACTGACGGCTGTGGGACAGATCGTCTCCCACGCTGGGATGAGAAGCTCATACGCTAGTCTACTCCGGAGTATCGATGCCCTGTCTCGATAGTCCAACGACTAGGGACCTGTATAAGGATGTTGAAATGTTTGTCTAGCACCCTATAATGAGTTTTGAAGCATCACATGACCCAAAGTTTAAATTTTTATGGTGCTAAACGAACATGCAAAGGAATCGATCCTAGAAAATTAGGGTTTCGAAATATAAAGCGAACTAATCTAGGGTTTCGAGACTACAACCTTTGTAGCTTCCTTTCGCTGGACTCCTTGGTCTCTAGGGTGTTGAATGGAGGTCCTCTTGAAGTCCTCTTGTGTCCACGACGATCCACCACGGAGTTCTCCGTCCAAGCTCGCAACTTCGTAAAACCGAAGAGAACACTCTAAACAAGACGGCTAAGCTTGTGTAGAATGAAGTTGTGGTTAAGGTTCTCACTTCAAAAACCTTTCTTTAAGTGGTATTTACTCACTAGAAAAAACTAGAGAGCAAATGAGAAAGAAGAAGATGGTGGCAATATTTTTCACAAGAGGTAATGAGATAAAAATAACTTATTAGAAGAAAAAGAAATATATCAATATATATTTTATTTCTTCTTACTATGAACCATGGTTAAAGTGATGGAGACATTATTTAACTTGAGTTTTAAATGATAAAGAGAAGGATAACTCAAGTTAAGAGGTAGGTAAGCATGGTTAGGTCAAAGGAAGAATGTAGAAGCTAGAATGATTATCCTTTCCTTTTCATTTTGTTTTAAAACCAAAATTAAATAATAATCCATAATTTAATCCATGGTGTGAGTCTTATATTGCCACCATTTCCATATGCTAACAACCATGATGGATGGGTGTATGTATGTATGCATGTATGCACATCCACATGTGCATGAAACTAGAATGAAAGAAAGAAACACATGCATGCATGCATACATCCATCAAACCCTAGAAAGGTTTCAAGTGAGAAAACTAATGGTTAGATGATAAATTAACACTTAATTTATCAATCCGGTCATATCTCATACGACCCCACCAAAAGCAGGCCACCCGATCAATGTTCGGTATCATATACGCACATTTTAATCGGGTGCATGCGTATATCGCATACGCGCACTACAACGTTTCGCCTGGACTGGGTAACTCCTTTGTGGGACTCTAAGACTCGTCAATACGCCGGCAGAGGGTGATGATCATATCAGGTACCCCCAAACCGCAAGCGGTCAGCTAAACGTAACGGCCACCCGGGTATTGAGCGATCAGAAGAAAACAAGCGAACCTGCTACAACTCCCGTCGAGCCAACCGGCAACACTACCGTACAGTCCGGTCTCTTCGTCAGATATGCTGCATATCGAGCCTAGGGATGGTCACGTCGACCCCAATAACTCAATAAGTCGTGCCGGTGAATGGTCTATAACAGATCGAGAGACTACTGATAACACTTATCAGCAAATCCCAGCAGCCCTGGCCAGGGACTTGCTGTTATAACCAGTCGGGCACAGCACAGCATCAACTCCCAATACCGGGAAAGACGAAACCCCTCCTATCGCTCATCGTCTTCGTGTGTCTCGGGACTGTACCCAACGGCCACCTGTTTGCACGACTTAGTAGAGCCGTGGTAGGGTGGCAATCAAAGTACAGTGGGAGAACACACAAGACTCCATGACGATCTCGGGTCTACAGACTAACCTGTACCAGTGTCACCTGAGAACTGCTATCCGACGATAGATATAATTCCATATAGGAGTTCTCGGTGAGTCCGTCTAGTGTACCCAGTCACCACTGAGCACCCGTATATGATCTTGATGTCAAACATCGATGAATGTGGGAACATTCATCGCCCATCGTATGGGTCTAGTATCATATACGCTAGTCTACTCTGGTATATCAATGCCCCGTCTCGATATACCTACGACTAGGGACGTTCTAGGATATGCTTATAGACTACAGATGTCCCACTAGTATGATCTCCATCATAATCAGAGTAGTCAAGCCGATATCCTCAGGGCTTTATCAGCATGTATGAATGAATAAAAGCATGATCAAATCAACATGTCAGATAAAGAATAACCAGATAGCATACTATCATGTCGAGCAAGAATGCACACTGAATATATATATACATGTATAGATACATCCACTATCATATAATGGCCTCTTGGGCATACATATATCCAACAATCTCCCACTTGCACTAAGGCCAGTTATTGGCGTATCTCATACCCAACATCTCAAAAAGTCGCTCATGCTGTGGCTGAGGGAGGGCCTTGGTGAGTGGATCCGCGGCGTTGTTCTTTGTGTCTACTCTCTTAATCTCGATCTCGCGGCGATCTACAATCTCCCGGATCAAATGAAAACGCCTCAGGATGTGTCTGGACCGCTGATGGGATCTGGGCTCCTTGGCTAACGCCATAGCCCCATTATTATCACAATACAAGGGTATTGGATCAATAATGGTTGGAACTACTCCTAGCTCCGAGACGAACTTCTTCATCCAGACGGCTTCCTTGGCGGCATCATTTGTAGCAATGTACTCAGCCTCCATCGTAGAGTCCGCAACGGTATCCTGTTTGGAACTCTTCCAACTTACCGCCCCTCCATTGAGGGTAAATACAAACCCTGAGATAGATTTGCTGTCATCCTTATCGCTCTGGAAGCTCGAATCGATAAAGGCCTCCATTTGGAGATCTGTATTACCATACACCAAGAACAATTCTTTAGTCCTTCGTAAGTACTTAAGAATGTTCTTCACAGCTGTCCAGTGGTTCTCCCCTGGGTTGGATTGATACCTGCTTACAACACTAAGTGCATAAGCTACATCTGGGCGTGTACATAACATCGCATACATTATAGATCCTACTGCCGAAGCATAAGGTATAATGCTCATACGAGCTCTCTCTTCATCGGTCTTTGGACAAGAATCCTTGGAGAGAGTGACTCCATGGCAAGCGGGTAAGGCACCCCGCTTGGAGTCTTCCATACTAAACCTTTTTAGGATGGTGTTGATGTACCTGGTTTGGGACAAACCCAATAACTTTTTGGATCTATCCCTATAGATCCTTATGCCCAGGATGTATGTGGCATCACCCAGGTCCTTCATGGAGAACCTTAGTGATAAGAATGATTTGACCGACTGCAGCATAGGAATATCATTTCCTATCAGAAGAATGTCATCCACGTACAATACGAGGAACGTGACAGCTCTTCCTACAGCCTTCTTATAAACACAAGGTTCATCTGGATTTTTGATGAAATCAAACTCTTTGATAACATCATCGAAACAGATGTTCTAACTCCGAGATGCCTGCTTTAACCCATATATGGATTTAAGCAATCTACATGATTTCTCGCTGCTCCCACTGTCAATGAAGCCCTCTGGCTGATCCATATAAACGCATTCTTCTAAATCTCCATTTAGAAATGCTGTTTTAACGTCCATCTGCCAGATTTCATAGTCGTAGTGAGCAGCAATAGCAAGTAGGATCCGAATGGATTTAAGCATGGCTACGGGCGAAAAAGTTTCGTCATAGTCCAAACCTGGTCTTTGACGAAAACCTTTCGCCACAAGTCTTGCCTTATAGGTCTCTACCTGCCCATCCACTCCAATCTTTCTTTTAAAGATCCATTTGCACCCTACAGGTTTTACCCCAGGGGGTACAACGTCCAAAGTCCGTACTTTGTTGGTGTACATAGACTCCATTTCGGATCTCATGGCATCCAGCCACTTCACAGAGTCACCACTCGTGATAGCTTGCTGAAAACTGGTAGGATCATCATCATCCATGATGCAATCTTCCCTGTCACCATCAATGAGGAAACCGTAGTACCTCTCCGGTGGGCGAGAAGTCCTACCAGACCTTCGGAGTGGCCGAGGTTCCTCAGTTTCTGTTGCAACAGCCGGTTCAACCAAATCGTCATTTGTAGTTTGTGTCTCTAGAACCTCTTCTAGATCCACCACCTTGCCATCATCTTTATCTGTGAAAAACTCTTTTTCCAAGAATATGGCATACTGGGAAACAAACGCCTTTTGTTCCTCTTTGTGGTAGAACAGATATCCATAAGAATTCTTTGGATATCCCACAAAGTTACACATGACTGTCCGTGTCTCGAGTTTGTCCGGATTCTGCTTTTTAACATAGGCCGGGCAACCCCAAATCTTAATTCTCTTAAGAGATGGTCTCTTCCCATTCCATATCTCATATGGCGTGGTAGACACGGCTTTGGTTGGAACCCTGTTCAGCAGAAACGCTGCAGTCTCCAATGCATGCCCCCAAAATGAGACTGGTAACTCAGCGTCACTCATCATGGACCGGACCATATCTAATAGGGTCCTATTCCGTCGTTCTGACACACCGTTGTGCTGTGGTGTGTAAGGAGGAGTGAGCTGAGAGAGAATCCCATTCTCTTTTAGGAAGTTTGCAAATTCTGTACTGAGATACTCACCACCTCGATCTGATCGAAGCATCTTAATACTCAAGCCGGTTTGTTTTTCTACTTCTTGTTTATATTCAATGAATTTCTCGAAAGCGTCGGACTTGTGCTTTAATAAAAATACATGACCGAATCTTGAGAAGTCGTCAGTGAATGTAATGAAGTATGAAAAACCGCCTCTAACCTGTGTAGACATTGGCCCACATACATCACTATGTATGAGGCCAAGGAGCTGAGTAGCTCTTTCTCCGTGTTCGGTAAACGGAGTTTTGGTCATTTTACCCTTGATACAAGACTGGCAAGTCGCATAAGATTTATATTCAAAAGAGTTTAAATATCCATCTTTGTGTAACTTGTTTAGTCTTGTTTCGTTAATATGACCAAGTCTACAATGCCAAAGAAAAGCTTCATTTAATTCTGAAAGTTTTCTTTTATTATTGTGCTGTATACTGAAAACTGTGTGTTGATTTAGGACATATATTCCGTTATTAAGCGTACCATACCCAACCAACATTTGATTCAGGTGAATGTTCATAACATTGTTCTGCAACACAAAATTATATCCTTCATTGTCCAACAAAGAAAAGGATATTATATTACATAGCATACTCGGTACAAAATAACATGGATTCAAAATCAAAATACATCCAGATGGCAACCCCAAGTGATACTCTCCCACTGCGACTGTATGTACATTGGAACCATTTCCAACGCGGAGAGTATGGTCACCTGTCTTCAAAACCTTGCTATTTCTCAGCCCCTGCATAGAATTGCAAATGTGAGAACCTGAACCGGTATCCAATACCCAGGAAGCAGAGTTTATAGAAAAACAGTTTTCAGTCACAAACGCACCTGAAGCAGAAGCATCACTATGCTTCTTCTTGAGACTTAAGTACTCCGTGCAATTGCGCTTCCAATGTCCTGTCTTGTGGCAATGAAAACATTCGCCTTTCCCCGAGTCTCCAGCCTTGGACTTTCCCTTTCCCTTCACCTTTTTAACTCCGCCCTTAGGATTAGTGGGTTTCTTCTTTTTCTTTCCCTTGGCCTTGGCTTTCGGGCGAGAAGAGGAAGACTGTCCAATAGTCATAACGGGAGTTTTTGCTAACTTCATAGTGCTCTCTGCACTCCTTAGCATATTAAGGAGTTCAGGGAGGTCTTTCTCCATGCCATGCATGTTGAAGTTCACTATGAACTGAGCAAAGGTGGAGGGGAGGGACTGCAGAATAATATCTATATATTGTTCATTGTCCATCGTCCATCCAAGGTCCTCAAGCTCTTCTATAAGAGCTATCATCTTCAGAACATGGTCTCCTACTGGTGTGCCAGGGGCCATTCGCATCTGAAACAATTTCTTTGATGCTTCGTATCGTAATACGCGGGATTGCTCACCATACAACTCCTTTGTATGGAGCAATATACCGTGAATGTCCATGTCCTCGTGCTGCTTTTGATGTGTGTTATCCATCGATGCAAGCGAGAGGCATGTGGCCGTGGCACAGTCAGCGTCCCATGTCTTGCGGACTTCAATGTCCGTAACTGAGGATTTTGGACCAGGGACGGGCGGGGCTGAAGCCGTGAGGACATATGATACTTTATCATAAGTCAAGGCGATTTTCAGATTCCTCAGCCAGTCTTTATAGTTGGTCCCATTCAGTTTGTTTTTATCTAGTAAAAGCTTGAGTCCAGTCATGGGTATCTGCCATTAAGAGAGAGAAAAGAATACACTCAGCGAAAGCTCTTGCATAGATTAGATTAGTTTATTATCTTGTCTAATCGATGTTTCCCACTGCTTTTATCGAGTTTTTCTTTCAAACCTCAAAAAGAAAAACTAGCCAGGATTAATTACAGTCTACAACTTCGCTAACCGTTCATCCAGGCCAGTGTCGGTACTTTGAGGGAGGTTTCCCGTGCTTTCGCACGGACCTAATTAGAGTAAACCTCGTTTTCCCAGAGGCGGAGCCCCGTTAACACCTTTCTAGACACCTAATGAGTTAGCTAATTGTAAACTGTAAAACTCTCCTAGGAGCAACTATTGCCCACAGTGGGATCGGGATCCAACCATCACATGGAAGGTATGCAATCTCATTGCAAATTTCAACACTTGAAATTCCCGATGTAATTTTTACCCCTAGTACTTATGACCTTAACTATGGTCAACAAATCATAAGTACCAGTCAAGTTCTACCCGTCATTTCTTGATCAATTAGACCCACCCATATGACCCTTAACTATGGTCAACAAAGTCGTATGAATGTCCTAATTGATCTGCATCATATGCAGTGTAGGAAGACATCACTTAGCTACCGTACACTACGCCTTAACTAAAGTCAACAAACGTAGCACGAATACTAAGTACTCTACTTCCTAAAATGACGGAGGGTTGCGGATGATTTTTAAGAAAATCTTTAACGCTTTGAACTTGATATCGTTGTAGAATCAAACAGTTTTCAAAAGGAGTGGCTTAAGCTCCGCAGTTTTGAAATGTAGCTTTTTCATAAATAGCCGAGTAGTTTTCAAATCCGATTCTACAACATCTTTTTAGGTTTATTTTCTTTACATTAATCACATTAATTTAATCCCATCATTTAAGTCCTTAAGCCAATCACAGAAAAGAAACGAAAATAACACGTACGCTTATGCCATCCGCATTCGCCGCAATGTTCCGTTGTGCACCGTTAGGTTACTTAACTAACGGCATACCGGGACGGGACTAGCGCGGGTGTAAAACATAAGCAACGTCTACTATATATCATATATATAATATGTCATTCGTCTCAGATATCACAGAACACAGGCAGCAGAAACATAGATATAACGTGGGATATCCTAGGACGTCCGTATTTAGTATTTAGCCAGAATAGAAAATACGGATTCCACAGTCGCGATGAATAGCCAAGCCCACACCCTGGACCCCTACGAGAGCGGCAAGTGACCCTCCCAATTCTGGAGTTTAGGAGACCCGGTCTCGACTCCTCGAGATGGCCTCCCACTGAACCCCAGAACCCGGTCACCTGTGCTCCCCTCCTTGGGTCCATCCTAATGCGGAAAAGAAAATAATATACAACACTGGTGACACAACCTCAACCCGGAAGTGCCCCAAATAAAAGAATATTACATTACATTTGAATTTACATGAATGAAAATATAAAACTCTCATCTCACAAAAAAAAACCCGGCTATTCAATCGCGATAATCCTGCACATCATATCTCAGCAACACATAATATCACATATCATCAACGTAAGTAAGTATGCGTACCCCGATTGTCGTTGATGTATAGCAACGAAACCGGCGATATCGTACATACTACACTTACGGTCACAGAAAAGAAAGTGTAAAACTACAATATTTGGAATCCAGATTCTCTTTAGACATCATAAATGCGAAATATCACATATTTCGTATTTCATGCCTAAACTATATGAATTCCACATATTGTATCACATTCCAGACAAACAGACAGTATTAAAGTTTTCGAACGAACGATCAAGTACCCAAGATTCACTAAAGCTCAACACTTGAGCAGGGTTCAAAAATCCGGAGTGTGACACAGTAGTAGCGGTCCAGCCGTAGAAGGGTCAAGCCAACGCCTCACATGTGGCACGCCGTACTGCCCTAAACCCTAAGGTTCAAAGGGCAGTTCGAGACGTTCACATAATCGAGTTAAGGTTTGTTGTCTTCTAGAGGGACCACCGCAAAAAGATTTGCACGTATCTCCAAAACATTTAAACCCCGTGAATAGTGAGCAAATGATACTCGTTCAAACACTTCAATACTTTCTTATTTACCCGGAAAAACTACGAAATGAAAATTCCGATCGAATCGACGAGTCCAAAAATATCTCCAGAATTTTTCAAAACTAAATACAGATTAAAAATACCCAAAAAATTATACAAGCAGATTCAAAAATTACAGTAAAAAAATTATCCAATAATTCATATATACGGCCGCGGAACCGCGGCCTAAGCAAGCTTAGGCCGCGTTTCCGCGGCAAGAATCACTGTTCATTGGAAAATTTTTGTACCGTAATCCTTATTTTTTCCTTCTGTATTTTTTACATATTTTTAATTCTGAAAAATGTCAAATTTTAGAAAATTTCCAGAGAGCACCTTAAAATACCGTATTTCGGTTCGATCGGAGTTTTAACTTCGTAAAAAGGACGCCTAATGTTCTAGGTCGGCTCTGATACCATTGAAAGGTTTGTCTAGCACCCTATAATGAGTTTTGAAGCATCACATGACCCAAAGTTTAAATTTTTATGGTGCTAAACGAACATGCAAAGGAATCGATCCTAGAAAATTAGGGTTTTGAAATATAAAGCGAACTAATGTAGGGTTTCGAGACTACAACCTTTGTAGCTCCCTTTCGCTGGACTCCTTGGTCTCTAGGGTGTTGAATGGAGGTCCTCTTGAAGTCCTCTTGTGTCCACGACGATCCACCATGGAGTTCTCCGTCCAAGCTCGCAACTTCGTAAAACCGAAGAGAACACTCTAAACAAGACGGCTAAGCTTGTGTAGAATGAAGTTGTGGTTAAGGTTCTCACTTCAAAAACCTTTCTTTAAGTGGTATTTACTCACTAGAAAAAACTAGAGAGCAAATGAGAAAGAGGAAGAAGATGGTGGCAATATTTTTCACAAGAGGTAATGAGATAAAAATAACTTATTAGAAGAAAAAGAAATATATCAATATATATTTTATTTCTTCTTACTATGAACCATGGTTAAAGTGATGGAGACATTATTTAACTTGAGTTTTAAATGATAAAGAGAAGGATAACTCAAGTTAAGAGGTAGGTAAGCATGGTTAGGTCAAAGGAAGAATGTAGAAGCTAAAATGATTATCCTTTCCTTTTTCATTTTGTTTTAAAACCAAAATTAAATAATAATCTATAATTTAATCCATGGTGTGAGTCTTATATTGCCACCATTTCCATATGCTAACAACCATGATGGATGGGTGTATGTATGTATGCATGTATGCACATCCACATGTGCATGAAACTAGAATGAAAGAAAGAAACACATGCATGCATGCATACATCCATCAAACCCTAGAAAGGTTTCAAGTGAGAAAACTAATGGTTAGATGATAAATTAACACTTAATTTATCAATCTGGTCATATCTCATACGACCCCACCAAAAGCAGGCCACCCGATCAATGTTCGGTATCATATACGCACATTTTAATCGGGTGCATGCGCATATCGCATACGCGCACCACAACGTTTCGCCTGGACTGGGTAACTCCTTTGTGGGACTCTAAGACTCGTCAATACGCCGGCAGAGGGTGATGATCATATCACGTACCCCCAAACCGCAAGCGGTCAGCTAAACGTAACGGCCACCCGGGTATTGAGCGATCAGAAGAAAACAAGCGAACCTGCTACAACTCCCGTCGAGCCAACCGGCAACACTACCGTACAGTCCGGTCTCTTCGTCAGATATGTTGCATATCGAGCCTAGGGATGGTCACGTCGACCCCAATAACTCAATAAGTCGTGCCGGTGAATGGTCTATAACAGATCGAGAGACTACTGATAACACTTATCAGCAAATCCCAGCAGCCCTGGCCAGGGACTTGCTGTTATAACCAGTCGGGCACAGCACAGCATCAACTCCCAATACCGGGAGAGACGAAACCCCTCCTATCGCTCATCGTCTTCGTGTGTCTCGGGACTGTACCCAACGGCCACCTGTTTGCACGACTTAGTAGAGCCGTGGTAGGGTGGCAATCAAAGTACAATGGGAGAACACACACGACTCCATGATGATCTCGGGTCTACAGACTAACCTGTACCAGTGTCACCTGAGAACTGCTATCCGACGATAGATATAATTCCATATAGGAGTTCTCGGTGAGTCCGTCCAGTGTACCCAGTCACCACTGAGCACCCGTATATGATCTTGATGTCAAACATCGATGAATGTGGGAACATTCATCGCCCATCGTATGGGTCTAGTATCATAACGCTAGTCTACTCTGGTATATCAATGCCCCGTCTCGATATACCTACGACTAGGGACGTTCCAGGATATGCTTATAGACTACAGATGTTCCACTAGTATGATCTCCATCATAATCAGAGTAGTCAAGCCGATATCCTCAGGGCTTTATCAGCATGTATGAATGAATAAAAGCATGATCAAATCAACACGTCAGATAAAGAATAACCAGATAGCATACTATCATCTCGAGCAAGAATGCACACTGAATATATATATACTTGTATAGATACATCCACTATCATATAATGGCCTCTAGGGTATACATATATCCAACAGATGTGCTTATGGATTACCCAGCCCCCACGAGTGTGAGCGCCATCACAACGCTGGTAATCAAGCAAAGATCCTAAGGGCTCTACTAATATGTATATTAGCGATATGCTAAAAGAAACACATGCACATATTAAAGCAGAGACAAACCAAGTAGCATACTACCATTTCGAGCAAGATTGTATATACAACTGTGAATATCCCAAGCTTCCATCAAGTAATATGCATACTAGTATGATACAGTAATGGCCTCTAGGGCATATACACTAACAATCTCCCACTTGCACTAAGGCTATGTACTGGCGTATCGAAGACCTATCATCTCGATCAGCCGTTCGAACTGAGTCTGGGGTAAGGCCTTCGTGAATGGATCTGCAGTGTTATCTTCTGAAGCAACCCTCCGAACCTCGATCTCCTGGCGATCCACGATCTCCCTGATCAGGTGATACCGCCTCAAGATGTGTCTAGATTTCTGATGGGACCTGGGTTCCTTCGCTAAAGCTATAGCCCCGTTGTTGTCGCAATACAGAGGTATTGGATCAACAATGGACGGAACCACCTGAAGTTCTTTCAAGAACTTCCTCATCCAGACAGCTTCTTTTGCGGCATCAGATGCAGCGATGTATTCCGCTTCCATAGTCGAGTCAGCAACGGTTTCCTGTTTGGAGCTTTTCCAACACACCACCCCTCCATTGAGGGTAAAGACAAAACCCGACATGGAATTGGAATCATCCTTGCCACTCTGGAAGCTGGAGTCAGCAAAGGCCTCAATCTGGAGGTCTTTTCCGCCATACACCAAGAACATCTCCTTAGTCCTTCTCAGGTACTTGAGAATGTTCTTTACTGTTATCCAATGTTTCTCCCCAGGGTTTGACTGATACCTGCTTACCACACTCAGTGCATAAGCCACATCTGGTCTGGTACACAACATCGCATACATTATAGAGCCTACCGCAGAAGCGTAAGGTATAATAAACATGCGATCCCTCTCCAAATCAGTCTTGGGAGACATCTCTTTGGAGAGGGTGATCCCGTGACAAGCCGGTAAATTACCGCGCTTGGAATCTTCCATACTGAATCTCTTCAGTATGGTGTCGATGTACCTGGACTGTGAAAGTCCTAAAATCCTCTTGGATCTGTCACGGTAGATCCGAATCCCCAGAATGTATGAGGCATCACCCAGGTCTGTCATGGAGAACCTGTGTGACAAGAACCCCTTGACAGATTGTAGCATAGGAATGTCATTTCCTATTAAGAGAATGTCATCCACGTATAAAACGAGGAATACTACAGTTCTCGCTACAAATCTACAATAGATGCATGGTTCATCTGGATTTTTGATAAAACCAAATTCTTTGACCGTCTCATCAAAACAGATGTTCCAACTCCGCGATGCCTGCTTTAGTCCATAAATAGACTTAAGCAACTTACACACCTTTCCGCTGCTCCTACTCTGAATGAAACCCTCTGGCTGGTCCATATAGACACACTCCTCTAAATGTCCATTTAGAAAAGCGGTTTTTACGTCCATCTGCCAAATCTCATAATCGTGGAAGGCAGCAATGGCAAGAAGGATCCGAATGGATTTCAGCATAGCTACTGGAGAAAAGGTTTCGTCATAGTCCAAACCAGGTCGCTGACGAAAACCCTTTGCAACCAGTCTAGCTTTATAGGTCTCAACCTGTCCATCTACACAAATCTTCCTTTTGAAGATCCACGTGCATCCTACGGGTTTTACCCCATCTGGAGCAATGTCTAACGTCCATACTTTGTTGGTGTACATGGACTCCATTTCGGTCCGCATTGCATCCAGCCATTTTACCGAGTCGACGCTCTGAATGGCTTGCTGGAAGCTAGTAGGCTCATCACAATCTATGATGCAATCGTCTCTATCCCCGTCAATGAGAAAACCGTAGTATCTCTCGGGCGGATGAGACTGCCTACTACTCCTGCGGAGTGGCGTGGGAATGTCCTGATCTTTCGAACCCTCTGGTTCTACTAAGCTTTCAGTAATAGCTCGTGGTTCTGGAATTTCTTCCAGTTCTATTGCGCTCCCACTTATTTCTTTTTCTATGAACTGGTGTTCTAGAAAGTGGGCATGGCGAGAAACAAAAACCTTTTGTTCCTCTTCGCAATAGAAGAAATATCCCTTGGAGTTCTTTGGATATCCCACAAACTTGCACTGTACTGAGCGTGCCTCGAGCTTGTCCGCATGCTGCTTTTTGACAAAAGCTGGACATCCCCATATCTTAATGTGATTAAGATAGGGTTTCTTCCCACACCACATCTGATATGGTGTAGTAGGCACAGTCTTAGTAGGAACTCGGTTCAAAAGGTATGCAGCTGATTCTAGCGCATATCCACAGAACGATCGCGGCAACTCAGCGTTACTCATCATGGACCGTACCATATCCAATAGGGTTCGGTTCCGTCTCTCCGATACACCGTTATGTTGCGGAGTGTATGGAGGAGTAAGCTGAGAGAGAATTCCATTCTCTTTTAAGTAACCCAGGAACTCGGCACTCAAGTATTCACCACCTCGATCAGATCTTAGTGCCTTGATACTTTTGCCTGTTTGTTTTTCTACTTCATTCTTATATTCCTAGAATTTTTCAAAAGCCTCGGATTTATGTTTCATTAAGAAGACATAACCGTACCTTGAAAAGTCATCCGTAAAAGTAATGAAGTAAGAATAACCGCTTCGTGCATGCGTAGACATTGGACCGCACACGTCGCTGTGTACGAGTCCCAAGAGCTCGCTCGCTCTTACTCCGTGTCCAGTGAACGGAGTCTTTGTCATCTTTCCTTTGAGACAGGATTGACAAGTTGCATACGATTGATATTCGAACGGATCCAAATATCCTTCTGCATGTAACTTAGTCAACCTTCTCTCATTGATGTGACCCAGTCTACAATGCCATAAGAAAGTTTTATTGATTTCTGGAGACTTTCTTTTGTGTGTATTCTGGACATTGAAAATATGTGGTTGGTTTAATACGTAAATACCGTTGTTTAATGTACCTGACCCAATCAAAACTTGTTTAAGGTGAATGTTCACTACATTACTTACAAATGCAAATTCATAACCTTCTTTAGATAATAAAGATACAGAAATGATATTACAGGTTGCATTTGGTACAAAATAACAACTACGCAAAACCAAAAAGTGTCCATCTGACATTCCCAGGTCATAGTCCCCCACGGCCTCAGCATCCATGCTAGCTCCGTTTGCAACTCTAAGGGTCATGTCACCTGCTTTCAAAAACCTACGCATTCTCAATACCTGCAAAGAATTACAGATATGAGATCCTGATCCGGTATCCAATACCCAGGATGTAGAGTTTATTGATAGACAGTTTTCAATAACATACACACCTGAAGCTGAAGCCGCAACTTGCTTCAGATCCTGGGTTCTGGCCTTCCAAGCCTTGCAATCCTGTTTCCAGTGTCCACTTTTGTGACAGTTGAAGCATTCTTCCTTCCCCACCAGCTTTCCCGCTACCTTTGTTGCCTTTCTTTTTCCCTTCGTATCCACTTTACCCTCTTGGTTTGGCAGGGGCTTTCTTCTTCTTGCCCTTGGCTTTCGCCCTGGACTTAGAAGAGGAAGATGCTCCTACAAACAAAGTGGATGTCTCCCTACCTTTCTGTAGGGTGCCCTCTGCACTCCTCAGCATGTTGAGGAGCTCTGAAAGTTCAACTTCCTTTTCCTGTAAGTTGAAGTTCAGAATGAACTGGGCGTAAGTGGAAGGAAGGGACTGAAGAATCAAGTCCGTATAGAGCTCATTCTCCAACGTGGTCCCAAGTTCCTCGAGCTCCTCTATGTAGCCAATCATCTTAAGCACGTGTTCCGCTACCGATGATCCGACGGCCAACCTTGCCGAAAACAACTTCTTCGACACTTTGTATCTGGCGATACGAGACTGCTCTCCATACAGTTCTTTTGTATGAAGAAATATGGACTCTAGGTCCATATTCTCGTGCCTCCTCTGATGTTCGTTGTCCATCGAGGCAAGTATGAGGCATTTGGCCTTCGCGCAATCTATTTCCTAGGTCTTACGGATTTCCCTATCCGCGACACTGGTTTTGGGACCTGGGACAGGGGGAGCTTTGGTGGTAAGGAGATACCCCAACTTGTCGTAAGTGGTTGCCATCTTGACATTCCTGAGCCAATCTTTG
This sequence comes from Agapanthus africanus, assembly GCA_030015575.1. Classification (NCBI taxonomy): domain Eukaryota; kingdom Viridiplantae; phylum Streptophyta; class Magnoliopsida; order Asparagales; family Amaryllidaceae; genus Agapanthus; species Agapanthus africanus. The sequence goes on from JASDDO010000016.1 coordinate 410,336,018, forward strand.
TAGTTTGGCCCTGTCAGTATGTTTTTATCTAGTAATAACTTAAGTCCGGTCATCTTGAATGATCGCTGCAATTAGGAGAGAGAAAAGAAACACTTTAGCATGATGCTCTTGCAAGTTTAGAGTGGTTTTTAGTTTGTCTAAACAGGATGGCTCCCACTGTCTCTCGAATCCCTTCTCAAACCGTAAAGAAAGAATTAGTCGGGATCAATCTCACCGTACAATACTTGCTTAACCGTTCAGCCAGGCCAGTGTCGGTACTTCGAGGGAGGTTTTCCAACGCTTTCGCGAAGTTCCTTAATTAAGTAACCTCTTTTCCCTGTGGGCGTAGCCCCGCTAACACCTTTCTAGACACCTACTAGGTTTATAGCATTGATCGTTAAGTGAGAGTTTTCCCGAGGAGTAGCATATACTCACAGTAGGATCGGGATCCAAATATCATCGCGTGATAAAACCGAAGGAATCCTACCAGAATCATCACACTCCAAATGGTATGCAGCGCTAGCAAGTTTCAGTACTTATGAAACTCCCGATGTGGATTTTTGCCCCATGCTCTTATGACCTTGACTTTGGCCAAAATATCATAAGTCACATGTCAATTTCTACCCGTCATTCTCCTGGTTAATTTGGACCCACCCGTACCTACCCTTGACTTTGGCCAAAATGGCAGCACGACTGTCCCAAACCAACACATCTATCTATGCTGCACATGAATACCCAATAGCTACCAATCACTATGTCTTGATTTTGGCCAAAATACATAGCTTGAATACTTTTTGACCATTCATGTGGAATGACGGAGGGCTACGAATGGTTTTGGCGAAACCATGAATGTAGTGAACTTGATATAATCGATGGAACGAGATAGCTTTTAAAAGGAGTGGTTCAAGCTCCGCGTTTAAAGGTTTAGTTTTGAAAAGAACCGAGTGGTTTTCAAAGTGTTCCAATCGACTTTTACTTGGTTTATTTTCTTGCATTAGTTCTTTTAATACGTCCCATCATTTAATCCTACCATTGCAGAAAACAACCAAAATATGACGTACGCTTATGCCATTCGCATTCGCCACGGGGCCCCGTCATCACCCGTTAGGTTACTTAACTAACGACAGAGCGGGGGCTGGGCTAGCGCGGCTGTAAAACATAAGCAACGCCTAAATAGTTATAGTATATAGATATAAAGCAATGATGGACATTACAGATCACAGATGAATACATTGGATATACTAGGAATCCGCAATCCGTTCGAGCCTGCAACGAAAAGCGGATTACACGGTCGCGGTGAATAGCCAATACCCCACCCAAGACCCCTACGGGTGCGGCAATCTACCCGCCAAGTACCCGAAGCGAAGCAACCTCCCTCAATACCGTGAGTAGGCCACTCGGCACTTCGAGATACCCGGTAGTTTGTGCACCCCCTCCATGGGTCTATCCTAGGAGCAAAAACAGTAAAAAGAATTATACAATGACGGCTACAACCCCGACCCGGTTGTGCGGCCATACAAATAATATTACATCAATTTACATGTTACAAGAATTGAAAGAAAAGAAAGCTCTCGTCTCAAAAAACCCCCGGCTATTCACCCGCGACAATCCAACGCATTCATATACACATACCATCATCAAATACAGATCACAGATATGTATAACCCCCACTAATCGACGTATAGCGATTAGCGGACGTTCAATACATATAAACATCACAGATATAACCCTTTAGTCAAAGTGTAGTGAAGTTCGATCAAAAATACGGATTTATAGGCCCCCAAAAGCAAATTTCTTTTCTGGAAAACCTGGGCACAAATAAAACATCTTAAAAATCCCAAAACCATGCCAGAAGAACACTGCACCAAACTCGATCCAGAACAGACTCAAAATGGCCGCGGTTCTGCGGCAATAGGCATGCTTTTGCCGCGGAACCGCCGCGCTTTGAGCGATTCACTGAATCGATTTTGGTGGCTTTCTTCACAAAACCCTGAGATGATTTTTGACGTATGATTTTTTATTTTTAGAGCAGAAAAAATTTCAACAGAAACTTAGGGTTTTGATGTTTTGGTTTTGCGATTTTTCCGATCAAACTTCCATACACTTTACTACCTAGCTAGTTTATGTTTAGTTAGGCTCTGATACCACAGTAAGTCCACGTTGCCCACCCCGGTGCTTGCGGGGAGGCGGAAAACGGAATAAAAATCGGATTTTTATCATGCTAGGCAACATGGACTAACAAAAGAAGGATCTTTGCTAAATAAAACTAGCTAAAAGCTAACTAGAAATTAGCTACATGGAAGAAAGGTTATACCTTGGGCTTTATGTCCTTCTCTCCTTGCTCCTTAGAGTGGAAGAAAGAGATCACCTTGTCGCCTTCTTGAGTCGAAGAAGGATCCACCCGAGAGCCTCAACCTTTGGCTTCAACTCCAAGCTAGAAGCAACTAAAGTGCTAGAAGTGCTAATCCTAGTACCTTAGATCAAGTGTTTCTCAACACATGAGAGGGGAGAGCTTGAGGGAGAGGAAGAACAAGAGAGAGAAAGTATATGATAGAATGAGAGAATAAAATGAACCATTCTCTCATATATGGGTGAATTATGTAAATTGATAATTAGCAAGATAATTGTCATGGCTTAATCAAGACATGACCATTATCATTTCATTTTTAATGCAAATTGCAAGGATCAAAGAGCATCTTTTATATGAAATGATGATGGTCAAAGTGTCAACCTAGGTCAACAAGTCAAGAATGTCAAATGGTCAACAACCCTAACCATGCACAATTATATTAAACTAATTTCAATTAATCATAATACACACATAACCATTAGGGTTAATAAAATGACAATGTTCATTAACCCTAATCAAAGTCCTCTCCCTCTGTCTCAATCAACTGTGCATACGCACCCGTATTCGTGATCCGAGAAACACGAATACAAAGAGATAAAACCAATCCCAAATCATATACTAGGATCTGGCTTAAACCAAAGCCCGCTAGTATAAGCTGTCCGGACAGCAAACGTGCACAAGTGCGCGGATGTGAATGAACCCTGTCGCAAAACCATGCGACCTCTACTCATTTTGCCTAAAGGCGAATAGCTCTCTGTGTGGGACTCTAAAGACTCGACACTACGCTGGCAGTGGGTTTAACCACAGACCGCAAGCGGCACTAGCTGTATGTAACGGTCCCCAGGTAGATGCCGATAAGAAGACTGACGAGGTGACCCCATCTGAACTTCTACTGAGCCTGTATGTGACAGTCTCCGTACAGTCCGGTCTGTTCGTCTGATACACGCATGGCGGGCCTAGGGGGGCGGTGAACGTCAGTCCCCTAATAGCGGTACAAGTCGTGTCGGAGTGTAGCCCAGAACACCCTGAGATAACATTGGAAACCTACCAGTATATCTCGCTTGCCCTGGCCAGGGACTACTTGTGTAATGGCTCTCCTAGACACAGCGCGATGTCAACCCCCAATACCGGGAGAGACGAATCCTGTCTAACCGTCACTGCCTCCAAGTGCTTCGGGACTGCACCCAACTACTACCTGTTTACGCGACTCCTTTGAGCCGTGGTAGGGTAGTAATCAAAGTACAGTGGTAACACACTCGAGGCGAAGTGACAGTGTCAAGTCAGCGGACTAAGCTGTACTCATGTCACCTGGGAACTGATAACTGACGATAGGTATAATACCAACCAACAGTTCCCGACGAGTCCTGTCCAGTGTACTCGTAACCTAACGAGCACCCGCATACTATCTCAAGTACGACGTACTGACGGCTGTGGGACAGACCGTCTCCCACGCTGGGATGAGAAGCGCATACGCTAGTCTACTCCGGAGTATCGATGCCCTGTCTCGATAGTCTAACGACTAGGGACCTGTATAAGGATGTGCTTATGGATTACCCGGCCCCCACGAGTGTGAGCGCCATCACAACGCTGGTAATCAAGCAAAGATCCTAAGGGCTCTACTAATATGTATATAAGCGATATGCTAAAAGAAACACATGCACATATTAAAGCAGAGACAAACCAAGTAGCATACTACCATTTCAAGCAAGATTGTATATACAACTGTGAATATCCCAAGCTTCCATTAAGTAATATACATACTAGTATGATACAGTAATGGTCTCTAGGGCATATACACTAACATCCACTGAGCACCCGTACACCATCTTTGATGTCAAACACCGATGGATATGGGAACATCCATCGCCCATCATATGGGTCAAGACGCGTATTCGCTATTCTACTCTGGTGTATCGATACCCTGTCTCGATACACCCTCGACTAGAAACAATTATAGGATGTACTCATAGACTACCGTGGCCCCACTAGTATGATTTCATCATAGTCCCAGTAGTCGAGTATATATCCTAAGGGCTTTATCAATATGTAAGAGCAAGACAGTAAACTAATACAAGTCAACATGTTAAGACAAAGTGAAACCAAGTAGCATACTATCATGTCGAGCAAGAAAGTCCTCTCTCTATATATATCCAAGCATCCACTATAATATACATCATATGTACAACAATAGTCTCTAGGGCATATATATAACTAACAATTTCTTGAACACATTAAGTTTCACAAACATAGTTTGCTAAACTGATTAGTAGAGAAATTGGGTGTTCGGTAGCACACGAGCTGTGGGTACGCGATACCGCAATAATTGGCCTTAAGTACAAGTGGGAGATTGTTAGATATAGTGCCCTCAAGGCAATTATTGTGATTGCAAATAGGAAATTATGATAATTGAACGAGGACCTATACAGATATAACAATCTTACTCGAGATGATAGTATGCTATCTGATTTGTCTTCTTCGTTGATGAAGCCTATAGGATTGTTGCTTGACGACCAACATTATAATAGCGATTATATATGAGGGAGCTGGGTTGTCTATAAGCACATCCTTAAATGTCCCTAGTCATTGGAGTATCTAGACTGGGCATCGATATTTCGGAATAGACGAGTGTATACGTTTCTAGACCCCGACGAGGGCCGGTGGACGGTCTTATAAGCTATTGGTGTCGTGTCAACTAAGATAGTATACAGGTGCTCAATGGAGGTGAGTATACTGGACGAACTTGCCGAGAACTTCTAAATGGTATTATATCTATCGTTAGATGGAAGTTCTCAGGTGGCATGAGTACAGGTTAGTCCTTTGACCTGAGATCGTCATTTTTCTCGTGTGAGTTCCTAATGTACTTTGATTATTACCCTCCACGGCTTAAAGGAGTCATGCAAAAAGGTTTTAGTTGGGTATAGTCCCGAGCCACATGGAGGCAGTGGTCGATTGTCAGGGATTCGTCTTGAAAGTGTGTCATAGCACCTCTACTAGGTTTCCACATGAATCAACCATGCAACTTTAAAAAATCTAGAGGTCTAAGCTAAACTAACCTAAAATCGAACTTGAGAATTAGGGTTTTTAGCAAGCAAACAAGTTTTATAACTAAGTGAAGAGGGTTACAACCTTTGTAGACCAAGTCCTTCACTTTTATAGCTCCAAGTAGTAGTCCCTAAGCTCCAAGTAGTAGTCCCTAGAACTCTTCTTGGCTCCACTTGAAGAAAGGAACAGACTTGTTTTGTGATCTTCGAAGCCGAAGATGATCTACCTTGAAGCCTCTCTGGGTCAAGCTAACTCTTCACTAATCAAGGTATCAGTGAAGTAAACAACCTAAACTAATGAGCTAGATTAGTGTAGGTTGGTGAAGTAGGAGATTTGGTCTACTTAAAAATATTTTTCTCTTTCTTTTTCCAACTCAAGAAAAACCCTAGTGAGTTTTCATGAGGAAGAAGATGAACTTGTGATGAAAGAATAAACCTCTTGGTTCAAGATAATGTTGTGATGAAAAATATCTAGAGAAAGACAAAGAGAGAGGATGAGTCATAGCTTCTCAATACTTCTATAAGAATCCAAGCCATGACTCATATCTTAATCAATTTGATTTTCCTTTAAATATAAATCATCACAATAATCTTAAACCCTAGGTGCAAGTCTCATACACCCATGTTCTATGTATCATTAACCATGATACAAATTCTAATTATAGACACACACACACATACACATACAATTATATATCAAGAGAAGAAAATTATAAGTGAGCAATAATATTAGTTAATATATAAATATATCAAATATAAATATATATCAAATTATTAAATAAACACTTAATTCAATAATCCGGTTATATCATATATAACCGACTAATATCATATTATATATGTATGCCATATTATCAAATCAACACTTGATTCAATAACCCTGTTATATCACATATAACCGATATTCAATATCAAATCAACACTTGATTCAATAATTCGGTCATATTATATATAATCGGTCAATATCAAATATATATACATATAACAAATCATTAAATCAACACTTGATTCAATAATCTGGTTATATCACATATAACCTAACCGATATCAAATATCACGAGATTAGTACGATATCACATACTCGTATTTAATCAAGCTCCTACACATATCACCATATATGCCCTAGTTTAATTCGCTTGCGCTAAGGAACCTCTGTGTGGGACTCTAAAGACTCGTTAATCTGCCTACAGTAGGTAATGATCACATAAGTTAACCACAAGCCGTCAGCGGTACTAGCTGGACGTAACGGCTACCTAGGTATTGAACGAATAGAATATCAACAAGAAACCTTGTCCAAACTCTCATGAAGCCTATAAGCAACACTTACCATACTGTCCGGTCTCTTCGTCTAGTATATCGCATATCGAGTTTAGGGGTGGAATCGTCAGACCCCGGTAACTTGATAAGTCATGTCGATGTGTAGCCTATAACCTTTCGAGAAACTACTGATAACATTTACCAATAAATCTCATCAGCCCTATCCAGGGACTTGCTGTTATAGCCAATTGAGCATAGCGCAATATCAACTCCCTATACCGGGAGAGACGAAACCCCTCCTATCGCTCACTGCCTCCATATGACTCGGGACTGTACCCAAAATCCACCTATTTACACGACTCCTTTGAGCCGTGGTAAGGAGGAAATCAAAGCACAGTGGGAACAATACAAGACACAATGATGATCTCGGGTCTACAGATTAACCTGTATAAGTGTCACCAGAGAACTGTTATCTGACGATAGGTATGGTACCATCTAGGAGTTCTCTGTGAGTCCTTTTCGATGTACCCATTCTTTAATGAGCACCTGCGTACAATCTTTAATGTTAAACACCAATGGTTGTGGGATCAACCATCGCCCCACACAGGGTCAAGAAACGTACACACTAGTCTACTCTGGAATATCGATGTCCTGTCTTGATACTCTCTCGACTAGGAACTGTTAAAGGATGTGCTTGCGGACTATACAAGCCCCACTAGTATGATCTGCATCATAGTCCTGGTAGTCAATGAAAGTGTGTCTTAGCACTACCACTAGGTTTAGACAAGCATCAGGTATGAAATTTTAAAAAATATAGAGTGCTAAGCTACACTAACCTAGAATCGAACTAGAGAATTAGGGTTTTTAAGCAAGTAAACAAGTTTTACACTAAGTGAATAGGGTTACAACCATTGTAGATCAAGTCCTTCACTTCAATAGCTCCAAGTAGCGATCACTAGAACTCTTCTTGACTCCACTTGAAGAAAGGATCGAGCTTGCAACGTCATCTACGAGGCCGAAGATAATCCATCTTGAAATTTCTTTAACTCAAGCTATCTCTTCACTAATCAAAGAATTAGTGAAACAAACAACCTAATTTTATGGGCTAGATTAGAGTAGCTTGATGAAGTAGGAATGTAGCTCACTTTAGAAATTTTTTTCTCTTTTTCTTTTCCAACTCAATAAATCTAGAGAAGAAGAAGATGAACTTAGGTGAAGAAATATCTCAAATGATTAAGTAGAGAGTTAACCATTGGCTAAAGATAATGGTTGGGTTAGAAAATATCTAGAATAAAACAAAATCAGTAGAATGAGTCATGGCTTCTACATGCTTCCACAAGCATCTAAGCCATGCTCATTTCCCCATCATTTTGATTTTACTCTAAATAAATAATTACCCTAATTATCTTTAGCCTTGGTGTGAGTCTCATACACCTATGTTCTATGTATCATTCACCATGACACAATAGTAAATAATATATATAAATATAAATATAAATATATATATATATATGTATATATCATTATATATATATATATGTATATATCATTATATATATATATATATAAGAGAAGAAATTCATTAGTGAGCTAATATTAGTTAATATATATTAATAAATCAAATATAAATATATATCAAATTATTAAATCAACACTTGATTTAATAATCCGGCTATATCATATATAACCGACTAATATTATTTATATGTATATCAATTTATCAAATCAACACTTGATTCAATAACCCGGTCATATCACATATAACCGACAACATTCAATATACATATAATATATCATCAAATCAACACTTGATTCAACAATCTGGTTATATCACATATAATCTAACCGATATCAAATATCGTGAGATTAGAATACGGTATCACATACTCGTATTTAATCAAGCTCCCGCACATATCACCATATGTGCCCTACTTCGTTTTGCTTGAGCTAGGAAACCTCTGTGTGGGACTCTAAAGAATTGTCAATACACCAGCAATAGGTAATGATCACATCAGTTACCCACAAGCCGTCAGCGTTACTAGCTGGACGTAACAGCTACCCATGTATTGAGCGAATAGAAGATCAACAAGCAAGGTTGTCCAAACTCCCGCAAAGCCTATAAGCAACACTTACCGTACAGTACGGTCTCTTCGTCTGATATGTCGCATATAGAATCTACGGGTGGAATCGTCAGACCCCGGTAACTTGACAAGTTATACCGATGTGTAGCCTATAACCATTCGAGAACTACCGATAACATATATCGGTAAATCTCATCAGCTATGGCCAAGGACTTGCTGTTATAGCCAATCGAGCATAGCATAACATCAACTCCCTATACCAGGAGAGACGAAACCCCTCCTATTCCTCTTTGCCTCCATGTGACTCGGGACTGTACCTAAAATCCACCTGTTTGCATGACTCTATTGAGCCATGATAGGGAGGAAATCAAAGCACAGTGGAAACCACACAAGACTCTATGACGATCTCGGGTCTACAAACTAACCTGTACAAGTGTCACCAGAGAATTGCTATCTGACGATAGGTATGGTACCATCTAAGAGTTCTCAGCGAGTCCTGGTCGGTGTACCCATTCTCTAATGAGCACCTGTGTACAATCTTTGATGTCAAACACCAATGGTTGTGGGATCAACCATCGCCCCTATACAGGTTCAAGAAACGTACACACACTAGTCTACTCTGGAATATCGATACATTATCTCGATACTCTTTTGATTAGGAATGGTTAAAAGGATGTGCTTGCGGACTACACAAGCCCCACTAGTACGATCTGCATCATTGTCCTGGTAGTCAAGCTAACATCCTAAGGGCTTTATCAACATGTATCAGAGAGACAGAATAATATAAGTGTATATGTTAAGACAAAGTTCAACCAGATAGCATACTATCTTGTCGAGCAAGAAAGTCCTCTATATATATGTCCAAGCATCCATTATAATATACAATAATGGCCTCTAGGGCATACATATCACTAACAATCTTCCACTTGCACTAAGTCCAGTTGTTGTGGTATCTCATACCCAACATCCCAAAAAGTCTCTCAAATTGCGTCTGGGGAAGGACTTCGTGAGTGGATCCGCTATGTTGTCCTTCGTGTTAACTCTCCTGATCTCTATCTCCCGATGATCAACTATCTCCCGGATCAGGTGATACCGTCTAAGAATATGTTTAGATCGCTGATGGGACCGGGGTTTCTTGGCCAAAGCCACAGCTCCAATGTTATCACAATACAAAGGTATTGGATGCTCAATGGATGGAACCACACCAAGTTCGGCTATGAACTTCTTCATCTAGACAGCCTCTTTGGCAGCATCGTTGGCAGCGATGTATTCAGACTCCATCATCGAGTCTACCATGGTATCTTACTTGGAACTCTTCCAACATACCGTCCCCCCATTGAGGGTGAAGACAAAACCCGAGACCGACTTACTGTCATCCTTATCACTCTGGAAGCTCGAATCGGTAAAGGACTCCACTTAGAGTTCACCTTTACCATACACCAAGAATATTTATTTAGTCTTTCTCAAGTATTCTTCACAGCTGTCCAGTGATTCTCCCCAAGATCTGATTGATACCTACTTACTACACTAAGCGTGTAAGCTACATCCAGTCTGGTGCATAATATCGCATACATGATAGACCCAACTGCAGAAGTATAGGGTATCCCTTACATTCGAGCGCTCTCCAAATCAGTCTTGGGAGACATCTCTTTGGAGATAGTGATTCCTGAGCAAGCGGGTAAATTACCACACTTAGAATCTTCCATACTAAACCTCTTTAGTATGGTGTCAATGTACCTAGATTGGGACAATCCTAACATCCTTTTAGATCTATCTCTATAGATCTTAATCCCCAGGATGTAGGAAGCATCACCCAGATCTTTCATGGAGAACTTTTGTGAAAAGAAGAGCTTGACCGAGTGTAGCATATAAACATCATTTCCTATCAAGAGTATGTCATCCACGTACAATACGAGGAAGACAACCTTACTCTCTACAACCTTCTTGTATATACTAGGTTCATCTACATTTTTGATGATGTCAAACTCTTTGACTGCCACTTCAAAACAGATGTTCCAGCTCCGCGATGCCTTCTTTAATCCGTAAATTGATTTAAGCAGCTTGCACATCTTTCCGCTGCTCTCACTATCTACGAAGCCCTCGGGCTATGTCATGTAAACGCTCTCTTCTAAATCACCAATTAGAAAAGCGGTCTTGACGTCCACCTGCCAGATTTCATAGTCATGGTATGCAGCAATGGTAAGTAGGGTCATGATGGACTTAAGAATAGCTACTGGAGAAAAGGTTTTATCATAGTCGACACCTGGTCGTTGACGAAAACCTTTTCCTACAAGTCTAGCTTTGAAGGTCTCAACCTTTCCATCTACACCAAATTTCTTCTTAAAGATCCAATGGCTCCCAATGGGTTTTACCTCTTCAGGAGCAACTTCCAAAGTCCATACTTTGTTGGTGTACATGGATTCCATCTCAGATCGCATAGCATCCAGCCATTTCACAGAGTCCCTACCTGTGATGGCCTGCTTGAAACTAGTTGGGTCATCATCTTCCATGATGCAATCCTCACCCCCATCGTCTATAAGAAAACCGTAGTATCTCTCAGGTGGATAAGGAATCCTTAGATCTGCGGAGTTGTTGAGCTTCGTCGGAAACTATCAAATCCTCCGGTTTTACCAAATCATCAGCTGTAGTTTGTGTAGCTGGAACTTCTTCCAGTTCTACCTCGTTACTACTAATTTCTTTCACAAGAAATTCCTTTTCTAAAAAGGTGGCATGTTGAGCAACAAACACCTTTTGTTCCTTACTGTGGTAGAATAGATATCCATGTGAATTATTTGGATTTCCCACAAACTTGCAAAGAACAGATCGTGCCTCGAGTTTGTTCGGATTCTGTTTTTTAACATAGGCCAGACAACCCCATATTTTAACTCGTTTAAGATATGGTCTCTTTTCACTTCATATCTCATATAGTGTTTTAGGCACTGATTTAAATGCAACTTGATTCAATAGGTTTGCAACTGTCTCAAGTGCATAACCCCAAAAGGAAATAGGTAACTCAGCATTACTTATCATAGAGCGCACCATATCTAATAGGGTACGATTCCTCCGCTCCGAAACTCTATTGTGCTGTGGCTTATACAGAGGAGTAAGCTGAGAGAGAATCCTATTCTCTTTTAAATAGTCACGGAATACCGTGCTCAAGTATTCTCCTCCCCGATCAGATTGTAAGACTTTAATAATTTTACCCGTCTTGTTCTCAACTTCGTACTTTTAGTCCTTGAATTTCTCGAAAGCTTCAGATTTTTGTTTCAACAAGAACACATATCCGAATCTTGAGAGATCATCGGTGAATGAAATAAAGTACGAGGAACCATTCCTGGTATGCGTAGATATAGGACCGCATACATCACTATGTATCAGTCCCAAGAGTTCAATAGCTCTTTCTACGTGTCCAGTAAACAGAGTTTTGGTCATCTTACCTTTGAGACATGACTCGTAAGTTTCATAAGATGTAAATTCAAACTGATTCTAATATTCATCTTTATGCAACTTAGCTAGTCTTGTCGCATTGATATGACCAAGTCTACAATGCCATAAGAAGGATTCGTTCATTTCTGAACTTTTCCTCTTGTGTGTGTTCTGTATATTTAGAACTGTAGTTTTGAAAGTCTACCCTAGCACCACCATGAGGTTCTAATGACATCAATCATGCCAAATTCAAATTTTTATAGGTGCTAAGCTAGACTAAACAAGATCTTTAACTAGATTATTAGGGTTTTAGTTTGATAATAACTAAAATGGAGAGAAGGAAAAGATATTATACCCTATAGATCGAGTCCTTCTTTTCTTTAGCTTTGTGTAGTAGTCCAGGCGACTCCATGTTCATACCATAATATTGCATTATTATATTCCCCATTCTTATTCGTTTTATAAATAAACAGGTGCTTTTGACGTATGTCTACTACATATTACAGGTTACAGGTTCTGGGATCTAAAACAGTGAAAATAATGAAAAGACAATGCAAAAGTGAGACTACAAATGATAAATGGTGAAATCTTGATCGCGCCTACATTATGAGGAACAATGAACAACAGTTCACCGAGTATAAAAGCAGCGGCACGAAGAAACAGTAAAAGTCCACTACAATGTTCACTGGAAAGATCTGGAAGAGAACGAGAAACCAATCTGAGAAAAGACCTGCAGAAACAGGAATTAAAAATCATACAGATTGACCGTGGAACCGCGGCCAAACAGGGCATCGGGCCGAGGTTCCGCGGCAGGGTTAAGGAATTAAAGGACTAAAATTTTACCATAAATTGTGTCGGCGCTTGGTAATCTTCCTAGGGGTATTTTGGTAAATGCAGACATGCGGCAATTGTAAACCTAGGGTTTTCTATGTCCTATAAATAGAAGCCTAATTCCTTGTATTAGGTTATGCCTCCTTTCATTAATAAAATTCAGAATTCTTTTTGGAGAGCATCAATCTGTAAGTTCCTAATTTATTTTTCTGTCCTAGGTAATTTCTATTCTTGCCCCTAGGTAATTTTAATTCCTTACCCTAGTTATATAGTTAGATCTTTTATTCTCTGCCCTAGACAAATGTTCTTCAATTCTCTAATGAGTGAGTAGTCTCCTCGCTTGTTAGGGTTAGATTTGGGGAAGATTTGAGAGACGAAGATCTCTCACCCCTTTCTTGCCCGTCATATATTTTAATGGGACTCCATGCATACATGCACACACCGCTCCCTACGACACCCTATCCCTCGAGGTAGCGGTCATACCGTAGTATAAAGGCCCGGTTGAGCGTGTTTTCCATGGAGGTTAGGATAAGGATTGATAAAGGAAGGACAAGAAGCTAGAGGAGGAAACATCTTCCCGAATGGTTCTGATCCCCTCTATTAATAATTACCATAACTCCTAAAAGATCTTAATATGGGTATAGAAAGCGTGAGATTTATTGACTTTCCAAACTTAACCTAAACCTAACCCTAGCAATATTTAGATCTAGATAATCTTAGTATAGGTAGATTTAGTTTTTAGATTTAATAAATCAATCTGGACACCCATCGGAATTAACTCGTTTGAGCGATTAGAAAATTCACAACATCCCTGTGGACCGACCCGTACTCACCGGCTAGCTACCAACCGATGTCGTTCTTGATTGAGGTAATATATTTTTGATCTATAAAATCTCTCTAAATCAAATGGCGCCGTTGCCGGGGATGGCGTAAAATTTCCTTTTTGCAATTTCGGGTTAATATAAAATCAAAAAATTCATAAAATTTGAAAAATCAAAAAAATATAAAAATATATCATCTGTTATTTTTGGGAAGGGTATTTTTGTGAGAATTTTGCAGGATCTACGAACAAATTCGGATCTGGAAATTTATAGAAATCAAAACAGCAAAGAGACGATCCTAACAACAGAAGATTACAACAAACAAGGAGCAGAAAAAATCTGAAGCTCTGAACCGACGCCGCCGCCGCGATTCCGTTGCCGCAACCCTACTCCGACCGTGGAAACGCGGTGCTTCGAAGGAATCAGAACATCCAAAATTTTCTCGGGACTCGACCCTTCCCCTTCACTGCGGAAACGCGGCCGGAACACGTATTTAGCCGCGGAAACGCGGTTGCAAAGTGACGACATCACGAGGAAATTCCTCTGTAAGCTCCTCTGTTCTTGCTATGGAAATCTAGATATATCTTATCTAAAAATCTCCTTCAGGATTCTTTGCGCTTTAAAAATCTTCCCCCTTCCAAATAACAAGTCTTGTGCAGGATTCTTTGCGCCGCGCTTTAAATAAAATTGATTGCAAGTGATCTTTTCTGTTGTGCATACCTTTATCAAAAATATTTTTGCAAAAATTTCCAAATAAAGAGAAAAAGCAAAAAAAAGATTTTTTTTTTAAAAGACTTGCAACTTTTTGTCGCTAAGAAATCTGTGCACCACCTACCTTCTTTCTCTTCTCTTTCTTCTATCATGGGTACCCCACATCACAAATCTCTTGCCGAACTTTGGTATCCCGAACCTAACTTTGCCTCGTACGTCAATTGTTTCGGTCGGTTTAAGGAAGATCCCTCCATGCCCAAAATTTCTTTGAAAGATCAAATAGAAGCGTCTAGAAGAAACAGTTCGACGTTGCAATCCAATTTGTATCAACCATGTCAACGTTCACCACCTTCGTACGTTGATACCACTTTTTCGAGTTCTGTTGTAACTCCTAAGCCGATGTCTATTGCTGAGCACATTGCACAATCTCGTAGTCGATCTTTCACTCCTCTCCACACATCCAGTTATAGGGATCAGCAAGTCCATTCACCTTTTTATCCACATATTGATCCTACTCCTGTCCAACCATCCACTTCCTACCAGTCCTACTCGACTTTCCCACCGTCACTAGACACTGCTTCTACACAGCCTTTTGGGAGTTTCACGTATCCAAACAATTTCGAATCTTTTACCGAAACCCCTTCACAACCCATATCTAGTTAGGAACAGTCGTTGGAAGCTTATATTTCAGCAACAAACAAAATGGTTAGGAATGTGGATGCGTCCATTGCCGCCCTTATGCAACCTAGTGAACCGGCAGCTAGTTTCCAACTAGCTCCAAATTTTCCAATGTATGAGGAGGCGGTTGGACAGAGGGAGAATTGGAGAGGAGCGAGTGAGTTATACACATTCCCAAATCAGACCTACCCATACCCAATTAAATCCCACAACTCCGGTTTTCCATCGATTGTCCCAAATAGTTCACCAGTTGAAAATAAAAACAAGTTGTGTGACTTTGTAGTGCTTGATTTGCCAGATTGTGAGGAATCCCTTTCGAGTGAAACCATACCTAATCCTTTTGATCTTTACACCTCCAATCTAGAACCTGAATTGATAGATATCCATGCTTTTGATGAGGTGTCAGAAAAAATTGATTTTCACTTGATTGAGGATATTGACGCTGGGAATATTTTGGATGATGAACCCGTAAATTTGACTGAAATTTTATCTCCAATTCATCATCCAAAGTCATTATTTTTTACTCCCGAACTTCATACGCGTCTTGATTTTGACGATAATAGCATGGATAAGCTAAATTTTGAGGATAATTATGAGGAAAGTATTGAGGAGAGTATTGAGGATAATATTGAGGTTGGACCATTTTTCTTTGATGCGTCAGATTTTCCAATTCATCCTCCTGAACCTTTAACTGTTATATCACCCTCCCTCCTTTCCATCGTTCCGACCACGCACAAGACCACGCTTGAAGACTGTGAGCTTAAAAAATTTGCCTTTGAATCTGACACAGTTCTCACAGCCGATAACGCTTACGAGTGTTTCACTTTTTCGGACGATGTTGCAGACTCACCGCCCAAGTTTGAGTCCTTTGAATTTTCAGATGAGTTAGTTGATCCATCGGACTCGGTTGCTTATTGTCGTTTTGAACCATTGATGGAATCTTTCCAGTTCGAGACAGTTTACTACGGTGAGAATGAGACTATCCCTAATTCACTTTCTTTTGTCCTTCCTATCGTTCCGACCTTCTAAGAGACCGTTACCCTTTCATCTCCAATACCAAGTTCGACGGACCCTTGTTTTCTTGCGAATCTTGAGGGATTTGACCCCATTTCTCGACGGGTTGATAGATTAGCACAATCGCTTTTAACACATCGGTCATCACAAATTGCGCTAATTTATTCACTCGATTTAAACCCTCAAGATAGTACTACACTTCTTTTTCTTTTCCGCCATTCTTCTCCTCCACCAAGACCGTATACCATTTCTATCTCCACACGGTCTCGTGTGTTTCTCATTTCTTTCCTTTACACCCCATTCTTTCACCAACCCTACCATTACCACGATAAGATTTTTGAATGGTTGGTGCTAACCTTTGGCTTATGTAAGGCCTTGCTTAGTTTGGGGAGGACCTTAGTGTATATATGTATATATATATATATATATATATATATATATATATATATATATATATATTTTTTTTTCTTTTCTAATAAAAAAAATTTCAAAAAAAAAATTATAAATAAATAAACAGGGGAGTGCTGACATTTTGACCCTCTTGGTGCAACATGACAGTGAGGACACTGTCAAGTTTAAGTTTGGGGGTATGCTCGGTAAGTTTTTTTCCTTCGCATTCATATGTACATAGTTTTGCATTTGCATACTTATTTTAAAACCCATAAAAATTGAAAATTTTGAAAAATTATAAAAATCAATGTATTCAATTTTGGCTTGTTTGACTTGAGTTTGACAAATAGGTTAACTGGTTAGGAACAACTAGATCTTAGACTTAGTAAATTAAAAACTATAAAAATAACCTTTCTTAAAGTTTAACGGTAGAAAGTATATGCCTTTGTAGTTTATTTAGAAATATGCAAATTTTGAGTTTACTTCTTGGGCTAAGTCGAAACAAAGGAAAAGTATTGATATTTTTATTAGAGTATAAGTTTAAAAAATAATTCCTAGCTTAAGTCTAGATTCTGAAAATATATACCCTACAAATTGCACAATCACGCACCTTGAAACTTGGAATAGTAGAAGAGACCTTGAAATGCTCTTGTCTAAAGTCCTTAGTACGATGAAAAAATTCAAAAGTGAATAAAGAAAAAAAAATGAACACTGGTTTTTGTGATTACTTAAGGCTAAAAAATAGAAAAATATTTAGCGAGGGTGCTTCATCACCTAGTGCCTTAGATCAACTGGTTTGGGAGTCACTGGTAAAGCCTTGGGTGTTGCAAGACTAGGAATTATGCTTTAATATGCAAACACATCTTGTAATCGGTCGTTGGTACCTCAAGAAGTATTAACGGTCGCATGAAGGATGTGTAAGCAAAATTCATTTAAAAATTCACCAATTAATAAGTGCTTTGGACAACGGACAAGAGTATGATTGTTTGATTTGAATTTCCAAGTGTAGGGGTGATATATACACACACGTAGGGATATGTGATTGGAGTTTAGATGAGAGAAGGGAATGAAGAATAGAACTTGTATCTTTAATAGAGTTGATAAAATTTCCTAAGTGGAGATGGAACCCTAGAAGGAAAACTTAAGAGATGCCGAAAGCTAAGTAAGTTTACGGAACATATATAATCTTAAGTTAAATGATGAGGAAGTGTGAAGAATATGGGTGGATAATTTACGAGTCGAAGATAATAGAATTCCTTGTTAGAAAACCTAATTGGAGAATTAAAGTCGAAAAGCCGAATTGATAGGATTTTGTGGGTAGTATCCGCTGAAAACCCTCAGGAGACAACACTCGTCCTACTAGGGACACCTAGAGGTTTAACGGCTTATTGCACGAGCTCAGTGCAATCGCGAATCCCTGCGAAAGCGAGGTTAGGTTTTTGTCGAGAATAAAAATAAGTTTGCTCGAGAACGAGCAAAAGATAAGATTGGGGGTATTTGTTCATACCATAATATTGCATTATTATATTCCACATTCTTATTCGTTTTATAAATAAACAGGTGCTTTTGACGCATGTCTGCTACATATTACAGGTTACAGGTTCTTGGATCTAAAACAGTGAAAATAATGAAAAACAATGCAAAAGTGAGACTACAAATGATAAATGGTGAAATCTTGATCGCGCCTACATTGTGAGGAACAATGAACAACAGTTCACCGAGTATAAAGGCAGCGGCATGAAGAAACAGTAAAAGTCCACTACAATGTTCACTGGAAAGATCTGGAAGAGAACGAGAAACCAATCTGAGAAAAGACCTGCAGAAACAGGAATTAAAAGTCATACAGAGCCAGCACACCAATTTTCATGACACAACTCCCCAGTTTGATCATGGAACCGCGGCCAAACAGGGCCTCGGGCCGCGGTTCCACGGCAGGGTTAAGGAATTAAAGGACTAAAATTTTACCATAAATTGTGTCGGCGCTTGGTAATCTTCCTAGGGGTATTTTGGTAAATGCAGACATGCGGCAATTGTAAACCTAGGGTTTTCTATGTCCTATAAATAGAAGCCCAATTCCTTTTATTAGGTTATGCCTCCTTTCATTAATAAAATTCAGAATTCTTTTTGGAGAGCATCAATCTATAAGTTCCTAATTTATTTTTCTGCCCTAGGTAATTTCTATTCTTTCCCTAGGTAATTTTAATTCCTTGCCCTAATTAGATAGTTAGATCTTTTATTCTCTTCCCTAAATAAATGTTCTTCAATTTCCTAATGAGTGAGTAGTCTCCTCGCTTGTTAGGGTTAGATTTGGGGAAGCTTTGAGAGACGAAGATCTCTCACCCCTTTCTTGCCTGTCATATATTTTAATAGGACTCCATGCATACATGCACACACCGCTCCCTACGGCACCCTATCCCTCGAGGTAGCGGTGATACCGTAGTATAAAGGCCTGGTTGAGCGTGTTTTCTATGGAGGTTAGGGTAAGGATTGATGAAGGAAGGACAAGAAGCTAGAGGAAGAAATATCTTCCCGAATGGTTCTAATCCCCTCTTTTAATAATTACCATAACTCCTAAAAGATCTTAATATGGGTATAGAAAGCGGTGAGATTTATTGACTTTCCAAACTTAACCTAAACCTAACCCTAGCAAAATTTAGATCTAGATAATCTTAGTATAGGTAGATTTAGTTTTTAGATTTAATAAATCAATCCGAACACCCATCGGAATTAACTCGTTTGAGCGATTAGGAAATTCACAACAATCCCTGTGGACCGACCCATACTCACCGGCTAGCTACCAAGCGACGCCGTTCTTGATTGCGGTAATATATTTTTGATCTATAAAATCTCCCTAAATCACTCCACTAGGCTCCACTTCAAGTTGGATCGAGCTTGCTCTGATGACCTTCATGCCGAAGATTATCTACCCTAAGCTCACTAGTTCAGGCTATCTCTTCACTAACCTATTTGGTGAAGGCAACACACTACACTTGAGTGCTAGTCAAGTGTAGGATGGTGAAGTAGTGGTTTTGGAAGTTCACTAAATATCTCACAGGCTCAATGATTCACATCATATGTTAGGGTTTTGAGCTTGGAGGTGATATGAAGAAAGTGTAGGGATCAAGAGAGCAAGAGCTCAAGAAAATGGCTAAGGCATCCAAAACTCAAGAAGAGTGAATAAAGAATAAGAGAGAGTAAACTCAAATGGCTCACTCTTTCCTACTTATTCAAGTATGGAATAAAATTGCAATAAGAAATTACAACCGTGCTTGAATAGTGAGTCAAGAGTAATATACAAATAATAAAACCCATGCCTTGCCCATTCCACAAATATCTCCACAATTTACACCTCATTTTTCTATTTTCTAAAAATAGAAAAACATGCCATGCTTCATAATATATATATATATCAAATATACATTAACATATATATTAATAAAGCAATTAGTGAGCTAATGATATTAGTTAATACATAATTATATCAAATATAATTTATATCAAATTATTAAACCAACACTTGATTTAATAATCCGGTTATATCATATATGACCGACTAATATCATTTATCTATTTATCACATTATCAAATCAACACTTGATTCGATAATTTGGTTATATCACATATAACCTAACCAATAACAGAAAACTGCCAGATTACAATACGGTATCACATATTCGTATTTAATCAGTTCCATGCATATATCAACATATGTGCCGTATTTCGTTTCTCTTGAACCGGGAAACTTCTGTGTGGGACTCTAAAGACTCGTCAATACGCCAGCAGTAGGTGATGATCACATCAGTCACCTAAAAACCGTCAGCGGTACTAGCTGGACGTAACGGCTAGCCGGGTATTGAACGATATGAAGATCAACAAGCAAGCTTGTCCATACTCTCTATGAAGCCTATCAGAAATACTACCGTATAGTCCGGTCTCTTCTCCTGATATGTCGCATATCATGTCTAGGAGTAGTAAACGTCAGACCCCGGTAATATGATAAGTCATGCCGATGTCTGGCCTATAACGGTTTGAGAAACTACTAATAAGTCTTATCAGTAAATCTCAGCAGCAGCCCTGACCAGGGACTTCCAGTTATAGCCAATCGAGTATAGCGCAACATCAACCCAC
This sequence comes from Agapanthus africanus, assembly GCA_030015575.1. NCBI lineage: Eukaryota > Viridiplantae > Streptophyta > Magnoliopsida > Asparagales > Amaryllidaceae > Agapanthus > Agapanthus africanus. The sequence continues at coordinate 410,356,725 of JASDDO010000016.1, forward strand.
AATACCGGGAGAGACGAAACCCCTCCTATCGCTCATTGCCTCCATGTGACTCGGGACTGTACCCAAAATCCACCTGTTTGGCATGTATCTTTTGAGCGTGGTAGGGAGGAAATCAAAGCACAGTGGGAGCCACACAAGTCTCTATGAAGATCTCGGGTCTACAGACTAACCTGTACCAGTGTCACCAAAGGACTTCTATCTGACGATAGATATACTACCAACTAGGAGTTCTCGGCGAGTCCTTTTTCGGTGTACCCATTCTCTAATAAGCACCTGTGTATAATCTTTGATGTCACACACCAATGGTTGTGGGATCAACCATTGCCCTCTAAGGGACAAGAAACATACACACTAGTCTACTCTGGAATATCGATGCCCTAGTCTCGATATTCCCTCGATTAGGAACTGATTAAAGGATGTACTTTTGGACCACCCTGGCCCGACTAGTATGATCTCATCATAATCTTGGTAATCAACTACATATCCTAAGGGCTTTATCAACATATGAGAGCAAGACAGTAAAGAATACCAGTCAACATGTTAAGATAAAGAGTAACCAGATAGTATATTATCATGTCGAGCAAGAAAGTCCTCTATATATATGTCCAGCATCCACTATAATATACATCAGATGTACAATAATGGCCTTTAGGGCATACATATTCCTAACAATCTCCCACTTGCACTAAGGTCATGTGTTGTAGTATCTCATACCAAACATCCCAAAAAGTCTCTCAAACTGCATCTGGGGAGGGCTTTCGTGAGTGGATCCGCTACGTTGTCCTTCGTGTCAACTCTTCTGACCTCGATCTCCCGGCGATCTACTATCTCCCTTATCAGGTGATACCGCCTAAGAATATGTCTTGATCTCTGATAGGACCTGGGTTCCTTGGCCAAAGCCACAGCTCCATTGTTATCACAATACACAGGTATTGGATGCTCAATGGATGGAACCACACCAAGCTCAGCAATGAACTTCTTCATCCTGACAGCCTCTTTGGCAGCATCATTGGCAACGATGTATTCAGCCTCCATCGTCGAGTCCGCTACGGTGTCTTGCTTAGAACTCTTCTAACACACCACGCCTTCATTGAGGGTAAAGACAAAACCCGAGACCGACTTACTATCGTCCTTATCACTTTGGAAGCTCAAATCGGTAAAGGACTCCACCTGGAGTTCACCGTTACCATATACTAAGAACATTTCTTTACTCCTTCTCAAGTACTTAAGAATGTTCTTCACAGCTGTCCAGTGGTTTTCCCCAGGATCTGATTGACACCTACTCACTACACCTAGTGAGTAAGCTACATCCGGTCTGGTATATAACATTAGCATACATGATAGAGCCTACTGCCGAAGCATAGGGTATCCCTTGTATGCGAACCCTCTCCAAATCTGTCTTGGGAGACTTCTCTTTGGAGAGAGTGATTCGTGAGCAAGCGGGTAAATTACCTCGCTTGGAATCTTCCATACTAAACCTCTTTAGTATGGTGTCTATGTACTTAGATTGGGACAATCCCAACATCCGTTTAGATCTATCTCTATAGATCTTAATCCCCAGGATGTAGAAGGCATCACCCAGATCATTCATGGAGAACTTGTGTGATAAGAAGAACATGACCGAATATAGCATAAGAACATCATTTCCTATCAAGAGTATATCATCCACGTACAATACGAGGAAGACCACCTTACTCTCTACAGCCTTCATATATATACAAGGTTCATCTACATTTTTTATGAAGTCAAACCCTTTGACAGCTTTATCAAAATAGATGTTCGAGCTCCGCGATGCCTGCTTCAATCCGTAGATAGATTTAAGCAGCTTGTACACCTTTCCGCTGCTCCCACTATCTACGAAGCCCTCTGGCTATGTCATGTACACGCTCTCTTCTAAATCACCATTTAGAAATGCGGTCTTGACGTCCATCTGCCAGATTTCGTAGTCATGGTATGTAGCAATGGAAAGTAGGATCCTGATGGACTTAAGCATAGCGACAGGAGAAAAGGACTCATCATAATCGACGCCAGATCGTTGACGAAAACCTTTTGCTACAAGTCTTGCTTTGAAAGTCTTATCTTTTCAATCTACACCAATCTTCTTTTTGAAGATCCACTTGCTGTAACAACCGAGTTCAGCTATACCAATTTTGTTCCGTATTTATTATCTGTGGTATTTTACTGATGTATCGTGTTTGGGTGCGAATGGTAGCTACACTTTTACATTACATTCGACCCGACCCGCTTGCTTGAACTGGCTAATTCATATTCCTAAACTACCCTGTCCTGTTAATTAGACACGTGCATCTCATGTATTCTGCATTTTAAAATTCACCTAGCATCGCATATTTTTTTACATATAACAATTTAAGTCACGTAAAATAATTTAAAAATAAATAACATGGCCTGCATGATACCCCCAACCCTGTGGTTGCGTCCGTGCATCTCGTTTTCGTCCTGTTTAGAGAAACGGACGTGTTTGGATGGCTACGCGCACGTACGTGCGTCCGTTCTTGGGGGTATGCTTTTTCGTTGCATAATCTTTCATTTTAAATTTTGGAACTTGCAAAAAATTTTCGTATTTCAAATCCAAAACTTTGGACCCGACCCAGACGCATTTCTGAAAGATTTTGTATCCCGCCAAATTCTAATTATTTTTTTAAATTTCTTTAAATTCATTCATATATATATTTAACAGCATAAGATTTCTTTTACAGCTAACAAAAATATTTTCTTAACAATTAAAAATCTTTTAATCTTTCCAACTCTTTCCCCATATCTCTTTTCTCCTCAGAGCCAATCAAATCCCTTCTTTATTCTGACGCCGGCCCCACACGTCTCTCTCTCTCCCCCCAAAATCTTTCTCTTCCTCCTTTCTCTCTCTCCCTGAGCGCAACTCTCTCTCTCTTCTTTCTCTCTCCTCTCGCGCCTCTCTCTCTCATCTCGCGTTTACTGTGCATTCCTATAGTCGGGTCACCGCCTCCCCCTTAGTGTCACCTCCCTCCTTCTAATTCTCTACTCCTCTTTCTTTTAACCCGAGCCCCCCACGAGAACCCATGCAACCAAAAACCCTAGCTCCTCAAACTCCAACCAACCGCCGTCAACCCTATCTCCTCATCGCCTCAAACCACCTTCCTCCTTCTCCTTCTTTCTTCTCCATCTCCCTCCTCTTCTTTTTCTTCTAAAACCTTTTCCTGCACACCCTTCGTGCCATCACAGAACCCATCACCGTCGCCTTTCATCGCCGCCGACCATCTCTCATCACCATCGCCATCTCCTTCCTCTCCTCTCCCTTTCCTCTGCACCCTCACTTCACCCTGCACACCAAACCCCGCCATCAAAACCGACCCCAAACCCTAAACCTAAACCCAAACACCAAACCCTCACCACCGGAGCTCCGTTCACCGCCGTTCACACTCCCCTCTGCAACTACAGAACACATCCACAGTAAGTTTCCTCTCATTCTCCCCTTCATCCATTCCTTTCTCCATCCTTTCTTTTCTTTTTTTAATGTGTTTTACTTCTCATTGTTCACTGTTTCTTGGTTTGCCGGAATCCGACCGTGCCGGCAACGATCACGACGACCCAGCAAGCATCTCTGACCCGTGTGATCCCCTTGTGCGTTGTTTGGACTCATTCCGTGTACCGTGAGCACGTCGCGACTTTTCCTGCCGACGCGTAACGTTCCGTATACCACTTCGTGATCTGTCGAGGCAAGTGAAACTTGCTACATGCTATTCATAATATTTTATATTTATTTACATGTTAAACCTATAGATTTAATCCAATGTCTTATGTTACATTTCAACATTCGATGTCCATTTTATCATTTTAGATTCATAACTCGGAACATACCATGTTGCATTTTGATTTACTATACCTAGTACCCATATCCGTATTTCAATCACATAATAATTAGTTACATAGACCATAGTACCCTTTTTAAATAGTTTATCACTGTTCAAACAACCGTTTGCATCCATCTCGTCTAGTATACATGTTATTGCATCCATAGATCACTTGAATATATAATATTATAATATTAACATTCCACATTTGATATATTGTAGTTTAATTAGTATTGGAACTTAACTTTAACCCTAATCATAACTATGCATCTATATGCCTTAATCTGTACCTGATTGCATATCACATTACAATGTTCCTTTTTATTGTTTCAATAGTACCCCATGCTTGTTTTGTATACCCATGCTTATGTTAGTTGATTATGAGCACCCACATGACATTTTGTGCACCCCTGACATGACTTGTTACACCTACTACTTGACACGACATGGTACCGTGCACCTCTCGACATGACATGATACCTATATACTCCCTGACTTGACCTGATGTACCATGGCTTTACCTGTTACTTGATCTTGTGACTAATGCAAACAAACCTGACCTGTTGTCCTTACGGACGTTTCCTGTTGTCTATCCAGATAAACCTGTACCTGCCTGATCCTGTGTTGGCATTAGCTCCAGATTATTTAATACCTGACTTATGCACATATAACTTGGGGGTATGGGGTAATCAATGATGAAATCTGACTTGTAACTCGACATTTCTATACATTTTCTGATCAGTCTTACGGGCTAGGCCAGCCCCGGAGTGATGCTACTAACATCACTCGTCATTACCTACCACCCTTTACTGCCTTGCGGCACGTCTCGGGTTCAGCCTGAGAGTCATAGACCGTGATCCTGGGCACGCACGGGATACTATTGAGTTACATCGATGATTCATTAAATTGGTTTCAAAGACTTGAGAATAGTTAACCAAATAGACCAGTTTAGATTACTCACTGCACACTACCTTTCACTGCCCTGATTTATATTGCTGTTACACCTGCTTTTCCATTTATGATCATACTTGCATGTCTTGTTACCATGTTTATATATTATTGCTTGATGTTATGACGCGCTGACGTCTGGGTTTTGCATGGCCCAGATTCCTTACCTTTGCTGCAGTCTGAGCAGGAGTACTTCAGTCATTAGGCTAAGCAGTGAGGACTCGTTAGTAGTTAGTTCTTTTATTTTCAGTATTTTCATTCCTGATGTGAGCCCGGATTATGGGACATACATTCCGGTTATTCTTGTATTGGATCTTTTGCTTCCGCATTATTTTTATCCTTGACTCATTTTATTTGGCTTATGGACATGTGTTAGATAGTTTATTATTGTTCTTGATATCTCTACAGCCGTAATATGACTGTGGAAGAATATTTCCTATCCACAGGTAGCATGGTTGGCTATGTCACGTGCCCATCTTAGCGTACTCTGGGAAGCGGGGCATGACATGGTTCTTTTGGTATCAGAGCCAGGTTATAGGTTAATCGGATTTGATTATTTTGTAGTTGGGTATTGGACCCAATACACGAATCAGAATACTCGTGATTAGGAAACATGTTCTGCCGCCTCACCGTCTTACCATTCTTGAATCTTAACATCCTCCTGATTCTACTTTTACGATGTGTAAACCTCCTTTGCATATCAACTCGAAAACCTGGTTCCTTGTTTATCTCTAGAACTTAGGCGACTTGGATGGAGTTATGTGATTGTAGCTATGATACCGTGGCATGGTTACAATGCGGTACTCTATTTAAGTAACTTGGAGTTCTAGCTTTGATTCATATCCTTAACCTATATTTTGAATCTGTTATCATGCTAATCCTTTTTGTGCTTTGATTTCAGGAACATAACAGACAAGAGTCTGAAAACGTACCAAAGGCGTGTTGACGAAGCCGCCATGCTTGGAGTAATACGTGGGATGTTGGAGAACCAAAAGCGACAGACCGAGCTGATCCAACAGCAAGCTAAATCTTTTCAGGAAGGTTTGTGGACCGTTCAGCAGTCCGTGAACAATGTGGTGGCTAGACCAGTTGATCGCGTGGGTACCGTGGCGGATTTCAGGAGACTGGGTCCGTCTGTATTTACTGGCCTGGAAGAGCCGTTGCCAGCGGAGCAGTGGCTGGTTGACACGGAGAATTTACTCGTTGCGGCGCAGATCCCAGAAGATAAAAGAGTGGATGTGGTACGCATCCAGTTGGTGGATTACGCCCGTGAATGGTGGCTTGTGGAAGAGACCTGCTTGCCCAAGCCGATCAAGTGGGCGGATTTTTCGAAGAGTTTCTTAGAGAAGTTCTTCTTGCGAACTGCACGGGAGGAAATGGAAGAAAAGTTCGTCAGTTTGAAGCAGAACGGCGCACCTGTAGATGTACATGCGGCTGAGTGGACGCGGCTCAGTAGATTCGCTGGAACTTTGGTTTCCAATGATGTTGATAGGGAAAGGAGGTTCATGCGCAGTTTGGATGTGGACATCCAGAGGCAGATTGTCTCCCTGGGTTTGACCACTTTTTCCCAAGTGCTTACAGCGGCCCGAGAGCAGCAGAGCCTATCTATTAAGACTGGGAGTACACAGCAGCCAACAGTTACAGTAAGGAAGCCAGCATTTGCACCGAACCTAGCACATGGACGCAGAGGTATTCCAGTGGACCGTCGTGGTGTAACACCGATGAAGAAGCATGCTGTTGTTGATCAGAGGAGGACCGTGATTTGTGACTACTGCTATTTACCTGGGCACGTGCAAAAGGAGTGTCGAAGGAAACAGGGACTCTGTTTGGTTTGTGGATCGGCGGATCATACTATCAGCACTTGTCCGTCGAAGCTTCGCACGAAGGATGATGTTCAGAAGCCACCGCAGAAACCGTTTCAGGGACAGAAGCAGCTGACTCAGGGACCCAATCAAGCTCAAGCATTTACCCTGACGGCTGAGAAAGCTAAAGCTTCAGGAGAAGTTGTTTCAGGTATTCTACTTGTTCATGGTTTTCCCGCATTAGCGTTATTTGATTCTGGTGCATCCCATTGTTTTATGTCGTCCAAGTTTATTGCTACACACTTGATTACTTGCACGACCCTATCTAGTTTCTGGGACATACACACTGGGAATGGGAAGATCATATCTAGTAGAGAGTGTAAGGATTGTGCAGTTGTTGTTTGTGGACGGGAGCTTTTTGCAGATTTCTTGGTGATTGATACGGGCAGCTATGAAGTCGTCTTGGGAATGAATTTTCTCGGCACTTTCCATGCTCACATTGATTGTAGGGCAAAGAAAGTAATTTTCCAGATTCCCACACATCCAGAGTTTATCTTCATTGGAGGAAGCAGTTCTGTCGAGCCAGTCGAGTTTAGGGCTAGGCCGACAGCTAATGTTCTTTCGTCGATGGAGGTTGCTCAAGATGAAACGCCAGCTGTTGTTTGAGTTTTCATGGACGTGTTTGAAGATATATCAGGTTTGCCGCCGAAGCGAGACGTGGAGTTCGCGATTGATCTTGTTCCTGGTGCAGCGCCAGTTTCTAAAGCGTACTATCCAATGGCACCAGTGGAGTTGGAAGAAGTTAAGATGCAGGTTACTGAATTACTTGAGAAGGGTTGGATTCGAAGCAGTAACTCGCTTTGGGGAGCTCCAGTTCTTCTAGTAAAGAAGAAAGATGGCATAAGGAGAATGTGCATCGATTATCGAGAATTAAACCGGGTGACTATTAAGAACAAGTACCCGATCCCTCGCATTGGCGAATTATTTGAGCAGCTTAGTGGCGCGAAGGTATTCTCGAAGCTGGATTTGCGATCCGTATATCATCAGGTCCGAGTGAAAATAGAAGATATTTGCAAGACGGCGTTCCGAACTCGGTATGGACATTACGAGTACTTAGTGATACCCTTCGGAGTAACGAATGCACCAGCAATATTCATGGACTTGATGAACCGAATCTTTTCACCATTCTTGGACCAGTTTATTGTGGTGTTCATTGATGATATTCTGGTCTTCTCGAAGAGTATTGAAGAGCATGCAGAACATTTGAAGATCGCACTGCAGACGCTGAGACAAGAAAAATTATATGCAAAGATGAGCAAGTGCGAGTATTGGCTGGAAGAAGTAAAGTTTTTGGGGCATGTCGTGTCTAGTGATGGAATCGCCGTTGATAACCGCCGATTCCGAAGAATGTTGCGGAGATAAGAAGCTTTCTTGGACTCGCCGGGTACTACAGAAGGGTCGTGGAGAACTTTTCTCGTCTGGCGGAGCCGTTGACCAAGCTTACGCGCAAGGAGGTACCATTTGTGTTGACGGATAAGTGTGCGTCTGCTTTTGAGGCATTGAAGCAAAGATTGATAACCGCTCCTATTCTGACCGTGCCAGACAGTTCCGGAGGATTGGTGATTCACAGCGACGCATCTGGAAAAGGATTGGGATGTGTTTTGATGCAGCATGGGAATGTTATAGTGTACGCATCGAGACAGTTGAAGACCCATGAGAAGAATTACCCAACTCATGACTTGGAGCTTGCGGCTGTGATCTTCGCTTTGAAGATTTAGAGACACTATCTTTTGGACGAAAGGGTCGAGGTTTTTACCGATTATAAAAGCTTGAAGTATGTATTCACGCAGAAGGAGCTTAATATGAGGCAGCGCAGATGGCTGACTACGATCTTGATCTTAAGTACCATCCGGGGAAAGTTAATGTCGTGCCGGATGCGCTCAGTCGGTTACCAGCAATTCAGATGTTGACTGCACAGAAAGAACTTATTGAAGACTTTCGAAGATTTGATTTGGAGATTGTGCTACTGCATTCTTCGGGACAGTTGATGCAACTGCAAGTACAGTCGTCGTTGATCGAAAATATTAAAGCAGCGCAGTCACAGGACCCAAGATTGTGGATGTTTTGAGAACAGGTTGAAGCTGGACTTTGAACAGACTTATTGATCCATGAAGATGGTTCGTTGAGATATGGTAGCCATTTGTGTGTGCCAAAGGGAGATATTCGTGAAGAACTTATGAAGGAGGCGCACAGTTCAGCATATTCCGTACACTCAGGAGGCATGAAGATGTACTGAGATATACGACAGCATTTCTGGTAGGAAGGCATGAAATGTGAGATTGCCCGCTTTGTGGCAAAGTGCTTGGTGTGTCAGCAAGTTAAGGCTGAACATCAAATAGGTGCTGGTTTATTGCAACCACTTCCGATTCTTCAGTGGAAGTGGAAACATATAACCATGGATTTCGTGACGGCTCTACCGCGGAATCCAAAAGGCAACAATGCAGTTTGGGTGATTGTTGATCGTTTGACCAAGGCAGCTCATTTCATACCCTTTCGAGTTGGTCAATCAACTGAAACTTTGGCAGAACGGTACATGCAGGAGATTGTAAGATTGCATGGAGTACCGGTGAGCATCGTGTCCGACCGTGACACTCGTTTCTTATCACACTTTTAGAGGAGCTTACAGGAAAATTTGGGGACTCGATTGAAGTTTAGCATAGCTTATCATCCTCAGACAGATAGCCAGTCGGAGAGAACGATCCAAACTCTTGAAGACATGTTAAGAGCTTGCATGTTGGACTTCAAGGGTTCATGGGAGGATCATCTATATTTAGTGGAGTTTTCTTACAACAACAGTTTCCAGGCGACTATTCAGATGGCTCCATTCGAAGCTTTATATGGTTGCAAGTATCGTTCACCTGTTTGTTGGGACGATATCGGTCAACGAAGATTGTTGGGACCAGATTTGGTTTTGCAGACAGTTGAGAAGGTTAACGCTATCCGGAATCATATGAAAGCAGCACAAGATCGACAGAAGAGTTGGGCAGATACGTCGAGAAGACCTCTAGAGTTCGCCGTGGGTGATTTGGTATTCTTGAAGATATCACCGACTAGAGGGGTGATTTGTTTCGGAAGTCGAGGAAAGCTCAGTCCTCGATTCATCGGACCTTTTGAGATTTTGAAGCGTGTTGGTGATGTAGCATATCGATTGGCGTTGCCGCAATCCTTGGCGAATGTTCATGACGTGTTTCACGTATCTCAACTCCGTAAATATGTTCGAGATGAAACGCATGTGTTGGATCCTTCGGAGCTGACCGTCCGAGAAGACCTGACTTTTGAGGAGCGACCAATGTCGATTGTGGATCGAAGAGAAAAGGTTCTTAAGAACAAAGTTATCACTCTTGTACTTGTTTCTTGGGGTAATCGCTCACATGGAGAGTCAACTTGGGAGCGAGAAGATGAAATCCGACAGAAGTTTTCCCATCTATTTTTGTAGTTTGTTGGTCGTTTATCCTTTCTTGTTCTTAGAATTTCGAGGACGAAATTCTTTCTGTAGTTGGATATAATGTAACAACCGAGTTCAGCTATACCAATTTTGTTCCGTATTTATTATCTGTGGTATTTTACTGATGTATCGTGTTTGGGTGCGAATGGTAGCTACACTTTTACATTACATTCGACCCGACCTGCTTGCTTGAACTGGCTAATTCATATTCCTAAACTACCCTGTCCTGTTAATTAGACACGTGCATCTCATGTGTTCTGCATTTTAACATTCACCTAGCATCGCGTATTTTTTTTACATATAACAATTTAAGTCACGTAAAATAATTTAAAAATACATAACATGGCCTGCATGATACCCCTAACCCTGTGGTAGCGTCTGTGCATCTCGTTTTCGTCCCGTTTAGTGAAACGGACGTGTTTGGATGGCTACGCGCACGTACGTGCGTCCGTTCTTGGGGGTATGCTTTTTCGTTGCATGATCTTTCACTTTAAATTTTGGAACTTGCATAAAATTTTCGTATTTCAAATCCAAAATTTTGGACCCGACCCGGACGCATTTCTGAAATATTTTGTATCCCGCTAAATTCTAATTATTTTTTTTAAATTTCTTTAAATTCGTTCATATATATATTTGACAGCATAAGATTTCTTTTACAGCTAACGAAAATATTTTCTTAACAATTAAAAATCTTTTAATCTTTCCACTCTTTCCCCATATCTCTTTTCTCCTCAGAGCCAATAGGATCTCTTCTTTATTCTGACGCCGGCCCCACACGTCTCTCTCTCTCCCTCCAAAATCTTTCTCTTCCTCCTTTCTCTCTCTCCCCGAGCGCAACTCTCTCTCTCTCTTCTTTCTTTCTCCTCTCACGCCTCTCTCTCTCATCTCGTGTTTACTGTGCATTCCTCGAGTCGGGTCACTGCCTCCCCGTAGCGTCACCTCCTTCCTTCTAATTCTCTCCTCCTCTTTCTTTTAACCTGAGCCCCCCACGAGAACCCATGCAACCAAAAACCCTAGCTCCTCAAACTCCAACCAACCGCCGTCAACCCCATCTCCTCGTCACCTCAAACCACCTTCCTCTTTCTCCTTCTTTCTTCTCCATCTCCCTCCTCTTCCTTTTCTTCTAAAACCTTTGCCTGTACACCCTCCGCGCCATCACAGAACCCATCACCGTCGCCTTTCCATCGCCGCCGACCATCTCGCATCGCCATCGCCATCTCCTTCCTCTCCTCTCCCTTTCCTCTGCACCCTCACTTCACCCTGCACACCTAACCCCGCCATCAAAACCGACCCTAAACCTTAAACCTAAACCCAAACACCAAACCCTCACCGCCGGAGCTCCGTTCACCGCCGTTCACACTCCCCTCTGCAACTACAGAACACATCCACAGTAAGCTTCCTCTCATTCTCCCCTTCTTCCATTCCTTTCCCCATTCTTTCTTTTCTTTTTTTTATGTGTTTTATTTCTCATTGTTCACTGTTTCTTGGTTTGCCGGAATCCGACCGTGCCAGCAACGATCACGACGACCCAGCAAGCATCTCTGACCCGTGTGATCCCCTTGTGCGTTGTTTGGACTCATTCCGTGTACCGTGCGCGCGTCGCGACTTTTCCCGCCGACGCATGATGTTCCGTATACCGCTTCGTGATCTGTCGAGGCAAGTGAAACTTGCTACATGCTATTCATAATATTTTATATTTATTTACATGTTAAACCTATAGATTTAATCCAATGTCTCATGTTACATTTTAACATTCGATGTCCATTTTATCATTTTAGATTCATAACTCGGAACATACCATGTTGCATTTTGATTTAATATACCTAGTACCCATATCCGTATTTCAATCACATAATAATTAGTTACATAGCCCATAGTACCCTTTGAAAATAATTTATCACTGTTCAAACAACCGTTTGCATCCATCTCGTCTAGTATACATGTTATTGCATCCATATATCACTTGAATATATAATATTATAATATTAACATTCCACATTTGATATATTGTAGTTTAATTAGTATTGGAACTTAACTTTAACCCTAATCATAACTATGCATCTATATGCCTTAATCTGTACCTGATTGCATATCATATTAAAATGTTCCTTTTTATTGTTCCAATTGTACCCCATGCTTGTTTTGTATACCCATGCTTATGTTAGTTGATTATGAGCACCCACATGACATTTTGTGCACCCCTGACATGACTTGTTACACCTACTACTTGACACGATATGGTACCGTGCACCTCTCGACATGACATGATACTTATATACTCCCTGACTTGACCTGATGTACCATGGCTTTACCTGTTACCTGATCTTGTGAGTAATGCCAACAAACCTGACCTGTTGTCCTTACGACGTTTCCTGTTGTCTATTCAGACAAACCTGTACCTGCCTGATCCTGTGTTGACATTAGCTCCAGATTATTTAATACCTGTCTTGTGCACATATAACTTAGGGGTATGGGGAAATCACTGATGAAATCTGACCTGTAACTCGACTGTTCTATACCTTTTCTGATCATTCTTACGGGCCAGGCCAGCCCCGGAGTGATGCTACTGACATCACTCGTCATTACCTACCACCTTTTACTGCCTTGCGGCACATCTCGGGTTCAGCCCGAGAGTCATAGACCGTGATCCCGGGCACGCACGGGATACTATTGAGTTACATCGATGATTCATTAAATTGGTTTCAAAGACTTGATAATAGTTAACCCAATAGACCAGATTAGATTACTCACTGCACACTACCTTTCACTGCCCTGATTTATATTGCTGTTACACCTGCTTTTCCATTTATGATCATACTTGCATGTCTTGCTACCATGTTTATATATTATTGCTTGATGTTATGACGCGCTGACGTTTGGGTTTTGCATGGCCCAGATTCCTTACCTTTGCTGCAATCCGAGATGGAGTACTTCAGTCAGCAGGCTGAGCAGTGAGGACTTGTTAGTAGTTAGTTCTTTTATTTTCAGTATCTTCATTCCTGATGTGAGCCCGCATTATGGGACATACATTCCAGTTATTCTTGTATTGGATCTTTTGCTTCCGTGCTATTTTTATTCTTGACTCGTTTTATTTGGCTTATAGACATGTGTTAGATAGTTTATTATTGTTCTTGATATCTCTACAGCCGTAATGTGACTGTGAAAGGATATTTCCTATCCACAGGTAGCATGGTTGGCTATGTCACGTGCCCATCTTAGCGTACTCTGGGAAGCGGGGCGTGATACTTGCTCCCGATGGGTTTTACCCCTTCAGGAGAAACTTCCAAAGTCCATACTTTGTTGGTGTACATGGATTCCATCTCGGACCGCATAGCATCCATCCATTTTACAGAGTCTCCACTTGTGATGGCTTGCTCGAAACTAGTCGGGTCATTATCTTCCATGATGCAATCCTCGCTCCCACCGTCTACGAGAAAACCGTAGTATCTCTCAGGTGGATGAGGAACCCTACTAGATCTGCGGAGTGGCTGGGGTTCGTTGGGCTCTATTGGATCCTCCGGTTCCACCAAATCGTCAGTTGTAGTTTATGCTGCTGGAACTTCTTCCAGTTATACCTCATTGCCACTAATTTCTTTCACAAGAAATTCCTTTTCTATAAAGGTGGCATATTGAGAAACAAACACCTTTTGTTCCTCAGAGTGGTAGAAGATATATCCATTAGAATTCTTTGGATATCGTACAAACTTACAAATAACTGACATTGCCTCAAGCTTGTCCGGATTTTTCCTTTTGACATAGGCCGGACAACCCCATATCTTAACCCGTTTATGATGTGGTCTCTTTCCACTTCATATCTCATATGGTGTTTTAAGCACAGATTTTGATGGAACTTGATTCAATAGGTATGCGGCTGTCTCAAGCGCATAACCCCAAAAATAAATAGGCAACTCAGCAGTACTCATCATAAAGCGCACCATATTTAATAGGATGCGATTCCTCCGCTCCAATACTCCGTTGTGCTGTGGCGTATACGGAGAAGTAAGCTGAGAGAGAATCCCATTCTCTTTTAGATAATCATGGAATTCCGTGCTCAAGTACTCTCCTCCCCCCATCTGGTTTTCAACCTTGCACTTATATTCCTTGAATTTCTCAAAACCTTCAAACTTGTATTTCATCAAGAACACATGTACGAACCTTGAGAGATCATCGGTGAATGTGATGAAGTACGAGAAACCATTCCTGGCATGTGTAGACATATGACCGCATACATCACTGTGTATCAGTCCCAAGAGTTCAGTAGCTCTTTCTCCGTGTTCAGTAAACGGAGTTTTGGTCATCTTGCCTTTGAGACATGACTGGCAAGTTTCATAAGATGAAAATTCGAACGGATTCAAATATCCATCTTTATGCAATTTAGCCAGTCTTGTCGCATTGATATGACCTAGTCTACAGTGCCACAAGAAAGCTTCGTTCATTTCTAAACTTTTCCTCTTATTTGTGTTCTGTACGTTAAGAACTGTACTTTGATTAAGAATATATATTCCGTTATATAACGTACCAAATCCAATCAACGCTTGTTTTTGGAAAATGTTCATAAGATTATCCTCTAATGTGAGATTATATCCTTCTTTAGTTAGCAAAGAAACTGATATAATGTTGCACATCATCTTTGGTACGTAGTAACAGTCGTTAAGAATCAATGTGTTACTTGTTGATAATACAAGGTGATATTTGCCAACTGCCTTGGCTGCAACAATTGCATCATTCCCTACTGTTAGGGATTTATCACCCTTTACATGTTCTCTACCTTTCTTTAGCCCATGTAACAAATTACATACGTGGTATCCTGATCCGGTATCCAATACCCAGGACATAGAACAAACTGAGAAACAGTTCTCTGTAACGAACACACCCGAAGAAGATGCATCAACAAGCTGTTTCTTCATACGGGTGGCGCGGGAATCCTAATATTCCCCTATTCCTAAAGAACCAACGTTCCCCAGCTCAGTATAATAAGCGGGTTCGGTCAATACATCCATATTATTATCTTGATTAAGGCGTGATATTGGTTGCTTCCTGGAGAGAGAGAGGGAGAAGGAAATGCATTAGCGTGAGCTCTTTGCAAAATTAGATTGGTTATTATCTTATCTAATCCGGATAGCTCCCACTGTTTTTATCAAATCTTCCTTCAAACCATAAAAGGAAAGATTAGCCGGGATTAATTACACCCTACAGTTTCGCCAATCGTTCGGCCAGGAAGGTATCGGTACTCTGAGGGAGGTTCTTCGTGCTGTCGCACGGACCTAATTAAAATAAATCTCGTTTTCCTAGAGGCATAACCCCATTGACACCTTTCTAGACACCTACCAGATTAGATAATTGTAAAGTGCAAAACTCTCTCAGGTGTAACTCTTACTTGCAGTGGGTATCGGGATCCAACTATCTCATAGAAGGTATGCAATCTCATTGCAAATTTCAACACTTGAAATTCCCGATAATGGTTTTTACCCCTAGCCATTTATGACCATAATAAGGTCAAAAAATCATAAGCGCTAGTCAAGTTCTACTCGTCATTTCTTGATCGAATTAAACCCACCCATACGACCCTTAACAAGGTCAACAAAGCCGTACGAGTACCCTAACTCAATCGTATCATATGCTGGCAGATAAGTACTATTCAGCTACCGCACACTACTCCTTAACAAGGTCAACAAATGCAGCACGAATACTAAATAATACTTATCTGAAATGACGGAAGGCTATGCAGGTTTTTAAGAAAACCCTGAGCGTAATGAACTTGATATCGTTGTAGAATCTAATGATTTTTAAAAGGAGTGTTTTTGAGGCTTTTGCTAGTTTCGCTAAAGAGGTCACTCCCGGTGAAGGGATCTCGGCTCTTTCCTCATCGAATGAGGTGCTGGATATTCATCAAGGAATACAACTATGCAAAGAAAGAACTAGAGAAGCTTATTAAAAACAAAACCGAGTGAGTTGCAGCATTTGCTAGTTTCGCTAAAGAGGTCATTCCCAGTGAAGGGATCTCGGCTCTTTCCTTATCGAATGAGGTGCGGGATATTCATCAAGGAATACCACTATGCAAAGCAAAAACCAGAGCTACCTTTTTTAAAAATTTGATTCTACAAAATCTTACGGTTTCTTTCTTTTCATTAATCTCATTAATGAAGTCCCATCATTTAATGTTTCCTAAACATCACAGAAAAGTGAAACGAAAATAGAACGTACGCTTATGCCATCCGCATTCGCCACTGGGCCCGTCATGCACCGTTAGGTTACATAGCTACCGACAGAGCGGGGGATGGACTAGCACGGGTGCAAAACAAGCAGCGTTTATTATATATCATATATATAATATAACATTCATTTCACGCAGTTATATGATCACATCACAGAATCAAGCAGCAAAAGCAACATATGAAATATTGGATATACTAGGATTTCCGTGTTTTAAATTTAGCCAGTAATGTAAAACACGGATTCCACGGTCGTGAAGAATAGCCAAATCCATATCCCTAGACCCCTACAAGAGCGGCAAGTAACCCTGCCAATTCTAGAGTTAGAAGACCCGGTCTCAACTCCTTGAGATGGTCTCCCACTGGACTCTAGAACCCGGTTACTTGTGCTCTCCTCCTTAGGTCTATCCTAATGCAGAAAAGTAAATAATATACAACAGTGGTGACATCACCCTCAACCCAGAAGTTCCCCAATAAAACAATATTACGTACAAGCTTTACATGAATGAAAATTGAAAAACTCTCATCTCACATAAAACCCAGGCTATTCAATCATGACGATCCAATAAAACATATCAGCGATATATAATATCACATATCATCAACGTAAGTAAATACGCGTATTCCAAATTCCGTTGGCATATAGCAACGAAATTTGGGATACCCCACGTATTACATTTACGGTCGCAGAAAAGAAATGTAAAACTGCAATAATTAGAATCCGTATATCCATAGACATCATAAACCCGGAATATCTCATATTCCGAATTTCATGCCTAACTTTATAAACCCCACATTTTAGTCTCATATCAAAAACCCATTTAAATAATTTAGTCGGGTAATTCAACAAGATTCCTGACTAACCGATCGAATACGCATCGTAAACTATAGTAGATGGCCGCATCCCCGATGCCGTCGACCAAGTGCACTTAGGCTGAACACCGTGGCCGCGAGCACCCGAGTAGGTGCTATTGGCAACGAGGTTCTCCTACAGTCACTTGGTTGGGGCAATGGGGCGAAGCTATCTAGTAAAGTTATTCGGCAAGTATTCGCGTACAATACGTGATTGCGACGGAGTTTCGATCCGAATCGAAACTTCGTGGCAATCGATATACCGAGACTAAAACGTTAGATTTTTAAACACTAACTAGTTTTCACAAAACTAATTAAATGTGGATTCCAACTGCTCCATCCATATCAAACTAAACCCGAAACGTTATTAAATTACGAATACGAAACACTCCGTATTAGCCCCAATTGAACTGTTAACATCACATTCAAACTGGGCTAATCAAACAATACCTGAAACCCCAAAATCTATAGACCGGAACACTAAACAAACACGAGCCAAAATAAAGACCTAAAAACCGGCGAGTCCGGGATTTAGATGATTTTCACCAGGTCAACTTTCAAAATTTGGTCTCGAATTTGTATGGTGTTCTAGTTATGTCAAATGGAACATTCTGCACTTGTTTAAAAAAAGTTTACACATCATTTAAAAATTGACAGAAACTTGGGGTTTCATGTTGCATTTTCGGAGTTTTTTCAATTTCATATTTCTATTAACATCGTCTAATCTTCTAGCTTTGGCTCTGATACGATGAAAGTTTATCCTAGCACAACCATGAGGTTCTAATGACATCAAGCATGCCAAATTCAAATTTTTGTAGGTGCTAAGCTAGTCTAAACAAGATCTTTAGCTAGATTATTAGGGTTTTAGTTTGATGATAACTAAAATAGAGAGAAGGAAAAGATGTTATACCTTATAGATCGAGTCCTTCTCTTCTTTAGCTCCGTGGAGTAGTCCAGGCGACTCCACTAGGCTCCACTTCAAGTTGGATCGGGCTTCCTCCGATGACCTTCGTGCCGAAGATGATTCACCCGAAGCTCACTAGTTCAAGCTATCTCTTCACTAAACTATTTAGTGAAAGCAACACACTACACTTGAGTGCTAGTAAAGTGTAGGATGGTGAAGTAGGGGTTTTGGAAGTTCACTAGAGATCTCACAAGCTCAATGATTCACATCACATGTGAGGGTTTTGAGCTTGGAGGTGAGATGAAGAAAGTGTAGAGATCAAGAGCTCAATAAAATGACTAAGGCATCCAAAACTCAAGAAGAGTGAAGAATGAATGAGAGAGTAAACTCAAATGGCTCACTCTCTCCTCACTTATTCAAGCACGGAATAAAATTGCAATAAGAAATTGCAACCATGCTTGAATAGTGAGTCAAGAGTAATATACAAATAATAAAACCCATGCCTTACCCATTCCACAAATATCTCCATACTTTACACCTCATTTTTCTATTTTCTAAAACTAGAAAAACATGCCAAGCTTCATATAATAATATATATATTTATATATATCAAATATACATTAACATATATATTAATAAAGCAATTAGTGAGCTAATACATAATTATATCAAATATAATTTATATCAAATTATTAAATCAACACTTGATTTAATTATCCGGTTATATCACATATGACCGACTAATATCATTTATTCATTTATCACATTATCAAATCAACACTTGATTCGATAATCTGGTTATATCACATATAATCTAACCAATAACAGATAACTGCCAGATTACAATACGGTATCACATACTCGTATTTAATCAGGCCCACACACATATCAACATATGAGCCCTACTTCGTTTCGCTTGAACCAAGAAACTTCTATGTGGGACTCTAAAGACTCGTCAATACGCTAGCAGTAGGTGATGATCACATCAGTCAGCTACAAGCCGTCAGCGGTACTAGCTGGACGTAACGGCTAACCGGGTATTGAGCGATATGAAGATCAACAAGTAAGCTTGTCCATACTCTCCATAAAGCCTATCAGTAACACTGCCGTACAGTCCGGTCTCTTCGTCTGATATGTCGCATATCATGTCTAGAGGTGGTAAACGTCAGACCCCAGTAAGATGATAAGTCTGTTAGTTGTATGTATGCCCTAGAGGCCAGTATTGTACAGATGATGTATATTATATTGGATGCTTGGACATATATAGAGATGACTTTCTTGCTCGACATGATAGTATGCTATCTGGTTGCTCTTTATCTTAACATGTACACTAGTCTCTTTATACTGTCTTATAGTTACATGTTGGTAAAGCCCTTAGGATTTGTACTTGACTACCTGGACTATGATGCAGATCATACTAGTGGGGACATGGTAGTCCATAAGTACATCCTTCAAGGTCCTTAGTCGTGGGTGTATCGAGACGGGGCATCGGTATACCAGTGTATACAAGCGTATACCCTTCTCGACCCATGTGATGGGCGATGGATGATCCCATATCCATTGGTGTTTGACATCAGAGATGGTATACGGGTGCTCAGTGGAGACTGAGTACACTGGACGGACTCGCCGAGAACTCCCAGATGGTATTATACCTCACGTCAGATGGCAGTTCTCAGGTGACACTTGTACAGGTTAGTCTGTAGACCCGAGATCGTCATAGAGTCTTGTGTGATTCCCACTGTGCTTTGATCTCCACCTTACCACGTCCATGAGGGCGTGCAAAACGGTGGTCTTTGGGCACAGTCCCGAGTCACATGGAGGCAATGAGCGATAGGAGGGGTTTCGTCTCTCCCGGTATTGGGGGTTGATGTTGCGCAGTGCTCGATTGGCCGTAGCAGGGAAGTCCCTGGCCAGGGCTGATCAGAGATTTGCTGGTAAGTGTTACCAGTAGTTTCTCGACCCGTTATGAGCCTCACATCGGCACGACTTATCGGGTTATTGGGGTCTGACGTTTACCACCCCTAGACTTGATATGCGACATATCAGACGAAGAGACCGGACTGTATGGTAAGTGTTACTGGTCGGATTCGCAGGAGTGTGAGCGGGCTAGCTCGTTGATCTTCTGATCGCTCAATACCCGGGTGGCCGTTACGTTTAGCAGACCGCTTGCGGCTTGTGGGTGCTTGATATGATCATCATCTGCTACCGGCGTATTGACGAGTCTTTAGAGTCCTACACAGAGGTTTCCTAGCTCAAGCGAAACGAAATAGGAGTGCATATGAGATATGTGTGGGACCGAGAATAATGCGTGTATGTGATACCGTATTTGATTCTCGCGATTAATGTTTCGATTGGTTGTATGAGATATGACCTAGTTATCGAATCATTGATTCGATAAATCGATGCATTGAATACTAGTCGGTTATGTGCGACATGACCGGATCATTGAATCAAGTGTTGATTTAATGATTTAATGTATAATTATATATTTGATATATTACTTTGCATTAACTAGTATTGGTTCATTTTAAACGGATTTTTCTCACTTGATTTACACATTGTATATGTGATATACTTTTGTGCACATATTTGTATCATGTTTGATGATACTTGATCATATGGTTAAGTGTATAGAATTAAACCATAGTTAACTTGAGATTAGGGTTTTGATTATGCATTTATTCATTTATTTGTTTATTCATTTATTTGGATAAACTTTAAGATGAAAATGGTGGCAATTTTTGTTTCATATTGAAGCTTCATGAAGCTTTGACTTTGCTAACCATTCTTGTCTTCATGCTTAACCCTAACCCACTCAAATGACCATGGTTTATTCTCTACACTTAACCCTAGTTAAAGTTATGATAAGTTTGTATTTTCTTTTCATTTTAAAAGAGAACTTATCATAACTAGCTTCATCATCTTCTTCTTCTAAAAAGAAAAAGCTTGCTACTTTAATGGCAACTTGAGTTCTAGTGAGAGAAATCCAATTCTAAAGTGAACCCACCTCCTATTTCTTCACCCTCTACCTCTTGCCAAGTTGTTTTGGGTGTTTTCTTCACAAGTTTCACAACTTTGTGAAGTCGGAGCTTGAACTAGTGCAACCTCGACGTAGATCGTCTTTGACACGAAGCCGAAGACCTAGCTCGCCCGTTTCTCCGATGAAGCCGACGATTGGGTTCGGGATTCATGATGGACAGCGAGAGGACACCCATGTGGAGCTAAGGAAGTGGAAATCCGGATCTACAAAGGTTGTAGCTTCTCACTTCTAGTTAAAGTGTTAACTAGTTTATAGTTTCGCCTAGAAATCTAGCCGACGATCCGTGTTAGGGTTTCTTGGCACCCATAAAATTTTAAATTGGCATGTTCGATGCCTTGTGAGACCTCTATAGTGTGCCTAGGAACCCTACAGTGGTATCAGAGCCTAGCTAGAGCCTTAGGCGAAGTCTAGACGGAGTTTGAAACCCGGACGAACCGAAAACCCAACCCCAAAATAGCTCTCTGGAAATTTTTCAAATTTGTGGTTTTCTGTCAATTAAAAATGCTTAAAAAATTCAGCAATAAAATCTAAGAATTACTGTGCAAAACGTTTCCAGTGAACAGTACAAGTGCGGCGGAACCGCGGCAGAAGCTAGGCTTCTGCGGCGGTTCCGCGGCTAAATAGTGACGTCAGCCCTTGGTTTTTGCACAGTAATTCCTGATTAATTGTTCTGAGTTTTCTGGGAATTTTAATTTGACTCCAGAGTTGAGTATTCTGGGGTTGTATAGGGAATCGACGATTCGATCGGATTATCGAACTTTGTCTAAGTGTTTTCCGGATAATTTTTTGAATATGTTAAAAAGTTCGACCGGATATAAATACCCAATCTTTCCCCTGCCAAAAATATCCAAGTGTTGGATTATTGTGTGGTTTTAGGACGTTCTGAGTAGTGCAAGTAACGCGATGGTCCCTCTAGAAGACAACAAACCTTAACTCGATTATGTGACCGTCTTGAACTGCCCTTTGAACCTTCGGGTTTGGGGCAGTACGGCGTGCCACATGTGAGGCGTTGGCTTGACCCTTCTACGGCTGGACCGTTGGTACTGAGGCATGAAACGAATGTCTTTGAACCTATTTCATGTGTTGGATGGTTTCGGGAAAACTTGGGTGTTCGAATGTTCGATCGGAAAGTTTAATATATTCTATTTATCTGGAATGGGATACAATAATTGGAATTCACAAACAGTTATGTGATAACTGAATGAATGATATAAATCTAGCGGTTTAGTTTCATTTGATATTGAAAAGAGTTTTCGATAATGAGACTAAAATGCGGGATTTATATCTGTTAGGCATGTGATGTCTAAGTATTTCATTTAATTAGGCATGCGATGTCTAAAGAAGTTGCGGATTCCAATTGTTGTAGTTTTACACTTTCTTTTCTGTGACCGTAAGTGTAATATGTGATATCGCCGGTTTCGTTGCTATATGTCAACGACAATTGGGATGCGCATATTTACTTACGTTGATGACATGTGATGTTATGTGTTGCTGGATATGTTATATTGGATCGTCGTATTCGAATAGCCGGGGTTTTTTTATGTGAGATGAGTGTTTTTCTTTTTATTCATGTAAAAACTTGTATGTAATATTCTTTCATTTGGGGCACTTCCAGGTAGCGGAAGTTGTCACCCTTTGTATATTATTTACTTTTCCGCATTAGGATAGACCCAAGGAGGGGAGCACAAGTAACCGGGTTCTGGGGTCCAGTGGGAGACCAACTCGAGGAGTCGAGTCCGGGTCTCCTAACCCTAGAATTGGCAGGGTTGCTTGCCGCTCTCGTAGGGGTCTAGGGGTGTGGGATTGGCTATTCATCACGACCGTGGAATCCGTGTTTTATACTGGCTCGTATTGAAAACACGGACGTCCTAGTATATCCAATGTTTCATATGTTTCTTCTGCTGCGATATCTGTGATGTGATCATATGATGTTCTGTGATAGATACAGTATATAGTATATATGATATATTATATAGGCGTTACTTATGTTTTGCACCCGCACTAGCCATGTCCTGCTCTGTCGTTAGTTACCTAACCTAACGGTGCACGAGGGGACATCTAGGCGAATGCGGATGGCATAAGTGTACGTCGTATTTATCTGTGATGTTTAGGTGACTTAAATGATGGGACTTCATTAATGTGATTAATGAAAGAAAAGAAACCTAAGATGTTGTAGAATCAAATTTTAAAATAAAACATGTAGCTACAGTTTTTGCTTTGCAAAGCGGTATATATGATATGCCCTGCACCTTATTCGATGAGGAAAGGACCGAGATCCCTTCACCGGGAGTGACTCCTTTAGCAATAACTGGCAGATGCTACACACTCGGTTTGCTCTTGATTGCTTTTGAGTTTTTGCTTTGCACAGTGATATATATGATATATCCCGCACCTCATTCGACGAGGAAAGGGCCGACGATCCCTTCACCGGGAGTGACCCCTTTAGCAAAACTAGAAAAGCCTCAAAATCACTCCATTTCAAAACTCCATTTGATTCTACAACGATATCAAGTTCATTACGCAATAGGTTTTCAGAAAAACCTGTCGTAGCCCTCCGTCATTTCAGATAAGTACTATTTAGTATTCGTGCTGCGGTTGTTTGGCATGCGTTAAGGCGTAGTGTACGGTAGCTAACTAGTATTTATCTGCTTATGCATATGATGCAGATTGGATTAGGGTATTCGCACGGCGTTGTTTGGCATGCGTCAAGGGTCGTGCGGGTGGGTTTAATTCAATCAGGAAATGACGGGTTGAACTTGACTAGCGGACTATGGGTTGTTTGGCATGCGTCAAGGTCATAGCACGCTAGGGGAAAAAGATTATCGGGAATTTCAAGTGTTGAAATTTGCAATGAGATTGCATACCTTCTATGAGATAGTTGGATCCCGATACCCACTGCGAGTAAGAGTTACTCCTGGGAGAGTTTTACACATTACAATTAGCCGATCAAGTAGGTGTCTAGAAAGGTGTTAACGAGGTTACGCCTCTGGGAAAACGAGGTTTACATTAATTAGGTTCGTGCGAAAGCACGGGGGACCTCCCTCAAAGTACCGACACTGGCCTGGCTGAAAGATTGGCGAACTTGTAGTGTGTAATTAATCCCGGCTAGTCTTTCCTTTTAGGGTTGGAAGGAAGATTTGATAAAAAGCAGTGGGAGCCATCCTGATTAGATAAGATAATTAACAATCTAATCTTGCACGAGCTTACGCTAAAGTGTTTTTCTTCTCTCTCTCTCCAGGTAGCGACCATTTCATGCGTTAAACAAGATAATAATATGGATGTATTGACCGAACCCGCATGTTATACTGTGCTGGGGAACGTTGGTTCCGTTCCTTCTTATAAGAGTTATAGGAATGAACAGGAAATAGGGGAATACCAGGATTCCCATGCCACCCGAATGAAGAAAGTACATGTTGATGCATTTTCTTCGGGTGTGTTCGTTACAGAGAACTGTTTCTCCATTTGCTCCACGTCCTGGGTATTAGATACCGGGTCAGGATCCCATATATGTAATCAGTTACATGGGCTTAGGAAAGGTAGAGAACTTGGAGAAGGTGATAAAGACATTAGAGTCGGAAATGGTGCAATTGTTGCAGCTAAGACTGTCGGGGAATATCACCTTACATTACCAACTGGTAATACATTGGTTCTGAACGAATGCTATTACATGCCGAACCTGATATGCAACATTATATCGGTTTCTTTACTGAGTAAAGAGGGATATAATTTTGTATTACAGGATAATGTTATGAACATTTTTCGTAACCAAAAGTTGGTTGGATCAGGCACGTTGTGCAATGGCATTTATGTTCTAAATCAATCAACAGTTCTGAGCATAACAAACACACACAAGAGGAAGAGTTCTGAACTGAACGAATCCTTCTTGTGGCATTGTAGACTGGGTCACATCAATGCGACACGACTGGCTAAGTTGCATAAGGATGGATATTTAAATCCGTTTGAATTTTCATCCTATGACACTTGCCAGTCATGTCTCAAAGGCAAGATGACCAAAGCTCCGTTTACGGGACACGGAGAAAGAGTTACCGAACTCTTGGGACTGATACATAGTGATGTATGCGGTCCCATGTCTACACATGCCAGGGATGGTTCTTCGTACTTCATTACATTCACTGACGATCTCTCTAGATTCGGATATGTGTTCCTGATGAAACACAAATCAGAAGCTTTTGAGAAATTTAGAGAATATAAAAAAGAAGTCGAGAACCAAACCGGAAAAAGTATTAAAATCCTACGATCTGATCGAGGAGGAGAATACTTGAGCAATGAATTCCTGGAATTCCTAAAAGAGAATGGGATTCTCTCTCAGCTTACTCCTCCTTATACACCACAGCACAACGGTGTATCTGAACGGAGAAACCCCACCCTATTAGATATGGTGCGCTCAATGATGAGTACAGCTGAGTTACCTATTTCCTTCTGGGGATATGCGCTTGAGACAGCCATGGACCTATTGAATAGAGTTCCTACCAAATCAGTGCCTACCACTCCATATGAGATATGGAAAGGGAAGAGACCACATCTTAATTATATTAAGATATGGGGTTGTCCAGCCTATGTCAAAAGACAAAATCCGGACAAACTCGAGGCAAGATCTGTCTTATGTAAGTTTGTAGGATATCCCAAAAATTCACAAGGGTATATCTTCTACCACCCCGAGGAACAAAAGGTGTTTGTTTCTCGACATGCCACTTTCTTAGAAAAAAGTTTTCTTATGAAACAGATAAGTGGCATTGAGGTAGAACTGGAAGAGGTTCCAGCGACACAGACTACAACAGAAGATTTGGTTGAACCAGAGGATTCCGTAGTTCCCGATGAACCCCAGCCACTCCGCCGATCTAGTAGGGTTCCTCGCCAACCTGAGAGATACTACGGTTTTCTCATGGATGGAGGGAGCGAGGATTGCATCATGGAGGATGATGACCCAACTAGCTTCGAGCAGGCCATCACGAGTAGGGACTCAGTGAAATGGCTGGATGCTATGCGGTCCGAGATGGAATCCATGTACACCAACAAAGTATGGACTTTGGAAGTTGCTCCTGAAGGGGTAAAACCCATTGGGAGCAAGTGGATCTTCAAGAAGAAACTTGGTGTAGATGGAAAAGTGGAGACTTTCAAAGCTAGACTTGTAGCAAAGGGTTTTCGTCAAAGACCAGGTGTGGACTATGACGAAACCTTTTCTCCAGTGGCTATGCTTAAATCCATCCGGATCATGCTTGCCATTGCTGCCTTTCATGACTACGAAATCTGGCAAATGGATGTTAAGACCGCCTTTCTAAATGGTGATTTAGAAGAGTGCGTGTACATGACTCAGCCAGAGGGCTTCGTAGACAGTGGGAGCAGCGGGAAGGTGTGCAAGCTGCTTAAATCCATTTATGGATTAAAGCAAGCATCGCGGAGTTGGAACATCTGCTTTGATGTCGTTATCAAAGAGTTTGATTTCGTCAAAAATCCAGATGAACCTTGTATCTACAAGAAGGTGGCAGAGAGTAAGGTTGTCTTCCTCGTATTGTACGTGGACGACATACTCTTGATAGGAAATGATATTCCTATGCTGCAAGCGGTCAAGCTCTTCTTATCACAAAGATTCTCAATGAAAGATCTTGGTGATGCCTCCTGTATATTGGGAATTAGGATCTATAGAGATAGATCCAAACGGATTTTGGGATTGTCCCAATCCAGGTACATTGACACCATACTAAAGAGGTTTAGTATGGAAGAGTCCAAGCGTAGGAACTTGCCCACGATCTCTGGAGTCACTCTCTCCAAAGAGATGTCTCCCAAGACTGATTTGGAGAGAGCTCGCATGCAAGGGATACCCTATGCTTCGGCAGTAGGCTCTATCATGTATGCGATGCTATGTACCAGACCCGATGTAGCATACTCACTAAGTGTAGTGAGCAGGTATCAAGCTGATCCTGGAGAGAGTCACTGGACAGCTGTGAAGAGCATTCTCAAGTACTTACGAAGGACTAGAGATATGTTCTTGGTGTATGGTAACGGAGAGCTCCAAGTGGAGTCCTTTACCGATTCGAGCTTCCAGAGTGATAAGGACGACTCTAAGTCGCAGTCGGGCTTTGTCTTTACCCTTTACGGAGGGGCGGTTAGCTGGAAGAGTTCCAAACAGGAAACCGTGGCAGACTCGACGATGGAGGCTGAATACATCGCTGCCAACGATGCTGCTAAAGAGGCTGTCTGGATCAAGAAGTTCATTACTGAACTTGGTGTGGTTCCATCCATTGAGCATCCAATACCTTTGTATTGCGATAACAATAGAGCAGTGGCTTTGGCCAAGGAACCCAGGTCCCATCAGCGATCCAGGCATATTCTGAGGCGGTATCACCTGATCCGGGAGATAGTTGATCGCCGGGAGATCGAGGTCAGGAGGGTTGACACGAAGGACAACACTGCGGATCCACTCACGAAGGCCATTCCCCAGATACAGTTTGAGAGACTCTTCGGGATGCTCGGTATGCGATACTACAGCAGCTGGCCCTAGTGCAAGTGGGAGATAGTTAGTTGTATGTATGCCCTAGAGGCCAGTATTGTACAGATGATGTATATTATATTGGATGCTTGGACATATATAGAGATGACTTTCTTGCTCGACATGATAGTATGCTATCTGGTTGCTCTTTATCTTAACATGTACACTAGTCTCTTTATACTGTCTTATAGTTACATGTTGGTAAAGCCCTTAGGATTTGTACTTGACTACCTGGACTATGATGCAGATCATACTAGTGGGGACATGGTAGTCCATAAGTACATCCTTCAAGGTCCCTAGTCGTGGGTGTATCGAGATGGGGCATCGATATACCAGTGTAGACTAGCGTATACGCTTCTCGACCCATGTGATGGGCGATGGATGATCCCATATCCATTGGTGTTTGACATCAGAGATGGTATACGGGTGCTCAGTGGAGACTGAGTACACTGGACGGACTCGCCGAGAACTTCCAGATGGTATTATACCTCACGTCAGATGGCAGTTCTCAGGTGACACTTGTACAGGTTAGTCTGTAGACCCGAGATCGTCATAGAGTCTTGTGTGATTCCCACTGTGCTTTGATCTCCACCTTACCACGTCCATGAGGGTGTGCAAAACGGTAGTCTTTGGGCACATTCCCGAGTCACATGGAGGCAATGAGCGATAGGAGGGGTTTCGTCTCTCCCGGTATTGGGGGTTGATGTTGCGCAGTGCTCGATTGGCCGTAGCAGGGAAGTCCCTGGCCAGGGCTGATCAGAGATTTGCTGGTAAGTGTTACCAGTAGTTTCTCGACCCGTTATGAGCCTCACATCGGCACGACTTATCGGGTTATTGGGGTCTGACGTTTACCACCCCTAGACTTGATATGCGACATATCAGACGAAGAGACCGGACTGTATGGTAAGTGTTACTGGTCGGATTCACAGGAGTGTGAGCGGGCTAGCTCGTTGATCTTCTGATCGCTCAATACCCGGGTGGCCGTTACGTTTAGCAGACCGCTTGCGGCTTGTGGGTGCTTGATATGATCATCATCTGCTACCGGCGTATTGACGAGTCTTTAGAGTCCTACACAGAGGTTTCCTAGCTCAAGCGAAACGAAATAGGAGTGCATATGAGATATGTGCGGGACCGAGAATAATGCGTGTATGTGATACCGTATTTGATTCTCGCGATTAATGTTTCGATTGGTTGTATGAGATATGACCTAGTTATCGAATCATTGATTCGATAAATCGATGCATTGAATACTAGTCGGTTATGTGCGACATGACCGGATCATTGAATCAAGTGTTGATTTAATGATTTAATGTATAATTATATATTTGATATATTACTTTTCATTAACTAGTATTGGTTCATTTTAAACGGATTTTTCTCACTTGATTTACACATTGTATATGTGATATACTTTTGTGCACATATTTGTATCATGTTTGATGATACTTGATCATATGGTTAAGTGTATAGAATTAAACCATAGTTAACTTGAGATTAGGGTTTTGATTATGCATTTATTCATTTATTTGTTTATTCATTTATTTGGATAAACTTTAAGATGAAAATGGTGGCAATTTTTGTTTCATATTGAAGCTTCATGAAGCTTTGACTTTGCTAACCATTCTTGTCTTCATGCTTAACCCTAACCCACTCAAATGACCATGGTTTATTCTCTACACTTAACCCTAGTTAAAGTTATGATAAGTTTGTATTTTCTTTTCATTTTAAAAGAGAACTTATCATAACTAGCTTCATCATCTTCTTCTTCTAAAAAGAAAAAGCTTGCTACTTTAATGGCAACTTGAGTTCTAGTGAGAGAAATCCAATTCTAAAGTGAACCCACCTCCTATTTCTTCACCCTCTACCTCTTGCTAAGTTGTTTTGGGTGTTTTCTTCACAAGTTTCACAACTTTGTGAAGTCGGAGCTTGAACTAGTGCAACCTCGACGTAGATCGTCTTTGACACGAAGCCGACGACCTAGCTCGCCCGTTTCTCCGATGAAGCCGACGATTGGGTTCGGGATTCATGATGGACAGCGAGAGGACACCCATGTGGAGCTAAGGAAGTGGAAATCCGGATCTACAAAGGTTGTAGCTTCTCACTTCTAGTTAAAGTGTTAACTAGTTTATAGTTTCGCCTAGAAATCTAGCCGACGATCCGTGTTAGGGTTTCTCGGCACCCATAAAATTTTAAATTGGCATGTTCGATGCCTTGTGAGACCTCTATAGTGTTCCTAGGAACCCTACAAAGTCATGCTGATGTCTGGTCTATAACGGTTCGAGAAACTACCGATAACTCTTATCAGTAAATCTCAGCAGCAGCCCTGGCCAAGGACTTCCAGTTATAGCATAGCGCACCATCAACCCCCAATACCGGGAGAGATGAAACCCTTCCTTGTTGGATATGGTGCCCTCAAAGTCAATTATTGGATCGCAGGCACGTGATTGAAATGATTGAGGAGGACCTATACCGGTAGTACAGTCTTACTCGAGATGATAGTATGCTATCGGTTTGCTTTTATCAGTCGTGTACAAGTTTAGGTGACTGATCACTGTTACACGTTGATAGAGCCCTTAGGATCTTGCTTGACTGCCAACAGTATGATGGCGACCATATACGTGAGAGTTGGGTGGTCTATAAGCATATCCTTAATTGTGGTCCCTAGTCGTGGGAGTTTCGAGACAGGGCATCGATTCTCCGGAGTAGACTAGTATATACAGTCGAGACCCCGACGAGGGGCGGTGGCCGGTCTCACAAGCCACTGCTGTCAGATGGATCACTTAAGATGTATATAGGTGCTCATTGGGTTATGAGTACACCGGACAAGACTCGTCGGGAACCTGCTAGTTGGTATTATACCTATCGTCAGATAGAAGTTCCCTGGTGACATGTATACAGGTTAATTCATCGACCTGAGGTCGTTATTTGTCTCGTGTGAGTTCCCACCGTGCTTTGATTTCTACCCTACCACGGCTCAAAGGAGTCATGCAAACAGGTCTTTTTTGGGTACAGTCCCGAGCCACATGGAGGCAAGTGAGTGGATCGGCAGGGGATTCGTCTCTCCCGGTATTGGGGGTGAGATCGCGCTGTGTCTAGGAGAGCCATTACACAAATCCTCGGCCGAGGTAGTAGATTTACTGGTAGGTACTCCAGTAGTATCTCAGGGTGTTCTGGGCTTCACTCCGACACGAGTTATACCGCTATTGGGGGTCTGACGTTTCCAGCCCCCTAGGCCG
This sequence comes from Agapanthus africanus, assembly GCA_030015575.1. Lineage (NCBI taxonomy): Eukaryota > Viridiplantae > Streptophyta > Magnoliopsida > Asparagales > Amaryllidaceae > Agapanthus > Agapanthus africanus. The sequence continues at coordinate 410,387,580 of JASDDO010000016.1, forward strand.
ATATGCGATACTCATAGACGAACGGACCGGACTGTATATATATTGTCACTGTTAGGCTCAGTAGGGTTCCTGGATGAGTTCGCTCATCGGCTTCCCTTGAAGTCAGTACATGGGCAGCCGTTACGCACAGTTAGTGCCGCTGACGGCTTGTGGTTAAACCCACTGCCAGGGTACTGACGAGTCATTAGAGTTCCCCACAGATAGTTTTCCAAGTTCGGGCGAAACGTTGTAGAGGCCGTATGGTTTTATGGCAGGGTTCGGAAAATGCACGTGCGTTTACGCACGTGTCATATTTCGGGCAGATAATACTGGTGGGCTTTGGTTTAAGCCGGATCCGAGTATTATACTATGTAGATATAATATCTTTATCTCAGTTGCATTTGTATTTGGTCGTAATACAAATGCGGGTATGTTTACACTGTTACGGGGTTATCCTGAAATTCGTTTCGGGATCGCTTTTGGAAGTTGCCAGTTTCCAGTTTCCAGTTTTCTATCACCCGTATTAAACATTCGGTTAAATGCAGATTTATCTTTTCTTCATGAGGGTGAGTCATGGTTCTAGAAGGTTCTAGATGTGGTGACTTGGTTTTGGTTCAATGTATGCATTAAATGAATGGTGACTTGGCTTATGACTCATTAGGTTTCATTTAATGTTATGCAAGGTGTTCTATATGACTCATACATTTGTTTTAGTGCTAACGGTCACCTTTTTGGTTCCTACACTCACCCCCTCCTCATATATAGTGGTCGTCCCCCTCTAGAAAAGATTATGGTTGTTGATTGGAAAAAAGTTTATGTATTTGGTTCATGAAAATTAGTATGTCAATTTCTCATTTACCCGATTCAAAAGGCAACTTCATTAACCGTTCGTCCATGGTTTTGGACGAAGAGAGACAAAGTGTTCTACTCATTCTCTACATCAATCTTGGTCATCTCTTTTAGCAAACTTGATGACCGAGTTGCCTCGAGTCAGAGGCGGGAGCCCGTTTAAAGATCCGTTGACGTGGTGCCACCTGGACGAGGAGATCGGAGATCGACGTGACCGGAGCAGCCGCAATAAAGCGTGGGATGATGGTTAAAGACCGAAGGACTCGAATCGTTCGGTATAACATTTCTACCCACTTTGTAGTTTGTTAGTTTAGCAATAATGTCAAATCCGGGTTATAGTATACGATAGTGCCGGATAAAAAGTTTTTGTTCCGCATTTGGCGTCTGTTAGACGGCCGGGGTGCTACCGTAGACTTACAGTGGTATCAGAGCCTCGCCATTAAGCTTTATTAACTTGTGCTAACGTGTTTAAAAGATCGATCGAACGGAATTTCGAAAACTACAATTTTTCTGTTCAAAGTTTCTGTCGATTTTAAATCAAGCCTAAAAATTATTTTGAGCATCACAGAAAATTGTGCGGGCTTTTTGAAGCAAATTGGTGAAATTTGGTCACATGATTCTACAGTACTGCCGCGGATCGGCGGCCCAAACCAGGGTTTGGCCGCGGATCCGCCGCCAGTTTGTAAGAACAGTGAGTCAAATTTCTACAGTGTGTTCTCCATTGAAAATTGTGGTTTCTGGAATATTTCTTTTGGGCCCAGATTTTGTTACTGTACAGCAGATGTATGTGGGGCCCACTTCGGCAAGTTTTGTCGATCGAAATTTTAAACTTGTTAGTTTGCAGTACTTACATTATATCTCCGACCGTGAATGTCATTCGAGCGGTAAATTGCGTCTAATTGCTAGAGTTCTTTTAGACGGATTTGCGAACGTGGCATTCGCGTTGATGTTCTGTGTTGTGCTGTGATATTGCGGATTTGTCGTGGTGGATAGCAGTGTGCAATGGTAGTGCAGTTTGAATTTATTTGTATATTTGATATTGCGGGGCAAGCGTCCAACATGTGGACTGCCGTCACTGCCTGTTTGTATAATATTCTTTTGGGGCACGACCGGGCTGAGGTCGATGTACCCGTTGTACGTATTTTTCATTTCTGTACTAGGTTTTACCCCCCGATGGAGTGCACGGATAGCCGGGTTCTGGAGGGCAACGGGTCCGCATCTTATGGCTTTGAGAGGCAAAGGGGCCTCACTCTAGAATTGGCAGATTATTCGCCGCACTCGTAGGGGGTACAGGTTGACCTAAGGAGGGGTGCCAAAGTTACCAGATTCCGTGAAGTGCAGGGTGGTCCATTCACTATGCTGTAGGGGGCTGCCTCGCTTCAGGTTTTGGCGGGTAACTTGCCGCACCCGTAGGGGTCTAGGTTTCATTGCACAGGCTATCCACACGACCAGGGGAACGTTGGGTTTCAGTAGCGGCTCTGTGAAACCCGGGGATCCCAGATTATCTGTATTGTTCTGTGATTCTTATTACTTTTCTGTAATGTTGCATATTATCACGCCTGAAGCGATTATTATATATTGGTATATATACTATTAGATGTTGTATATGTTTTACACCCGCGCTAGTCCAGTCTCCGCTCTGTCGTTATTTAAGTAACCTAACGGGTGATGACGGGACCCAGTGACGAATGCGGATGGCATATACGTACATTTTATTTTCGTTCTTTTCTGGTGTGATTAATTGATGGGACTGCGTTGATTCTGATCAATGCAATGGAAAACAAACCTGTTTGGCAGTTGTTGGAACAGTTTTAAAAAAATGTTATTACAAAAACGTTTCCTTTTGTTTTGCATCGCGGTATTCAGTTGGAATATCCTACACCTCATTCGACGAGGCAAGGGCCGATATCCCTTCACCGGGAGTGACCCCTTGGGTAGAAGTTTGCGTCAGGGTAATAACTTCACTATAGTCGATTACAAATTGCTTTGCATCGCGGTATTCAGTTGGAATATCCTGCACCTCATTCCACGAAGAAAGAGCCGAGATCCCTTCGCCGGGAGTGATCTCTTTAGCAAAGGTTTTCACCATTATATTTTTATAAAAAGCTATCAGGTTCCTTCAGCGATATCAAGTCATCACGTTAAAGGTTTTTCGCCAAAAACCAGCCGTAGCCCTCCGTCATTTCTTTTGGGTATTCAGTACTATTCAAGCTATGTATTTTTGCCAAAGTCAAGGCATAGTGTTTGATAGCTGCTGGGTATTCATTTGTTGCATAGATAGATGAGTTGGTTTGGGACAGTCGCTCTGCTGATTGGCCAAAGTCAGGGGCATGTGCGGATGGGTTCAAATTGACAAGATAGTGACGGGTAGAACTTGGCATGTGACTTATGACATTTTGATCAAAGCCAAGGTCATAAGAGCATGGGGCAAATATCATATCGGTAGTTTCTAAAGAAACTGAAACTTGCCAAGTATGCGCATACCTTCTGGAGTGTGATAACGTGAGTGGATTCCGTCACGTTATCATGCGATGAGAGTTGGATCCCGATTCCCACTGATGAGTTGGTTTACTCTTCGGGTGATCCCGATTGATTCTTCTTTCAGGTTTGGAGGAGAATTTGACAGTTCAGTAGGAGGTTTCCTGATTAGATAAAGTGATAACCATTCTGATCTAGCTTAGAGTGCACGCAGAGTGTTTCTTTTCTCTCTCTCTCTTTGGCAGCGACCTTTGACTGACCCTAGACTATGACTCAGTGACCAAGTTGACCGAACCTTCTTAAAATACTGGCTTTTGGATTGTCCGAGTTGCATAAGTCATTGCCGCTCCTTCTTTTACCCTTTGCATTTCTCAGAACACCCCGTATTACTACGGACATCCACTTCCATTGGATAGATCCATCGTATGGTTATATACAAACTCGGAAGGACTTCTTCGAGGATGGATCTAGGTTCAGGAGAAATAGAATTGGTTTATTTAGTTGTCTTTTATTATTACCTTCTCTCAGGTTGCGAGGGCTCCTTAGTTTAGGAGAGTACACCTATTACGCTTATTGGATAGTCTTATTCCAAACCATAGGCAGGTGCAGAAAGGTAGGGAATGAAGAAAACCAATTAGCCTAAGTAGGGTGTGCAGAAGGTAATATGTAAAGACAAAATAAAGGGATTAGAAAGAGGGCAAAGTAAATTGCGACTGTTATCATTCACGACCAAACCGCGTACTTCATTGCCTCTCCTATTTCACCTTTGCTTTTTTCCCCAGTTCGGGAGAAATAGAATAAGGTATTATTCAGTTGTCTTTTATCATCACCTTCTCTCAAGTTGCGAGTACTCCTTGGTTTAGGAGGGTACACCTATTATGCTTACTGGATAGTCTTCTTCCAAATCATAGGCTGGTGCCGAACGGTAGGGAAGGAAGAAAACCACTTAGCTTAAAGGGGTGTACAGAAGGTAATGAATAAAGACAAATAAAGGCATTTGGAGAGATGGCAAAGAAATATACGGTTATAGTCATGAATTGGATTATGGAAGAGGCATTACTATGAATACCAGGATAACCCTACGAAACATTTTCATGTTTCAGTGCATTGTTAAAGGAAAACTGTTTTCCCGATTAGATACTTACTCCAGGGTATGTATTTACCAGGTTTCATTCTCATATCTGTATGGTTTTACAGATGATGAGTGGGAGTAAGTTATTGGGAATTAGGTGATCATCCTCATTATATCGGAATTCGTTGTAATTGGTGATATTTGAGGAAATCGCCTGGGTACAGTTTTCAACCTACGACGCACTGGTTTTGAGTTATTCAACTCAGCGGACTTATACAGAGTATTGTATGTTGTCCAGTGTCCATCAGGACAAAGGGGTTGGTCCTCGTACTATGTTCTATTTACTTGTGACTTCTCTAGTTTTTAGACAAGTGTTTCATAGAAATACAAGGTCTAAGTTTTGAGAAGTTGTGGGTATAAGAATAAAGTAGAGAACCAGGTATCGCAAGTATCGGGATTCTTCAAAGAGATCGAAGATGTAGATTCTTGTGATTGGTATTCAGTTGATAGTAATGGTTTTGAGAAACTTGTTTCTTTTTCAGGTTACTCATAATTGGATGTATTCCTAAGTTGAGTAATGCTGATTAGTCTCTCTCCATAAAGTTGATATGCACTGGAGACAGCTGCATGATTTGAATCTGGTTCCAATTAAATAAGTGCCAAAGTTTCTATATTGGATATAGAATGGTTCATACCTTAACGATGTTAAGGTACGGGGAGTTGTCCGGCTTATGATTAAAACCAGACTCTGGATAACTCAAGGCACGTTTCTGTAATGATAGTTTGTGGGTTGGCCCAGGCTATGACGAGGGTTGACTTTCTACCATCTGGAAGATCAATAGTAATATTGTTCTTGACTCACCACAGTTTTAGTAAAATGGATTTTTTCAAAACAGTAGTGGGAGTATGGTAGAACTGGAAGTGATTCCAGAACCGCAAACGATTACGGAAAATTTAATATGACCTATATATTCAATCAGGTTTGACATTCTATTAGCCACTCCGCAGATATGGTGGGTAACCTCAGACACCCGAGAGGTACTCCGGTAGCCTCAAGGACGGTGACAGGGAGGTTCTTATTTACCCAGACTTGACACTACTGTTGTTCCAGGCTATGATACCTGATTGATACGATTTCCGGATGTGTAGTTGGAAAATTATAAAGAAATCATAACCAAAAGTATTTTGACCGCAATCAATAACGGTGTCGGATGTAGCGCGTTAGTAAGTGCGGATTGTCCACAGGGAAAGTGTAATCGTTCGTGTTTCGAATTAAATGAGTCGAAACTTTAAAGAAAAGAAAACAAACAACAATTCATGATTTGTAAATTGAAGTTCAAGAAATAGAAAAATCTAGATCTAAGAAAATATTAAAATCAAGAATTGAGAATTTGATGATTTTCCAAACCAAATATCAAGAATCGAAGTGAGGCTCGTAGGAATCGATCGGATCTATAGATGTGATGAAATCTAGCAATTACGTATTCTTATCCATCGATGAATTGATACTAGATCGATGATGATCGATGAGAATTAGGGATTTCTTGTGAAACTAGGGTTTCATCTTCTATCCCTTGTTCCTTCATCGATATCATTCACATTCTAACCTTTAGTAAATTCAAGAATCGATCGTGGATCCCTAATTTCGAGCGATCACAATCAAGAAAGCATCGCAACGAAACTAGGTCGTCGATTCTTCAATTTGCTAGGGTTTACAAAACTTGTAGGACTTAAGAATCGTTTTAAGATTTATTACATCATCATTCTATTGATCATCTCGACTCCTTTACGAGCGGAGTTTTACTCAAACATCACAACAAGAACCACAATTACTGGTTGAGATCGAATCATGATGCAAGAATTTAAAGAAAGCAAGATTAAAGAATTTCACCTTTTATTTATATCAACAATTCCGTTTACAATTCACTTAAGAACTACAAGAAGAAGAACTCGATCATCGATTTGTCTTCGCTCGTCTCCTTGAGTCGCGGATCGGCTTGGATCACTTGCTCAGTTGAAGATCGGCTCCGCTCCTAAAAGGTTGAAGGCATCTCGTTTGATTTGGTACTCGGGATCTTGAATTTGGATTGGATTTTGAATTAGGTTTTGGCACAAGTTGTGTCACTCAACTTGTGTTAAAAATGGGGGAGATAGAATGAACAACTCTTAACCCTTAGATCTAGGCTCCTTTTTATAGACCTCAAAACCCTAGATCTAGGATTTCAAATTTGAATTTCCCTCCAAAAGTTTGTTAAAGAGAGTCTTCTAGATGAAGTTTGTTAGGCTGAGCCTTCTAGATGAGGCCACGTGGAGTTTCTACAGTGTTCTGGAAGCTTTAGCCGTTAAATAGGACACGTGGAGGAAATTTGAGCCCTTGATGACGTCAAGCCGCCGCGGATCCGCGGCGCAAGCGGGCTCCCACCGCGGAACCGCGGCGCTTTAGAAGCTTCAGGGCTTGAGTCTTCTGTGTTGATTTTGGGCTGACATTTGGGCTTTTTTCTGATATGTTGAGTTTAATATTTCCCTCTAGATTGCTACCAGCTCTCAATTCTTTGAGTTGGCGTAATTTTTGATCAGCACAATGACAATTTTGGCCTTTCTTCTGGATTTTCCTGCACAGACTCCAAAACAAGTGTTGCGCTACACAAGAATGATGCGATGCCATGATAAACACACAATTTCCCTTGAAATGCCGTTTTTAGAGTATAACACATGCAATCTGGTATTTAACAACTATTTTGCTAATATGTGCAATATGAATACCGAACACTTCTAGATGAGTGCAAATGATAGGGAAATTGACGTGTTAAAAATGCAGTATTTTCGACTGATCAAATTCCCCCAAACTTATTTTCGGTCGTCTCGAGCGAACTGTTTTATTAAAAAGAGAAGGAGAAAATAAAGAAAGAGAAAAACTAACTAGCACACTTTCGTAGGCAACACGATTGCACTGAGCACGTGCAACAAGCCTTTAAACCTCTAGGTGTCCCTAGTAGGAGGAGTGTTGTCTCCTGAGGGTTTTCAGCGGATTGCACCCACAAAATCCAATAATAAAAGGAAGATCATGAATATTACATTTAAAGATAAGAATTGTAAAAGAAAAGCTTTGAAAATTAGGGTTTCCAACTATGCTAGTTTTTCGGTTGTCATGAGCCCTATCTTAATAGTCATGAAAAGATGTCAGAAATCACGTCCTCCCTCAATAAAACATCGTCTTATTCTTCATTCCTATCTTTCTTCCAAACATCGATCATATAATCCTGCGTGTGTATAAAGGACATCCCTACATCCGGAGAATTCAAATCAAGCTATCATACTCTTGTCCATCAGCCTCAGTACTTTTTAATTAATGAATATTTCGATGATATTGCTCACACACTTTCATGCGACCGTTAATACTTCTTGAGGTACTAACCGACCGATTATTCATGTGCTTGCTTATTTGGTGTATTTTCCTCGTCTTGCACCACCTAAGGCTTAGCAGTGACTCCCAGACCAGTTGGCCTTAGGGCACTAGGTGAAGAGGCACCCTCGCTATATTTTTTTATTGCTACCTTGGCGATAACAAAACCAGTGTTAATTTTTCTCACCATTTTATATTTTATTCATTTTTTTATTTCCTTCATACTTTGGCTTTTAGACAAGAGCATTTCAAGGTATCCTCTACTATCCCGAGTTTCAAGACGTGTGTAAGTGCGAATAGCAGGGTATCAACGTTCAAAATGTTTGGCTTCCAGAATAGGAACTATTTTTCAGACCTATTTTTATCCTCGGATTAGTGACATCCTTCATCTTACTAATCTTTGGGACAACGGCTCATAACTACTTATTACTAGTTCGTATAAGAAAACTTCTAATTTTCTTGGTTTTCTTAAATTTTTTCAATCTTATGGATGCAATTTTTCACTATCTAATCTTTTATTATCTTATTTATGTACAAAAATATTTTTATCTTTTTGAAATTTTTTTAAATTTTTATAGGTTTTCAAAAATGTTTTGTGCTTATGCAAAGTATGATGCAAATGATGCGAAAATAAGCACAAATCTCCCCCAAACTTGTTTTCAACAGTGTCCTCACTGTTGCCTTCTGCTAAATCTCGAAAAACCTGTAAGCCTGGAAGGAATTTATTAGTGGGGGCAAAATATATAAGTGAAGATACTCCCCCCAAAATTATTTTTGGCTCAAAATTTTGTAAAAATTTTCTTTTCAAGAGCCCGATTATACCCCCCCCCCAAAACTTGAATTAAGCCATGTTATTAGTGGGGGCAAATTTCAACACTTGAAATCCCAATATCAGTTTTTACCCCAAGCGGTTTATGACCTCAACAAGGTCAACAAACCATAAACCGCAAGTCAAGTTCAACCCGTTCATTTCGTGATTGAATTAAACACACCCGCATGACCCTTGACAAAGTCAACAAGGCCACACGACTACCCTAATCGAATCGTATCATATGCGGCAGATAAGCACTAATCAGCTACCGCACACTATGCCTTGACAAGGTCAACAAACGCAACACGAATACTGAATATTACTTATCACGAATACCGAATGTTACTTATCATGAATACCGAATATTACTTATCTGAAATTGATATTGTTGTAGAATAGAGTGATTTGAAAATGAGTGGTTTAAGCTCTGCATTTTAAAATCGAGTAGTTTTCAAAACAAACTGAGTGGGTTGTAGCATTTGCTAGTTTTGCTAAAGAGGTCACTTGATTGAAAGATGAGATTTTGTGATCAAAAAATTGTTAACCGCAATCAAGAACGGCGTCGCTTGGTAGCTAGCCGGTGAGTACGGGTCGGTCCACAGGGATTTTTTGTATTCTCAATTTGTTCTAACGAGTTAATTCCAAACGGTGTTGGATTGATTATCACTAAAAACTAAGGTTGATCTAGACTACGATTAAAATCTTGCTAGGGTTAGATTTAGGTTAAGTTTGGAAAGCCAATATTCCTCACCGCTTTCTATGCCCTAATTATGATCTATGAGGTGTTATGGTAATAATTAAAAAAGTGGATTAGTACCATCGGGAAGAAACTAGGGTTCTTCCTCTAGGTTCTTGTCCTTCCTTTTTTAATTCTTACCCTAACCTCCATGGAAAACATGCATAACCAGTCTTTTAAACTATGGTATCACCGCTACCTCGTGGGATAGGGTGCCATAGTGAGCAGTGTGTGTATGTATGCATGGAGTCCTACAAAAATATGTGATGGGCAAGAAAGGGATGAGAGATTTTCATCTCTCAAACCTCTCCTATTCCTAACCCTAACAAGTGAGGAACTACTCACTCAATAGGGAATTTATTAAAAGAAACATTTTTTTATCTACGGCAAATAATTAAAAGTCCTAGACTAATTAACTAAGGCAGATAATAAAAATTCTATACTATGGCAGAAAAGAAATTACCTAGGGCATGGAAATGAAAAACTACTTATTTTATTTGATGCTCTCTTCATACATAGAATTCTAAATTTTTGATCAATGAAAAGAGGCATACCTCAAAAAGAGGTTTAGGGTTTCTATTTATAGATCATAGAAACCCTAGGTTTACATTCGATTCACATCTGCATTTACAAATATGCCATAAACAAGCCTAGTCAACGCACGTCATCCACCGTCAAAGTTCACATCGACACGGGCTCATCATGGCCATGGAACCGTGGCCAAGAGCCATGTTTGGTCGCAGATCCGCGGCCATATAGGGGGCTTGTTGTCTGATTTCTTCTGTGCTGCTTCTGGTTGCATTTGGCTTCCTGTTTCTTCACTTGGTTTCTCAGATTGTCGTCTGGTTTTCTTCCAGTTTTCCACAGTGCATAATATCGTGGACTTTTACCGTTTGCTTCGTGTCGAAGTCTTGAACTTTTCCCTGCCTTTGTACTTTGTGAAATTGTCTATTGATCTTCATTTATTCTTCAAACTATAGGCATGATCAAGATTTTTCCATTTGTTGGTCGTAGTCTCACTTTTGTATCGTCTTTTCATCATTTTCACTGTTTTGTTCCGAGAATCTGTAACCTGCAACTATGTAGCAGACATGGATCAAAAGCACCTGTTTATTTGTAAAATGAATGAGAATAGGGAATATAATAATGCAAAATTATGTTATGAACAAATACCCCCAAACTTATCTTTTGCTCGTCCTCGAGCGAAACTAGGTTATTCTCGAAAAAGCCTAACCTCACTTTCGCATGGAAACACGATTGCACTAAGCTCGTGCAACAAGCCGTTAAACCTCTAGGTGTCCCTAGTAGGAGGAGTGTTGTCTCCTGAGAGTTTTCAGTGGATACTACCCACAAAATCCTATCAATTCAGCCTATTGACTTTTATTCTCCAATTCGGTTTTCTAACAAGAAATTCTATTATCTTCGACTCAGAAATTATCAACCCATATTTTTCACGCTTCCTGATTATTTAACTTAAGATTATATATGTTCTTGTAAATTTACTTAGCTTTTAGCATCTTTTAAATTTTCCTTCTAAGCTTCCATCTCAACTTAGGTATTTTTATCATCTCTACTAAAGATATAAGTCCTATTTTTCATTCCTATCTCTCATCTAATCCTTAATCATATACCCCTACGTGTGTGTATGTATCACCCCTACACTTGGAAATTCAATTCAAGCTCTTATACCCTTGTCCATCGTTCAAAGTACTTTTAGTTGGTGAATTTTTAGATGAAATTGCTCACACATTCTTCATACGACCGTTAATACTTTTTAAGGTACCAACGACCGATTACAAAATGTGTTCGCACATTAAGGCGTAATTCCTAGTCCTGTAACACCTAAGACTTTAGCAGTAACTCCCAAACCAATTGATCTAAGGCACTAGGTGATAAAGCACCCTTGCTAAATATTTTTTTCTATTTATGCAGCCTTAAGTAATTACAAAAACCAGTGTTCATTTTTTTTCTCTTTTATTCACACATGTATTTTTATTTTATTTTCCTTCATACTAAGGACTTTAGACAAGAGCATTTCAAGGTCTCTGCTACTATTCCAAGTTCCAAGGTTCGTGTTTGTGCAAGTTGTAGGGTATATATTTTCAGAATTTAGACTTAAGCTTAGGAGTTATTTTTCAGACTTACACTTTAATAAAAATGTCAATACTCTTCCCTGATTTTGACTTGGCCCAAGAAGTGAACTCAAAATTTGCCTATTTCTAAGTAAACTACTAAGACATATATTTTCTACCGTTAAATTTTAAGAAAGGTTATTTTTAGGGTTTTTAATTTACTAAGTCTAAGATCTAGTTTTTCCTAACTAGTTAACCGTCTTGTCAAACTTAAGTTAATTATGGCCAAAATTGAATTTTTCAATTTTTATAAATTTTAATTTTTTTTAATTTTTTATGGGTTTTAAAAATAAGTATGCAAATGCAAAAATATACATATGAATGCGAAGGAAGAAAGCTTACCGAGCACACCCCCAAACTTAAACTTGACAGTGTCCTCACTGTCAGGCTACACCAAGAGGGTCAAAATGGCCGGTATTCCCCTGTTTATTTTTTTTATTGTTAACAGAAAAAACAAAACAAAATATATATACAAAAATGCCCCCTCCCAAACTTAAGTGAGACGGTATTTCCACTGTTTAAACGTTAAAGTTCAGAGTTAGGGAGGAGAAAAACACGGTGTCAAGCTATACAAGGCCTTACACAGGCCAAAGGTTAGCACCAACCATTCAAAAAATTTATCGTTATAATGGTATAGTTGGTGATAGAATGGAGTGTAGAGAAAAGAAATGAGAAGCACACGAGACCGTATGGGAAGAAAAATGGAATATGGTCTCTGTATATTAGGAGAAGAAAGGCGGAAAAGAGAAAGAAGTGTAGTACGAACTTGAGGGTGTAAATTGAGTGAATAAATTAGCACAAATTGTGATGACCGATGTGTTATAAGCAATTGTGCTTATTTATCAACTCGTCGAGAAATAGGGTCAAATCCCTCAAGATTCGCGAGAAAACATGGGTACATTGAACTTGGTAAACCATCCATTGAAAATGGAAGCGTGACGGCTTCTTGTGCGGTTGAAACGATGGATTCCATCAATGGTTCGAAATGACTTGGCTTGATTTCGAGTTTCAGAGGTGAAACAATTGAAGATAAAATTGGTGAAACTGTCTCGAACTCGAAGGATTCCATCAATGGTTCGAAATCACTGTAAGCAACCGATTCAGATGGTTCAGCTGACTCATCCGAAAATTCAAAGGACTCACACTCGTAATCATTATCGGTTGTGCAAACTGTGTCAGATTTAAGGAGGAACGCACTAGTGGCGTCAAAACTGCTGTGATCGAACAGAAATTTTTCAAGATCACAGTCCTCCTGCGTGATTTCTTACGTGGTCGGAACGATGGAAAGGATGAAGGGGGTGATTTAGGAAGTATAACAGTTAAAGGTTCAGGAGGATGAATTGGAAAATCCGACTCATCAAAAAAAACTGGTTCATCCTCAATACTATCCTCAATACTCTCCTCAATACTATCCTCATAATTCTCCTCAAAAGTTATCCCATCCATGCAATTATCATCAAAATCAAGACGCATATGAAGTTCGGGAGAAACATTTAATGACTCGGGATGATGAGTTGAAGAGAAAAATTCAGTCAAATTTACGGGTTCATCATCCAAAATATTCCCTGTGTCAATATCCTCAATCAAGTGAAAATCAATTTTTTCAGACACCTCATCAAAAGCATGGATATTTATCAATTCAGGTTCTAGATTGGAGGTGTAAAGTTTGAAAGGATTGGTGATGGTTTCACTCGAAAGGGACCCTTCACAATCTGGCAAATCAAGCACTACAAAGTCGCACAACTCATTAAACGTTTTATTTTCAACTGGTGAATCCTTTTGGACACTTGATAGATATTCAAAATCGGAGTTGTGGGATTCAATTGGTGATGGGTAGGTTTAATTTGGAAGGGTGCACATCTCACTCTCTCTACTCAAATTCTCAATTTGTCCAACCGCCTCATCATACATTGGAATTTTTGGAGCTAGTTGGAAACTAGCTACCGGGTCATTAGGTTGCATAAGGGCGGCAATGGACGCATCCAAATTCCTCATCTGTTGGTTTATCGCTGCAATGTAAGCTTCCAACGACTGCTCCAGACTAGACATGGGTTGTGAAGGGGTTTCAGTAAAAGATCCAAAATTGTTTGGATTATGGAAACTCCCAAATGGTTGTGTAGAAGCAATGTCTACGGAAGGTGCGAAAGTCAGATAGGACTGGTAGGAATTGAATGGTTGGACAGAAGTAGGATCAACATTTGGATAAAAAGGTGAATGGACTTGTTGATCCCAAGAACTGGAAGTGTTGAAAGGAGTGAAAGATCGGCTACGAGATTGTTAAATATGTTCAGCAATAGACACGGGTTTCGGAGTTATAACAGGACTCGAAAAAGGAGTATCAACGTAAGAAGGTGGTGAAAGTTGAAATGGTTGACACAAAGTGGATTGTGCAGTTGAACTGTTTCTCCTAGACGCTTCTATTCGATTTTTCAAAGAAATTTTGGGCATGGAGGGGTCGTCTATAATTCGACAAAAACAATTCGCGTATGAAGCAATGTTTGGATGAGGGTACCAAAGTTCGGCAAGAGTTTTAGGAGGTGGGGTACCTATGATGTAAAAAGGAGAAGAAAAAGAATGTGGGTGCAAGTGGGGGGCAATGGATTTCTTAGTGACAAGTAGCAAGTTTTTTTTTAAAAGAAAAATTTCTGTTTTGTGTTTTTTTATAAGGAGCTTTTTGCAAAAATATTTTCAATAAAAATCTTAGACACACATTCAATCAATCACAATATGCACAATCAAGCCTAGATCTAGGGTCACCTAGGTCAACTAGACTGCTCCTAACTGTTAGTTGTATGTATGCCCTAGAGGCCAGTATTGTACAGATGATGTATATTATATTGGATGCATGGACATATATAGAGATGACTTTCTTGCTCGATATGATAGTATCCTATCTGGTTGCTCTTTATCTTAACATGTACAATTGTCTCTTTAAACTGTCTTATAGTTACATGTTGATAAAGCCCTTAGGATGTGTACTTGACTATCTGGACTATGATGCAGATCATACTAGTGGGGACATGGTAGTCTATAAGTACATCCTTCAAGGTCCCTAGTCGTGGGTGTATTGAGACAGGGCATCGATATACCAGAGTAGACTAGCGTATATGCTTCTCGACCCATGAGATGGGCGATGGATGATCCCATATCCATTGGTGTTTGACATCAGAGAGGGTATACGGGTGCTCAGTGGAGACTGGGTACACTGGACGGACTCGCCGAGAACTCCCAGATGGTATTATACCTCACGTCAGATGGCAGTTCTCAGGTGACACTTGTACAGGTTAGTCGGTAGACCTGAGATCGTCATAGAGTCTTGTGTGATTCCCACTGTGCTTTGATCTCCACCTTACCACGTCCCTGAGGGCATGCAAAACGGTGGTCTTTGGGTACAGTCCCGAGTCACATGGAGGCAATGAGCGATAGGAGGGGTTTCGTCTCTCCCGGTATTGGGGGTTGATGTTGCGCTGTGCTCGATTGGCCGTAACAGGGAAGTCCCTGGCCAGGGCTGATCAGAGATTTGATGGTAAGTGTTACCAGTAGTTTCTCGACCCGTTATGAGCCTCATATCGGCACGACTTATCGGTTATTGGGGTCTGACGTTTACCACCCCTAGACTTGATATGCGACATATCAGACGAACAGACCGGACTGTACGGTAAGTGTTACTGGTTGGATTCACAGGAGTGTGAGCGGGCTAGCTCGTCGATCTTCTGATCGCTCAATACCCGGATGGCCGTTACGTTTAGCAGACCGCTTGCGGCTTGTGGGTGCTTGATATGATCATCATCTGCTACCGGCGTATTGACGAGTCTTTAGAGTCCTACACAGAGGTTTCCTGGCTCAAGCGAAACGAAATAGGAGCGCATATGAGATATGTGCAGGACCGAGAATAATGCGTGTATGTGATACCGCATTTCATTCTCGCGATATATGTTTCGATTGGTTATATTCGATATGACCTAGTTATCGAATCATTGATTCGATAAATCGATACATTGGATTCTAGTCGGTTATGTGCGACATGACCGGATCATTGAATCAAATGTTGATTTAATGATTTAATGTATAATTATATATTTGATATATTGCATTGCATTAACTAGTATTGGTTCACTTTATATGGATTTTCTCACTTGATGTGCAAGAAGTATATGTGATATACTTTTGTGCTCATATTTGTATCATGTTTGATGATACTTGCTCACATGGTTAAGTGTAAAGAATTAAACCATGGTTAAGTAGATAATTAGGGTTTTGATTTATTGTAGCGTCTTGAAAAGTCGTTTTGGTGTTTTCCTGAAATTCGGTGAAAATTCGGTATTTTTCCGAAAACCGTCTTTCTCGATATTTTGCAGTTTAGGGCTAATTATACTTAAAGTGGATAGGTAATTACTTGTTTTTAGTGACTAATGAGTTAATTATGAAATTTTGGTCATTTAAAAATTTTTCCCTATTTTTCAATTTTTTAATATTATTTTAAGCCGGTAAGAAAATACTTTAAATAAGCGATAAATACAAATTTTTCCGGGCTAATTTTAATCTCAAAAATTATGATAATTATATTCTAGTGATAACATGAATTTTTAGTAATTTATTTTGATTTTTAACCAATTTTTATAAATTGAAACGAAATTATTGATTTTTGGACTAAAACTTGCAATTTTTGAGTTGTAGGGGGCCTTTTTGCATAAAATTTCTTTTGTAAAACCCCTCTATCTTTTCCCTCAGCCCAAGAACAGCCCAAGTCTTGGCCAAGACCAGAAAATTCTGACCTCTCTCTTTCTTGAGTTGTTTCTTGAGTTAATTGATAGTTTATGGTATTTATTTAAATAAAATGGTTAATATATGATACTTTTGACTTTAGAAACTTGACCAAGACTTTTCCTCACTTGCCCACACCCCCCACCTTACCTCCAACCTGGCCGAAACTGAACCCTCCCCTTCTTCATCTTTTTCCTTTTCATTTTTCTTCAATTTTCTTCAAAAAATTGCAAGAAAATTCAACAAATATCCATAAATCCTTCTCTTTTTCAACACAAAATCCTTATGCTACCTCTTCTCAAGCCTAATATGGTTGAAATCATGTGGAAAGGAGGCATCTTTGGAGGAAACCTTCTTGCTTGATCTAGTGATCAAGAGGTATAAATTTCCATCTTGTTAAATTCCTTGTTTAAGTGCTTATGTGTTATGGGTTAGTGTTAATTTAGTGTAGTTAATCTAGTTTCCTTAGATTTTGTTTGAAAAATGAACTAGGTTTTGAACCATGATAATTTAATTAAGTTGTTATTTTGTTAATCTAGTTGTTAATGACTAATCTATATAGTTACCTTGTTGTTGTAGTTTCAACTTTGCTAAATTAGTTAACTTTTGAAATGTGAAATTGTTATTTTAGGATTTCAAGAAAAGGTTTTTGTATGGAAATGGTATTTGAAACATGTTTAGTGAGTTAATTAAACCTAATTTGTGTTGATTAGACCTAATTTGCTATCTAGTGTTTTGCTAACCTTAAGCTAAATGGTTAATTTGCTTATTAGGCTAAATTATAGTGTTAAAGTAAGGATTTCTTATATAATTTGAGTTATGTTTGCTATTTATAAAAATCAAGAGAAGGTTTTGTTATGTAAATTAGGTTTTTAAGCTTAGTCAATGGTTTAGAATTTGTGTATTGGCTAACTTTTTGGTTAGTTTGGAATGTTGGCGTTGGATGGTGTTGACTTGTCGCTATATTGTCGATGTTTGCATCCAATTTGCAATTTCTGCTTACTAGATTTTTATAGAAGTTATGTGATGAGTTAATTGTGGCATCTTGATGATTTTGTTGGCTTGTCCTACGACTTTTAGGATGCGTGAGTGCGGTTTTTGGGTAGTCGGGTTTTAGTTTTGCCGGGTGACCCAAAATCGGCGTTTTTGGCAGTTTTTGCGATTTTCGCGTGTGTCCGCGCACTTTGTGCACGTTGTACCCAGCTAGAGAACTTTAGTAGTTTCGTTGGGGTTTTGCGTCGTTCTTGATATGTAACCTTATATTTGATATAAATTACAGGTTCGGTCGCGGAGACGTCTGACGCGGCGCGAAAGGGAAAGGCGGTGATCGGACACAGCTAGCCAGGAATCCCAGTGAGTAGATTTAACATCTACGGGGGACGATCGTCTGGATGGCGCAAGTCGCCCGATAGATTTAGTAAACTGGAAAACAGTAAATTGGATAATCACTTGTGACATTAGAATAATAATACTGGCATGATAATTGCTGCAATTAGATCGATAGGTTATACCCATATACGCAAACTCAATTGTAGGACACATGCACCATTACCAGGTTTTTATATGCAGCACGAGCACTATTCATGTTTACACACACACCCTGGTAATTGCCATGCCACCACACTAGATAACATTTAAATTTAAAACTTCTACTAATTGATACTTAAACTGGTGCTATTGCCTTTAATTCCTTAAAATGAAACCGTAGAATTTCTATTCATGTGCATGTACTTCATCATATTAATTGTTCATGCTTAATCCATTAATCACACATCGCAACTTGATTATTGATATCATATGCATTCATTATCACTGATATATGCACTTATGAGGATTTCTTGAGATTTTATGATATTGCTGGATTTCGGGGGAAAGCCGCAAAATTTCCAACTTATGATATTTTTAAAAAAAACATGTAAATTGCGGTTTTCTAGTGATGTAAGTGTCGTCCACCATGAGTTTGCTGTGGCTTTGGAAATCCGTGTCGAGGAGTGGAGGAACCGGCACGGGTACATGGTGGGCCCGGTAAGGTACCCCGGGGCAAGAGGAATGTGGTGATGACGTTGAGCCTGGCAGGGGACGGATTACCTACCGGTGACTGTTTGGGACGGCGGATATCCAGAGGATACCGACCGTGGCCACTAGATGATGAGATATTGATATTTGAGATGGGTCAGCCGGACGGCTGAGGCCAGAGGTACATTTATGAGATTTGAGACAGCTTTTGGGTGTCGTTGCTGGACACCGATTTTCGTCGATTCATTGGCATTATGCTGGCATTCTAAAAGAGTTTCAAAAACAAAAAGAGATAAAATATTTCTTATATATATACCTATTGAGACCTCAGATTTTCATGTTGCATGCATATTATTACACTGATGTTATATACACACCTGCTAGTGCATCCAGTCTTACCTGTATTTTAGATGCTAGGATGCTTGTGTGCATGCATACGATAGCTTTTGTAGATGTTATTTATTACTCACGAGTTGGCAACTCACCCCCGTTGTGCCACAGTCTTTTGCAGGTCCGCTCCGTCAGTTCAGTAGCGGCGGGCGCACTTGTCTTTTACCTCTTTTGCCTGAGCTCGAGATTTGCTCATAGGTGGGTTATGTTATTTTTGTACCACCTTGTATATTCTTGTATCTAGTGTACTCCATCTACTGTTCTACCAGATATTTGTATATTGACCTAGAGATGAGACTGTGAGGTTTGTGGATTTTATGCTGTATTTTGGGGTCGAACTCACTTGAGTCGACATGATGTTTTCTTATGCTTCATTATGCTTTATTATGCTTGTTGTCATTTATATTGCGTGGGATTTGTGACCGCCGTATGGCGAAGAGCTAGCTCCCGCTTGGGGATGCCCTATTTTGTGGATTCATGTATATATTTGTTGTACCCATTTTTGGGGGTCAGTATTTACAAAGGAGACTCTGCCGAAATTTTCGGGAAAAATTTGTACTGTTTTTAAAAAAGTGTTTTACATGACTTATTTGATAACTCGCTTTCAATTGATTGGGTTTTCTTCACTCCTTTGCTTCATTGGGTTTGTTTTCTGGGCTTTGGCTTACTTATTTTACGGACGCCTTTAGACGTTCCGTAAACTTAAGTGCCAGTCACGTTCCGTACCCTGCGGGTCGTGACAAAGTTGGTATCAGAGCGATAGGTTTTACCTTTGTGAGTGTAGGATGACCCTTGGTAGATGGAGTAAGTGACTTAAGCAGGGTAACGTAGCGTGCGTATGTCCGCGGCATACTTACGATACGGTACTCCGTCTAAGTGACTTTAGGATACTTGCTTGGAAATTTCCTTCTTCAATTCCGTGTATCCTATGATCCTATTGCACTGTTCTTACTATCCATTTTCCTGTAACAGCCACTATGCCGCCGAAGGCTACGAGGGCACAGAGGGCTGCCGCCAGAGACGAGATTCGAGCTGGCTCGTCCGAGACTAGGACTGAGCAGGGTGGTATGCCTACGCCGCTGGGACAGACCGATCTACCTTCCCCAGGCCGTATGGATAGGCTCGAGACGGGTATGGAGGAGTTGCGACAGATGATGGGAGGCATGCAGGAGCTGCGTCAGATGGTAGGATCCCTAGTTGCAGCCAGTCGTACACCGAGGCAGGATGACGTACCTACTACATCACAGACGACCATGATACCTGCTCCTACTACCACCACCGTGGCCATTCCGGTTTCACTACAGGACTTCATGAGGCTGAGACCTCCAGTATTCACCGGCACCGAGGCAGCGGAGGACCCACAGACGTTCCTTGATAGTTTAGCCAGGATCTGCCGTTCGCTGAGATGTTCGGATGATCGATGGGTAGAGCTTGCCAGTTTCCGGCTAGAGGGTCTCGCGCAGACATGGTGGGAGTCAGTCTTGAGAGGTCGAGCTGCAGATCTGCCGCCTATGACTTGGGCCGAGTTTACAGCGGTCTTTCTAGCCCGTTTCCTTCCAGAGAGCGTTCGTGACGCCAGAGCTCGCAGTTTCGAGGCCTTAGTCAAGACACCTGGGATGACGGTGTCTGAGTATGATATCCAGTTTACACAGTTATCCCGATATGCTCAGTATTTGGTGGATACCGAGGAGAAGATGGTGAAGAGGTTCGTACAGGGACTTGATGCCCAGCTATACCTTGCCATTGGCGCCCAGCACTACGACACTTATTCAGCGGCTATGGATACGGCATTGCGGATGGAGGCACGCATATCACAGACTCCGGCCGTTTCTGGGCCGAAGAGGATGCGCACCGATGTACCATCTCAGAGACAGCGCGCCAGATTCTTTCCGAGAGATAGGCCTGGCAGAGGATTTGGGCGGGGACAGTTATATGGTTCTTATCCCCAGAGGCAGCAGCCGTCACCAGGATGTTTTGGGTGCGGGAGTCTGCATCATCTTGTCAGAGACTGTCCGGTGAGACGACAGGGAGCAGCGACAGTTCCGCACGTGACTCTACCACCATCGCCACCCCCTCCTCAGAGAGCCCTACTTCCTACCCCAGGCGATGCTCCACGCCAGTTAGGTGCACCGAGAGGCCGTGGACGCGGCGGTCCTGTTCAGAGAGGACGAGGAGGCAGAGGCCGAGGTCGAGGTCAGCCCGCTATCGGTGGAGGACAGGCCCGAGTTTTTGCTTTGACACCGCAGGATGCGCAGGCATCCAATGCCGTTGTGACAGGTACTTTGCCAGTTTGTTCTTTCGACGCACGGGTGTTATTCGACCCAGGTTCCACACATTCGTACGTATCTACACACTTTGCACCGATGTTGGGCCGTGAGTCGTCGTCGTTAGATCAGCCGCTTGTTGTTGTTACTCCGGTAGGCGAGTCGTTTGTCGCTCGTTTTGTATTTCGTTTGTGTTCCGTTCGTATCGGGGAGAGGGATTCATCAGTTGATTTGATACTCCTCGATACGTTGGACTTTGATGTGCTTCTGGGCATGGATTGGCTAGCCACTTGTTATGCTTCGGTGGACTGCCGTGAGAAGGCAGTCAGATTTAGCTTTCCGGGAGAGCCAGTCCTTGTTATTCAGGGAGACCGCAGTGTCGCCCTTCCCAGCTTAATTTCTTCTCTTCGCGCTGGTCAGCTCTTGCGGAAGGGATGTCAGGGATTCTTAGCGTGTATTTGTGATACTCGAGCTGCAGAGGTTCCGTTGGACCAGGTCCCGGTAGTTTGTGAGTTCCCTGATGTTTTCCCTGATGAGCTACCCGGGCTACCGCCTGAGCGCGATGTTGAGTTCTGCATTGATTTGATTTCCGGTTCGGGGCCTATTTCTATACCGCCTTATCGGATGGCCCCGGCAGAGCTTCGAGAGCTGAAGGATCAGTTGCAGGATTTGTTAGATAAGGGGCTTATTCGACCGAGTGTTTCTCCGTGGGGTGCTCCGGTCCTGTTCGTCAAGAAGAAGGATGGAAGTTTGCGCTTATGTATCGACTACCGCCAGCTGAACAAAGTTACCATTCGGAACAGATATCCGTTGCCGCGCATTGATGATTTGTTCGACCAGCTTCAGGGTGCGGGGTATTTTTCGAGGATCGACTTGCGATCAGGATACCATCAGCTGCGAGTCCGACAGGAGGATATACCGAGGACAGCTTTCCGTACACGCTATGGCCACTACGAGTTTTTGGTGATGTCGTTCGGACTCACCAACGCCCCAGCAGCATTCATGGATTTGATGAACCGTACATTCAGGCCGTATCTTGACTTGTTCATCATCGTGTTTATCGACGATATCTTGGTGTACTCCCGGAGCAGAGAGGAGCACGAGCAGCACTTGCGGATTACGTTACAGACTCTGAGGGAGCATCAGCTGTTCGCGAAGTTCTCCAAGTGTGCTTTCTGGCTGGACAGCGTCGGATTCTTGGGTCACGTGGTTACGAGAGACGGCATTTGTGTGGACCCGAAGAAGATTGAGGCCGTTCAGCAGTGGCCCCGACCTACATCGGTTACTGAGATCCGTAGTTTTCTAGGCTTGGCGGGCTACTACAGGCGTTTTGTTCAGGACTTCTCCCGTATAGCTGCACCGTTGACCAGTTTGACCCGGAAGGGAGTTCCTTTCGTTTGGACAGAGGAGTGCGAGCGCAGTTTTCAGCAGCTGCGGACATGTTTGACTACGGCGCCGGTACTATCTTTACCTTCGGGATCAGGCGGATTTGTTGTCTACTGTGATGCTTCGCGAGTGGGATTAGGATGCGTTTTGATGCAGCATGGCCGGGTGATCGCTTATGCTTCTCGGCAGTTGAAGAAGCATGAACAGAACTACCCCACTCATGATTTGGAGATGGCTGCAGTGGTCTTTGCACTGAAGATTTGGCGACATTACCTTTACGGCGAGTCATGTCAGATATTCACCGATCACAAGAGCTTAAAGTACATATTTCAGCAGCGAGACCTGAACCTCAGACAGCGTCGTTGGATGGAGTTGGTGAAAGACTACGACTGCGAGATCTTATATCACCCCGGCAAGGCGAATGTGGTGGCAGATGCGTTGAGTAGGAGGCCCGGGGGTAGTCTATCCTTTTTGCGCGCAGTGCAGAGGCAGTCGTCAGCAGATTGGCAGACGTTATGCGACAGCCGAGTTGAGTTCGAGTTCACTCAGACAGGGGGACAGCTCGCGCATGTTCGTGCACGCCCACAGTTGCTTGACCGTATATATGAGGCACAGCGTAGTGACGACCGTTGCTCAGAGATCATGGCACAGATGGGACAGGGCAGATTTTCCGAGTTCATGGTTGACGATCAGGGGATTTTACGATATGGATCTAGACTGTGCGTACCAGATGCCGATGGATTACGGCGCGACATTCTTGAGGAGGCACACCGATCAGTGTATAGTGTCCACCCCGGTTCCACCAAGATGTACCATGATATGAGAGAGACCTACTGGTGGGACGGGATGAAGAGGGACATTGCGGAGTTCGTTTCGAGATGCCTGACTTGTCAGCAAGTCAAGGCCGAACACCAGAGGCCCGCAGGAGAGCTACAGCCGTTACCCATTCCGGAGTGGAAATGGGAGCAGATTTCGATGGACTTCGTTGTGGGTCTACCCAGGACCAGTCGAGGGTACGACTCCATCTGGGTGATCGTGGATAGATTGACGAAAGCGGCTCACTTCCTGCCAGTGAAGACGACTTTCAGCTTCGCTCAGTATGCTCAGCTCTATATTGACGAGATCGTGCGACTACATGGCGTACCGACTTGTATCGTGTCAGATCGAGGCACTCAGTTCACCAGCCGACTTTGGCAGAGGCTTCAGGAGGCTTTGGGCACTCGTTTGAGCTTCAGCACAGCGTTTCATCCGCAGACAGACGGACAGTCAGAGCGGACCATTCAGACTCTCGAGGACATGCTCAGAGCGTGCGTTTTAGACTTTGGTGGTAGCTGGGATCGTCATTTACCTCTAGTGGAGTTCTCCTACAACAACAGCTTCCAGGATACTATTCAGATGGCACCTTTCGAGGCATTGTATGGGAGGAGATGCAGATCGC
The DNA here is from genome assembly GCA_030015575.1 of Agapanthus africanus. NCBI lineage: Eukaryota > Viridiplantae > Streptophyta > Magnoliopsida > Asparagales > Amaryllidaceae > Agapanthus > Agapanthus africanus. The sequence goes on from JASDDO010000016.1 coordinate 410,411,298, forward strand.
CCGTTTGTTGGACAGAGCTCAGCGAGAGCAGCATTTTGGGGCCGCAGCTTGTTGAGGAGACGACAGCGAAGATACAGTTGATCCGAGACCGGATGAGAGCGGCTCAGAGCAGGCAGAAATCGTATGCAGACAGGCGCCGTCGCAGATTAGAGTTCGCAGTTGGCGACCATGTTTTTCTGAAGGTCTCACCGATGAAGGGCGTGATGCGTTTTGGGCGAAAGGGGAAGCTTAGCCCTAGATTCGTAGGTCCCTTCGAGATCCTCGAGCGTGTCGGCGCTGTTGCATATCGTTTGGCTCTTCCACCCAGCTTTCCCGATGTTCACCCCGTCTTCCATGTTTCGATGCTCCGCAAGTACCTTCACGACCCTTCGCATGCGATTCAGCACCCGACAGTCCAGCTAGAGCGCGACCTTTCTTTTGCAGAGCAGCCGGTGGCCATCTTGGATCGGCAGGAGAAGAAGTTGAGGTCGAAGATTATACCAACCGTCAAGGTCCTTTGGCGTAGCCCGAGCAGCGAGGAGGTTACCTGGGAGACCGAGGGCGAGATGAGGAAGAAATATCCCCATCTCTTTGAAGGTACGCGTAGCTAGTTTTTTTTTAAATTCGGGGACCGAATTTCTTTAAGGGGGGAAGATTGTAGCGTCTTGAAAAGTCGTTTTGGTGTTTTCCTGAAATTCGGTGAAAATTCGGTATTTTTCCGAAAACCGTCTTTCTCGATATTTTGCAGTTTAGGGCTAATTATACTTAAAGTGGATAGGTAATTACTTGTTTTTAGTGACTAATGAGTTAATTATGAAATTTTGGTCATTTAAAAATTTTTCCCTATTTTTCAATTTTTTAATATTATTTTAAGCCGGTAAGAAAATACTTTAAATAAGCGATAAATACAAATTTTTCCGGGCTAATTTTAATCTCAAAAATTATGATAATTATATTCTAGTGATAACATGAATTTTTAGTAATTTATTTTGATTTTTAACCAATTTTTATAAATTGAAACGAAATTATTGATTTTTGGACTAAAACTTGCAATTTTTGAGTTGTAGGGGGCCTTTTTGCATAAAATTTCTTTTGTAAAACCCCTCTATCTTTTCCCTCAGCCCAAGAACAGCCCAAGTCTTGGCCAAGACCAGAAAATTCTGACCTCTCTCTTTCTTGAGTTGTTTCTTGAGTTAATTGATAGTTTATGGTATTTATTTAAATAAAATGGTTAATATATGATACTTTTGACTTTAGAAACTTGACCAAGACTTTTCCTCACTTGCCCACACCCCCCACCTTACCTCCAACCTGGCCGAAACTGAACCCTCCCCTTCTTCATCTTTTTCCTTTTCATTTTTCTTCAATTTTCTTCAAAAAATTGCAAGAAAATTCAACAAATATCCATAAATCCTTCTCTTTTTCAACACAAAATCCTTATGCTACCTCTTCTCAAGCCTAATATGGTTGAAATCATGTGGAAAGGAGGCATCTTTGGAGGAAACCTTCTTGCTTGATCTAGTGATCAAGAGGTATAAATTTCCATCTTGTTAAATTCCTTGTTTAAGTGCTTATGTGTTATGGGTTAGTGTTAATTTAGTGTAGTTAATCTAGTTTCCTTAGATTTTGTTTGAAAAATGAACTAGGTTTTGAACCATGATAATTTAATTAAGTTGTTATTTTGTTAATCTAGTTGTTAATGACTAATCTATATAGTTACCTTGTTGTTGTAGTTTCAACTTTGCTAAATTAGTTAACTTTTGAAATGTGAAATTGTTATTTTAGGATTTCAAGAAAAGGTTTTTGTATGGAAATGGTATTTGAAACATGTTTAGTGAGTTAATTAAACCTAATTTGTGTTGATTAGACCTAATTTGCTATCTAGTGTTTTGCTAACCTTAAGCTAAATGGTTAATTTGCTTATTAGGCTAAATTATAGTGTTAAAGTAAGGATTTCTTATATAATTTGAGTTATGTTTGCTATTTATAAAAATCAAGAGAAGGTTTTGTTATGTAAATTAGGTTTTTAAGCTTAGTCAATGGTTTAGAATTTGTGTATTGGCTAACTTTTTGGTTAGTTTGGAATGTTGGCGTTGGATGGTGTTGACTTGTCGCTATATTGTCGATGTTTGCATCCAATTTGCAATTTCTGCTTACTAGATTTTTATAGAAGTTATGTGATGAGTTAATTGTGGCATCTTGATGATTTTGTTGGCTTGTCCTACGACTTTTAGGATGCGTGAGTGCGGTTTTTGGGTAGTCGGGTTTTAGTTTTGCCGGGTGACCCAAAATCGGCGTTTTTGGCAGTTTTTGCGATTTTCGCGTGTGTCCGCGCACTTTGTGCACGTTGTACCCAGCTAGAGAACTTTAGTAGTTTCGTTGGGGTTTTGCGTCGTTCTTGATATGTAACCTTATATTTGATATAAATTACAGGTTCGGTCGCGGAGACGTCTGACGCGGCGCGAAAGGGAAAGGCGGTGATCGGACACAGCTAGCCAGGAATCCCAGTGAGTAGATTTAACATCTACGGGGGACGATCGTCTGGATGGCGCAAGTCGCCCGATAGATTTAGTAAACTGGAAAACAGTAAATTGGATAATCACTTGTGACATTAGAATAATAATACTGGCATGATAATTGCTGCAATTAGATCGATAGGTTATACCCATATACGCAAACTCAATTGTAGGACACATGCACCATTACCAGGTTTTTATATGCAGCACGAGCACTATTCATGTTTACACACACACCCTGGTAATTGCCATGCCACCACACTAGATAACATTTAAATTTAAAACTTCTACTAATTGATACTTAAACTGGTGCTATTGCCTTTAATTCCTTAAAATGAAACCGTAGAATTTCTATTCATGTGCATGTACTTCATCATATTAATTGTTCATGCTTAATCCATTAATCACACATCGCAACTTGATTATTGATATCATATGCATTCATTATCACTGATATATGCACTTATGAGGATTTCTTGAGATTTTATGATATTGCTGGATTTCGGGGGAAAGCCGCAAAATTTCCAACTTATGATATTTTTAAAAAAAACATGTAAATTGCGGTTTTCTAGTGATGTAAGTGTCGTCCACCATGAGTTTGCTGTGGCTTTGGAAATCCGTGTCGAGGAGTGGAGGAACCGGCACGGGTACATGGTGGGCCCGGTAAGGTACCCCGGGGCAAGAGGAATGTGGTGATGACGTTGAGCCTGGCAGGGGACGGATTACCTACCGGTGACTGTTTGGGACGGCGGATATCCAGAGGATACCGACCGTGGCCACTAGATGATGAGATATTGATATTTGAGATGGGTCAGCCGGACGGCTGAGGCCAGAGGTACATTTATGAGATTTGAGACAGCTTTTGGGTGTCGTTGCTGGACACCGATTTTCGTCGATTCATTGGCATTATGCTGGCATTCTAAAAGAGTTTCAAAAACAAAAAGAGATAAAATATTTCTTATATATATACCTATTGAGACCTCAGATTTTCATGTTGCATGCATATTATTACACTGATGTTATATACACACCTGCTAGTGCATCCAGTCTTACCTGTATTTTAGATGCTAGGATGCTTGTGTGCATGCATACGATAGCTTTTGTAGATGTTATTTATTACTCACGAGTTGGCAACTCACCCCCGTTGTGCCACAGTCTTTTGCAGGTCCGCTCCGTCAGTTCAGTAGCGGCGGGCGCACTTGTCTTTTACCTCTTTTGCCTGAGCTCGAGATTTGCTCATAGGTGGGTTATGTTATTTTTGTACCACCTTGTATATTCTTGTATCTAGTGTACTCCATCTACTGTTCTACCAGATATTTGTATATTGACCTAGAGATGAGACTGTGAGGTTTGTGGATTTTATGCTGTATTTTGGGGTCGAACTCACTTGAGTCGACATGATGTTTTCTTATGCTTCATTATGCTTTATTATGCTTGTTGTCATTTATATTGCGTGGGATTTGTGACCGCCGTATGGCGAAGAGCTAGCTCCCGCTTGGGGATGCCCTATTTTGTGGATTCATGTATATATTTGTTGTACCCATTTTTGGGGGTCAGTATTTACAAAGGAGACTCTGCCGAAATTTTCGGGAAAAATTTGTACTGTTTTTAAAAAAGTGTTTTACATGACTTATTTGATAACTCGCTTTCAATTGATTGGGTTTTCTTCACTCCTTTGCTTCATTGGGTTTGTTTTCTGGGCTTTGGCTTACTTATTTTACGGACGCCTTTAGACGTTCCGTAAACTTAAGTGCCAGTCACGTTCCGTACCCTGCGGGTCGTGACATTTATTCTCTCATTTATTTATCCATTCTTTATTTATTTAAATGGATAAATGAAAACATAATGGTTTCTTTTTATCATGAAGCTTGTTGAAGCTTCATGAAGCTTTGACTAAAGAAACCATTTTGTCTTCTAGCTTAACCCTAACCCTTCTCATTTACCATGGTCTTTTCTCTACACTTAACCTTGGTTAAGATATGATAAGTATTGATTTATTTTTCTATTAAACACAACACTTATCATATTCTAGCTTTATCTTCTCCTTCTTCTTCAACAAAGAAAACTAGATGCCATCAATGGCAACTTGAGCAAAAGTGAGTGAAATCCAATTCTAAAGTGAACCCACCTCCTATTTCTTCACCCTCTACCTCTTGCCAAGTTGTTTTGGGTATTTTCTTCACAAGTTTCTCAACTTGGTGAAGTTGGAGCTTGAACTTGTGCAACCTCGACGTAGATCATCTTCGGCACGAAGCCGACGACCTATTCCGCTCATTTCTTCGATGAAGCCGATGCGAGAGTCCGAGATCCAACTAGGACAGCGAGAGGACGCCTACGTGGAGCTTAGGAAGTGGAGAAACGGATCTACAAAGGTTGCAGTCTCTCTCATTTAGTTAATGTGTTAACTAGTTTAATGTTTCGCCTAGAAATCTAGCCGACGATCCGTATTAGGGTTTCTCGGCACCCATAAAATTTTAAATTGGCATGATCGATGCCTTGTGAGACCTCTATAGTGTGCCTAGGAACCCTACAGTGGTATCAGAGCCTAGCTAGAGCCTTAAGCGAAGTCTAGACGACGTTTGAAATCCGAACGAACCGAAACCCTAGAATTTTCATGCTCTCTGGACTTTTTTCAAATTCTGGGATTTTCCTGAATTAAAAATATGCAGAAAACTCAGCAGGGAATTGTAAGAATTACTGTGAAGCCCGTACCCATAATTCCTCCATAGTGCGGCGGAACCGCGGCAGAAGCATGACTTCTGCGGCGGTTCCGCGGCCAATTGATGACGTCACCTTCCCATTTTTGCACAGTAATTCCTCTTTCACAGTTCTGAATTTTCTGGGAATTTTTAATTTGACTCAAGAGCTGAGTGTTCTGGGGTTGTATTGGGAATCGTAGATTCGATCGGATTGTTAAACTTCATCTATATGTGGCTTTCCGGATAAATTTTAGAATATGTTAAAAAGTTCGACCGGATATAAATACCCAATTTTTCCCCTGTCGGGAAATTTCCAAGTGTTGGATTTTTCCGTAGTTTAACGACGTTCTAAGTAGTGCAAGTAACGCGATGGACCCTCTAGAAGACAACAAACCTTAACTCGATTATGTGACCGTCTTGAACTGCCCTTTGAACCTTCGGGTTTAGGACAGTACGGCGTGCCACATGTGAGGCGTTGGCTTGACCCTTCTACGGCTGGACCGTTGGTACTGAGGCACGAACTGAATGTTGTCAGACTTATTAATGTGTTGAGCTGTATCGGGAAAACTTGGGTATTCGATTGTTCGATCGGAAAGTTTAACATTTTCTGTTTATCTGGAATGTGATACAATAATTGGAATTCACAAACAGTTATGAGATAACTGAATGAATGTTATAAATCTAGCACTTTAGTCCCACATGATATTGAAAAGAGTTTTCGATAATGAGACTAAAATGCGGGATTTATATCTGTTAGGCATGTGATGTCTAAGTATTTCATTTGATTAGGCATGTGATGTCTAAAGAGGTTGCGGATTCCAACTGTTGTAGTTTTACACTTTCTTTTCTGTGACCGTAAGTGTAATATGTGATATCGCCGGTTTCGTTGCTATATGTCAACGACAATTGGGATGCGCATATTTACTTACGTTGATGACATGTGATGTTATATGTTGCTGGATATGTTATATTGGATTGTCGTGTTTAAATAGCCGGGGTTTTTTATGTGAGATGAGTGTTTTTCATTTTCATTCATGTAAAAACTTGTATGTAATATTCTTTTATTTGGGGCACTTCCAGGTAGCGGAAGTTGTCACCTTTTGTATATTATTTACTTTTCCGCATTAGGATAGACCCAAGGAGGGGAGCATAAGTAACCGGGTTCTGGGGTCCAGTGGGAGACCAACTCGAGGAGTCGAGTCCGGGTCTCCTAACCCTAGAATTGGCAGGGTTGCTTGCCGCTCTCGTAGGGGTCTAGGGGTGTGGGATTGGCTATTCATCACGACCGTGGAATCCGTGTTTTATACTGGCTCGTATTGAAAACACGGACGTCCTAGTATATCCAATATTTCATATGTTTCTTCTGCTGCGATATCTGTGATGTGATCATGTGATGTTCTGTGATAGATACAGTATATAGTATATATGATATATTATATAGACGTTACTTATGTTTTGCACCCGCACTAGCCCTGCCCTGCTCTGTCGTTAGTTACCTAACCTAACGGTGCACGAGGGGACATCGAGGCGAATGCGGATGGTATAAGTGTACGTCGTATTTATCTGTGATGTTTAGGTACTTAAATGATGGGATTTCATTAATGTGATTAATGAAAGAAAAGAAACCTAAGATGTTGTAGGATCAAATTTTAAACAAAACAGGTAGCTACAGTTCTTGCTTTGCATAGCGGTATATATGATATACCCCGCACCTTATTCGATGAGGAAAGGACCGAGATCCCTTCACCGGGAGTGACTCCTTTAGCAATAGCTGGCAGATGCTACAAACTCGGTCTGTTTTTGATTGCTTCTATAGTTTCTGCTTTGCACAGTGATATATATGATATATCCCGCACCTCATTCGACGAGGAAAGGGCCGACGATCCCTTCACCGGGAGTGACCCCTTTAGCAAAACTAGAAAAGCCTCAAAATCACTCCATTTCAAAACTTCATTTGATTCTACAACGATATCAAGTTCATTACGCAATAGGTTTTCAGAAAAACCTGACGTAGCCCTCCGTCATTTCAGATAAGAACTGTTTAGTATTCGTGCTGCGTTTGTTGGCCTTTGTCAAGGCGTAGTGTGCGGTAGCTGAATAGTGATTATCTGCTTATGCATATGATGCAGATTGTTTCAGGGTAGTCGTACGACCTTGTTGGCCTTTGTCAAGGGCCGTGCGGGTGGGTTTGATTCAATCAAGAAATGACGGGTTAAACTTGACTAGCATGCTATGATTTGTTGGCCTTTGTCAAGGTCATAGGACGCTAGGGGCAAAATATTATCGGGAATTTCAAGTGTTGAAATTTGCAATGAGATTGCATACCTTCTATGAGATAGTTGGATCCCGATACCCACTGCGAGTAATTGTTACTCCTGGGAGAGTTTTACACAAGACAATTAGCCGATCAAGTAGGTGTCTAGAAAGGTGTCAACGGGGTTATGCCTCTGGGAAAATGAGGTTTGCTTTAATTAGGTCCGTGCGAAAGCATGGAGAACCTCCCTCAAAGTACCGACACTGGCCTGGCTGAAAGATTGGCGAAGTTGTAGGATGTGATTAATCCCGGCTAGTCTTTCCTTTTAAGGTTTGAAGGAAGATTTGATAAAAACAGTGGGAGCCATCCTGATTAGATAAAATAATAACCAATCTGATCTTGCAAGAGCATACGCTAAAGTGTTTTCTTCTCTCTCTCTCCAGGTAGCGACCATATCATGTCTTAATAAAGATAATAATATGGATGTATTGACCGAACCCGCATGTTATACTGTGCTGGGGAACGTTGGTTCCGTTCTTTCTTATAAAAGTTATAAGACTGAACAGGATATAGGGGAATACCAGGATTCCCATGCCACCCGAATGAAGAAAGTACATGTTGATGCATTTTCTTCAGGTGTGTTCGTTACAGAGAACTGTTTCTCCATTTGCTCTACGTCCTGGGTATTAGATACCGGGTCAGGATCCCATATATGTAATCAGTTACATGGGCTTAGGAAAGGTAGGGAACTTGGAGAAAGTGATAAAGACATAAGAGTTGGAAATGGTGCAATTGTTGCAGCTAAAACCGTCGGGGAATATCACCTTGTATTACCAACTGGTAATACATTGATTCTGAACGAATGCTATTACATGCCGAACCTGATATGCAATATTATATCGGTTTCTTTATTGAGTAAAGAAGGATATAATTTTGTATTACAGGATAATGTTATGAACATTTTCCGTAACCAAAAGTTGGTTGGATCAGGCACGTTGTGCAATGGCATTTATGTTCTAAATCAATCAACAGTTCTGAGCATAACTAACACACACAAGAGGAAGAGTTCTGAAATGAACGAATCCTTCTTGTGGCATTGTAGACTGGGTCACATCAATGCGACACGACTGGCTAAGTTGCATAAGGATGGATATTTGAATCCGTTTGAATTTTCATCCTATGACACTTGCCAGTCATGTCTCAAAGGCAAGATGACCAAAGCTCCGTTTACGGGACACGGAGAAAGGGTTACCGAACTCTTGGGACTGATACATAGTGATGTATGCGGTCCCATGTCTACACATGCCAGGGATGGTTCTTCGTACTTCATTACATTCACTGACGATCTCTCTAGATTCAGATATGTGTTCCTGATGAAACACAAATCAGAATCTTTTGAGAAATTTAGAGAATATAAACAAGAAGTAGAGAACCAAACCGGAAAAAGTATTAAAATCCTACGATCTGATCGAGGAGGTGAATACTTGAGCAATGAATTCCTGGACTTCCTAAAAGAGAATGGGATTCTCTCTCAGCTGACTCCTCTATATACACCACAGCACAACGGTGTATCTGAACGGAGGAACCGCACCCTATTGAATATGGTGCGCTCTATGATGAGCACAGCTGAGTTACCTATTTCCTTCTGGGGATATGCACTGGAGACAGCAGCATACCTATTGAATCAAGTTCCATCTAAATCTGTACCTACCACACCATATGAGATATGGAGTGGGAAGAGACCATGTCTTAAACGAGTTAAGATATGGGGTTGCCCGGCCTATGTCAAAAGGCAAAATCCGGACAAGCTCGAGGCACGGTCAGTTCTATGCAAGTTTGTGGGATATCCCAAACATTCACATGGATATCTTTTCTACCATGCAGAGGAACAAAAAGTGTTTGTTTCTCGACATGCCACCTTTTTAGAAAAGGAATTCCTTGAAAAAGAAATTAGTGGCAAAGTGGTAGAGCTGGAAGAGGTTCCAGATACACAAACAGTAACTGAAGATTTAGTGGAATCAGAAGATTCAGTAGCACCCAATGAACCCCAGCCTCTCCGCCGATCTATTAGGGTTCCTCGCCAACCTGAGAGATACTACGGTTTTCTCTTGGATGGTGGGAGCGAGGATTGCATCATGGAGGATGATGACCCAACTAGCTTCGAGCAGGCCATCACGAGTAGGGACTCAGTGAAATGGCTGGATGCTATGCGGTCCGAGATGGAATCCATGTACACCAACAAAGTATGGACTTTGGAAGTTGCTCCTGAAGGGGAAAAACCCATCGGGAGCAAGTGGATCTTCAAGAAAAAACTTGGTGTAGATGGGAAAGTGGAGACTTTCAAAGCTAGACTTGTAGCAAAGGGTTTTCGTCAAAGACCAGGTGTGGACTATGACGAAACCTTTTCTCCAGTGGCTATGCTTAAATCCATCCGGATCATGCTTGCCATCGCTGCATATCATGACTACGAAATCTGGCAAATGGATGTTAAGACCGCCTTTCTAAATGGTGATTTAGAAGATTGCGTGTACATGACTCAGCCAGAGGGCTTCGTAGACAGTGGGAGCAGCGGGAAGGTGTGCAAGCTGCTTAAGTCCATTTATGGATTAAAGCAAGCATCGCGGAGTTAGAACATCTGCTTTGACATCGTTATCAAAGAGTTTGATTTCGTCAAAAACCCAGATGAACCTTGTATTTACAAGAAGGTGGCAGAGAGTAAGGTTGTCTTCCTCGTATTGTACGTGGACGACATACTCTTGATAGGAAATGATATTCCTATGCTGCAATCGGTCAAGCTCTTCTTATCACAAAGATTCTCAATGAAAGATCTTGGTGATGCCTCCTGCATATTGGGAATTAGGATCTATAGAGATAGATCCAAACGGATTTTGGGATTGTCCCAATCCAGATACATTGACACCATACTAAAGAGGTTTAGTATGGAAGAATCCAAGCGTGGGAATTTGCCCACGATCTCTGGAGTCACTCTCTCCAAAGAGATGTCTCCCAAGACTGATTTGGAGAGAGCTCGCATGCAAGGGATACCCTATGCTTCGGCTGTAGGCTCTATCATGTATGCGATGCTATGTACCAGACCTGACGTAGCATACTCACTAAGTATAGTGAGCAGGTATCAAGCTGATCCTGGAGAGAATCACTGGACAGCTGTGAAGAGCATTCTCAAGTACTTGCGAAGGACTAAAGAGATGCTCTTGGTGTATGGTAACGGAGAACTCCAAGTGGAGTGCTTTACCGATTCGAGCTTCCAGAGTGATAAGGACGACTCTAAATCGCAGTCGGGCTTTGTCTTTACCCTTTACGGAGGGGCGGTTAGCTGGAAGAGTTCTAAGCAGGAAACCGTGGCAGACTTGACGATGGAGGCTGAATACATCGCTGCCAACGATGCTGCCAAAGAGGCTGTTTGGATCAAGAAGTTCATTACTGAACTTGGAGTGGTTCCATCCATTGAGCATCCAATACCTTTGTATTGCGATAACAATGGAGCGGTGGCTTTGGCCAAGGAACCCAGGTCCCATCAGCGATCCAGGCATATTCTGAGGCGGTATCACCTGATCCGGGAGATAGTTGATCGCCGGGAGATCGAGGTCAGGAGAGTTGACACGAAGAACAACACGGCGGATCCACTCACGAAGGCCATTCCCCAGATACAGTTTGAGAGACTCTTCGGGATGCTCGGTATGCGATACTACAGCAGCTGGCCCTAGTGCAAGTGGGAGATTGTTAGTTGTATGTATGCCCTAGAGGCCAGTATTGTACAGATGATATATATTATATTGGATGCTTGGACATATATAGAGATGACTTTCTTGCTCGATATGATAGTATGCTATCTGGTTGCTCTTTATCTTAACATGTACAATTGTCTCTTTAAACTGTCTTATAGTTACATGTTGATAAAGCCCTTAGGATGTGTACTTGACTATCTGGACTATGATGCAGATCATACTAGTGGGGACATGGTAGTCTATAAGTACATCCTTCAAGGTCCCTAGTCGTGGGTGTATCGAGACAGGGCATCGATATACCAGAGTAGACTAGCGTATATGCTTCTCGACCCATGAGATGGGCGATGGATGATCCCATATCCATTGGTGTTTGACATCAGAGAGGGTATACGGGTGCTCAGTGGAGACTGGGTACACTGGACGGACTCGCCGAGAACTCCCAGATGGTATTATACCTCACGTCAGATGGCAGTTCTCAGGTGACACTTGTACAGGTTAGTCGGTAGACCTGAGATCGTCATAGAGTCTTGTGTGATTCCCACTGTGCTTTGATCTCCACCTTACCACGTCCCTGAGGGCATGCAAAACGGTGGTCTTTGGGTACAGTCCCGAGTCACATGGAGGCAATGAGCGATAGGAGGGGTTTCGTCTCTCCCGGTATTGGGGGTTGATGTTGCGCTGTGCTCGATTGGCCGTAACAGGGAAGTCCCTGGCCAGGGCTGATCAGAGATTTGATGGTAAGTGTTACCAGTAGTTTCTCGACCCGTTATGAGCCTCATATCGGCACGACTTATCGGTTATTGGGGTCTGACGTTTACCACCCCTAGACTTGATATGCGACATATCAGACGAACAGACCGGACTGTACGGTAAGTGTTACTGGTTGGATTCACAGGAGTGTGAGCGGGCTAGCTCGTCGATCTTCTGATCGCTCAATACCCGGATGGCCGTTACGTTCAGCAGACCGCTTGCGGCTTGTGGGTGCTTGATATGATCATCATCTGCTACCGGCGTATTGACGAGTCTTTAGAGTCCTACACAGAGGTTTCCTGGCTCAAGCGAAACGAAATAGGAGCGCATATGAGATATGTGCAGGACCGAGAATAATGCGTGTATGTGATACCGCATTTCATTCTCGCAATATATGTTTCGATTGGTTATATTCGATATGACCTAGTTATCGAATCATTGATTCGATAAATCGATACATTGGATTCTAGTCGGTTATGTGCGACATGACCGGATCATTGAATCAAATGTTGATTTAATGATTTAATGTATAATTATATATTTGATATATTGCATTGCATTAACTAGTATTGGTTCACTTTATATGGATTTTCTCACTTGATGTGCAAGAAGTATATGTGATATACTTTTGTGCTCATATTTGTATCATGTTTGATGATACTTGCTCACATGGTTAAGTGTAAAGAATTAAACCATGGTTAAGTAGATAATTAGGGTTTTGATTTATTCTCTCATTTATTTATCCATTCTTTATTTATTTAAATGGATAAATGAAAACATAATGGTTTCTTTTTATCATGAAGCTTGTTGAAGCTTCATGAAGCTTTGACTAAAGAAACCATTTTGTCTTCTAGCTTAACCCTAACCCTTCTCATTTACCATGGTCTTTTCTCTACACTTAACCTTGGTTAAGATATGATAAGTATTGATTTATTTTTCTATTAAACACAACACTTATCATATTCTAGCTTTATCTTCTCCTTCTTCTTCAAGAAAGAAAACTAGATGCCATCAATGGCAACTTGAGCAAAAGTGAGTGAAATCCAATTCTAAAGTGAACCCACCTCCTATTTCTTCACCCTCTACCTCTTGCCAAGTTGTTTTGGGTGTTTTCTTCACAAGTTTCTCAACTTGGTGAAGTTGGAGCTTGAACTTGTGCAACCTCGACGTAGATCATCTTCGGCACGAAGCCGACGACCTATTCCGCTCATTTCTTCGATGAAGCCGATGCGAGAGTCTGAGATCCAACTAGGACAGCGAGAGGACGCCTACGTGGAGCTTAGGAAGTGGAGAAATGGATCTACAAAGGTTGTAGTCTCTCTCCTTTAGTTAATGTGTTAACTAGTTTAATGTTTCGCCTAGAAATCTAGCCGACGATCCGTATTAGGGTTTCTCGGCATCCATAAAATTTTAAATTGGCATGATTGATGCCTTGTGAGACCTCTATAGTGTGCCTAGGAACCCTACACTAACTGTTCCAAAGGGCAAGTTGTGAGGACCTCAAACCGCCTCTTCACCGCCAATTATGGCCAGGTAAGCACAAGTAGAGAAAGGAGGGATCCGCTCACGAATCACCATGAGATGGGCCTTTTAAAGTTACCTTTCCCTACCTGTCTACCCTAGGCACCACAAAGTCAGGTTTAAATCAACGGTCGATGCCTACAACTATTCCTTTGTCCTATTGAGTGCGAAGTCCTTAGGGCTGAGTCTAATCATTTTTTAATTAACTTGATGGTCAATACAATATGCTTTATGTGATTTTTGGGGTCCTGGGAAGGGTAATGAAATCCCCATCCAATCTGGATTGGTATTCAAGCCCCTTAAAGTCAGTTTAAATATGCAAAGCAGTAAACACAATCACTTGCAAACAATTTTTTTTTAGCGGTGCAAAGAATCCTGCACAAGATCAAGTTATTGGAGAAGGAGAGAAGTTTTTGCGCGAAGAACCCTGCAGGAAAATTTTACAAAGGAGATATCAGGGGGTTACAGAGAAGAAGAGAAAACTTATAGCGATTTTTCCACGTACTGACGTCAGCAGAGAGCGGCGGATTCGCGGCACAAGGTAGGTTCTGGCGGCAGTTACGCGGTCAAAGCAAAAGATCAGGCCTCCAAACTTCTTCTGTTGCTCTATTGTGGTACTCCTCTGTTGTTCAGATCTTCTGTTTTTCTGTTTTGCTCTCTGGATTTTTTCAGATCAGTACTTGTTCGTCGATCCTGCACAATTCAAACAAAACACCCTTCAAAAAATAATAAGATGATTAAATTTTTATATTTTTTAATTTTTTCAGTTTTTATGAATTTTATGATTTTATATTAACCCGAAATTGCAAAAAAAAAACACTACGCCATCCCCGGCAACGGCGCCAATTGATTGAAAGATGAGATTTTGTGATCAAAGAATTATTAACCGCAATCAAGAACGGCGTCGCTTGGTAGCTAGCCGGTGAGTACGGGTCGGTCCACAGGGATTTTGTGTATTCTCAATTTGTTCTAACGAGTTAATTCCAAATGGCGTTGGATTGATTATCACTAAAAACTAAGGTTGATCTAGACTACGATTAAAATCTTGCTAGGGTTTGGTTTAGGTTAAGTTTGGAAAGTCAATATTCCTCACCATTTTCTATGCCCTAATTAAGATCTATGAGGTGTTATGGTAATAATTAATAAAGTGGATTAGTACCATCGTGAAGAAACTAGTGTTCTTCCTCTAGGTTCTTGTCCTTCCTTTCTTAATTCTTACCCTAACCTCCATGGAAAACATGCATAACCGGTCTTTTAAACTACGGTATCACCGCTACCTCATGGGATAGGGTGCCGTAGTGAGTGGTGTGTGTATGTATGCATGGAGTCCTATAAAAATATGTGATGGGCAAGAAAGGGGTGATAGATTTTCATCTCTCAAACCTCTCCTATTCCTAACCCTAACAAGTGAGGAACTACTCACTCATTAAGGAATTTATTAAAAGAAATATTTTTTATCTACGGCAAATAATTAAAAGTCTTAAACTAATTAACTAGGGCAGATAATAAAAATTCTATATTATGGCAGAAAAGAAATTACCTAGGGCATAGAAATGAAAAACTACTTACTTTATTTGATGCTCTCTTCATACATAGAATTCTGAATTTTTGATCAATGAAAAGAGGCATACCTCAAAAAGAGTTTTAGGGTTTCTATTTATAGATCATAGAAATCCTAGGGTTACATTCGATTCACATCTGCATTTACAAATATACCCTAAAGAAGCCTACTCAACGCACGCCATCCACCGTCAAAGTTCCCACCGACACGGGCTTATCATGGCTGCGGAACCGCGGCCCATGTTTGGCCGCGGATCCGCGGCCATATAGGGGGCTTGTTGTTTGATTTCTTCTGTGCTGCTTCTGGTTGCATTTGGCTTCCTGTTTCTTCACTTGGTTTCTCAGATTGTCTTCTAGTTTTCTTCCAGTTTTCCACAGTGCATAATGTCGTAGACTTTTACCGTTTGCTTCGTGTCGAAGTTTTGAACCTTTCGCTGCCTTTGTACTTTGTGAAATTGTCTATTGATCTTCATTTATTCTTCAAACTGTAGGCATGATCAAGATTCTTCCATTTGTTGGTCGTAGTCTCACTTTTGTATCGTCTTTTCATCATTTTCACTGCTTTGTTCAGAGAACCTGTAACCTGCAACTATGTAGCAGACATGGATCAAAAGAATCTGTTTATTTGTAAAATGAATAAGAATGGGGAATATAATAATGCAAAATTATGTTATGAACATCACTCCCGGTGAAGAGATCTAGACACTTTCCTCATCGAATGAGGTGCTGGATATTCATAAAAGAATACCACTATGCAAAGCAAAAACTAGAGCTACCCTTTTGAAAAATTTGATTCTACAATATCTTTAGGTTTTTTTCTTTTCATTAATCTCATTAATGACGTCCCATCATTTATGTTTCCTAAACATTACAGAAGAAACGAAAATAGAACATATGTTTATACCATCTGCATTCGCCACGGGGCCCCGTCATTCACCGTTAGGTTACTTAACTAACGGTAGAACGGGGACAGGACTAGCGCGGGTGCAAAACATAAGCAATGTTTATTATATATATCTTATATATATATATATATATAGCATTCGTCTCACAGAACACAGGCAGCAAAAATAAACATATGAAATATAGGATATATTAGGAGGTCCGTGTTTTAAATTAAGCCAGTAATAAAAAACACGGATTACACGGTTGTGATGAATAGCCAAACCCACATCCCTAGACCTCTACGAGAGCGGCAAGTGACCCTGCGAATTCTTGAGTTAGGAGACCCAGTCTCGACTCCTCGAGATGGTCTCCCACTGGACTCTAGAACCCGGTCACTTGTGCTCCCCGCCTTGGATCTATCCTAATGCGGAAAAGTAAATAATATACATCAATGGTGACATCATCCTCAACCCGGAAGTGTCCCAATAAAAGAATATTACATACAAAATTTTACATGAATGAAAATATAAAAACTCTCATCTCACGTAAAAAAAACCGGCTATTCATTCACGATGATCCAATATAACATATCACAGCAACACATAACATCACATGTCATCAACGTAAGTAAATATACGTATCATGAATGTCGTTGACGTATAGCAACGAGATCTAGGATACCCCACATATTACACTTACGGTCGCAGAAAAGAAATGAAAACTAAAATAATTAGAATCCGCAATAAATCTTAGACATCATAAACCCGGAATATCTCATATCTTGGATTTCATGCCTAACACTTTAAATCTTGCATTTATGTCTCGAATTGAAAACACTTTTCAATAATCATTCGGGTAATTTAACAGGATTCCCGATATAATGATCAAATGCTCGTCGGAAAATTTAATAGATTGCTGCATCCCTGATGTCGTCAACGAAGTGCACTTAAGTGGAACACCGCGGCCGCGAGCACTCGAGTGGATGCTTTTGGCTACGGTGTTCTCCTGTAGTCACTTAGTCGACGCAATGGGGCATGGCTATCTAGTAGTGTTTCCCGGCGACTATTCGCGTACAATACGACATTGCGATGGAATTTTGATCCGAATCGAAACTCCGTGGCAATCGATCAAAAGAGTCTAAAACGCGAGATTTACAAAACACAAACTAGTTTTCACAAAACTAATTAATGTGGATTCCAAATATTGTATCACATATCATAAAAATCTAGACGATGTTAAACTTTTCGATCAATTCATCAAACACCCACAAATCACAGAGATCTCTACAACTTGAGCCTCACTAAAAATACCCAGAATGTGCCAAATATCACTACGGAGCAGCACAAGAAACGGGAGTCTCAAACTCACCAAATATGCGGCGGAACCGTGGCTAAACCCAAGATTATGACGCGGTTCCGTGGCTATTTGTTTGAGTTGGACCCTCGAATTTCTTGGGGCTCCATCAAATACCCTACACAAATTTCTGACTATTTTTAATCTGAAAAATTACAACTTTTGAAAAATGGACAGAAACTTGACAAAATGCGGGTTTTTGAACTTCGATCGAAACTTTAACATCGTTAAGACCTCGCCTAATACTCTATCTTGGCTCTGATACCATGAAAGTGTGTCTTAGCACTACCATGAGGTTTAAACAAGTATCAAGTATACAATTTTAAAAAATATAGAGTGTTAAGCATCAAGTATGCAATTTTAAAAAATATAGAGTGTGAAACAAACAACCTAATTTTATGGTCTAGATTAGAGTAGCTAGATGAAGTAGGAATATAGCTCACTTTAGAAATTTTTCTCTCTTTTTCTTTTCCAACTCAATAAATCTAGAGAAGAAGAAGATGAACTTAGGTGAAGAAATATCTCAAATGATTAAGTAGAGAGTTAACCATGGGCTAAATATAATGGTTGGGTTAGAAAATATCTAGAGTAAAACAAAAATAGTAGAATGAGTCATGACTTATACATGCTTCCACAAGCATCTAAGCCATGCTCATTTCCATCTCAATTTGATTTTACTCTAAATAAATAATTACCCTAATTATCTTTAGCCTTGGTGTGAGTCTCATACACCCATGTTCTATGTATCATCCACCATGACACAATAGTAAATAATATATATAAATAAATAAATAAATATATATATATATATCATATATATATCATGTATATATACATACAAGAGAAGAAATTCATTAGTGAGCTAATATTAGTTAATATATATTAATATATCAAATAAAAATATATATCAAATTATTAAATCAACACTTGATTTAATAATCCGGCTATATCATATATAATCGACTAATATTATTTATATGTATATCAATTTATCAAATCAACACTTGATTCGATAACCCGGTCATATCACATATAACCGACAACATTCAATATACATATAACATATCATCGAATCAACAGTTAATTCAACAATCCGGTTATATCACATATAACCGAACCGATATCAAATATCGCGAGATTAGAATACGGTATCAAATACTCGTATTTAATCAAGCTCCCGCACATATCACCATTTGCACCCTACTTCATTTCGCTTGAGCTAGGAAATCTCTGTGTGGGACTCTAAAGACTCGTCAATACGCCAGCAATAGGTAATGATCATATCAGTCACCCACGAGTCGTTAATGGTACTAACTAGACGTAATGGCTACCTAGGTATTGAGCGAATAAAAGATCAACAAGCAAGCTTTTCCGAACTCCTACAAAGCCTATAACCAACACTTACCGTATAGCCCGGTCTCTTTATCTGATATGTCGCATGTCGAGTCTAGGGGTGGAATCGCCAGACCCCAGTAACTTGATAAGTCATGCCGATGTGTGGCCTCTAACCGTTCGAGATACTACTGATAACACTTATCAGTAAATCTCATCAGCCCAGTAACGTAATGGCTACCTAGGTATTGAGCGAATAAAAGATCAACAAGCAAGCTTTTCCGAACTCCTACAAAGCCTATAACCAACACTTACCGTATAGCCCGGTCTCTTTATCTGATATGTCGCATGTCGAGTCTAGGGGTGGAATCGCCAGACCCCAGTAACTTGATAAGTCATGCCGATGTGTGGCCTCTAACCGTTCGAGATACTACTGATAACACTTATCAGTAAATCTCATCAGCCCTGGCCAGGGACCTGCTGTTATAGCCAATCGAGTATAGCGCAACATCAACTCCCTATACCGGGAGAGACAAAACCCCTCCTATCGCTTATTCCCTCCATGTGACTCATGACTGTACCTAAAATTCACTTGTTTGCACGACTCCTTTGAGCCGTGGTAGGAAGGAAATCAAATCACGGTGGGAACCACACAAGACTCTATGACGATCTCGGGTCTACAGACTAACCTGTACAAGTGTCACCAGAGAACTGCTATCTAATGATAGGTATGGTACCATCTATGAGTTCTTGGCGAGTCCTGTTCAGTGTACCCATTCTCTAATGAGCACCTGTGTATAATCTTTGATGTCAAACACTAATAGTTGTGGGATCAACCATCGCCCCCATACAGGGTCAAGAAACGTACACACTAGTTTACTCTAGAATATCGATGCCCTATCTCGATACTCGCTCGACTAGGAACGGTTAAAAGGATGTGCTTGCGGACTACAAAAGCCCCAGTAGTATGATCTGCATCATAGTCCTGGTAATCAAGCTAACATCCTGAGGGCTTTATCATCATGTATTAGAGAGACAGAATAATATAAGTGTACATGTTAAGACAAAGTGCAACCAGATAGCATACTATTATATCGAGCAAGAAAGTCCTATATATATATATATGTGTGTGTGTGTGTGTCCAAGCATCCACTATAATATACAATAATGGCTTCTAGGGTATACATATCACTAACAGTCAAGCCAACATCCTAAGGGCTTTATCAACATGTATCAGAGAGACAGTATAATAATACAAGTGTACATGTTAAGATAAAAAGCAACCAGATAGCATACTATCATGTCGAGCAAGAAAGTCCTCTCTCTCTCTATATATATATCCAAGCATCCACTATATCATACAATAATAGTCTCTAGGGTATCCATATTCCTAACAATCTCCCACTTGCACTAAGGCCAGTTGTTGTAGTATCTCATACCCAACATCCCAAAAATTCTCTTAAACTGTGTCTAGGGGAGAGCCTTCGTGAGTGGATCCGCTGTGTTGTCCTTCGTGTCAACTCTCCTGACCTCGATCTCCCGGCGAACAATTATCTCCCAGATCAGGTGATACCGCCTCAGAATATGTCTGGATCGCTGATGGGACCTTAGTTCCATGGCCAAATCCACAGCTCCATTGTTATCACTATACAAGGGTATTGGATGCTTAATGGATGGAACCACACCAAGTTCGGAAATGAACTTCTTTGTCCAGACAATCTCTTTGGCAGCATCGTCGGCAGCGATGTATTCAGCCTCCATCGTCGAGTCTGCCACGGTATCTTGCTTGGAACTCTTCCAACATACCGCCCCTCCATTGATGGTGAAGACAAATCCCGAGACCGACTTACTGTCATCCTTATCACTCTGGAAGCTCGAATCGGTAAATGACTCTACTTGGAGTTCACTGTTACCATACACTAAGAACATCTCTTTAGTCCTTCTCAAGTACTTAAGAATGTTCTTCACAGCTGTCCAGTGCTTCTCCCTGGGATCTGATTGATACCTACTTACCACACTAAGTGCGTAAGCTATATCCGGTCTGGTTCATAACATCACGTACATGATAGACCTAACTGCGGAAGCATAGTGTATCTCTTGCATGCGAGCCCTCTCCAAATCAGGCTTGGGAGACACCTCTTTGGAGAGAGTGATTCCTGAACAAGCGGGTAAATTACCATGCTTAGAATCTTCCATACTAAACCACTTTAGTATGGTGTCAATGTACCTGAATTGGGACAATCCCAACATCCTTCTAGATCTTTCTCCCTAGGATGTAGGAGGCGTCACCCAGATCATTCATGGAGAACTTTTGTGATAAGAAGAGCTTGACCCAGTGTAGCATAGGAACATCATTTCCTATTAAGAGTATGTCATCAACAATACGAGGAAGACAACCTTACTCTCTACAACCTTTTTGTATATCTAAGGTTCATCTACGTTTTTGATGAAGTCAAACTCTTTGACTGCTACATCAAAACAGATATTCCAACTCGGCAATGCCT
Organism: Agapanthus africanus; assembly: GCA_030015575.1. Classification (NCBI taxonomy): domain Eukaryota; kingdom Viridiplantae; phylum Streptophyta; class Magnoliopsida; order Asparagales; family Amaryllidaceae; genus Agapanthus; species Agapanthus africanus. Next base: position 410,432,397 of record JASDDO010000016.1, read on the forward strand.
GCTTTAATACGTAGATTGATTTAAGCAGCTTGCATACCTTTCCGCTGCTCCAACTGTCTACGAAGCCCTCTGGCTGTGTCATGTACATACTCTCTTCTAAATCACCATTTAGAAAAGCGGACTTGACGTCCATCTGCCAGATTTCGTAGTCATTGTTTGCAGCAATGGCAAGTAGGATCCTGAGGACTTAAGCATAGTTACTAGAGAAAAGGTTTCATCATAATCAACACCTGGTCGTTGACGAAAACCTTTTGTTACAGGTCTAGCTTTGAAGGTCTCAATCTTTCCATCCACACCAATTTTCTTCTTAAAGATCCACTTGCTTCTAATGGGTTTTACCCTTTCAGGAGAAACTTCCAAAGTCCATACTTTGTTGGTGTACATAGATTCCATCTCAGATCGCATAGCATCCAGCCATTTAACAGAGTCCTTACTTATGATGGTCTGCTCGAAACTAGTTGGGTCATCATCTTCCATGATGCAATTCTCACTCCCACCATCTATGAGAAAACCATAGTATCTCTCAGGTGGATAAGAAACCCTACTAGATCTGCGGAGTGGCTGTGGTTCGTCAGGGACTATTGAATCCTCCGGTTCTTCGAAATCATCAGTTATAGTTTATGTAGCTGGAACTTCTTCTAGTTCTACCTCATTACCACTAATTTCTTTCACAAGAAATTCCTTTTCTAAAAAGGTGGTATGTTGAGAAACAAACACCTTTTGTTCCTCGGTGTGGTAGAAGATATACCTGTTAGTGATATATGCCCTAGAGGCCATTATTGTATCATACTGGTTTGTATATTACATTTTGGAAGCTTGGGATATACATGGATATAATAACTGTCTTGCTCAAAATGGTAGCATGCTACTTGGTTTGTTTCTACCTCAATATGTGCATGTGTTTCTTTTAGCATATCACTTATACATATTGGTAGAGCCCTTAGGATCTTTGCGTGACTACCAGCGTTGTGATGACAGTTACACTAGTGGGGGCTGGGTATTCTATAAGTACATCCTTATACAGGTCCCTAGTCGTAGGATTATCGAGACGAGGCATCGATACTCCAGAGTAGACTAGTGTATACGCTTCTCATCCCAGCTGGGGAGATGATCTGTCCCACAGCCATGAGTACGTCGTACTGGAGATAGTATACAGGTGCTCATTGGGTTATGAGTTATACTGGACAGGACTCGTTGGGAATAGCTGGTTGGTATTATACCTATCGTTAGGTAGCGGTTCCCGGGTGGCATGAGTACAGGTTAGTCCGTTGACTTGACATCGCTATTATTCTCGAGTGTGTTCCCACTGCACTTAGATTACTACCCTACCACGGCTCAAATGAGTCATACAAATAGGTAGTAGTTAGGTGTTAGGTGCAGTCCCGAAGTACTTAGAGATAGTAGTGGTTAGATAGGATTCATCTCTCCTGGTATTGGGGGTTGATATCGTGCTGTGTTCGGAAAGCCATTACACAAAGTCCTTAGTCAGGGCAATCGAGATTTACTGGTGGGCACTCCAGTAGTTTCTCCGGGTGTATTGGACTCTATCCCGGCATGACTTATTACACTATTAGGGGTCTGACGTTTACCATACCCTAGGCCCGATATGCAAGTATCTTAGACGAACAGACCGGACTGTACGGAGATTTTCACAGATAGGCTCAGTAGGAGTTCGGATGAGTTTTCTCATCTGCTTTCTTATCGACAGATACCTAGGTAGCCTTTATACAGCTAGTACCACTGACGGACTTGTGGTTAAACCCACTGCCAGCATACTGTCGAGTCTTTATAGTCCCACACAGAGAGTTTCCCTACTTCGGGAGAAATGATGTAGAGGCCGTATGGTTTTTATGGCAGGGTTCCGATCGCATACGTGTACTGGCTACATGGATGTCGTTCGAGCGGATAATACTAGTGGGCTTTGGTTTAAGCCGGATCCTAGTATTATATTATTGGATTGTTATCATCTCATTGTATTCATTTTTTTGGAATACGAATACGGGTATGTATATACGGTGAGGGCATTCTTGTAATTTTACATGACATGCTTCTAGAAGGGGACACCTCATTGTTTGCTTTATCTATTTTGAGAAATAGATTAATGAGGTGGAAATTTGGAGACATACTTGGCATGGGGTGAAGCACGACTCTTGGATTTGTTTATTTGTTTGGCTTCACTATTGAAGCATGGTTGATTATTTGTATTGGAAAATAATCTATGCTTCAATGAGTGAAGTGAGAGGGAGCCATTCTTCACTTGCTAACCTTAGTTCATTTGCTATTTTTTCATTCTCTCTCCAAGTTTCTTCTCCTTCTTCCTCAAAGACTCTAACCCTCACATGAGTTGTAAAACATAAAGTCTCATGAGATAAAACACTCCATTAGATACTCTACATTCTTTAGGCTACCTAGTTTAGCGAATTAGGTACCCTAGTTACCTCGGTTTAGAGGTTGGAGCTTGAAGTACATACTCTCGGGTGGATCATCTTCGACACGAGGAGGCCGGTGTTGCAAGCTCGATCCGTTCTTCTAGGAGCTAAAGAAGAGGAGGAGAAGAAGAAGACCTGAAGGACAAGATTCAAGGAGGTATAATACTTTTCATAGTAGTTAGAACCTCCTAGTAATTTTGTTAGTTAAGGTTTTTGTAAAGATCCTAGAGTTTAGTCGGTGTTGCGAAGCATAGAAAATCATTTTTTGCTAATTCCGCCTCCCTGCGAACCCGCGGGGTGCGCGACATCGACTTACAGTTTGGGGGTTAACGGGTTCCGATTCGAGACTTTTTCCGAACTTTTTTCGAGGATAAAAGTGTGAATTTTTAGGCTATGGCATGTTATTATGATATTATGCGATAATATGAACTTGTGCTTAGTGGATTAAGAATTCTAAATATTATGATTCTTGAGTTTTTTTTCTCTGACAATAAGTGTAATATGTGGTATTCCAAATCTCGTTGCTATACGTCAACGAGATTGGGGGTACACATATTTACTTACGATGAATATCGTTGATGGCTACTTATCGATATGATATATTGGATCGTCGTGATTGAATAGCTGGGGGTTTATGTGAGATGAGAGTTTTTCGTTTTCATTTATGTAAATTATTGTATGTAATATTCTTTTATTGGGGCACATCTAGGAGTGAGGATGTAATCACCTTGATGTATATTATTTACTTTTCCGCATTAGGATGGACCCAAGACGGAGGGCATAAGTAACCGGCTTCTAGAGTCTAGTAGGTGGTCATCTCGAGGAGTTGAGACCGGTTGCCTAACTCTAGAATTGACAGGGTTGTTTGCCGCTCTCGTAGGGGTCTAGGAGTGTAGGATTAGCTATTCATCACAACCGTGGAATCCGTGTTTTTCGTTAATGGCTTAATCTAAAAATTTGGAACTCCTAGTATATCCTATATTTCATATATTTATTTCTGCTGTGCTGTGATGTGATGTGATCAGATAAATGTGTGAGAAGAATGCTATTTATATATATGATATATTAGTAGACACTATATATGTTTTGCATCCGTGCTAGTCCTGACCCCAACCTGCTGTAAGTTAAGTAACCTTACGGTGAAAACTTGGGTCCCTGTGGCGAATGTGGATGGCATATATATGGTTTTATTTTCATTTCTTTTTTAATGTTTAGGAAACTTAAATGATGGGACTTCATTAATAAGATTAATGAAAAGAAAAGAAATCTAAAAGATGTTGTAGAATCAGAATTTTTTTGAATTTCAAACCCTATTCTTGAATTTCCAAACTTGAAATTAAAACCTAATTAATACTTAATTAAAAATTAGATTAGAACAAGTAACAATTAGAGTAAGGTTATACCTCAAAATAGTTTGGAATTAGATCCACACTTGCAAAAACTTAGCCTCTAAATGCCATCTTGCTCCTTGATTCATGCTAGCTTGGGCAAAGAAATAATGGGTAAAGATTGGATTTGGAGTTTGTGGGATTTTTATCTTGATTTTTGATGCAAAGTTATGGATTTTATGAGATGGAATGAAGTGGGAAAATGGGGGAAGATGGGGCTGCAGATTTTGGCAGTGAGGAAGAGGGGTGAGGTGTGTGTGAGGGGGGAGGGAATTCTTAGTCAAAGCACAATTATCCCATACATCAAGTATACTCATACATCTTTCTTTATTAGTTTCTTTCTAATTTCTTTTCTATTTGCTTTGAAAAGGAAATGAAGTGGGGACTTGGGGATTTGGGGGAAGCCCATGGGTTTGGCCATGATGGGTGTGTGGGTGTGTATGTGTGTTTGTATAATTTCCCAAGTCAAGAAAAACCCCTCAAGCCTCTTTAAAACACTTCACATCAATTTCTATTTTTATTTTATTTAATCTAGTATTTTAAAACATCTAGAACCATGAGGAAAATTTTAGAAGAAGGAATATGATACAAACTAGATTCTAGGTTGTCATGGTTCACAGAATTCGTATTAACCCATTCCAATTTGTAAATATCACTAATTAAATGTATTAGTGAAGGCTTAAAAAATATTTAAAATAATTAATTAGGGAAAATATTTTTGTAAACTAGAAATTTTATAAGTGACTAAATAAATACCAATACTAGCCATTACTTAGCTAGAATAGGTATATTTAAGTCTATGTTGAAAAAAATAATTATTTCTTGGTTTTTACAGAAAACACCGGTTATTTACCGATTATCGGAAATTTCACCTAAACGATTTTCAAAATGTTACAGTCTTCCCTCTTAAAGAAATTCGGTCCCCGAATTTAAATTAAAAATCCCCCAAATACTAAAACATTTCAGCAAAACAATCAAGTCGTCGGGGCTCCGAAATCATCAATACTTAAAACACATCTCAGCGCAATGCATGCACATGAAAACGAGTATATAACTCAAAATCAAAACTCCGTCAAGTATCACACAACCATCGGAGTCATGGTGAAGTGGCCAATGTCAAATTCCAATACGAAAACCAACATGATATACTCAAAACTATAACATGTACATAGTACACATCGTTGTAAACTCGTCAAAACATCTGAAAGAAATGCATGCCAAACCTTCTTCAAGTCGCTGTGCGATGCGCGTATCACAGCATAAGTAGCGGGCGTTTATTATAGAAAAAATAACTATATATATATTCTTTGTTTATCACACACATCCCGCTTTTTTAAAATAATTTAGAAGGGTTTCCTTTGTAACAAGTTTCGTGTCATCTCGGACACATAGAAAAATACTGAGACTATAGCTCCTTTTTGGAAATCCCTTCGATAACTATAGATGCATGCAAAAAGATATTCGGGTATGGTCCTCGGACTAGCCCTAGTCAGCTACTATACCAGATAGTAAATATCATAAAAACGTAATGCTCAAAGGAAACCATACTCAGTAGTATATGTACAAATGCCACATGCGTCTGGTGCGCACAGAAATCGAAATCAATGAATGTGCCATACATGTGCACAGAAACAAAATCAAAGTGCAATGGGTGTACACGAAAACACCTGTCAAGGGCAACTGGTGTGCCTGACAACAATATCAGGTGCATCTGACATGCACGAAGAATCCCGATTTAGTGCATATGGTGTGCACCAAAATCGCATCAAGCGCGCCAAGTATGCGCAAGAATCCAAATCAAGTGCATAAAGTGCACGAAAACAATATCGAATATCACAATTGAAATCGACAGTAAACAACATATCTCAATCCAAATCAGGTATACCGTGGTATAAAATCTCACAACCACGTGTATCAGTGTGCACAAAATCGAATCAAAGTACTAAAAGTGCATAAAAACTATACCGAAAGCACAAGTCAATTCACCTACATACCATAGGCATGAAATCACAATCAAACATCTCGAACGACATCAAATCGAACTCAAGTGCAACTATGGAGCATAAAATCTCAATCATGCAAATAAATCACCCAAAATACCGAATTCCGAAATGACGGATACGTGATATTCGAATCACCAAATCGCAAATCATAAACACTGTCGTCGATATGTCCTTCCTTCAAAGTCGAGAAGGTGTCCGTGCCTCCAAGCTAGAAGAGCAAGATATTTACTTGCCTCCTGTTCATGGTCTGGCATCTTGTTGTGCCCTTAGACTCTCGTCTCTCACTGCGGATTGTCAGTTACATAGCTCCTCGGCTCAACGGTCTAATATGGAATGATGATGGAAACAGTTCCGCTATAGCACATCCTCTAAAATCTCTGACCAACTATCATGGTCACTCATAACATGTCTCGTCGACGATGCCGAACTCTGGCCTACTGGGTGTGCGTGATACGACCGATCCTGGGTCCAAGTCTTCTCATGTAGTATTCCAGAAAGATTCTGTCGGGACTCTCCAAAATCTTGTTTCTGCCGAATCGCCCGAAAGTTATCACCCTTTACTGAATCCATTTCTTATTCCGGAACAGCTGCAAACTCATCACGACTTCTTCTAAAAGATATATCCATATTTAACGTCTTTGAATGCTCATCACATCTCTGATGTCAACGAAGTGGAACGTCATTTCGTCAGACTCTCATACGAACTTATTATCCCACTTTTCTCTAATATGGACTGATTCGGACTCATCTCTTCGTAGCTGTTTGGATTGCGCTACGAACGACTATACTCATATCTGGAGTCTCCCTTCCTTAACTACGAACTCGACAGCTCAATATCTTGTGGTAGGTACCTGGCTAACTACGCCTTCGGAAACTCTTCAAAATCGTCGGAGGAATACTCTTCATTCGTCCATTTTCTATCGACTCTCAACGTGCCTGTATGAAGTCTTCTCTAGCTAAAGCTAGAAAATCCAGCAATCTCGCATCGGGGTATCCAAACGAACCACATGTCCTAGTTATTCATCCATGGGTGACTAGCAATATTCTATCATATCCCTAAATTCAAACTCGTGCTGCAATAGCTTCCAACATCTGGGGCGATACCTAGTCAGCCGCAGCAACAGCTGCCTCCTTTGTCCGCACGCTAAACAATGCCTCAATCCCCAATAATAGACGATACATTAACGGTCATCACATTCTAGCCGGCCTCTAGCAGTGGCCCAATCCTCTGTTGCTGATCTGAACGTTCGAGAAATCTTAGTAAAAACAATCCATCAAAACGCTCGTGTCACAAAAAACACAATAAAACGACACATCTATACAATCGTGTCATCGGAGCACATCCTGGTTAGTGCTCGTCCATGACAAGCTCGTGTTGACCGCAACTCTAGCCGCAGCTATCTATGCCCGTGCAACCGTGGTAACAGAAGCCACCATTCGACATCGATGAAGATAGATCAACGAAAAGAATAGAATACGGTGCAAACAAATGTACATCATAAAGCTTCTTAAGCGGAGTAGCGTATCGTAAATATGCCGCGGAACATACACACGGTATGCCACTCTACTTAAGTCACCTACTCTATCAACCAAGGTCAACCTACGCGACGAAAGTTCGGGTCTAATACCCCCTCGACCAAGTCTAAGTTCCGTAAGGTCAAGCCAAGGTACCGAATATATATACGCCCTAGACTCCGCATAATCAAATCTAGACTCGAACCAAGGTTAAACCTAGGGCTCTGATACCAACTTTGTCATGACCCGAAATGGCACGTCACTGGCACTTGAATCATGTGAAGTCTATAGAACCTCACCTAATTCAAGTAAGCCAAAAGCCCAGAAATTTAAACCATTTTAATGAAAAGAGTGAAGGAAAACTTGTTTTAAAGTAAGTGGTTTGACAAAAAAAGTGGCATTAAACATTTAAAAGCAACATCATATTTTCCCGAAAATTTCGGTAGAGTCTCCTTTGTAAATACTGGCCCCAAACGGGTACAAACAGAAATATACATAAGTAATGAATAAAGGTATCCCCAAGCGGGAGCTAGCTCTTCGCCAATTGGCGGAAACAACCACGCAAGCAATATAATATACAACGCCGAAGGGAGATGATCAAAAACTCAGAAGAAAAACAACATCCTCAAGAAAAACAGAGAAGAAACATAATAATACAAGCGCGCGACTCTATGGTCGAAAGAATATACAATAGGACTTCTAAGTCTGTCAAATAATATAAGTCTGGTTGATGGAGTATACTAGATATAACTGAAATAAATAAAAGTACCACGGTGGTTACGATGCAAGTGAACACACCTACCAAAGCAACCACCCGGAAGGACGAAGTGTACCAACAAGCCGCAATGAAACCTGTACGGCCAAACCTGTAAGAAACTGTGGCACAACGGAGATGAGTTGCCAACTCATGAGTAGAAAACATCGCCGAGAAGAAATCGCATGTATGACTCTCTCCTAGGTCATACACTAAAAATATACCATACTATAACAAGGGTGACAGCATATCATAAGTGATATCAAAGTACTCGTGTCCGTGTCATGAGTAATAATACATCGATGCGTGATATGTAATAATGCACCATCCAACATGTATCCAGCAACGACACACAAATCATGATAAAACCCGAGTGCCCAGTATTGGCACTCAAAACATCTCGAAATCCGTGTCTAACAGTGACATATAATACTCAAATCTCGGGCTCCGCATAATCAGGATCGGCCTATGGGCTCTGTCATTCTAGATCAGCCCATCACATCAAGTCGCTCGACTATGTCGGTATCCTCTGGATATCCGCCGTGCCCGACACACCGGTATGGTAGTCTGCCCCTGCCAGGCTCATCGTCATCCCCACAAAACCACTCTCGTCCCGGGGTACCGTACCGGGTCCACCATGCACCCGCAGACGGTTCATCCTCCTCCTCGAATCGGGTGTATAATATCGCTCAAGATCCGAGAAAACTCATGGTGGGCGACACATACATCATATCATGAGAAAACCGCAACTTGAATTTAAAATGAAATTGAGTTTATAAAATCCTTGCGGTTTCTCCAAATCCAAAATCTCATGGAAAATCCGATATCCAAAATCTCAGAGTATGTAAACAGTGAATTATCGGCATAAAGCCCCATAATATTGCATGGCAACAATATACACATGCATGGGTATCTAAGTGAAGGATGCAATATCTAATTTAGCACATGAAAGCAAGCATACTAATAGTATGTTGAAACTACCAGCTAGCAGGTTATACCGATAAGGTAATGTTTTCTAAAGTGTACGTAACATGGCAATTACCGATGATGATGTGTGTGAGACGGCAAGCAAGTGTTCGTGGACATACGCATCATCGGTAATGGTGCTGATATCCTAACAAACGAGATCATAATAGTGAGGAAACACATGTATAAACATGCAATGAAGTGAGAACATGAATATATAGAAAATGATGTAGTAACCGCAACATATAAGAATATACATTTATATATATATATATATATATATGAGTTATACAGTTTTGGCATTTGAAATAGCACGAATCGTGGTTTTTAGAAAATAGGGACTACGGTGTTTTTAAGAAAAGGTACGTTCTTTGAAAATCCGTAATATCCCCCGGGTTGTCCTTTGAAAATACTCACGATTCGTTAGTTTCTGAAATTAAGTATGACTTGAGCCCAGTCTAATATCTACCAAAAAAACTATAGGACTAAACTAAGAGACTGGTCGAAATGGTAAGGAAATCCACCTAAACTCCGAGTCGATATATCTAGTAGTCGACGATCCCGCCTCAATTGCGTCACGTACAGTAAAATATATAATACGACATATTCGAGTCAAGAGTGCGGATTAATCATCATATCTATACTTCGTACGGTAAAATTCATCGTACGACATCCCAACTCGGGGTAAGGGTCAAATATCACATATATCTCATTATTCACATGGTATTGTTATTAGGGGTACTGGTCTAAAGTCTAGTACATTCCAATACCATCAAAATATATTCGCGTGTGTATGAAAACACATCGCCTATCGATCCACTATAATATCATGTCGTATATCATAACACGACCCAAATCACAAAACCGATCTCACGGCATCATGCCGGATCATATCGACTCTCCTTCGAGTATAAAATACTATCCTTATCACCCGTGTATACGTATGTGTGTGTGTGTGTATCAACACATCCACACACACACACACACACACACACACACACACACACACACATACACATATATCATATATACCAAAAACATATCATGTGTGTGCATGTGTGTGTGTATACCATTACTCTAGGGTTTCGCAACTAAGAACTAACTAAAAGCACTATCTTCCAATTACACTAAACTAACTCATGATCTTCTAGAGCCGCTCTTGCTAATTATCCACGTATCACAATACACATAACTATATATATATATATATATATATATATATATAACTTATTCACATACTACACTACAAAACTGCGAGGGCGCTATACGCCATCCATCTGACTTCCCCCGTAGATATACATCTACTCACTTGGACGTCTCGGCTAATCTGATCCGATTTCAGCTCTGTCATTCCCATGCCACATCTGATGCCTCTGCACCCAATCTTAGAAATGTACACAAGGAAATAAAAAGGATAAATAAATGATAGTCGCGGAAACAAACGATATATGATAACCACGCGCACTAAGTAGACGCACACACACTTGGTGTACAAAACGCGCTCACGACAACGCCACAATTCACCACTAGGGTCGCAATACGTGAAAAACACTAAACCAAAAACCCAATCGCACTAATCGCGCGTTCACAACACACTAAATATATATGAAAAAGCTTATAAATCACCGAAACCTCAAACTTAATTCAAATCGATTAATTTCAAAAACCTAGTAAGCATCAACTTCCATTTCAGTTCAAAACTTGATATTTTAACAAAACTAGTGGCCACAATTTTCATTTAATAACTTAATTAGGTCACATAAACATTAACTAGATTTTTATCTCACCTATTAGCATTAATTATAAAAATCTAGTTTGCAAATTTTTTAATTTGGACAATTTTTAAATGTAACCATTTAGCAATTTAGCAACTAGATTAGGTTTTCCAAGTCTTAAGAGGTTAAACTACACATTGTAACCTTAAACAAGTGATAAAAACCCTAATTGAATTCAAACCCTATTCTTGAATTTCCAAACTTGAAATTAAAACCTAATTAACACTTAATTAAAAATTAGATTAGAGTAAGGTTATACCTTAAAATAGTTTGGAATGCGATCCACACTTGCAAAAACTTAGCCTCCAAATGCCATCTTGCTCCTTAATTCATGCTAGTTTGGGCAAAGAAATAATGGATAAAGATTGGATTTGGAGTTTGTGGGATTTTTATCTTGATTTTTGATGCGAAGTTGTGAATTTTATGAGATGGAATGAAGTGGGAAAATGGGGGAAGATGGGGCTGCAGATTTCGGCAGTGAGGAAGAGGGGTGAGGTGTGTGTGAGGGGGGGGGGGGAATTCTAAGTCAAAGCAAAATTATCCCATACCTCAAGTATACCCATACCTCTTTCTTTATTAGTTTCTTTTTAATTTCTTTTCTATTTGCTTTGAAAAGGAAATGAAGTGAGGACTTGGGGATTTAGGGGCAGCCCATGGGTTCGGCCATGATGGGTGTGTGGGTGTGTATGTGTGTTTGTATAATTTCCCAAGTCAAGAAAAACCCCTCAATCCTCATTAAAACACCTCACATCAATTTCTATTTTTATTTTATTTAATCTAGCATTCTACAAACATCTAGAACCACGAGGAAAATTTTAGAAGAAGGAATATGTTACAAACTAGATTCTAGGTTGTCATGGTTCATAGAATTTGTATTAACCCATTCCAATTTATAAATATCACTAATTAAATATATTAGTGAAGGCTTAAAATAATATTTAAAATAATTAATTACGGAAAATATTTTTTTAAATTTGAAATTTTATAAGTGACTAAATAAATACCAATACTAGCCATTATATAGCTAGAATAGGTATATTTAAGTTTATGTTGAAAAAAATAATTTTGTCTTGGTTTTTACGGAAAACACCGATTATTTACCGATTATCGGAAATTTCACCTAAACGATTTTCAAAACGTTACAATCCAGCACCTCATTCGATGAGGAAAGAGCCTAGACCCCTTCACCGGGAATGACCTCTTTAGCAAAGACTAGTATATACTACAACCCACTCGGTTTATTTTGAAAACTACTTGATTTTTAAAGTGGAGCTTAAACCACTCCTTTTCAAATCACTTGATTATATAACGATATCAAGTTCATTAAAACCAGTCATAGCCCTCTATCATTTCAGATAAGTATCGTTTAGTATCCGTGCTGTGTTTGTTGACTTCGTTAAGGCGCAGTGTTCGGTAGCTAATAGATGCTTATCTGCAGCATGTGAAGTGATTAGTTAGGGCATTCACATAGATTTGTTGACTTCGTTAAGGGCTTATGCGGGCGGGTCTAACTTAATCAAGAAATGATGGGTTGAATTTGACTAGCAACTTATGATTTTTGACTTTGTTAAGGTCATAAACTGTCAGGGGTAAAAACCATTATCGGGAATTTCAATTGTTGAAATTTGCAAAGTGATTGCATACCTTCTATGTGATAATTGGATCCCTATACCCACTGCGAGTAAGCATTACTCCTGGGAGAGTTTTCCACTTTACAATTAACTAATCCAGTAGGTGACTAGAAAGGTGTTAACGGGGTTATGCCTCTGCAGAAATGATGTTATTTAATTAGTTCCGTGCAAATGCACGGGGAGAGCCTCTCGGAGTACCAACACCAGCCTGGCTGACCGATTAGGGAACTTGTAGGGTATAATTAATCCCGAATAATATTATCTTTTAGGATTTGAAGAAAGATTTGATAAAAAAAGTGGGAGCCATCCTGGTTACATAAGATAATAACTATTCTAATCTTGCAAGAGCGCACGCTAAAGTGTTTTCTTCTCTCTCTCTCCAGGTAGTGACCATGCGCATGCTAAAGTGTTTTCTTCTCTCTCTCTCTCTCTCTCCTCTCTCTCTCTCTCTCCCCCTCCAAGTAGTTACCTCGTTAGAGCGTGCCTGATTAATCTCAAGCCAGATCTGAAATCCGAAAATTTAGGCCAAAACCATTATTTGTTTACATCTTTCCTTAATCATATGTGCGGGGTCAAGCGACTTAAGGACGTTTTTGGGACGTAAGTTGAGAAATGTTGGGGGTTGAATATAGGGTAGAAGCGAAGAACGGAGAGCGGACCTTGTCGTCTTCCGTTACTTGCGACTAACAAATATTCAATTTTCGAAAATCCCAAACAAAATGACCCAATATGTAATCCTCAGCGAAGATGATGTTATCATCACTTCGTGGAATGTACTTGTTGCCTCCTGTGTAAGGGAGCATTTCGAAGATGGTCTTTCTTACCAGTCCTGTAGTGGGAGCTAGCACTATAATGGGTTACCCCTGCGTAGTTTAAAGTCATCTCAGACATGAAATGATAGTTTAAAGTTATCATAGACATGAAATATTAGTTTAGAGTCATCTCGGACATGGATATTAGTTTCGAGTCATTTCAGACATAGATATTAGTTTAGAGTCATTTCGGACATTATTTTACAGTCATTTCGGACAAGATGGTCATTTTGGGGCATGGCTTCAGAGTACAATCATTATTTTTAAGTCATTTTAGACTTGGGTATTAGTTTAGACTCGTTTCAGACATAGGTATTGGGGATAGGTCTCTTACATTTTTGACTCCAGCCTGTGGAATATTTGGGCTCGGCATGTGTAGTATTCATATTTTTAGATTACTACCTAAGCATGAGCACTCCGGATGTTGTATGTTATCGCAGGACCTGGGGGACAACTCCAAATAAGTATTTTTATGGTATACTTAGGCTTATCTCCAGTACCACCCCTTTGTAGCTTGTCCGCGATAGATTTTATATTGTTACAGGCCTGAACAATTATCTTTTGATGAGCGTCATGAGGATAGATCTCAGATATCTTCAGGCATTTCTATTTAGGATATATCCATAGTGTTGATAGAATTGCGGGACCATTAAGGTAAGACTTGGGGCTAGTTTCCTTTTTGGATCAATCTCAGCCTTATCTCGGTGTTTACGCAATGTGGATATGTTACTGTAGGACCTGTTTAGATAGGACCTTGTTGTGAGTTTCCTTTTAGGATCAATCTCAGTCTTATTATTAAGTCTTGCTTACTTTTTAAGCATATCCGCGATGACTGGCGATAAATCAAAATGAATCCCATTATTAGAGTGTACTCAATTTATCTCGAGTCTGATCCAAAATCTGAATTGTATTGAGCCAAGGATCGTTGTTTGTTCGACCCTCGGCTTTAGCTATACAAAGTGTGTCGAGTTAACATTTTGAGTAAACCTTAATTGCCTTTGTTAGGTGCTGCTTAGTGTTTTTTACCTTATATATGGCCGGACCCTGACTTTTATGTGTCAGGGTATTGTACGCACGTGACACTCTCTTGACTCAAGCCCTGATCACTAAGCATGCCAAGGTGAGTTAGAGTAAAGTCAAAACGTTTAAGTCGATGAGCGGCTGCCGGGGGGTTCACAGCTCGGTGAGCAACCTAATGGTAGGTCTTTTGACCTGTATATGGAAGCTCTTGGAACCATTTGGTTGCTAAGAGGCTTAGGAGGTTGAATGGAGCGGACGCCGTGTGACTCAACTTGGTGAGCAGTAGCTGGGCGAGGCTCATGGCTCGGAGAGTAGTCAAAATATGAGAGGTCTACTTGGCTCAAGCCTTGGCGAACAAGGATGCTAAGAAGAATATTAGTAACAATAACGTTAAGGCACTCTATCCGATGAGCAGCGGCCGGGAGGGCCATGACTTGGTGGGTAGCCAAGAAAAGGGAGGTTCTTTAACGTAGATGCAGAGGCTGTTCCTACCATCTTGTTGATAAGAAGCTTAAGGATACCGAAAAAATGCCGAGGTACTCGACTCAATAAGCGACGGCCCGAAAAGGTGCACGGCACGGTGAGCGGCCATGAGGCCTTCTTGGCTCAAGCCTTGGCGAACATGGATGTCTAGAAGAAGATGAGCAGCAATAATGCGAAACTCATCAAGATGATCGGTGACCGATGTTGGCTCACGGCTCGGTGTGCACTCAGAGAGCAATTGCCCGCTATATGGTCATGGCTCGATAAGTTGGTGATAGGTGAGTTGCCTTTCACTACTATGGTGGAGCTCTTACGGTTGTCCTGTTAATAAGAAGCTCAAGGAAATCTATAGGGATTATGCCATGGTGCTCAGCTTAATGATCAACGGCTGGGTAAGGCTCACGGCTCGGTGAGCATATATGAGCCCTTCTTGGCTCTAGCCTTGGCGAACAAGGATGCAAAGAAAAAGATGAGCAACAGTAATGTGAAACTCATCAAGTGTTTTATGGCAGAGAATGCTAAATTTTAAGACCCTTGCAATGCTTGAGGATTTCTTATCTTAAGCATTATCAAACAAGGAAGCCAAAGGAGTGCTGAGTAGCAGTAATGCGAAGACTCATCAAGATGACCGGTGGCCGGTGTTGGCTCACTGATCGGTATGCACTCAGAGAGCAATGGCCGGGTATAGGCTCACAGCTCGATGAATAGGTAAAAGGTGAGGTCCTTTGACTGGTATGGTGTAGCTATTACGTCCGTCCGGTTAATAAGAAGCTCAAGAAGATGCATGGCTATCATGCCATGGTGCTTAGCTTGATGAGAAGCGGCCGGGTAAGGCTCTCGGCTCGGTGAGCGAATATAAAGCTTTCTTAGCTCAAGCCTTGGCGAACAAGGATGCCAAAGAAAAAGATGAGCAACAGTAATGCAAAACTCATCAAGTGTTGGCGATGAGGCCATTATCCTTTTGCACCGACTCGGAGGTGTCTAAGTATAGTATTTTTTCAATTATCTAAGATTAATGGGAGGCATGGGTCGTTCCCCTTACGTGTCCACAAATTGGTATGAACCGCCACTGAAGACGATTTCTATCACTCAGGAACCTTCCCAATTTGGCTCAAATTTTCGTTTTGCCTTTCTGTTTGGAATTATTGGTCGTCTTAGAACCAGGACCAATTCACCTACAACAAAAGCCTTTGGTCTGACTAGTTTTTCATAGGCGCATGACATCCTCACTCTGTAGAGCTCTAGATTTTATTGGACTATGAGTCGAGTGTCATCTAGGGTCTCGAGCTTTTCGAGTCTTAGCATGGCATTTTCTTCGGTCGTTAGTCCTTCGTGGATCGCGACTCAAATAGATGGTATTTCAATTTCGATAGGGATCATAGCTTCTATTCCAAATACTAACTGGTATGGCATCGATTTGGTAGGAGTCTTGTATGTGGTCCGATAGGCCCATAGTGCCTCTATCATCTTGCTGTGCCATTCCTTTTTATTTTTGAGTACTGTCTTTTTGAGCACCTTAGTCAGAGTTTTGTTGAAAGGTTCTGCTAGACCCTTGGCTTTAGGGTTATATTTGGTAGAGTAACGCCAATCAATCTTATGAGTTCTGGCGAACTTTACGATTTTTTTGCTTCTATAGGTGGGCCCGTAATCTGATATAACATGCCTTGGTATACCAAACCTATACAACACATTGTTCTGGAAGAACTGAACGATGGTTTCTACTATAATTTCCTTGAAACTAGTAGCTCGGACTATTTGGAGAAATAGTCGATGACCGTGAGGATGAACCAGTGTCCGTTGGACGATGGAGGTTCGATTGGGCCGACAATATCTGTTCACCACATCTCGAAGGACTATGATGCTACAGTGGGATGTAGTGGGTTTGGGTGCATGTGAATGAATCTATCGTGTATCTGGCACATGTGACATTTCCTTGAATGTTCTATGCCATCTTGTGTCATATTTGTCCAATAATAACCCATTCTTTTGATTTTCATTTTCATTTTGGGACCCACTTGATAGGCTCCATAAATGCTTGAATGAACTTCTTCCATCACTTGAACTGCCTCGTAACAGGAGTTGATCAAAAGTTTGACGATATAGCATGTTTTTGAAGAACACAAATTACAGTCCTTACTTTCTCAAGGCAAATTAGGCAAACTTGTCTTCAGGTAACATATCGCTATAGAAGAAATCTAACAACGGTTTCCGTTAATCGGGATTTTCTGCGATTTCTTCATCATTTTGAATATGGAGAGCATATGCGTGCATTCCTTCGTCTTCAAGAATTTCGGGGCACACACTTAGGCAGTTCCATATTATAAGTTGGATCTCGCCTGTCTCAGGTTCGGCTAATTCTTTAACTAGTTTTGCTAAAGTGTCGGCCTTCCCATTTAGTGACCAAAGGATGTTTTCTATCTTGAAAGTTGGTATTTACAAGAGAAGCCTTCTGGCATGTTTGTAATAAACTATTAATGTAGTCTTATGAGTTTTGGAGGTTCCAAAGACTTGCTTAACTATTAGTTGGGAGTCCCTGTAAATGTGGAGACTCTGTTTTCCCATTTGGACGGCAAGTTCCAAACCCAGAATAAGAGCTTCATATTCAGGTTCATTGTTTGTTTTGGGTTCATTCATCGCAAAATCTTGCCGAATGATGCTTCTGGCAGAGGTAACGGACACTATACCTAGTCCCAATTTGACCTTGGGGATGCCCTCTTGTTTCCCGGTTTCAAGTGAGGATGCCCCGTCGAAATACAAGTCCCAATAAGGTTCGTTATCTTCCATGAGAAGAATATCTTCTCCGGGTAATAGTTTACCGGACAAATTAATAAGTATGGCATTCCTGGCCCACCATTCATAGATTAACGGTGAATTATCTGGCACAGGATGTACGTCCAAGAAGTCAACTAAAGCTTGACATTTGATTTCCTTTTGAGGCACGTATTGAATGCCGAATTGGAGAAGCATTAATTCCCATTTGGCGATTCGCCCGACCAATACCGGCAACCTCATTAAGTATTTTATGGGGTCGATTTTGGATATCAAATGAATTTTGTTCGTTTACAAATAGTAACTTAGTTTGGTCATAGGGAAGACCAAAAAAAGGCTGTGTTTTTAGATGGGGGAGTAAATTACTTCTGCTCCCATAAGCACCCTACTTAATTAATTTACTTCTTGTCCGATATCATTTGCTTAAGCGATCATTGCCTTCTGGGAACCCTCTAACACTGCAGTATAGAGGATAAAATGATGACACTGCAGTATAGGAGCGGCCAAAACTGGTGGATGCAAAAGATAAGCCTTGATTTCTTCAAAGGCCTCTTGACAATCGCTATTCCAAATAAATGGCGTATTCTTTTTAACTAATTTAGAAAAGGGCTTGCATTTCTCCGAGAGATTAGCAATGAATTTTCGGATGTAAGCCAACTTTCCTTGAAAAAAGCGTAACTCTTTAAAGATTTTAGAGGGAGGTATATCTATAATAGCCTTTATTTTAGCTGGATCAATCTCAAGATCTCTATAACTGACAATAAAACCCATGAACTTGCCGGAGGAGACTCTGGAAGCATATTTAGTTGAATTCATTTTTAATTTGAATTTGCAACTACGATAAAAAAAACAACAAATGATTTAAATGATCATATTTATTAGAAATTTTTACAACAAGATAATCTACATAACGTTCACAGATATTGTGTAAAATTTTATCGAAAATTCTGGTCATGGACGATATGTGGCCCCACCATTGTTCAAGCCGAAGGGCATGAGTTTATAGCAGTAGATCCCCTTCGGGGTTTTGAAGGAGGTATGCATTTCATCGTCCGGGTGCATCTTTATTTGGCGAGGAAACTACAGTTCCTTGGCGAGTGATGGCGTTATCCACAAATATAATGCCTTTCTCGTCCTCGCTATCAGGGAAGTAAAGCGTGTCATCTTCAGATTCGTTTTCGATTCTTATTACCCTTCATGTATGTGAAGAATTTGACGACTGGCATGCTCTTCTTCTTCTTTGTGGGGGAGGAGAAGAAGACGTTGAAGGTCGGTTTTCTGCTAATTCTTGCATGCGTCGTCTAAACATGATACATTGTCTTAGTGTGTGACCATAAATTTGGTGAAACACATAGAATTCTGGGTTTTCCATAAGCTCTTATTCTCTAGGCATGGTGGAAATAGGGTGTTCCGCACCGATACTCCTGATAGTCTGGAAAATTCGTAGCAGCTCTCATCCAACCATCGAGATTATAGCTTGATTTATCTGCCCTCTTGGTAGAAGGGAGTAAGGGAACCTTTGATGTAATCTGGTTCTGTAATTTTAACCAGCACCTGCAATTTCAGACGTTCGAATCCTTATCGGACATCCGTGCGAAGCGACTATATCGTTCGCCCGTGTTGGTGTTACGGTAATCGGCATTGCGAGTTATCAATCCGATCTTCTGTATTGGTGAGCTACTGCAGGAATTCGCTCATCTATTGATGCACTTTGAGGATTTCCTGCGCAAGTCCCTGACTCCATTATTCAACTAGGAGATGGTTTGCATGGATACTTCGTGCATTTCATTATGCCTCTCAGAGACTTTAAATAAGAAATCCAACTTTTACGTAGGATTCTTTTGAGATGAGGGGTATATTGAAAGATGCCAGTCTTTCTCCATTGGTAGGGGACTTGGTGCTTCTTCATCCAAAGGATTAGTATCAGGATTTGCATTGCTGCTTTCTCCCTGCTGGAAAGTTATGTGAGAATCGTGTCTCTATTGAGGTTCTTCAGGTTCATCTTCACCCATGGTTCGATGATTTATCCAACGACATGTATGGAAACTATCTGAAGAATGTAAGGCGGTGTTTTTCCTTATTCTATTCTAAGGGGTAGCTAAGACCTGCTTCGGTGTAGAATCTTGTATCATTTTCCTGAACGTATGGCAACGACTTAGGGAGTGTCCTACTAACTGATGCAACATGCAGAAGCTAGGAGATCCTGCCAGTTCCGCTTCCCAGGAATTCTAGGATATTGGAGTTCCATGCTCAGATTTCTGAGCAGGAGGAATGCTCCGTACAGATCTCAGTCCGTCGTTAATTCGATCACTTGACCTACTTACCCCCTCAGATTTGGTGACTGCTGATGTGGAAGGGGTAAGGCTTTTTCCGTACAGAGTCATCGCCTAGTGTTTCGGGAAATTTGAAGTGCCTCGACTTCTCAAGCTCTCCTATGGCCGGCTCGTAGGGTGGCCTGTTCGACCCTATTGCATTGGAACCCTGAGATCTGTCACCGCAGGTTCCCGGTCAGTACTTGCAATTCATGGGCTTGCTGTAATAAGAAGTCGATGTCTCTGCGCATTAAGATGTTTTTTGATAGGATTCTTCTATATTCTTCCAAGACTTCTGAGAACGCTGTGTTTGTAGCATCCAAGAAATCGTTGTGCCTTCTCAGCATTGCGGTTAGATGAGGATGGTTACAGTTATGGTTCCTATCTCTTTTTGCAGCCGAGGGATATGTGCCTCGTCGAGACCTTCGACGGATTGTGGCATTGTCGGCAATGAATCTTCAGGTTCTTCTCAAGGAAGAGGTTTCGATAGGGTGGGACCAATGCGAACTGGGCTCCAAGCTTGCCTATTTTTGTTGGCTGATTCTTCCCAGGCGAGATTTAAAACTGGCCGTGGTTAAGTCGCACAAGGCAATGTTTCGATTATTTTCTCAGCGGGGTATTCTTCATCTTTTTCCTGCTATGAATGGCTACTTTCTCCTCAAAATATCATACAAGTGATGGCAGCGCTTTCTTAGACAGGTGGAGGGTTAGCTTCGGCTGTCGGTTTGGGTTCTTAATGAACTTCATCATGGGTATGGGCGACGTGTTAGGCTCAAGAGATTTGAATATGACCTCACTTGTCTCGTCATGAGTATGGACAGTGTGGCGACAATTATGAGTCCGTATAAGCTGAGTTCAGACATCGGTTCTTAATAATGCATTTTCCAGCAACACTAAGCGCCGCCTTTGTCGCTCTGCTCTTCTGGATCTGATGGCTCAAAACTACCTAATTCCCAGAACTTCTCCTGTGACATTTCGTCTTTTTTTTTCTTCACATAGGAAACCAGACAAGATAAAGTCACGTAGTGTTATTGGGGGAAGGTTTAGCGGCTCCTCTGGCAAAGGGGCTTTCGCTTTCTTTCCCATATCTTTTTGTGTGCTGGTAGTTGGGGCAGATGCCGCCTCCAGTATGTGCACCTCCATCTTTCGAGGAACCCCGTGCATCTTTTCGAAACTCATTTGAATTTTTGTGGTTTTCTTTGAGATGACCACTTCCCAGGGGTCCGTTTGGGCCTTTGAGATTGCGTATGTGATTAGCTCGTTTTGGTCGCATGTAGTTATAGAGTGACTATGTGCGATGGGAACATCAACTTTAAATTTATCGGCCAAAATGATATTCCCATACTTATACTGCTCCTTCACCCAATTTTTGAAGACAAAACAATATTCAATAGGGTGAGATATCATACGATAGTATGGGCAGGCAAAAACTCAAAAGGGCAACAACCACTTTTTCTGTTCTTCTTGTTAGCTTCATCGGGCTTCCAAATTTTAGGTAGCTCCATTCCAGCTTCACAGCCAACTCAAAGATGTGTTTAGTGGGTTCTTTTGTGAAAGAGTATTTCTTGTTCATTTTCTCTTCTAGAGAGACTTTTGACCGGGCTCATTCGAATGACTATCGGTTGAGAGGCCGATTGTGCTAAGCTTGGACTGGGCAAGTCTTCATTCGTGTCTACTATCAAGAACATGACCGGCATATGCTTCTGATGGTTATGAGGATTTTGGCTTCGCTCCAGCTTTTCACATGAGTACGCTCAGTAGTCTTCGAGTAGCACACGATTGGCGTTTTTCAATTCTGCTATCTGCTCGAATAACGGTGCAAATGCTTTGTGTTTTGCGAAGAGGAGGAACAATCGGATTCGACCTGGAACCCTGCTAAGCATGAGTTGCACTAATTGTTCCTCGGAAATCGGCGGATCGTAGTGTATGCTAGTAGTTCTACTCCTTTTCCTAAATTCCAGCAGTGTTTCATCTGTTAACGGGTTCAGCATAGTGAGCTGGGTAAGCGTTACCTTATCGGTGATGCTACCTCGAACCTCTGTTTGTATTTTTCCGCCAACTTGTTGAAAGTGAGTATTGAGCCTGGTTCTAGTTCGGCAAACCATTCAAACACCATACCATGCAAGTTTTTCGGGAATTGCTGCAGTAGGAGCTTGTCATTTCTGGCTGAATCACCGCATGCCACCTTAAAGTGGGCTAAATGCTGCTCAAGGCTTCCGGTTCTGCTATATGTACATAACGTGGGGATGGCATATCCTATAGGATATGTCACAGGGTTGAATCACCGCATGCCACCTTAGAACGGAGACGCGAAGAAGTCCACAGCGTAACTATACAAAGTAGATACTCTATCCGATACAGTTACGCCAAGCGTATAGTATGCATGATTATATAAATGCAAGATAAATAAAAGCAAGTTTATTCATTAACCAACATTTATTATAAGCTAAGATCAATATCAAAGTTTTATTATATCAATAAAGTAAGCCCTAAACTGGTGGGCAAAAGTAAAGGAAACAAAAGTCCTAATCGTAAGTCGAAAGTTGAGTGTAACCTTCTTTTGTAGCTTCGATTTCATCCAAGCCTTCTTCCTGCCCTAACAGACATTTCGGGAGAGGGAAAGACAGCAAGAGAAATGTCCGTCGGCGAGATAAACTCGAGGAGGATTCTCAAGGGGGTTATATGCAACAAGGTGAACTAAAGTGTAGCATGAGATAGTGTTGCAAGTATGCAAGTAAAAGTGTGGGTAAGTGTTGTCTAATAACTACTTTCCGTATTTTAGTTTATTTTAGTTTGGTTTCGTAAGGGTACACGCATTTTGAGAGTATTCGGTAAACGCCTGGAATTACGATAGCACGACAAGGGAGTTAACGTTACATTCCGGCTCGGAAACATAGCGATCATGACCATGACATTTAGCATTCTGTAAACGCCCGAAATCACAATAACATGACAAGAGAACTCCCGAGATACGTCGTACTGCTTTACTATCCAAACTATCCGTCCCCGTGTAAATATGTGTTTAAAGTTAAGTTATCAATTACAAGCTAGCATCGGAACCAATAAGATAATCGATTCCTTTCATTTCCACCCCATGTCTAGTGTCCATGCGCTCACGCATAACCGTTCAGATAAAAAAAGTTATGATTCGAGTCAAGTTTGGTTATGTAAGCTACATCAAGTGTAACGGTGTTTTGCAAAGTATAGTTAAAAAGAAAGTTATAAGGTATTTTATAGAAAAACATGGAATTTGAGAAAGTTGGGGTATTTTAATGTAGAAAGGGTTTCATAAAAGTTCAAGTTATTTTAGTGAAATAATAATACTAGAATAGTTTGAGGTATTTAAGTGAAAATACGGGATTTTGGAAACTTTAGGGTATTTATTTGAAAATACGGAATTTGTATCCTTAGGGTATTTTAATGTAAATACGAAGTTAGAAACCTGTAGGGTATTTATATAATAAAATATAAGTTTTGGAAACATATGGTATTTAACTGAAATTTCGGTAGCATTTCGGCTTATATCTGGTGTTTTATAATTTTACAAATGGGCATCATAATAGTGTGGTAGAGCTCACAAGTCTAATATTGAAAAAAAGGGTTGGGATAGGTAATTATCCTAACCTTAACAGGTGTAAGGTACTAGCATGAGTATTAGTTAAATTGCAAGTCGAAGTAAAAACGTCCATCGGGTTCTTCCATATTATACTAGATATAATAAATAAAAATAAATAAAGACCACGTTAAAGTTTAGAGAATGAAAGAGATAACTAATATGAACATGTTCAAAAAAGACGATGAAGGCAGAGGAGATAGATGAGTGATCCTACCTCAATGGTCGGAATGTCGGTATATATCGAGTCGTAAAAAAACACGAGGATCTCTCTCCTCGGATTTTTTTTGGTTGATTAGGTAGCACCATTACGTCGGCGTCGAAGAAATGAAGAAGTAGGTATTTTTCTGGGATTTTTGTGATGATTATATTGGAAGAAAAACCAAAAAGAATGAGGGTTATTTATAGGGTTTCAAAACCCTAACCTCGAGCCAACAGACGAGCCGACCGCCGCCGCCAATCTTGCACCACTATCCCTAGCTCGCATTGTGGTCATTGGATTGAACGCGTGGGCGGTCCAGATCTGCCCACGTCGCCACCACATGTGCGCTCATGCTTACGCATGCGGCCACGTGTTGGCGCACGCCAGCATGAGGCGCTGGCACAGCCAGGCAAGATGGGCTAGGCCTCGTAGGCTTGGGTCTTTGGGCCTGGGTCTTGGCCCAGTTCAAAAACATTTTTTTGTTTTAAAAAAACTGTATGAAAATTGATTTTCTTTTGTAAACATTATATTAAAATACTTTTAATTACCTTAAAATTATGAAAATTTTCTAGAAAAATTCTAAATAATTATTTTATCATTTTCAACACCTAAAAAATAATTCCTTTCCCCGAAGTCGATTTCTATAATAAATCTCAGAAAATACTAAAAATCGTTTTAAAAATCTTTTCTTTCACCCAAAAATTATATTTGATAGTTTTAAATACAAAACAAACTTTTCCTAACTTTTTCCATCAGAAGAAATACAGAAAATAATTTATGAAGCCCAGAAAATATAAAATGAGACTTTTATTATCGTATACCCAAAACATAGTCGTTAAATGATAAGACACATCATTGTACTCGTCAGGGTACGGTTGGTTGGTTACTGGTATCACCGCTTTCTGGTTCATTTACTTCATCTGCTCGGCAATTAACCTCTGTAGAGCAGCAAGTCCATGTTAGCAAGGGACGAAGGTCCTACTGTCGGGGTTGACGAAGAAGAAGTAGAAGCTGCTATTGATGGAGTGGTTGCAACTTCTACTGTCGCTGTGGGTCCGGCATGCACCAACGGAAGACTAGTTTTCTTAGGTAGTGGAATAGTCGTTTCGTGTGGGGTAGGCGTTATTTGAGGAGTTAGAGGTGGTTGTTCTTTCCTTGTCTTTGTCGTTTCTTGCGAAATCGCAGACTGTTGCTCCTTGCAGAGATCCCGAGTTGCAGAGCCTGCTGGCATAGTTGGCCGTCGCATTCCTTCTCCTTACGGATCCAGTCGCGGTGCCATTATTAGGCTTTTTAATTGTGCCGACATGACCTCAATGACATCCTCCATATTGGCCATCTGTGCTTGCAGCTCGTCGATCTGACGATCTCTGTCTTTTACATGGACGTTTTCATCAATATTTATTAGATATAGGTGTCTTAAAGGCAATTATTATAATTGTACATGGACCTATTTGAATATAACATTCTTACTCGAGATGATAGTATGTTATCTGGTTTGCTTTATCATTCATGAGTATATGTTTTACTTGCTATTACGTATCACTAATACATGATGATAAAGCCCTTAGGATCTTTGCTTGACTACCAGAATTATGATGTGATCATACCAGTGGGCCCTGGGCAGTCCATAAGTACATCCTTAAATGTTCTTAGTCGTTGGAATACCGAGACAAGGCATCGGTACACTAGAGTAGACTAGAGTATATATTTCTTGACCACGACCGGGGTGATGGCTGGTCCTATAACTATTGGTGTTTGATACTGAAGATTATATACATGTGCTCATTGGAGAATCCGTACACCGAACAAACTCGCCTAGAACTCCTAGATGGTATTATACCGATTGTCAGATAGCAGTTCTCTGGTGACAATGGTACATATAGTCTTTTGACCTGAGATCGCCATAGTGTCTTGTGTGTTCCCACTATACTTTGATTACTACCCAACCACAGCTTTAGAGAGTCATACATACAGGTTTTAGTTAGGTATAGTCCCGAAAATATGGAGGCAGTGAGCGGTCGAAGGGATTCTTCTTTCCCGGTATAGGGAGTCGATGTCGCGCTATCCATGATATGACTATAACCAGAAATCCTTAGCCAAGATGGTTGAGATAAACTGATAAGATTTATCAGTTATATTTTGGATGGTTATGAGTTCAATGTCGGCATGACTTACTGAGTTATTGGGGGTCTGACAGCTTCTATCCCCAGACCCCGTATGCGATACTTTTTGACGAAGAGACCGGACTATACGGTAACTGTCACTAATATGGTTTGTTGTGTTCGGATGAGTTTGCCCATCGACTTACCTCTTGATCAATACCTAGGTAGCTGTTACGTGCATCTAGTACCGCTGATGTGCTTGAGGGTTAACTCGTGAGGGGATTGATCTGAAAGTGTTTCATATTCAATCGGATATAATCATGTTTAACTCACTACAAGCGTATTTTCAGGTCTTTAGAGTCCCACAACGAAAGTGCCTGCCCAGACGAACTAATGATGCGGCATGCGTATGGGGATACATGTAGGAGTTCGATTAAATACATATATATGATACGCGTAAATTAATCGAACATTTGATAATACTAGCTGGATGTTTCAAAGTATGCCAATTAAGTCAAGTGTTGACTTAACATCCGTATATTGATATAAAAGGTTTACTAGTATTATACTCTCTCTCTCTCTATATATATATATATATATATATATAGTTAATAATTATATGATACTTATTATTATATATTATGTATATGATACATAATATGTATATGTATATGATACATATATGATCTCTCTTATCACATTGTTTATGTATATGATACATATTCACACTCTCTGTTTTTAGTATGTATAGGATACATAGTATTTGTATATGATACAAATACCATTTATCTTTTGTGATATGTGAAGGCATATGGAGAGTGGGGGCCACCTCTCTCTACACACGACAACAAAGAAGAGAGAGAATTGGAATGAGTGAGGCTTCATTCTCATTCACATTCTCTTCATAATTTTCTAAAAAGAAAATGAAAAAGGATGAGAGCTTCATCTTCTTCCTCTTCTAATTTTCTAGAGAGAAAATGAAAAGAGAGGAAAAATAAGAAAAGAGAGAGAAATGAGAGGGTTCTCCATTATCATCTCCTACCTCTACATTGTAGCAATAAGTGAGAGCTAGTTGATTCACGTATAAGTGTTCTAGTGTGAAGTGAGAACTTGAATGGGTTGCTTTGAACGTGAATCATCTTCGGCGAGACGGTCGGCGATCAAGTTCGATCCCTACACCACGAAATTTAGCTTTGGTCATCCACTAAAGAGTGGATACACTATAAAGATTGTAACTCCTCTAAACTTCTAGTTTTGCTCTCTTGTTTTTCTCAATTACTAGTATTTGGACGATTTTGGGTATAGTGTTTGGTGCTATGCATAGAAATTTTTCATTCCGTGTTTCTGCCGCAGTCCTTAAGTGTTGCGACCCTAGCACCACATACTTACATGGTATCAGAGCCGATCCATCTACTAGTAGTTGTTTGTGATAACTAAAGAGTTTTAAAAACCCGTTTTTACAAAAATTGTTTTTGAAAATTCCATCAAAATAGATCTCAGTTTTTTGTGCCCGAGCTCGAGGAGAGCTCGGGAGCGACCCCGAACCCAACACCAATAGGTCGGTTCAGCCCCGAATCAGGGGTTGAATCGGTCCTAATTCAGCCCCAAACAAGCCCCGATTCATCCCCGATTCGGGGCTGAATCAAAGCCCCGGTAATGGGGGAGGCTATGGAGTCGAGCCCGAGTCCACCATCGGGTTCTCGGGCTCATTTTAGGTCCTCCGAGACTTGATTCTTCAAAAAGATGAGAGGTTATTTGGTGTCGGGGTGCACTCGAATTTTGATTCTTTGTAAATTTGATATGTGCGACATCGTGGGTTAAATTCTTGGCTTTCGATGTTGAATTAACATGACTAAAGTGTTCGATCGAGTTGGTTCGGACATAGATAAGGATATGTGATGGTAAATGTAGCCTAATTGATGTGTGATCAATTAAACTAGGTTTCACATTAGTTGTATATGTTGTTGGTGTGGATGATTTGGTTCGTATTGTCGCGTTGAATAGCCCCTCGTGTGATTGTGAATGTATACAATGGTTGTATTTAAAATCATATATTTTGTGAGATGCCAAATGTATTATTCTTTTATTCGGAACGTGGTCAATTTGAGACCGTTGTGTCCTATTGTGTGTGTGTGTGTGTGTGTGTGTGTGTATATATTATATAGGTTTCCCCACGAAGGAGTGCTTGATCCGCCGGGTTCTAGAATGCGCTAGGTGACCCCCCAAAGAGTTGAGGCCAGGTTGCCTCGTTCTAAAATTGGCGGATGGCTCGCCGCACTTATAGGGGTTTGGTAATGCTTATGTTTGGGCTATTCACACGATCATGGAATATCGTGTTTCGTTTGCAGCTCAAACGAAACGCGAGATTTCAAGTATATCCGACTATTCCATTATCTGTGATTTTTACCGCATGCATGTAATGTGATTACTTGCATGTGGTGTGTGTGTGTACAAGTGTTTCCATATGCTTTTCAATTGCAAAAGCCCTGCGTCTACCCTGCTGTAAGTTTAAGTCGATGTCGCACACCCCACGCACTTGTGGGAAGGCGGAATTTACAAAAATTGATTTTCTTAACTTTGCAACACCTGACTTTAACTCCAGGATCTTTACGAAAACCTTAACTAGCTATACTACTTGGAGAATCTAACTACTATCATAGTGTTCATACCTCCTTGTTACTTGTCCTTCGGGTCTTCTTCTCTTCCTCTTCTTGAGCTCCTCAAAGATTCGGATTGCGCTTGAACATCGGTCTTCTCGTGTCAAAGATGATCCACCCAAGAGTCTATGGTTCAAGCTCCAACCTCTAAACCGAGGTAACTAAAGTACCTAGTTCTCTAAACTAGGTACCTTAGGAGATGTAGAGTTTTAATTAGAGTATTTAATCTCAAAAGACCCTATGGTTCACAACTCATGTAAGAGAATAGGGTCTTGAGGAAGAAGGATAGGAAAAATGGAGAGAGAAAGAAAGTTTGCAAATGAACTAGTGAAGTCTCATGTGAAGAATGGTTCATACTCTTTCTCACCTCAAGCATGCAATATTTTCCAACTGAAAATATCAACCATGCTTGAATAATGAGTTCAAACCAATAAACAAAACAATAAACCATGCTTCACTCCATACCTCAAATATCTCCATTTTCCACCTCATTAATCTATTTCCAAAAATAGATAAATCCAAATAATGAGGTGTCCCTTCTAGAAGCATCTCTTTTAAAATTACAAGAATACCCCCACCGTATATACATACCCGTATTCGTACTCCAAAAAATACGAATACAATGAGATAATAATAATCCAATAATTTAATACTAGAATCCGGCTTAAACCAAAGCCCACTAGTATTATCCGTCCGAACAATATCCATGCATCTAGTGCACGTATATGATCAGAACCCTGCCGTAAAACCATACGGCCTCTACATCGTTTCGCCTGAACCAGAGAAACGCTCTGTGTGGGACTCTAAAAACTCGATAGTACGCTGGTAGTGGGTTTAACCACAAGTCCGTCAGTGGCACTAGCTGTACGTAACGGCTACCCAGGTATCTGTCGATAAGAAGGCCGACGAGCAAACTCATCCGAACTCTTACTGAGCCTATCTGTGACAATCTCCGTACAATCCGGTCTGTTCGTCTAAGAGTATCGCATATCGGGCCTAGGGGTGGTAACTGTCAGACCCCTAATAGCGCAATAAGTCGTGTCGATGTATAGCCCAATACACCCTGAGAAACTACTGGTGTACCTACCAGTAAATCTCGTTTGCCCTGGCTAGGGACTTTTTGTAATGGCTATCCGAACACATCGCGATATCAAATCCCAATACCGGGAGAGATGAATCCCTTCTAACCACTACTGCCTCCAAGTGCTTCGGGACTGCACCCAACCACTACATATTTGCACGACTCATTTGAGCCATGGTAGGGTAGTGATCTAAGTACAGTGGGAACACACTCAAGACGAATAATGATGTCAAGTCAGTGGACTAATCTGTACTCATGCCACCCGGGAACTGCTGTTAGTTGTATATATGCCCTAGAGGCCAGTGTTGTACAGATGATGAATATTATATTGGATGCTTGGACATATATAGAGAGGACTTTCTTGCTCGATATGATAGTATGCTATCTGGTTGCTCTTTATCTTAACATGTATACTTGTCTCTTGATACTGTCTTATAGTTACATGTTGGTAAAGCCCTTAGAATGTGTACTTGACTACCTGGACTATGATGTAGATCATACTAGTGGGGAAAGTGTAGTCTATAAGTACATCCATTAATGTTCCTAGTCGTGGGTGTATCGAGAAAGGGTATCGATATACCAGAGTAGACTAGCGTATACGCTTCTTGACCCATGAGATGGGCGATGGATGATCCCATATCCATTGGTGTTTGACATCAGAGATGGTATACGGGTGCTCAGTGGAGACTGGGTACACTGGACGGACTCGCCGAGGACTCCCAGTTGGTATTATACCTCACGTCAGATGGCAGTTCTCCGGGGACACTTGTGCAGGTTAGTTTGTAGACCCGAGATTGTCATAGAGTCTTGTGTGATTCCCACTGTGCTTTGATTTCCACCTTACCATGTCCAAGAGGGCGTGCAAAACGGTGGTTTTTGGGTACAGTCCCGAGTCACATGGAGGTAATGAGCGATAGGAGGGGTTTCGTCTCTCCCGGTATTGGGGGTTGATGTTGCGCTGTGCTCGATTAGCCATAACAGGGAAGTCCCTGACCAGGGCTGATTTAGAGATTTACTGGTAGGTGTTACCAGTAGTTTCTAGACCCGTTATGAGCCTCACATCGGCATGACTTATCGGTTATTGGGGTCTGACGTTTACCACCCCTAGACTTGATATGCGATATATCAGACGAGGAGACCGGACTGTACGGGAAGTGTTACCGTTTGGCTTTTACAGGAGTTGGAGCGGACTTGCTTGCTGATCTTCTGATCGCTCAATACCCGGGTAGCCGTTATGTCCAGCTAGTACCGCTGACGGCTTGTGGGTGCTTGATGAGATCATCACCTACTGCCGGCGTATTGACGAGTCTTTAGAGTCCTACATAGAGGTTTTACTGGCTCAGGAAAAACGAAATAGGAGGGCATATGTGATATGTGCAGGACCGAGAATGATGCGTATATGTGATACCGTATTCTATTCTCGCGACTTTTTGTATCGATCGGTTATATGTGATATAGCCGGGTTATCTAATCAAGTGTTGATTCGATAAGTCGATACATTGGATGTTAGTCGGTTATATGAGATATAACCGGATTATTAAGTCAAGTGTTGATTTAATAATCTAGTGTACAATTGTATATATGATATACTAATTTACATTAACTAACATTTGTTCACTTATGGATTTTTCTCACATGTGCACAACTTTAATATATATGTGATATATATTAAAATGTGTTTTCTTTTTTTTGTATCATGGTTGATGATACATCTTTCATGGGTGTATGAGACTTACACCATGCTATTTGTTATGTTAGGTTTAATGTTTAAAAGTAATTACAAAATAAGTGGAAAATTAGAAAATGCATGAAGCTTGTGGAAGCATTAACTAAAGTCCACTAAGTTTGTTTTTACTTTGGATTTTTGTTAACCTAACCATCACACTTAGCCATGATTAAGTCTCTACATGAGTTAGTATATGATACTAACTCACCCATGATTAGCTCACCCACTTGATAATTATCCTCATCGTTTTCTTTTGTTCATCATCTTCTTCTTTGAGCAAAACGAAAAAGCAAGCTAGGGTTTTGAAAAGAGAGTGATAGATTGTGAGAAATAAAATTCTAAAGAGAACTCACTTCCTATTTCTCCATCCTCTACTAGACTAGCACTTTAGTTTAGGGTGTTTGCTTCACTAGTTCTCTAGTTAGTGAAGTAGAAGCTTGAGTTGGTATTCCCTCGACGTAGATCATCTTCGGCTTCGAAGACTTCAAGCAA
This sequence comes from Agapanthus africanus, assembly GCA_030015575.1. Classification (NCBI taxonomy): domain Eukaryota; kingdom Viridiplantae; phylum Streptophyta; class Magnoliopsida; order Asparagales; family Amaryllidaceae; genus Agapanthus; species Agapanthus africanus. The sequence goes on from JASDDO010000016.1 coordinate 410,464,127, forward strand.
GGACGCTTCTTTCGCCTAGTGAAGCCATGCAAGAGCCCGGGAGAACCATGATCGCAGCGAAGGGACTACAACAAGGAGCTATAGAAGTGAATGACCGATCTAGAAAGGTTGTATTTCGTATTCACTTAGTAGTAAATGCTTTTTACTTGAATGTGATAGCCTAATAGTCTAGCCAAGATCTTGTTTAGGGTTGTTAGGCACGGCTAAAATTTTAATCGGGCATGGTTGATGCGTTGTAGAACCTTATTAGAGTTCCTAGTAACCCTACAGTGGTATCATAGCCTAGTTAGAGTATTAGGCGACGTGTATACGAAGTTAAAACTCCGAACGAACCCCGAAACCTCAAAATCAACCCCTCTCTGGTCATTTTTTAAAAACTGTGATTTTTCTGTATTAAAAATACCTAAAAAAATCAACAGGGAATTCTAAGAATTACCACAAAATTCGAGCTTCTAATTCCATACATACGCCGCGGAACCGCGGTCCCACCCCACTTTAGGCGGCGGTTCCGCGGCAGTAAAAGTGAATTGTGGGCAGAATTTTGTTCTGTAATTTCTGTAGCTATTCCGTATATTTTATGGGTATTTTTTATCTGACTCAAGTGTTGAGTGTTCTAGGGTTTATTTTGTAATTGTTGATTCGATCGGAAAATTTAAATTCGTTATTGTATTCCGGATAATTTAGAAAATATTAAAATGTTCGAACGGATATCATTAACTCATTTTTTCCTGGCATGAAAAACTTTCAAGTGTTGAAAATTTTCTTGGGTTTAAATCTTTCGGAAAAACGTGCAAGTAACGCGGTGGACCCTCTAGAAGAACACAAACCTTAACTCGATTATGTGACCGCCTGAACCGCCTCTAAACCTTAGGGTTTGGGGCGGTACGGCGTGCCACATGTGAGGCATTGGCTTGACCCTTCTACGGCTGGACCATTGCTACTGTGACGTATTCTGGAATTTTTGAACTCCGCTCAAGTGTTGAGCTATTTAGGAAATCTTGGGTATTTGATTATTCGATCGGAAAGTTTAATACTGTCTATTTATGTGGAATGTGATACAATATGTGGATTTCATAGAGTTAGGCATGAAATGCGAAGTATGTGATATTTCGAATTTACGATGTCTAAAAAGATTGTGGATTCCAAATGTTGTAGTTTTACATTTTCTTTTCTTTGACCGTAAGTGTAGTATGTAGTTGTATTGCCGGTTTTCGTTGGTATACATCAACGACGATCGGTATATGCATACTTACTTACGTTGATGACATGTGATGTTATGTGTTGCTGGATATGTTATATTGGATCGTCGCGTTTTGAATAGCCGGGGGTTTTATGTGAGATGAGGGTTTTTATTTTCATTCATGTAAAATTAAATGTATGTAATATTCTTTTATTGGGGCACTTCCGGGATGAGGTCGATGTCACCATTTGTATATTATTTACTTTTCCGCACTAGGATAGACCTAAGGAGGAGAGCACAAGTAACCGGGTTCTAGAGTACAGTGGGAGACCAACTCGAGGAGTCGAGTCCGGCTCTCCTAACTCTAGAATTGGTAGGGTTGATTGCCGCTCTCGTAGGGGTCTAGGGGTGTGGGTTTGGCTACTCGTCGCGACTGTGGAATGCGTGTTTTATAGAGGCTCAAAATAAAACACGGACGTCCTAGTATATCCAATGTTTCATATGTTTCTTCTGCTGCGATATCTGTGATGTGATCATTTGATATGTTGTGATAAATACTGTATATAGTATATATGATATATTATATTGACGTTATTTATGTTTTACACCCGCGCTAGCCCTGCCCCGCTCTGCCGTTAGTTACCTAACCTAACGGTGCATGAGGGGACATCGAGGCGAATGCGGATGGTATAAGTGTACGTTGTATTTATCTGTGATGTTTAGGTGACTTAAATGATGGGACTTTATTAATGTGATTAAGGAAAGAAAAGAAACCTAAAAGATGTTGTAGAATCAAAATTTTCAAAAAGGTTGCTACAGTTTTTGCTTTGCATAATGATATATATGATATATCCTGCACCTTATTCGATGAGGAAAGAGCCGAGATCCCTTCATCGGGAGTGACCTCTTTAGCAAAACTGGCAGATGCTACAACTCTCGGTTTGTCTTTTGATTGCTTTTAGAGTTTTGCTTTGCATAGTGATATATATGATATATCCCGCACCTTATTCCATAAGTAAAGAGCCGAGATCCCTTCACCGGGAGTGGCCTCTTTAGCAAAACTAATGAAAGCCTCAAAATCACTCCATTTCAAAATTCACTCGATTCTACAACGATATCAAGTTCATTACGCAATAGGTTTTCAGAAAAACATGTCGTAGCCCTCCGTCATTTCAGATAAGTCCTGCTTAGTATTCGTGCTGCGTTTGTTGACCTTGTCAAGGCGCAGTGTGCGGTAGCTGACCAGTATTTATCTGATATGCATATGATGCAGATTGGATTAGGGTAGTCGTACAGCCTTGTTGACCTTGTCAAGGGTCGTGCGAGTGGGTTTAATTCAATCAAGAAATGACGGGTTGAACTTTACTTACGGTCTATGGTTTGTTGACCTTGTCAAGGTCATAGATCGTTTGGGGCAAAATATTATCGGGAATTTCAAGTGTTGAAATTTGCAATGAGATTGCATACCTTGTATGAGATAGTTGGATCCCGATACCCACTGCGAGTAATTGTTACTCCTGGGAGAGTTTTACACAAGACAATTAGCCGATCAAGTAGGTGTCTAGAAAGGTGTCAACGGGGTTATGCCTCTGGGAAAATGAGGTTTGCTTTAATTAGGTCCGTGCGAAAGCATGGAGAACCTCCCTCAAAGTACCGACACTGGCCTGGCTGAAAGATTGGCGAAGTTGTAGGATGTGATTAATCCCGGCTAGTCTTTCCTTTTAAGGTTTGAAGGAAGATTTGATAAAAACAGTGGGAGCCATCCTGATTAGATAAAATAATAACCAATCTGATCTTGCAAGAGCATACGCTAAAGTGTTTTCTTCTCTCTCTCTCCAGGTAGCGACCATATCATGTCTTAATAAAGATAATAATATGGATGTATTGACCGAACCCGCATGTTATACTGTGCTGGGGAACGTTGGTTCCGTTCTTTCTTATAAAAGTTATAAGACTGAACAGGATATAGGGGAATACCAGGATTCCCATGCCACCCGAATGAAGAAAGTACATGTTGATGCATTTTCTTCAGGTGTGTTCGTTACAGAGAACTGTTTCTCCATTTGCTCTACGTCCTGGGTATTAGATACCGGGTCAGGATCCCATATATGTAATCAGTTACATGGGCTTAGGAAAGGTAGGGAACTTGGAGAAAGTGATAAAGACATAAGAGTTGGAAATGGTGCAATTGTTGCAGCTAAAACCGTCGGGGAATATCACCTTGTATTACCAACTGGTAATACATTGATTCTGAACGAATGCTATTACATGCCGAACCTGATATGCAATATTATATCGGTTTCTTTATTGAGTAAAGAAGGATATAATTTTGTATTACAGGATAATGTTATGAACATTTTCCTAAACTAAAAGTTGGTTGGATCGGGCACGTTGTGCAATGGCATTTATGTTCTAAATCAATCAACAGTTCTGAGCATAACAAACACACACAAGAGGAAGAGTTCAGATATGAACGAATACTTCTTGTGGCATTGTAGACTGGGTCACATCAATGCGACACGACTAGCTAAGTTGCATAAGGATGGATATTAGAATTCGTTTGAATTTTCATCTTATGACACTTTCCAGTCATGTCTCAAACGGAAGATGACCAAAACTCAGTTTAGTGGACACGGAGAAATTGTTACGGAACTCTTGGGACTGGTACATAGTGATGTATGCAGCCCCATGTCTACACATGCCAGGAATGGTTCTGCGTACTTCATTACATTCACTGACGATCTCTCTAGATTCAGGTATGTGTTCCTGATGAAACACAAATCAGAAGCTTTTGAGAAATTCAGAGAATATAAACAAGTAGTCGAGAACCAAACCGGGAAAAGTATTAAAATACTTCGATCTGATCGGGGAGGTGAATACTTAAGCAAAGAATTCCTGGACTTCCTAAAAGAGAATGGGATTCTTTCTCAGCTAACTCCTCCATATACACCACAGCACAACGGTGTATCGGAATGGAGGAACCGCACCCTATTAGATATGGTGCGCTCTATGATGAGCACAGCTGAGTTACCTATTTCCTTCTGGGGGTATGCAATGGAAACAACAGCATACCTATTGAATCAAGTTCCATCTAAATCTGTACCTACCACACCATATGAGATATGGAGTGGGAAGATGCCATATCTTAAACGAGTTAAGATATGGGGTTGTCCGGCCTATATTAAAAGACAAAATCCGGACAAACTCAAGGTACGGTCAGTTCTTTGCAAGTTTGTAGGATATCCAAAGAACTCATATGCGTATTTTTCTACCACAGTGAGGAACAAAAGGTGTTTGTTGCTCAACATGCCACCTTTTTGGAAAAGGAATTTCTTGTAAAAGAAATTAGTGGCAAAGTGGTAGAGCTGGAAGAGGTTCCAGATACACAAACTGCAACTGAAGATTTAGTAGAACCGGAGGATTCGGTAGTTCCCGATGAACCCAGCCACTCCGCCGATCTAGTAGGGTTCCTTGCCCACCTGAGAGATACTACGGTTTTCTCATGGATGGTGGGAGCGAGGATTGCATCATGGAGGATGATGACCCAACTAGCTTTGAGCAGGCCATCACGAGTGGTGACTCAGTGAAATGGCTGGATGCAATGCGGTCCGAGATGGAATCCATGTACACCAACAAAGTATGGACTTTGGAAGATACTCCTAAAGGAGTAAAACCCATTGAGAGCAAGTGGATCTTCAAGAAAAAACTTAGTGTACATGGGAAAGTGGAGACTTTCAAAGCTAGACTTGTTGCAAAGGGCTTTCGTCAAAGACCAGGTGTGGACTATGACGAAACCTTTTCTCCAGTGGCTATGCTTAAATCCATCCGGATCATGCTTACCATCGCTGCATATCATGACTACGAAATCTGGCAAATGGATGTTAAGACCGCCTTTCTAAACGGTGATTTAGAAGAGTGCATGTACATGAATCAGCCAGAGGGCTTCATAGATAGTGGGAGCAGCGGGAAGGTGTGCAAACTGCTTAAATCCATTTATGGATTAAAGCAAGCATCGTGGAGTTGGAACATCTGCTTTGACGTCGTTATCAAAGAGTTTGATTTCGTCAAAAACGTAGATGAACCATGTATCTACAAGAAGGTGGCAGAGAGTAAAGTTGTCTTCCTCGTATTGTACGTGGATGACATACTCTTGATAGGAAATGACATTCTTATGCTGCAATCGGTCAAGCTCTTCTTATTACAAAGATTCTCAATGAAAGATCTAAGTGATGCCTCCTGCATACTGGGAATTATGATCTATAGAGATAGATTTAAAAGGATATTGGGATTGTCCCAATCCAGGTACATTGACACCATACGAAAGAGGTTTAGTATGGAAGAATCCAAGCGTGGGAACTTACCCACGATCTCTGGACTCACTCTCTCCAAAGAGATGTCTCCCAAGACTGATTTGGAGAGAGATCGCATGCAAGGGATACCCTATGCTTCGGCTGTAGGCTCTATCATGTATGCGATGCTATGTACCAGACCCGATGTGGCATACTCACTAAGTGTAGTGAGTAGGTATCAAGCTGATCCTGGAGAGAGTCACTGGACAGCTGTGAAGAGCATTCTCAAGTACTTACGAAGGACTAAGGAGATGCTCTTGGTGTATGGTAACGGAGAACTCCAAGTGGAGTCCTTTACCGATTCGAGCTTCCAGAGTGATAAGGACGACTCTAAGTCGCACTCGGGATTTGTCTTTACCCTTAACGGAGGGGCGGTTAGCTGGAAGAGTTCCAAGCAGGAAACCGTGGCAGACTCGACGATGGAGGCTGAATACATCGCTGCCAACGATGCTGCCAAAGAGGCTGTCTGGATCAAGAAGTTCATTATAGAACTTGGAGTGGTTCCATCCATTGAGCATCCAATACCTTTGTATTGTGATAACAATGGAGCGGTGGCTTTAGCCAAGGAACCCAGGTCCCATCAGCGATCCAGGCATATTCTGAGGCGGTATTACCTGATCCGGGAGATAGTATATCGCCGGGAGATCGAGGTCAGGAGGGTTGACACGAAGAACAACACAGCGGATCCACTCACGAAGGCCATTCCCCTGATACAGTTTGAGAGACTCTTCGGGATGCTTGGTATACGATACTACAGAAGCTGGCCCTAGTGCAAGTGGGAGATTGTTAGTTGTATATATGCCTTAGAGGCCAGTGTTGTACAGATGATGTATATTATATTGGATGCTTGGACATATATAGAGAGGACTTTCTTGCTCGATATGATAGTATGCTATCTGGTTGCTCTTTATCTTAACATGTATACTTGTCTCTTGATACTGTCTTATAGTTACATGTTGGTAAAGCCCTTAGGATATGTACTTGACTACCTGGACTATGATGTAGATCATACTAGTGGGGACAGAGTAGTCCATAAGTACATCCTTTAATGTTCCTAGTCGTGGGTGTATCGAGACAGGGTATCGATATACCAGAGTAGAATAGCGTATACGCTTCTCGACCCATGAGATGGGCGATGGATGATCCCATATCCATTGGTGTTTGACATAAGAGATGGTATACGGGTGCTCAGTGGAGACTGGGTACACTGGACGGACTCGCCGAGGACTCCCAGTTGGTATTATACCTCACGTCAGATGGCAGTTCTCTGGTGACACTTGTGCAGGTTAGTCTGTAGACCCGAAATCGTCATAGAGTCTTGTGTGATTCCCACTGTGCTTTGATTTCCACCTTACCACGTCCAAGAGGGCATGCAAAACGGTGGTTTTTGGGTACAGTCCCGAGTCACATGGAGGCAATGAGAGATAGGAGGGGTTTCGTCTCTCCCGGTATTGGGGGTTGATGTTGCGCTGTGCTCGATTGGCCATAACAGGGATGTCCCTGGCCAGGGCTGATTTAGAGATTTACTGGTAAGTGTTACCAGTAGTTTCTCGACCCACTATGAGCCTCACATCGGCACGACTTATCGGTTATTGGGGTCTGGCGTTTACCACACCTAGACTTGATATGCGACATATCAGACGAGGAGACCGGACTGTACGGGAAGTGTTACCGTTTGGCTTTTACTGGAGTTGGAGTGGACTTGCTTGCTGATCTTCTAATCGCTCAATACCCAGGTAGCCGTTACGTCCAGTTAGTACCGCTGACGGCTTATGGGTGCTTGACGTGATCATCACCTACTGCTGGCGTATTGACGAGTCTTTATAGTCCTACATAGAGGTTTTACTGGCTCAGGCAAAACGAAATAGGAGCGCATATGTGATATGTGCGGGACCAAGAATGATGCGTGTATGTGATACCGTATTCTATTCTCGCGACTTTTTGTATCGATCGGTTATATGTGATATAACCGGGTTATCTAATCAAGTGTTGATTCGATAAGTCGATACATTGGATGTTAGTCGGTTATATGAGATATAACCGGATTATTAAGTCAAGTGTTGATTTAATAATCTAGTGTATAATTGTATATATGATATACTAATTTACATTAACTAACATTTGTTCACTTATGGATTTTTCTCATATGTGCACAACGTTAATATATATGTGATATAAATTAAAATGTGTTTTCTTTTTTTTGTATCATGGTTGATGATACATCTTTCATGGGTGTATGAGACTTACACCATGCTATTTGTTATGTTGGGTTTAATATTTAAAAGTAATTACAAAATTAGTGGAAAATTAGAAAATGCATGAAGCTTATGGAAGCTTGTGGATGCATTGACTAAAGTCCACTAAGTTTGTTTTTACTTTGGATTTTTGTTAACCTAACCATCACACTTAGCCATGATTAAGTTTCTACATGAGTTAGTATATGATACTCACTCACCCATGGTTAGCTCACTCACTTGATAATTATCCTCATCTTTTTCTTTTGTTCATCATCTTCTTCTTTGAGAAAAAAGAAAAAGCAAGCTAGGGTTTTGAAAAGAGAGTGATAGATTGTGAGAAATAAAATTCTAAAGAGAACTCACTTCCCATTTCTCCATCCTCTACTAGACTAGCACTTAGTTTAGAGTGTTTGCTTCACTAGTTCTCTAGTTAGTGAAGTAGAAGCTTGAGTTGGTATTCTCTCGACGTAGATCATCTTCGGCCTCGAAGACTTCAAGCAAGGACGCTTCTTTCGCCTCGTGAAGCCATGCAAGAGCCCGGGAGAACCATGATCGCAGCGAAGGGACTACAACAAGGAGCTATAGAAGTGAAGGACGAATCTACAAAGGTTGTATTTCCTATTCACTTAGTAGTAAATGCTTTTTACTTGCATATGATAGCCTAATACTCTAGCCAAGATCTTGTTTAGGGTTGTTAGGCATGGCTAAAATTTTAATCGGGCATGGTTGATGCGTTGTAGAACCTTATTAGAGTGCCTAGTAACCCTACAACTGATAACTGACGATAGGTATAATACCAACCAGCAGTTCCCATCGAGTCCGTCCAGTGTAACTCATAACCCAAGGAGCACCTGATACTATCTCCGGTATCGCATACCAATGGCTGTGGGAATGGCCATCTCCCGAACTGAGATGAGAAGCGTATACACCAGTCTACTCTGGAGTATCGATACCCTGTCTCGATAATCCAACGACTAGGGACAAGTATAAGGATGTGCTTATAGACTACCCAGGCCTCTCTAGTGTTACTGCCATCACAGCGCTGGTAGTCAAGCAAAGATCGTAAGGGCTCTATCAACATGTATTAGCGATATGTTAAGATAAACACATATACATGTTAAGATAGAATCAAACCAGATAACATACTATCATTTTGAACAAGACTGTTATTATATCCGTGTATATCCCAAGCTTCCAAAATATAATACACAATCCAGTACTATACAATAATGGCCTCCAGGGCATATATCACTAACAGTAAGTTAAGAAACCTTACAGTGAAGACCCGATGTCCCATGGCGATTGCAATTGGCATATAAAAACATTCTATTTTCTTTTTCCTATCTTGTTTTCTGGTGTAATAGGAATTAAATAATGGGGCTATATTAATATGATTAATGTAAAGTAAATAAACCTAACATGATGTTGTAGGAACCAATCCGTTTTTCAAAACAACCTGTTTTCAAATCACACGGTTCCTTCAAAGATATCAAGTTCATTACGTTAAAGGTTTTCTTCAAAACCAGCCATAGCATTCTGTCATTTCAAATAAATAGAGTACTTAGTATTCGTGCTGCGTTTGTTGACCTATGTCAAGGCGCAGTATACGTAGCTAAGTGATATTAATCCGTCTGATATGATGAGATTGGTTAGAATAGTCGTACGACCTTGTTGGCCTCAATCAAGGGTTGAGCGGGTGGGTCTAAATTAATCAAGAAATGACGGATTGAACTTGACTAGCGACTTATGGTTTGTTGGCCTCTGTCAAGATCATAAGCCGCTTAGGGTAAAAACCATATCGGGAGTTTCAATCGTTAAAACTTGCAATGTGATTACATACTTTCTATGTAATTGTCGGATCCTGATTCCCACTGTGAATAAAAGTTATTCTCGGGATAATCTCGCCTTTATAGTAAACTAACTTAGTAGGTGTTGAGAAAGGCGTTTACGGCATTACGCCTTTAAGGAAAAGGGGTTATTTAATTAGGTCCGTGTGAAAGTGTAGGGAACCTCCCACTTAGTATTTATACTGACCTGGCCGGCCGAGTAGTGAATTGTGGGGTGTACATGATCCTAGCTAGTTCTCTTTTTGGGGTTTGAAAGAGAATTTGATGAAATAGTGAGAGCCATCCTGATTAGATAAACTAATAAACCAATTTAATCTTGCAAGAACGCACGTTGAGTGTTTCTTTTCTCTCTCTCTTAGCAGCGACCATGATTGACCTAAAACTAAAACTTGTAAAACCATGTTAATTGAACCTTTTTATAACGATTGGCTTTGGAATATCAAGACAGCCCTAATTTGTGACAAAGTCACATATGTGCTTACCGCTCCTACTTCCCATTTTAATTACTCCAGAATCCTCTGTACATGATACGGAGATTCATATTGCATGGAAGGCCATCTCGTAAAGTTAGATACAAACATGAAGAAATTATTTCAGTCGATGATGGCCACTGATTTAGTTTTGGAGAAAATGAATTATATATTAATATAATTCTATTTTCTCTCCCCTCCAACTTCTCTCAAGTTGAGAGCTCCTTCAATAAGAAGAATAAACCGGTTATGCTTGTTGGATAGTCTTCTTCCAAACCCAAGGCTAAAGCTAAAAAGAAGGGAAATAAGAAAACTAACCAGCTTAAATATGGTGTACAGAAGGTAAAACGTGGTGACATCGAAAGGGGTTCCAGTTTAAGGGAAAGGAGATTGCAACTATTGTTATGAGCCTGGGCAGTAGAAAAGGAATTACTGGGAATATCTGGCCACCCCTATGAAGCATTATGATGCTTTATCCTTTAGTGTGTCTATAATTGAAAATTGTTTCTCAATCAATTCTGCTTTCTGGGTATATGATACCGGATCAGAAGCTCACTTCTGTAAGGTGTTACAGATGCTGAGAAGAAGCAGAGTGTTGGGAAGGGGTGATATGATCCTCAAAGATGGAAATCGGAGCAAATGTTGCTATTGAGGATTGTCACCTGGTTTTGCCTAGCGGCAAACTTTTGATTTTGAATAACTGTTGTCATACACCAACTTTTAAAAATAATATTCATCTCTTTATTTAATAAATAAGGATAAAAACCAAATTTGAAAATTATTTTATGAACATTTACCTTCATAAAATGTTGATTGGGTATGGTGCATAGAATAATGATATAAATATTTTCTTAACCAAAATACCGTTCTCAACTTACAACACAGAGAGTAAGAGTTATTGAACTCATAGGACTTATACATAGTGATGTATGTGCTCTGATGTCTACATAGACAAAGGGATGGGTACTAATACTTCATTCTGTTTACCAATGAGTTGTCTAGTTTTGGACACGTGTTCTTGTTGAAATGCAAAGTCCGAAGATTTTGAGAAGTTCATAGATTATAAGAATGAAGTATAGAACCAGAAGAGCGGAAGTATCAAGATTCTTCGATGTGATCGAGAAGATGAATACTTAAACTCTGTATTCCATGGTTTTCTAAAAGAGAATTTGATTCTCTTTCATCTTACTCCCCCGTATATACCATAACACTATGGAGTATTAGAGAGGAGGACTCGCACTTTATCAGATATGGTGCGCTCTATGATGAATATTGCTCGGTTTCCTCTTTAATTTTAGGGGGGTATGCACTGGAAAACTCTGCGTACTAATTGAATAAGGTTCAGTCTAAATCAGTGCCTAAGATTCTATATGTGATAAAGAATGGAAGGAGACCATGTCTTAAGTTTGTTAAGAAATGGGGTTGTCCGGCTTATATTGAAAGCAGAATCCGGACAAACTCGAGACATATTTCTGTAATGTGTAGTTTGTGGGTTATCCCAAGCACTCATAAGGGATTAACTTCTACCACATTGAGAATTAAAAGTTTTTTTGTTCTCGACACACCACCTTTTTAGAAAAGGAATTTCTTGCAAAAGAAATTAGTTGGAGTATTGTAGAATTGGAAGAGATTCCATAACCACAAACGGTTTCTAAAAATTTAGTAGAATCTGGGGATTCAATGTGCTGACAAACCTTAGTCACTCCGTAGTTCTAGTAGGCAACCTCAGCCACCCGAGAGATACTACGGTTTCCTCGTAGATGGTGACAGGGAGGTTTGCATCATGATTGATGATGACCCTACTAGTTATTAGTAGGGTATAGGGAATAGTGACTTCCGAATGATGGCCGGATGCTAAGATATCCGAGTTATACTCCATGCCCCCACATACAAAGTATGGACCTTGTTGGATGCTCCTGAAGGGGTAAAACCTATTAGGAGCAAGTAGATCCTCCAAAAGAAAATCTATGCAGATGGGAAGGTAGTAACCTAATAAAACTGGACTCATAGCAAAAGGTTTTCATCAAATACCCGGTGTGGATTGTGATGAAACCTTTTCTCTAGTGTCTACACTGAAGTCCATTTGGATAACACTTTCCATTGCTACTTATCAGGACTATGAGATCCGGCAGGTGGACGTCAATAACGCCTTTCTAAATAGAGATTTATAAGCGGGTGTGTATATGAATTTGTCAAAGAGCTTTGTGGTCAGTGGGAGCAGTGGAAAGGTGTGCAAGAAGCTTAGGTCCATTTATGGACTATAGCAGGCATCACAGAGTTGGATCATCTGTTTTAATATGACAGTCAAAGAGTTTGACTTCATTAAAATTATAAATGAACCTAGTATTTGTAAGAAGGATGTAGAGTGTATTGTCACATTCCTCATATTGTATGTAGATAACATCCTCCTGATAGGAAATGATATTCCTATGCTACAATTCGGTCAAACTATGTTAATATATCAATCATTCTGGATACTAGATCTATAGAGATGGATCTAGAAGGATTTAGGGATTGCCCCAATCCAGATAGTGAGACACCATTCTAAAAGGGTTTAAAATGGAAGACTCCAAGCGCGGTAGTATACCTGCATATCATGGAGTCACCTTTTAAAAAGATGTCATCTAAACTGATGAAGAGAGAGACTCGCATGAATGATATTCCACATGTTTCGGCAATAGAGTCAATCTTGCAATGTTATGTACCAGACCAGATGTAGCTTATGCAGTTTCCGTAGTAAACAGATATCAATCCAATCCTATAGAAACAAAGGATAGCAATGAAGATCATTCTTAAGTACTTGTGAAGCACTAAAAGGATATTCTTGGTGTATGGTAATGACGACATCAAAATGGAGATGATTACCGATTCCGGCTTCCAAGGTGACATAGATGACAGAAAGTCTGTCACGGGTTATAAGTTTACCCTCTTTTGAAGAGTAGTATATATTGGAAGGGTTCCAATCATGATACTGAGGCAGATATGACACTGGATGCTGAGTATGACTTAGTGAATGATGCAGCTTAAGAAGATGTTTGGATAAATAAGTTCATTTCTAAACATGGTCCTATCAGATATCCAGACAAATTCTAAAACAGGTATCGCTTGATTCGGGAGATAGTTGATCTCTGCGAGATTAAGAAAAAGAGATGGAATTACACACATTGTAGCGGATCCACCCACTGAGGCTGTTTCTCAAATACAGTATTTTAAACTGATATTAGAGAAGTTGGGTATATGATACTGCAATAATTGGGTTTGGGTGCAAGCGAGAGATTGTTAGATATGGGTTCCCTGAAGGCAATTATTGTAGGGTTCCTAGGCACCCTAATGAGGTCTCACAAGGCATCAACCATGCCAATTTCAAAAATACGATGCCGAGAAACCCTAGACTACGGATCGTTAGCTAGATTTCTAGGCGAAAAAGCAAACTAGTTAACATCTTAACAAAAAGGAAACGGAAATACAACTTATGTAGATCCGGTGCTCCACCTCCATAGCTCCGCAACGCAGTCCCCTCGCTGTCCAAATGAATTCCCGGGCTCTAGCGTCGGCTTCGTCGGAGAAAATGCGAGCTAGGTCGTCGATGTCCATGCCGAAGATGATCTACGTCGAAGCATCACAAGAACAAGCTCCAACTTCACCAAGCTTTGAAAACTTATGAAGTAAACACCCTATACAACTTGGCAAGAGGTAGAGGATGAAGAAATAGGAAGTGGGTAGACTTTAGTTTTGGATTTCTCACTAGTTTTCATCACTTGCCATTGGAGTAGCAAGCTTTCTCTTTTGTTGAAGAAGATGAAGAAGAAGAAGAAGATATGATAAGTTAAAAGAAAATAATACTTATCATATTATAAACCATGGTCAAGTGTAGAGAACTAACTAAGGTTATGTGAATGGTTAGGGTTAAAAGAACAAGACAAAATGGTGACTTGGTCAAAGCTTCATGAAGCTTCAAAAAGCTTCATGAAAGAAAAGAAAGAAAGAAAACCATTTTGCTTTTTCTTTTTATGCTTTTATTAACATCCAAAATGAATAAACAAATAATAAAATGAAAAAGCAAAACCCTAATCATTAAGGTAACCATGGTTCAATTCTATACACTTAACCAAAGAAGCATGTATCATCAAACATGATACAAACATGTGCACAAAAATATATCACATATACAACTTGCACATATCAAGTGAGAAATACCATTTAAAGTGAACCAATACTAGTTAATGCAAAGCAATATATCAAATATATAATTATGTATTAAATCATTAAATCAACACTTGATTTAACGATCCGGTCATATCGCATATAACCGACTAATATACAATGTATCGATTTATCGAATCAATCCTTGATTCGATAACTAGGTTATATCGCATACAACCATTCGACACATTGTTCGCGAGAATGAAATACGGTATCACATACACGTATTATTCTCGGTCCCGCACATATCTCATATGCGCTCCTATTTCGTTTCGCTTGAGCCAGGAAACCTCTGTGTAGGACTCTAAAGACTCGTCAATACGCCGGCAGCAGGTGATGATCATATCAAACACCCACAAGCCGCAAGCGGTCTGCTAAACGTAACGGCCACCCGGGTATTGAGCGATCTGAAGATCGACGAGCAAGCCCGCTCACACTCCAGTGAATCCAACCAGTAACACTACCGTACAGTCCGGTCTGATCGTCTGATATGTCGCATATCTCGCCTAGGGGTGGTAAACGTCAGACCCCAATAGCTCGATAAGTCGTGTCGATATGAGGTCTATAACAATTCGAGAAACTACTGGTAACACTTACCAGTAAATCTCAGCAACCCTGGCCAGGGATTTCCTGTTATAGCCAATCGAACACAGCGCAACATCAACCCCCTATACCGGGAGAGACGAATCCCCTCCTATCGCTCATTGCCTCCATGTGACTCGGGACTGTACCCAAAAACCACCGTTTTGCATGCCCTCTTGGACGTGGTAAGATGGAAATCAAAGCACAGTGGGAACCACACAAGACTCTATGACGATCTCGGGTCAACAGACTACTCTGTACCAGTGTCACCAGAGAACTGCTATCTGACGTGAGGTATAATACCATCTGGGAGTTCTCGGCGAGTCCGTCCAGTGTACCCAGTCTCCACTGAGCACCCGTATATCATCTCTGATGTCAAACACCAATGGATATGGGATCATCCATCGCCCATCTGTATGGGTCGAGAAGGTATACGCTAGTCTACTCTGGTATATCGATGCCCCATCTCGATACACTCACGACTAGGGACTTTGAAGGATGTACTTATGGACTACCATGTCCCCACTAGTATGATCCGCATCACAGTCCAGGTAGTCAAGTACACATCCTAAGGGCTTTACCAACATGTAACAGAGAGACACCCAGTATACACGTTAAGGTAAAGTTCAACCAGATAGCATACTATCATGTCGAGCAAGAAAGTCCTCCCTATATATGTCCCAGCATCCACTACAATATACATCCTATGTACAGTAATGGCCTCTAGGGCATACATATAACTAACAATTATTGTAATTATACATAGACCTATATGGATAGAAAATTCTTGCTCGAGATGATAGTATGCTATTTGGTTTGCTTTATAATTCAAGAGTACATATTTTACTTGCTATTACGTATCGCTAATACATATTAATAAAGCCCTTATGATCTTTATTTGACTAGAAGGATTATGATGTGATCATACTAGTAGGGTATGGGTATTCCATAAACACATCCTTAAATATTTCTAGTCGTGGGAGTATCGAGATAGGGCATCGGTACTTCAGAGTAGACTAGTGTATACGTTTCTTGACCATGATCAGGACGATAGTTGATCCCACAACTATTGGTGTTTGACACCGAAAATTGTATATAGGTTCTCCTTGGAGAATGATTACTCCGAACGGACTCACTGACAACTCCTAGATGGTATTATAGCTATTGTCAAATAGCAGTTTTCTGGTGACAATGGTACATAGTAGTTTTTTGACCTGAGATCTCCATAGTGTCTTGTATGTATTCCCATTATACTTTGATTACTACCGAACCACGGTTTTAAAGAGCCGTGCATATAGGATTTAGTTTGGTATAGTCCCGAACCATCTTGAGGCAGTGAGCAGTCGAGTGGATTCGTCTCCCCTTATATAGGGAGTCGATATCGCACTGTGCATGATATGACTATAACTAAAAATCCTTTGCCAGGATGGTTAAGATAAACTGATAAATGTTATTAGTTGTAGTTATGAGTTCGATATCTGCATGACTTATTGGGTTATTAGGAGTCTGACAGTTTCCAGCCCCGGACCCGGTATGCGATACTCTTTGACCAAGAGACCGGACTGTACGGTAGTTGTCATTGATAGGCTTTGTTGGGTTTGGATGAGTTTGCTCATTCACCTACCTCTTGATCAGTACTTGAGTAGCCGTTACGTACAGCTAGTGCCACTGACGTGCTTGTGGGTTAACCCATGATGGGATTGATCTGAAAGTGTTTCAGATTCAACCGGATAAGATCTTGTTTAACTTACTGCCGGCACATTGTTAGGTCTTTAGAGTCCTACAACGAAAGTGCCTGCCCAGGAAAAATGATGATGTGGCATGTGTATGGGGATACATCGATTAAACACGAGTATATGATACGCGTAATTTAATCGGACGTTTGATAATACTAGTCGGATGTTTCAAAGCTCGCAAATTAAGTCAAGTGTTGACTTAATATCCGTATATTGATATGGAACGGTTTGCTAGTATTATATACTCTCTCTGTAGTTAATAAGTATATAATTCTTATTATTATATATTATGTATGGGATATGTAATATGTATATGTATATGATACATATACACTATCTCTTGATACACACACACACACACACACACACACACACTGTTTATGTATACAATACATATTCACCCTCTCTCTATTTAGTATTGTGGGACATCGCGTGCACACGCCTATGCGTTTTGAAAAGAAAGGTTTTGGTAATAAGGCGCATGCGAGCTCGGTCTCATTTTAAAATTTATAAACTATAAGTGCATGGCTCGTTTGTAGCTAGACGGTAAGTATAGGTCGATCTACAGAGAATTGGTGATTGGAGGGGTTTTAAGTCAAGTCCAAAGAGAAAAAATGAGTTTTTAGTTGTAGAGAAAAAATGATTTTTGAGTTTCCATAAAAAAAATAGAAAACGAATTATCAGAAAAGAAAAGCGGTCGTGGTTCCAGTTTGGATGGAGAATAATGGCGAATTCTTCAACTTTCTTTAGATCATCAGTGTTCCCTCCTGTTGTTGGATCCGATCGTGAAGCATGGCTTATCAAAGCGGTTGCGAAGCATAAGCCATCAAGACGATGCGATATTGCAACGCGAGGAATGAAACTATCCGTTACGTTATCACTTTCCATTTGTATATCCAAGCATGATGTATCAAAACTAAGCACAAAGGTTAGCAAGTATACAACATCATAAAAAAATTAGCACATAAGAAGTAAAGTTAGTGTTAAACTTGTTAAGTGTGGGCTGATAGTACAGGGTATATGAATGAAGAAAGGTGTCAAACAACTTATTAACAAAATATCCTATCTAAACACTTAGCAACCTTAACACTAATTTGATTCTAACTTTAACATTGCTAAATGGTGATAATGAGAGAATAGAGTATATGATAAAGGTTATAAGTAACCATCAAAATCAAAATACCATATCAAATATGTCCATAAAACAATCTTGAAGTTACAATATCTTTTTGAGCACATTAAACATTCACAAGAGAAAGAGGAAGGCAAAGCCATTCATCTCCACCCTCCCCATCATCACAAAAAAAGAAACTACTCAAATACCATAAAAGAGAAAATGAAAACACAAGAGAAGAAACATGAATGAGCAAGTAAAGAAAATAGCAAGGAAATTAAAGCAAAAGAGTGCAAGTCTTTATTCAAAAAATGGAAGGCTTGTGCTATAAGATAGATAGCAACTTCAACCTCATTAATGGAGAACTCACGTGAGAGCTCAAAGAGAGAAGGAAAAAAAGCTATCAAATGTTACAATCTGTTTTTCTCACTCCAAAAGCCACCCCAGAGCTTAATCCGTGATCTGCTATATATAGGCAATTCAATATAAAAAAAACAATAAAAATGGACTGACAAGACAAAAAGAGACCAACCAAAAGTGCACAAGCTAAAATGGCACAGTTGAGGCCGCAAATAGCGGCTAATAGGATTAAATTGGCAGCCAGAAGGAGGGGTGGGACCCATCTTTGTTTTGTAGTTTTCTGAGCCCACAAGCATCTCTTTGGTATCTTCTTTTCTTTTAATTCATACTTGGTTGCAACCAGGAGTTAAAGAACAGAGAGAAAGAGGCAATGTGTATAGTGTTCATACTTCAAATCACTTCTTTTTCAAATACTTATGACCATGCTCACTTGTCCAAGGCACTTGTGCAACCACTTATATGCATCATGATGATACTTGCCCACTTGATCCAAGCTGCTTGCACTTGTTCATACATGATCATGTTCACATCATGTTAGACAAAAAATATGATTTATTAGTTGTACACACAATATTTGTTGCAAAACCCATAGACTTGATCTGTTTTCTATCATGTTTGCAGTTTGGCTCAATTCTGTTGTAATCCATGGATGCAAAGCATTGTTTTTAATGTTTTTGCATGTGTACCAGTAACCTATACTAATGAGTAGACACGGATTAAATAGCACTGTTTATTGATAAAACGATAAGAAATGAGCGGTATTAAAATGTAATTAATCGTGCCGAACAAATACCCCCAAACCTATCTTTTGCCCGTCCCAAGCAAAACAAAATCCTAATCTCATTTTCGCAGGGAACGCAATTGCACTGAGCCCATGCAATAAGCCGTTGAACCTCTACGTGTCCCTAGTAGGAGTTTTGTCTCCTGAGGGTTTTCAGCAGATTACATCCACAAAATCTCGTCAAGCTAGTTTTGTGAGGAAATAATTATTTCTAATTCTAAGGTTCATTATCAAATATATAAATTCTATCACCCTAACTCAGAAACGTCTAACCCTTATTTTTCACTCCTTATATCTAATTTAACTTAAGATCCTTTACGTCTTCACGTGATTGTGAGAATAACGTCGTTACGTTTCAAAAAATTCAATTAGAGTCTTCACACCACAAATACGGACCAAGCAAAACTTCGAAAGGATTAATTGAGTTTGAAAAGAATTAAGATTTTCTCAAGTTTCATTCTCTAGCTAGGTCTCAAGTCAGAATTTTCTATCATCTTTAACAAAAAACTAAGCTTTATTCTTCACTCCTACTTTTCTCCTATTTTTGTTCATACACACCTTCGTGATTGTGCAAAAAGTTTTATAATCTTTCAAATCAAGTTTCAAATCACCGCTAAACAAACTGTTATAATCGAAACTCGTCCCAGCCAAGATTATCCTCTCACAAAGAACTTTGAGGACTTTTAACTCGGAGAGAACACTTGACTTATTTTATTTGGAAATTAGAGACTTAGCGAGATTTGGGTCAATGACTCCTAAACCAGATGGTTTTAGGGTTTAGGTATAGAGACACCCCTGAGACTTAATTGCCCAAGGCACCAAATCCACAGAAAAAAAAGACACAGTTTTATGCATTAAAATATTCAGAAAACAGTGCGAACGGAGATATTGCCAGTTTTTCTTTTCATCCTAATGACGTGTTCTTTGCGATAAGGTGTGTAATCACTCCAATCAAGTTCCAGATAGGTTATTTTTCAAACTTTGCCTCCATTAAAGCATTCGATAATATCTTTCATATCCACTTCATTTTATGAAATATTCTTGATATTACTTACTTCAAAACAAATACGTTTGATCCTTAAAGAGTTTATCAATTTTTCAAAAGTTTTAAGACATTTCAAACTTGTCATCTAATTCTTAAAACTCACGACAGTATGATGCAAAGACGTATATTAGCTAAGATTAAACTCAAAAGAGAGTTATCTTTCGAGTTTTCAATATCTAAAAATATGATTTAGTTGTTTCTATCTTATTAAACTAAACCGTCAGATTTCGAGTCTAAGTTTCCTTACTAGCTAACTTGACGACAAAATTTTATGTTTTGAAAAATTTTCAAATTTTTGTGGGTTTTTAATATGTATGCAACGCAAAATTTACATATGAAGCAACAAAGCAAACAGAGTACACACCTCCAAACCTGATATTTACGATGTCCTCATCGTTGCACCCATCTCCGGTTGCTAGACTTAGACATACAAGATGAGTTTTTATTCACAAAAAGAAAACTTAAGAGCTAATTACAGTATTTACAAGTTAAGAGATTCTGTCGGTCCAGAAATTAGTACCGTCCATTCAAAATTTTTGTCAATATAAGACCGGGGCTGGTAAAAGAAATGGTATATAATAAAATATTAGCAGTATGGTTAGATGTTAGTACTGGACAAGGGTGTGTGAAAATAAGGATCAGAAAATGTTGAAGATGAAGACTAAATTTTGAACGAGTCAAAGAATTGTTGCCTGGATGAATTTTATTTTCAAGAAGTATGTGTTGAGTTTCGAGCTCAAGTTCGTTTAAAAACTGGAGTTCATTCTCATAAAATTCAGCAAAAGAGAGGTCTCTACGATACTCCCAAAGTGATCGTGACTCAAACTTACCAAGAATATCAAGCTCAACCGCATATATCTTCTTGTTCGCACCTGTTTAAGTGCACACTTATATATGTGCGCACTTGATGGAAGAATAACTTCAAAGGAATGCACACTTACATATGTGCGCACTTGATAGAAGGACCCTTAACGCTCGCACTTGGCAGAAATTTTTAAATGCAATGTGCATGTGCAAAGCACATGCGCACATGCAAGGTGCGCACATGTTTAAACAAGAAATAAATAGAAGGACAGTTGTTAGATATGAAATATTCATTAGGCGATAATGAAAACAAGTATTTAAAATAAACATTTCATTCCACGGTGAAAAGATGCTTAAACAAGAGAACTGGACTATAAAGATTAATGAAACAACATACAAAGTTTCCTAACTCTCTCTCAACCCGCTCTACTATGTCAAAACGACGATTCTCATAAAAAGTCACTCCCCACCGATCAACGCCGTGCTCATTAGCAAAACCAGACATGACAGCCTGCCGTTCCCGTATCTGACTCAACAGGTGGACGAAGCGGTCCTTTAAAGGCTTCGTGATCAGACCGGCCTCGTGAATGCAGTCAACTTTATCCTTCGCTACGTCGAGCATCGCCAAAGTCATCTCCATTGGGTGAGGAGGAATGTCGTCGAGAACAGCGAGAAAGATCGTGCGAAGCCAAATAGAGCCGGCAGGAAGAGGAGATCCCCTACAAGTCATGAGCTCATACATCACCGCGTCACACTGAGCATCCGTAAGAGCGGGATTCATTAGACGTGCGGCGAAGAAAGGAATAATCTCCTCGATGGGCACCTTCCATGGCTGTCGAGGAGCATGCGGGCAATCGCAAGCCATGATTCTTTCTCTATGAAGTTGGTTCTTTCTCTGTGAAAGTGAAAGAGAAGATGAACACTTCTTCAAATTATAAAGAGAAGCATTCAATTTTCAGTATAAAAAATATTGCACATGGTGTAAGTTGGAACGATTTCTAAGCTCTGACCAAAAGAAAATGTTGGAAAAGAAAAAGATGACTCAGAAAATTATGAGAAGATGAAACGAAACCCTCCCACGTGTTTAACACGTGAGCACTCACATGCAAGCCATGTGAGTACATGCAAGCCATATGAGTACTGAATACGTGAGCGCTCATGTGCGAAGCACGTGAGCGCTGTTGCCATACATACAAACATATATATATATATAGCAATACTCACGTGCAAAGTACATGAGCGGTGCCCGCATGCAAAGAACGTAAACGCTAAAACCATAGCTGCATCCGCGTGCAAAGCTCGTGAACACTATAGGCCATATATATAGCAGTGCCTCACGCGCAATGCACGTGAGCGTCGCTTTAAGTAGAATTAAATTATATATGGAAAAATATTTCCATAATCTTTCTAAAATAAGAAAGATTCGCTCTGTTAAACAGAGAACCCTTTAATTAAAAATCCAATGGTGATTAAAAATCACCATTCGAATTAAAAGATAGAATTAAATTCTATAGATGGAAAATATTTCCTTCAATCTTGTTAAAAATAAGAAAAATATACTCTGTTAATCAGAATTCCTTGGATCTAAGATTCATCGGTCATTAAAAATTACCACTTGATTATGAAATCAAGTCGAGATCTCTTAAATGAGAGATCCTCTCAACTAATCAACAGTTTCTCATACCCTATATAAAGGACCCATGAGATTAAATCTCATATAGAGAAAAACCCTATAAACTTCTGCATATACAGAAAACCTACCTATGAGCTTCAGTAACAGAGAATTTAATTCTCTTCGAAGAAGATCTTTCTCTGCTTAAACCCTAAGTATAAAAAATACAGAGATAAAAATCTCTCTCCTTTACCCATCATACATAAGAGTTTAACCCTTCAAAGAACTGAGTTCTTCTTTTGGATATGAGATCTACAAGACAGATCTCTCATAAAGAGAATTTAATTCTCATAGGGAAGATTTTGTTCTTTAGAAGCAAAGATTTAGAGGAGAACAAGGTTGAAAAGAACATGGACGTTAGAACATAAAAAGATGGAGTCCATATTCCAGAAACTTAGTTCCCAAACTTGAAAAGAATTTAGTTCTTAAAGAAACCTACTCCCAGATCCTTAAAACAGTGATATTGGTAATTGTTAATGGTCAAAATACCATCAACAGATGTTTAACTTCTCTAAAAAATATTAACAGAAATTAAATCTCTAAGAACTCAGCGCCTCACGTGACATTTACTTGAGCGCTTACAAAAAAATTAAAGACTCAGCGTCTCATGTGATGTCCACGTAAACGTCTGAGATTGAGCGCTTCACATGATTCGCACGTGAGTATTCAAAAGTTATAAAGACAGTGCCTCATGTGATATCTGTGTGAGCGTCCAGAGGCTGCAGACAGCGCCTCATATGCCATACACGTAAGCGTCTGAGTGTGAGCGCCTGGCCTCATGTGATGCATATATGAGCGACATACATATATAAGTGCTTAGCACTATTGGATAATATAAAGGCCCATCATTTAGCCCAAAAAGGGTTAGGCTCCAAGAAGTTAAAAACTTCTCTAATTATAAATCAACAGAGCACATATGCACGCTATATTTGAGTTGATCTTAGTCTAATACATGACTAACAACCTTTAGACATATGCCCTGAACTGATGGAACATATAATCTAGGTTCAAACCCAAGTCTGATATGTACGGATTGAGACTAATCCACGCCCAACGGACGACGACATAAACTAGTCTCCGTATACAATCTACGGGCAACCCTAAAAGAAACAATATACCACGATACGAAGTGATTTGCCTGGAGCAGGTGAAAGTTGTTATCGTAATGCGATAGCGTAATTAACTGCTGGGGTTTGTGCCTGCAGGGAAGGCCGTCCCCACAATCAAAACCCTCTCAAAGAAGGGTAATCTGATAAGTCACGCTACATCGGTCGCATTTGTCCAAACCTCCGATATATAGTGTCATAAATCAACTTGGCATTTTCGAAGAGGTGTACGGATATGTTCATATAGCGTCCACCTCCAAATTCAGGCAAGACGTCTCCGCATCTCAGTCCAATCTTCGACGGTAAACACTCTTCACAACTCGGCATGAAAGGATGTTTGTCAAAGTTATCTTCCTCCCTATATTCCTTCACAATCATATTCTCATCAATACAGCTCACATCTCCCAATTCCGGTTCTTCTTCAACACACTAAGTTATAGGTAGGTCGATGTCATCTAGGAATGTAGGTTCCTGCTCTAAAGTTTCGTTAAAAACTATATCAATTGGTAATACTAAAGTATTGGGTTCCTGATTGTTAATTTCGTCGAACACTATATCGAAACCATACCCGTCAAATTCATAAGTTTCCATACTAGCAAACTTGATGACAAAGTTTTTTTGTTTTGAAAAATTTTCAAATTTTGTGGGTTTTTTTAATATGTATGCAATACAAAATTTACATATGATGCAATAAAGCAAAAAGAGTACACATCCCCAAATCTGAGATTTACGATGTCCTCATCGTTGCCCCCGTCTCCGATTGCTAGACTTAAACATACAAGGTGAGTTTTTATTCACAAAAAGAAAACCTAAAATCTAATTACAGTATTTATAAGTTAATAGATTACGTCAGTCCAGAAATTAGTACCAGACATTCAAAAAATTTGTCAATGTAAAATCAAGACTGGTAAAAGAAATAGTATACAAAAAAGAAAAAGAAAATGTTAATGGTATGGTTGGATATTAGTACCGAGTAAGGGTGCCGGCGATGATGGTACTTGGACATCTGAATCAATAGTAACCATTTGCTATGCTGGGATGATAGAATAGGGTGCAACAGTTTGAGATGAAGGTGTGGGTACTAGAATAGGTTCAAAGAAAACAGATGGAAGGTTTAGAAATTGAAGAGATGTGGAAAGGGAAGGTGGAAGGAAAGGGGGAAGTCCTGGTCAAGCAAAGAAAAAGGCAATTCTTGACAAATGAAACATCATGAGAAATGTGAATGCGTCTGTTCTTTGGATCATAAGAACGATATCCTTTCTGTTTAGGATCATAATCAAGGAAAGCACATTCGACTGATTGATAAGAATGTTTATTGCACTCATGGGGTTGCAGCAGGAGATAACAAATACATCCAAAAACTCGAAAATGAGTATAAGTAGGTGGCTTGTGATGTAACATTTCAAATGGTGTTTTTTCTTTAAGAGTAGTCGAAAGCTATAGGTTTATTAAGTAAACGGTAGTAAGAATTGCCTCAGCCCAAAAATGAGGAGGGACATACCCGACTATGAGAAGAGCTCGAGTAGTCTCAATAATATGATGATGTTTTCGTTCAGTTATCCCATTTTGTGCATGGGCCCCTACACAAAAGAGTTGAGGAAGAGTGCCATGTGATGATAAAAAGGTTCTAAGACATGAGACATGTACTCTCCCATAGAGTCAGAAAGAAAATTTTTAATTTTGGTATAAAAATGAGTTTGCGCCATAGAGTCAAAAGATTGATAAATATTAAAGAATTCGCTATGTGAGTGCATGAAATAGACCTAAGTATATCGAGAAAAATCATCAATGAAAATCACATAATATATATGTCTAAATAATGTGCAGAACCCCAAACATCATAGTGGATTAGATCAAACATAGCAGAAGTAGAAGAAGTACTAGTGGGATAAGAAAGTTATAATTGTTTGCCCAGCTTACAATCTAGACAAGTAGTCATATTACTAGAAAAGACATGAGATATAGGACCCAAGACACCTTACTTAGCTAAATTAGAAAGTCGTGCAGGGAAAAGATGGCCTAATCGGTGATGCCAAGCAGCAATACTGGTAGAGCATTTTGCAGCAGCAATTGGTTTATTTTGTACATGTAGATAGTTTATTGTATATATGTCATCATGCTGGCTGCCGACTCCCATCAGACTCCCTGTTTTGCGATCCTGAATCAAGTAACCAAGTAGGCTGAGAGCTCAGAGTGGCCGCAGTCGTAGCTGATGCTGGAGCAGTAGTAGGTGAGAATGTAGAAGCAACACTGTTTCCTGAAAGAACGAGATGATGAAACCGGTGAGTAAGATTTTCTACAATTTGAGAGAGATTAGAGGACGGTGCAGACCAAGGAGTGGAAGCATACTAACATCCACAAATGCAGCAATGGGTTGAGATTGGGTAGGCTGCTGCTGAGTCTTTTGTTGTGCCTGAAGAAGCTTTGCACATTCATCTCTTCAATGCCCAAGAAAATGCAGTAGGTGCACTATTTGTGTAGCTTTCTGTAAGATCTAAAATCAGATAATCCACTCACTAGAATTGAGATTAGTGGTGCCGTAGTACAAGCAGCAAGCAAAACAGATGGAGTAGAGTGAGGAGGGAGTCCAATTGAAAGTCGTTTGGAACTGTGTTTCCTCAGCAACAACGGGTTTGAGAGCCTCCTAAAGGGTCAGAACTCTTTCGCGTGAAAAAAGTTAACAACAAACTATCCCAAACTCTGTACGAAAACGCATAAGGAATTGATGGAGACGTTCCTCATTGCGGGGCACATGCACGTGGCGTCTAAGCAACGCGGGGAGATGGTGTAAAGTTGTCATCATAGAGACTGTAGAAAGAGATAGAAATTGTTTACTGACTGGTTTCCTTGTGTTTCATGAGAAAGGTCTTGAAGAATAACATACGTACAAGCACTGCTGGACTATTTGTAAGTGATGCGTAAGTAATCCTAAATTGCTTTAGCAGAAGGGAGTCGAGCAATTTGAAGGTATACAAACTCCTCGGTGGAATAGCAAAGTATCCCTCAAACTCGAGCATCAGTAGCCTTCCACGTCACAGAAAGCAGAGAGATGGAGGTAGTGATATCACACATCACGGAGCTATCAGAAGATATCGCCGACACTATTGAAGCATCAAGAATAAGATGTTCTTGAACTCCAATAGCGATGAGAAGGACCTCCATGTGCATTGACCATGATTAGTAGTTTTCACTACCAAAGAGCTTCATCGAAGTCATCGGAATTTTATTTTAGGGAGATGTGGGAATCGACATGGTGTGATAGAACGGGTCATCGGTAGGGATTGCGTGTGCCGTTAGGGGAAAATCACCGCTTGCTGCGGGGAAGAGAGCACCACTCGCCGTGGGGAAAAAAGCACTGCTCGTCGTGGGGTGTACTAATGGATCAAAGAGAAAAGCAAAGCATCAGATACCATGATAGAAATATAAAGTAGAAGAAATATAAAAGTGTAAAATACAGATGACAGATGTTTTTTGTATCTTCTTGTTATGGGGTGAACCCTTATTTATACAAGTGTGTACTAGCATAAGAGAGAAAACACCATCTTTTGATTGTGGGGATTTGTTCATACATAAGAGGAAAAGAATAGAATCCCTTAATTAGAGTAATCATGATTTAGGGGATCTCTCTAATCACATATCATATAGATAGGCATTGACATTGACTAAATCAATCATAACAATCTTATGATATCATAAGATTGATATACCTTTATTATCTTAGTACCAATAAATATAATTAATTAAACTACACAACAACAACAACAACTGAATCTTTATCTCAAGCATACCGGGTAGGCTACATTAAACTATATTATTATTAATTATTTTATTACTAATTTTAAATTATCATATGTTATAAATTAATAGTTAGATACCCTTAGAGGAGGGGCGGCGGCGAGTGGAAATAGTCTGCATTGTAAAGAGGAGGATCATGGAGGCGAAGATGACGGTGAGAGATGATGACAATGAGTATGATGATGATGATGGAGAGGCTAGAACTTGATTAGCTAGAAAAGAGGAGAATTAACGACGGGGCAAAGTGGAGGAGGAAGGGACATAGTTGATTAAAGGTTGGGACGGAGTTGGGGTCAAGGTGGGATCGCAGTCGAGGTTAGGCGGAGATCGATGCTCTTGGAGTGACGTCGAGACCAAGGTGGGGGTGAGGGAGGTTGAGCCCCCCCTAAAAAAACCCTCAAACACACACAGCCAAGACAATATTCCCATTTTTATTCAAGCATTCAATATAGTCTACAGATAGGGAGTACATTAAACTCTCATGTCTGAAAAAGTTTGAAAGAGGTGTGTGTGTGGTGGAGGTGGGGGGGTAGGTGGAGAAGAAAGAGGACGAGGCCATGGGCTGGAGGAGACGAGGGTGTCACAACCCAAAGTTCGGCCCGTGACCGGCACTTAACCACGTAACGTCTACAGGCGTAACGCGACTAAGTAAGCCAAAACCCAGAAATCAAAACGATTAAAAGTATTGAGTGTTAAAACATTTTATAGAAATATTTGTTAAAACGTTTAGAAAACATTAAGTAATTTAGTAAATTCTTTAAAGTTCAAGTTATAATCTTAAAAATTTTGGCAGCATTTCCTTTGTAAAAACTAGCCCCGAAATCGGGTACAAGGAAATATATGAGTAAAATGATATACAATAAGAAATAAGCATCCCAAACGGGAGCAATCACGCCCCACGGCGGAAACAACCACCACAGATAATATACGACACCGTAGCGAAGAATGAGTAAATATAAGTGAAGAAAACATGAAATATAAAACTGCATAAATAAAGTCGACTCACAACAAGCTCGACACCAGAGTACAAATAATATACATCGCCCTCACCACTGGTCTCTAAGTCAATACATAAGTAGTAGATGGAGAATACTAGATAAAATGATGTATACAACTGGAAAACAATAAACAGATACCGCACAAAACCCACCTAACAGCAAAAGGGCTAACACGCCAACTACAGTGGTATCTGTATCAAAAGATACAAGAAAGCAGCCTGCCGCGACTACTCTGAGGGGCAACCTGCAAATACTGTGGTACAATGGGGGTGAGTTGCCAACTCGTGAATAGTAGATAACATATAAAGGTAATAGCGAGTATGCACACACTGCGATACTCTAACCTATGCCAACAGATAACATCTATATGATGAGTTAGATGATCAATAATCATGCAACAAGTGCGATCTAATACATCTCTATAAGATGAGCAGGGTATGCAATAATCGTGCATAGCAAATGCAATCTAATAACATCTATATAGGATGAGCAGGGTGTGCAATAATCGTGCATAGCAAATGCAATCTAATAACATCTATATAGGATGAGCAGGGTGTGCAATAATCGTGCATAGCATGTGTACTCTATCAGGTACTACAGATACAGTATGAGATGTATAACACTGAATGCTGAGCATGAGAATAAATAGCATCTACACGGAATGTCAACGTGGAAAAATAACTGGTGTCCATCAATACACCCAAATCCCAGTAAAAATCAGGCGCCGTCACTCTAATCGGCCCTCAAATCCTATAAAACTCATGGAATCATGAATGCCTAGCATCGGCACTCGAAAATATCATGAAATCATCGTGTCTAGCATCGACACGCAAATCCTCAAGTATCAGGCTCCATCAATCCGAATCGGCCCACGGGCTCCGTCTGCGGAATCGGCCCTCGGCCCCGGCATTACGTGTCGTCCCGTATCCATCCATCGACTCTGGTCGGTATCCTCCGGATAACCGCCAGGTCCAACCAATCACCGGTAGGTAGTAGTCCCTCCGCCGGGCTCACTGTCTAACAATACGAGTCTTCTTGCCCCGGGGTACAATACCGGGTCCACCATGTACCCGCAATCGGTGCCTACCACTCCTCGAATCGGGTATACTCACACAAGCTCTCTGGAACCGAGAAAACTCATGGTGGACGCACTGAAATATCACATCAAGAGAAACCGGGTTTTTAAAACAGTGCGTATTTTCTTAAAATAATACCACGGTTCTCAAAACCAGAAATCCCATAAATCCAAACTCAATGCGTAAATCCATGCAATGTGTCGTATGACATTAAGAGTAAAAAAAGAAAACTGCCCCTTTAAAAAGAATCCAGTTTTGAAAATATCTCATGCGGTCCCTTATTTTCTTGAAATCTAGTCAATATCATCCAAGTATGAAACATATATATGTATGTAGGTATGGATGTGCAATTGGATATATACGCGAATATGAGTGTAGCACTACTATGAAAATACAGTGTGCATGTGCGCAAATATGATGATATCAATATATGTGTGCACTGGTATGAATATACAGTGTGCATGTGCGCAAGTATAAAGATATCAATATATGTGTGCACTGATATGAATATACAGTGTGCATATGCGCAAGTATGAAGATATCAATATATGTGTGCACTGGTATGAATATACAGTGTGCATGTGCGCAAATATGATGATATCAATATATGTGTGCACTGGTATGAATATACAGTGTGCATGTGCGCAAGTATGAAGATATCAGTATATGTGCGCACTGGTATGAATATACAGTATGCATGTGCGCAAGTATGAAGATATCAATATATGTGTGCACTAGTATGAATATACAGTGTGGATGTGCGCAAGTATGAAGATATCAGTATATGTGTGCACTGGTTTGAATATACAGTGTGCATGTGCGCAAGTATGAAAATATCCATATATGTGTGCACTGGTATGAATATACAGTGTGCATGTGCGCAAGTATGAAGATATCAGTATATGTGTGTACTGGTATGAATATACAGTGTGCATGTGCGCAAGTATGAAGATATCAGTATATGTGTGCACTGGTATGAATATACAGTGTGCATGTGCGCAAGTATGAAGATATCAGTATATGTGTGCACTGGTATGAATATATATAAACATCTATGACTAGACATTCTATCACGCCATAACGCTTAACGCCATATAGGGTGATTTCCGCGTAGATGTTAAATCTACTCACCTTATCGCGTGCTAAGCGTAGCTGACCACCTGCTTCCCTTTCTTTGCGGCGTCCGACGTACCTGCCTGCGGACCTAGAATTTACACAAGGAATCCACATAAACAAATATCTCACAAAAATGCGATATCGAAATCAAACGAGAAACTCGTGTCGCGAACTAAACGCGCGTGTATACGTAACGTGTGTGCATATGCCAAAACTCAACGCGACACACTGTGGCACACAGCGATACGCTGTGATACACAGCAAACCAACTCAACACGCATCGTACGTGTCGTGCAAGTCCCGCTACGCTAAAAATAGGTAAACGGTCCTAGATTTAATCTGGAGCAAAAATAAGAAAATCAAACAAGACCAAACCCTTCAAAATACCTACAGACATCTACCTGCCAAAATCCAACACCTTCCCAACCAATTGGGCCGACAGCTAAGGGTATCATACCGGCCAAAAACCGGTGGGAGGGGTCCAGGTCTCTACACTAGGATCCTAACACAAATTATAGCCTAGTGTATCTGTTTGCTTGCTAAGATTACTAACCTAGTAACAGCAGATTTCATGTATCATAAGGGTTTAGCTTAAAACAATATAAAACACTAAGTTGCAACAATTGGGTATTTTGTGGAATTAGGTGAGTTTACAAGGATCTAGTGATGCAACAGCATATATTAGAACTAGTCTAACCTTAAACCATCCTGAATCACCCTATTTTCCATCCAAACCATAAGCCAAGCAATAAAACTCAATACAAACACTAAACTTAGCTAAACAAACCCAGATTTCAACCAGCAGACAAATAGGGAAAATAAATAACACCAAACCGAGACAATTACCTATAGACACCTCAATACACAAAGCACCAACACCCAGAGCAACAGGGGGTCGGCGACGCTGGAATTAGTGGGAATGTCGCCGGATTTTTAGGAAGCGGGTGGTCTCGTATTTCAGCACACTAGCCTATAGTGCCTGCACACTATTCCGAAGTTGTTTACTAAGCTAGAAAACGTGCACAATCGCAGCAGATCTCAATATCCTACAGTTTGCATCTAAACAGTATTTTAAATCCAAGTTTAAGACTTTAAGACGATCTAGATAAAACTAGCGGCACTACTTGGTTTACAGCAATATTAACACTTAATTAGGTTCCCGAAGTTATAATAACCCTAAGTTAGCTTGAATCCCACTAATATAAAAAAACTAGCTCTAAACTCACACTAATCACTAACCGAAGCTAAAACAACACATGCAAACAAGGTAAGGAGTTGAGTTCAAAGATTATACCCCCACTAGACCCTACGTGCATGAAGAAGGAGAAGAATAAAAGGAGGTGTTGCAACTGCTGCTGCTGCTGAGCTGCTGTTGTTGCTGATGCTGTATTGCTCCTATTGTTGCTGTTGGCTACTGCTGCTACTGCTTCTGTTGCTGTTGTTGCTTGCGTCGCTGCTGCTGTTGCCTGCTTGCTGCTGAAGCTGGTTCTACTGCTGATGCTGGAGCTGGTGTTGTTGTTGTGTTATTGTTGTTGGTGTTGCTATTGCTGCTGGGGCTGAGTTGTTGCTGCTGTTGCAACTTCTGCTACTGCTGCTGATGTTGTGGCTGTGTGTGTGTGTGAGTGAGAGAGAAGTGAGAAATGAGTGTTGCAAAAGAGAAATGAGTGATATGAGAGAGTCAAACCCTTCTCTCTCTCACCTCATTTAATGCAAGTATGGGCTCATGCCATGATGCCCATCATGCCCATTCTCTCTCTCTCTCTCTCTCCCTCCCCCCTCTAAGTCAACCCCCATTCAAATCATTTTCCATTTAAAAAAAAAACACACCCACATAATTAAAAACCAAATAACCTAAAGAAAAGAGGTTAAACACCATGGTTACTAACCCTAATTTTAACCCTAGTTTACATACACATATGTGTGCAAGCCTCAATAAATTCTAATAAAATATTCATTAATTTTGATAAAATATTTGGAAATCGATTTGGTAAACTTTTACTAAAAACCATACAATAAGGTATAATTAGCCACTAATCACATCCTAAGGTGTTACAATCTTCCCCCCTTAAAGAAATTCGTCCCCGAATTTAAAAATATAAAGCTACGCGTACCTTCAAAGAGATGAGGGAATTTCTTCCGCATCTCGCCCTCGGCCTCCCAAGTGATCTCTTCATTATTTGGGCTGCGCCAAAGCACTTTCACAGATGGCAAGACCTTCGATCGAAATTTCTTCACCTGCCGGTCCAATAT
Source organism: Agapanthus africanus (assembly GCA_030015575.1). Lineage (NCBI taxonomy): Eukaryota > Viridiplantae > Streptophyta > Magnoliopsida > Asparagales > Amaryllidaceae > Agapanthus > Agapanthus africanus. Next base: position 410,496,848 of record JASDDO010000016.1, read on the forward strand.
CACGACTGGCTGCTCGGTGAATGAAAGATCGCGCTCGAGCTGAACAGTCTGATGCTGAATCATGTGAGAAGGGTCATGTAGGTATATGTGAAGCATCGACACATGGAATACGGGGTGAACGTCTGGGAAGTCGGGTGGAAGAGCCAAACGATATGCTACTACGCCCACATGCTCGAGGATCTCAAAGGGACCTATGAATCTGGGGCTAAGCTTCCCCTTCCGTCCAAACCTCATCACTCCCTTCATCGGAGAGACCCTCAGAAAAACGTGATCGTCAACTGCGAACTCTAATCTACGGCGGCGCCTGTCAGCATACGATTTCTGCATGCTCTAAGCTGTCCTCATCCTATCTCGAATCAGCTGTATCTTCTCGGTCATCTCCTGAATGATCTGTGGCACCAAAACACTGCTCTCACTGAGCTCTGTCCATCAGACGGGCGATCTGCATCTCCTCCCATACAAGGCCTCGAAAGGTGCCATCTTAATAGTATCCTGGAAACTATTGTTGTAGGAAAACTCCACCAAGGGTAAATGATGATCCCAGCTACCACCAAAGTCTAAAACGCACGCTCGGAGCATGTACTCGAGAGTCTGAATAGTCCGCTCTGACTGGCCGTCGGTCTGGGGATGAAATGCTGTGATGAAACTCAAGCGGGTGCCCAAAGCCTCCTGAAGCCTCTTCCATAGTCGGTTGGTAAACTGGGTGCCTTGGTCGGACACGATACACGTCGGGACTCCATGCAGTCGTACAATCTCGTCGATGTATATCTGGGCATACTGAGCAAATCCGAAAGTCGTCTTCACCGACAGGAAGTGAGACGCTTTCGTCAAACGATCCACGATCACCCAAATGGAGTCATACCCTCGCCTAGTCCTCGGTAGACCCACAACGAAGTCCATCAAAATCTGCTCCCATTTCCACTCCGGAATGGGTAATGGCTGTAGCTCTCCCGCTCGCCTCTGGTGCTCGGCCTTGACCTGCTGACAAGTCAAGCATCTCGACACGAGGTCTGTGATGTCCCTCTTCATTCCGTCCCACCAGTAAACATCTCTCATATCATGATACATCTTGGTGGAACCCGGATGAACACTATACATCGATCGATGTGCCTCCTCAAGAATCTCATGCCGCAGTCCCCCAGCATCTGGTACGCACAGTCTAGTCCCCAATCGCAGTATCCCCTGATCATCGATCACGAACTCGGAAAATCTGCCGTCCAATCTGTGCCATGATCTCTGAACAACGGTCATCACTGTACTATGCCTTGATTTTGTCTCAAAAACTATCTATTTACCGCAATCAAGAACGGCGTCATATGAAGCTAGCCGGTGAGTACGGGTCGGTCCACAGGGATGTTGTGAATTTCCTAGTCGCGCTAACGAGTTAATTCCGAAGGGTGTTCGGATTGGTTATTAAATCTAAAAACCTAATTATACTATATAGGGCAATTGAATTAAAGTTCTAACTAGGGCAAGGAAATTAAATTTAATCTAAGGCAGGAATTGAAATTAACTAGGGCAATAAAATAAATAAATCTACTTACTTTACAGGTGGATCTCTCCAAATATTTACACAGGGTTGTCAGATCTGAATAGATGAATTGAAGAGAGGCACCGATACTCTCCATAAAGGGATCTGAATTTTATTATTAAAAGGAGGCATGAGAAATTACAATCTTTAGAGTTCCTATTTATAGAGAATAGGAAACCCTAGGTTATATTTTGATCCGCGTGTCTACATTTACAAAAATAGCCCTATAAAGACCAGTCAACGTCGCATCAAGTTTAGGTAAAATTTTCACAAAACCTGGGCACTAGACGGCCGCGGAACCGCGGCAATAGCAGGCTTGGGCCGCGGTTCCGTGGCCCTTTGGAAGGATTAGGTGCTGAAACTTTTGGGTTATGTTCTTGGTCTTCTTGGGCCTCTGGTTCTTTGGTTCTTCTATCAATTGGGCTTCTACGTTGGTTCCAGATCTTCAGTGAACAATTTGCAATGGATTTTTAACCGTTCGCTTTGTATTCTTGGACCTTGCATTGCCTTGTACTTTGTAAATTTTATCTTTGATGTAGGCTTGATCAAGAGTCTTCTGTTTGTTGGTCAAAGTCCACTTTTGCATCGTCTTTTCATCGTTTTCACTGTTTCCTGTCCAAGAACCTGTAACATGTAATATTTAGCAGACATGCGTCAAAAGCACCTATTTATTTATTAAAAAAATAAGAATGGAGAATATAATAATGCAAAATTATGGTGTGAACAAATACCCCCAAACTTATCTTTTGCTCGTCCTCGAGCTAACTTATTTTTTTAACTAAAATCCTTACCGCACTTTCGCAGGGAAACGCGATTGCACTGAGCTCGTGCAACAAGCCGTTAAACCTCTAGGTGTCCCTAGTAGGAGGAGTGTTGTCTCCTGAGGGTTTTCAGCGGATACTACCCACAAAATCCTATCAATTCGGCCCATTAACTTTAATTCTCCAATTAGGTTTTCTAACAAGGAATTCTATTATCTTCAACTCATAAATCATCCACACATATTCTTCACACTTCCTCATCATATAACTTAAGATTATATATGTTCTATAGACTTACTTAGCTTTCGGCATCTCTTAAGTTTTCCTTCTAGGTTTCCATCTCCACTTAGGAATTTCTATCAACTCTACTAAAGATACAAGTTCTATTCTTCACTCCTTTCTCTCATCTAAATCCCAATCACATACCCCTACGTGTGTGTATAAATCACCCCTACACTTGGAAATTCAAATCAAGCAATCATACCCTTGTCCGTTGTCCAAAGTACTAATTAGTTGGTGAATTTAATTGAATTTTGCTTAAACATCCTTCATGCGACCGTTAATACTTCTTGAGGTACCAACGACCGATTACAAAATGTGTTTGCACTTTAAAGCGTAATTCCTAGTCTTGCAACACCCAAGGCTTTTTAGCAGTGACTCCCAAACTAGTTGGTCTAAGGCACTAGGTGATGAAGCACCCTCGCTAAATATTTTTCTATTTTTGCAGCCTTAAGTAATCACAAAAACCAGTGTCCATTTTTTTATTCTTTATTCACACTTGTATTTTTTCATTTTCTTCGTACTAAGGACTTTAGACAAGAGCATTTCAAGGTCTCTTCTAATATTCCAAGTTTCAAGGTGCGTGATTGTGCAAATTATAGGGTATACGTTTTCAGAATCTAGACTTAAGCTAGGAACTATTTTTCAAACTTATACTCTAATAAGAACATCAATACTTTTCCTTTGTTTCGACTTAGCCCAAAAAGTAAACCCAAAATTTGCCTATTTCTAAATAAACTACAAAGACATATACTTTCTACCGTTAAACTTTAAGGAATGTTATTTTTAGGATTTTTAATTCACTAAGTCTAAGATCTAGTTGTTCCTAGCCAGTTAACCTATTTGTCAAACTCAAGTCAATTAGCCAAAATTGAATACAATAATTTTTATAATTTTTTGAAATTTTTCAATTTTTATGGGTTTTCAAATAAGTATGCAAATGCAAAAATATGTACAAATGAATGGGAAGGAAGAAGACGTACCGAGTATACTCCCAAACTTGAACTTGACAGTGTCCTCACTGTCATGTTAAACCAAGAGGGTCAAAATGCCGATACTTCCCTGTTTATTTATTTATAATTTTTTTTTTAATGTTTTGAATTTTTTTTATTTTTTTATAGAAAAAGAAAACAAAAAATATATATACATATATACAAAAAGGTTCCCCCCAAACTTAAGCTTGGCCTTACACAAGCCAAAGGTGAGCACCAACCATTCAAAAATCTTATCATGGTAATGGTATAGTTGGTGCAAGAATGGGGTGTGGAGGAAAGAAATGAGAAACACGCGAAACCGTGTGGAAAAAAGAATGGTAGAATATGGTCTCGGTGGGGGAGAAGAATGGCGGAAAGGGGAAAGAAGGGTCGCGCGATCTTGAGGGTGTAAATCGAGTGAATAAATTAGCGCAATATATGATGACCGATATGTTATAAGCAATTGCGCTAACCTATCAACCCGTCGGGAAATGGGGTCAAATCCCTCAAGATTCGCAAGAAAACATGGGTACGCCGAACTTGGTATAGAAGATGAAAGCGTAACGGTCACTTGCACGGTCGGAACAATGGGAAAGACGAAAGGTAGTGAATCAGGGATAGTCTCATTCTCACCGTAGTAAACTGTCTCGAACTTGAAAGATTCCATTAATGGTTCGAAACTACTGTAATCAACCGAGTCTGATAGTTCAACTAACCCATCTGAAAATGTAAAGGACTCAAACTCGGGCGGTGAGTCATCAACATCGTCCGAAAAAGTGAAACACTCGAAAGTGTTAACGTCTGTGAGAACTGTGTTAGATTCAAAGAGAAATTTTTCAAACTCACAGTTTTCAAGCGTGGTCGAAACAATGAAACAGAGGGAGGGCGATTTAGTTAAAGGTTCAAGATGATGAATTGGAAAATCAGACACATCAAACAAAAATGGTTCAACCAATATGATCCTCAATACTATCCTTATAATTCTCCTCAATATTCAACTCATCCATGCCATTATCATCAAAATGAAGACGCAAATGAAGTTCGGGAGAAACATTTAATAACTTGGGATGATGATTTGAACATAAAATCTCAATTAAATCGACAGGTTCATCATCCAAAATATTCCCGGCGTCTATATCCTCAATCAAGTGAAAATCAATTTTCTTAGACACCTCATCAAAAGTATGGATATCTATCGATTTAAGTTCTAGATGGGAGGTGTAAAGATCGAAAGGATTAGGTGTGGTTTCAATCGAAAGGGGTTCCTCACAATTTAGCAAATCAAACACTACAAAATCACACAACTCGTTTTTATTTTCAACAGGTGAATCATTTAGGACATTCGATGGAAAACCGGAGTTGTGGGCTTCAATTGGGTAAGAGTAGGTTTGATTTGGAAATCCTCTCACATTCTCACTCTGTCCAACAGCCTCCTTATACATTGAAAAATTTGAAGCTAGTTGGAAACTAGCTACCGGTTCACTAGGTTGCATAAGGGCGGCCACGGATGCTTCCACATTCCTAGTCATTTTGTTTGTTGCTAAGATATATGCCTCCAACGGCTCTTCCAAACTAGACTTGGGTGGTGAGGGGATTTTGGTAAAAGATTCGAAATCGTGTGGATATGCAAAACTCCCTAATGGCTGTGTAGAATCAATGTCTAGTGAGGGTGGGAAGGTCGGGTAGGACTGGAAGGAAGTGGGTGATTGGACAGGGGTAGGGTCAACATATGGATAAAAAGGTGAATAGTCGTGTGGATCCCTAGAACTAGATGAGTGGAGAGGAGTGAAAGATCGACTGCGAGATTGAGCAATATGTTCAGCAATGGACATCGGCTTAGGAGTGACAGAAGGACTTGAAAAAGAGGTATCAACATATGGAAGTGGTAAAGGTTGACTTGGTTGACATAAAGTGGGTTGAAAAGTCAAACTGTTTCTCCTAGACGCCTCTATTTGATCTTTCAAAGATATTTTTGGCAAGGAGGGATCGTCTTTAAATTGACCGAACAAATTGACATACGATGCAAAATTAGATTCGGGATACCAAAGTTCGGCAAGTGATTTATTATGTGGGGTGCCCATGTTGTAAGAAGAAAGGGTGAAAGAAAGAAAGTTGGGTGATGGTGCAAGGATTTATTTGCGGCCAAAAAAATTGCAAGTTTTCTAAAAAAAATTTTTGTCCTTTTTCCTTTTTTTCTTTATTTAGAAATTGTTGCAAAAAAGATTTTGATAAAAGATATGCAACAGAAAAATATTACTTGCAATCTATTTCTAATTTAAACTAGGCGCAAAAATCCTGCACAAGATGTATCATATGGAAAGGAATATATTTTATAGCTCACTGAATCCTGCAGGAATTTCCAGAAAAGATATTTCAAAAATTATAGAGGAGGAACAGAGGAGGCTTACAGAGCAAAGATAATCAGATGATGTCACTGTGGAGCCGCCCTTCCGCGGCAAAACCTGGTTCCCACCGCGATTTCGTGGTCAACTTGACTGCACAGTGCCCCAGAAAAAATTTCAGTCGATGATGTCACTGTTCCACCGCGTTTCCGCGGCAAAAGTGGGGTTTAAGCGGCGGAACGCGGTCAGACCGTCGGTTCAGATCTCCAGAAAAATTCCACCGTTCTGTTGTTTAAAATCTCTTCTGTTCCGATCTCCTAATTTCTGTTTCGCTTTCTGGAAATTTTCAGATCCGATTTTGTATATCCTGCAAAAATTCAAACAACAAAGTATCCCTTCCAAAAATAACAGATGAAATATTTTTATATTTTTTATGATTTTTTATTTTATTAAGATTAACCCGAAATTGCAAGAAGGAAAGTTCTACGCCATCCCCGGCAACGGCGCCATTTGATTTTGTCTCAAAAACTATCTATTTACCGCAATCAAGAACGGCGTCGCATGAAGCTAGCCGATGAGTACGGGTCGGTCCACAGGGATGTTGTGAATTTCCTAGTCGCGCTAACGAGTTAATTCCGAAGGGTGTTCGGATTAGTTATTAAATCTAAAAACCTAATTATACTATCTAGGGCAATTGAATTAAAGTTCTAACTAGGGCAAGGAAATTAAATTTAATCTAGGGCAGGAATTGAAATTAACTAGGGCAATAAAATAAATAAATCTACTTACTTTACAGGTGGATCTCTCCAAACATTTACGCAGGGTTGTCAGATCTGAATAGATGAATTGAAGAGAGGCACCGATACTCTCCATAAAGGGATATGATTTTTATTATTAAAAGGAGGCATGAGAAATTACAATCTTTAGAGTTCCTATTTATAGAGAATAGGAAACCCTAGGTTACATTTTGATCCGTATGTCTACATTTACAAAAATAGCCCTATAAAGACCGGTCAACGTCGCATCAAGTTTAGGTAAAATTTTCACAAAACCCAGGCACTAGACGGCCGTGGAACCGCGGCAATAGCAGGCTTGGGCCGCGGTTCTGCGGCCCTTTGGAAGGATTAGGTGCTGAAACTTTTGGGTTATGTTCTTGGTCTTCTTGGGCCTCTGGTTCTTTGGTTCTTCTATCAATTGGGCTTCTACGTTGGTTCCAGATCTTCAGTGAACAATTTGCAATGGATTTTTAACCGTTCGCTTTGTATTCTTGGACCTTGCATTGCCTTGTACTTTGTAAATTTTATCTTTGATGTAGGCTTGATCAAGAGTCTTCTGTTTGTTGGTCAAAGTCCATTTTTGCATCGTCTTTTCATCGTTTTCACTGTTTCCTGTCCAAGAACCTGTAACCTGTAATATGTAGCAGACATGCGTCAAAAGCACCTGTTTATTTATAAAAAGAATAAGAATGGGGAATATAATAATGCAAAATTATGGTGTGAACATGCCTCATGTATACGGTCAAGCAACTGTGGGCGTGCACGAACATGCGCAAGCTGTCCCCTGATCGACGTGAACTCGAACTGCACTCAGCTGTCGCATAAAATCTGCCATTTTGCCGACGACTGCCTCTGCACTGCGCTCAAACAAGATAGACTACCCCCGGGCCTCCTGCTCAAAGCATCCGCCACTACATTAGCCTTGCCCGGGTGATACAAGATCTCGTAATCGTAGTCCTTTACTAGTTCCATCCAACGACGCTGTCTGAGATTCAGGTCTCACTGCTGAAATATATACTTTAAGCTCTTGTGATCAGTGAATATCTGGCACGACTCGCCGTATAGGTAATGTCGCCAGATCTTGAGTGCAAAGACCACTGCAGCCATCTCCAAATCGTGAGTGGGGTAGTTCTGTTCATGTTTCTTCAACTGCCGTGAAGCATACGCAATCACCCTGTCATGCTGCATCAATACGCACCCTAGCCCCACTCGAGAAGCGTCACAATAGACCATAAATCCGTCCGATCCTGAAGGCAATGATAACACCGGCTCCGTAGTCAAACGAGTCCGCAACTGCTGAAAGCTATACTCGCACTCCTCCGTCCAATCGAAAGGAACTCCTTTCCGGGTCAACCCAGTCAAAGGTGCAGCAATACGGGAGAAGTCCTGTACAAATCGCCTGTAGTAGCCAGCCAGTCTTAGAAAGCTGCGGATCTCCGTAACTGATGCGGGTCTGGGCCAACTCTGAACGACCTCGATCTTCTTCGGGTCCACACATATACCATCTCGTGTAATCATGTGACCCAAGAAGTCTACACTGTCAAGTAAGAATGCGCACTTGGAGAATTTTGTAAATAGCTGGTGCTCCCTCAAAGTCTGCAGTGTGATCCGCAGGTGCTGCTCGTGCTCCTCTCGGCTCCGAGAATAAATCAATATATCGTCAATGAATACGATGATGAACAAATCAAGATACGGCCTGAAAATACGGTTCATCAAGTCCTTGAATGCTGCTGGGGCGTTGGTGAGTCCGAACGACATCACAAAAAACTCATAATGGCCGTAGCGCGTGCGAAATGCTGTCCTCGGGATATCCTCCTGTCGAACCCGCAGCTGATGGTATCCTGATCGCAAGTCGATCCTCGAAAAATATCCTGCCCCCTGAAGCTGGTCGAACAAGTAGTCGATGTGTGGCAAGGGATATCTGTTCTACACGGTAACCCTGTTCGGTTGGCGGTAGTCGATACACAAACACAAACTGCCGTCCTTCTTTTTGACAAACAAGACCGGGGCACCCCAAGGAGACACACTGGGTCGAATAAGTCCCTTACCCAGCAAATCTTGCAACTGACCTTTCAACTCACTAAGCTCCTCTGGGGCCATCCGATAAGGTGGTATAGAAATAGGCCCCGTGCCGGGAATCAAGACAATGCAGAAAATAATATCGCGCTCAGGCGGTAGCCTAGGAAGCTCGTCAGGTAAAACATCAGGGAACCCACAAACAATTGGAATCTGGTCCAACAGAACATCCGTAGCTCTAGTATCACAAACATAGATTAGGAATCCCTGACATCCCTTCCTCAACAGCTGTCCAGCGCGAAGTGAAGAAATCAAACTGTGAGGGGCGGCACAACAGTCTCCCTGCACAACAAAAGCCGACTCGCCAGGAAAACAAAATCTAACTGTCTTCTCGCGGCAGTCCACAGACGCATAGCACGTGGCTAACCAATCCATGCCCAAAAGAACGTCGAAGTCCAACATCTCAAGAAGGATCAAGTCGACAGGCAAGTCTCTCTCACCAATACGGACAACACAGGATCGGAACACCTGCCTAGCAACAAATGACTCTCCCACAGGAGTGCTCACAACAAGCGGCTGATCAAGCAAACCGGACTCTCTACCCAAACTCGGCACGAAGTGTGTGGAAATGTACTAGTGCATAGATCCGGGATCAAACAACACATGTGCGTCAACAGAACATACTGATAGGGTACCTAAGACCACTGCATTGGACGCCTGTGCGTCGTGATGCGTCAACGCAAAAACCCGTGCCTGTCCTCTACCTACGACTGACGATCCCCTACTAGCAACTGGCCGTCCTCTGCCTCGGCCACCTCATCCTCTAGGAGCAAACCCTCCGCGACCACGGCCTCTCTGTGCATGAGCCTGACGCGGAGCAACAGTAGGTACAATAGGCAACGCCCTCTGGGGTAGGGAAGGTAGAAGCGTGACACGTGGTACTGCTGGCTCCCTCCGGCGTATCTCGGTACAATTTCTGATGCGGTGACGGGGACTACCACATCCAAAGCATCCACGCGACGATTGCTGACCCTCCTGGGGATAAGAGTTAAACATCTGACCTCGCCCTAAGTCTCTGCCACCTGTACGACGTCTATCACGGCATCCGAATGGAAGTTTCCATGGTGCTGTATCAGTACGAACTCTCTTCGGCCCTGGAACTACCGAAGTCTCTGCAAGGCGCTTCTCAACTAATAGGGCTGCGTCTACGGCTGCTGCATATGTCTCGCAATGCTGCGCGCTGATCACGAGGAACAGTAGGGTAAGTAAGCCTCGAACAAACCTCTTGACTCTCATCTCCTCCGTAGCCACTAAGTATGGGGCATAAACTGATAGCTCGGTAAACAGTACATCGTACTCTGCCGCTGTCATCTCTGGCGTCTGGCGTAAGGACTCGAACCTGCGCGCTCGGGCGTTCCTGACACTCTGGGAAAGGAAACGGGCTAGAAATACCGTCACAAACTCGGTCCAGGTCATAGGAGGAAGACCTGCCGCTCTGCCCTTCTCGACCGATTCACACCATTTCTACGCAAGACCTTCCAGGCGAAAGCTCGTGAACTCTACCCATCTGGCATCTGAGCATCTGAGTGAACGACATATCTGGGCCATCCTATCAATGAAAGACTGTGGGTCCTCGGCTGCATTAGTGCCTATGAAGACCGGAGGCTTCAGCCTCATGAACTCTGATAGCGATACTGTAATGACCTCCGTGGCTGCAGGGGCAACTGCCTGTACTGTAGGTACAATCACGGTCCCCGTAACGGGTGGAGCTACCTCTGGTCGCTGCGCTTGAAGTGTCCCAACTAGCGACCTTATCATCTGGCGCATCTCCTGCATACCGGCCCCTAGCATGGCGATCTGATCTGTTATGGGAGGAACAGTCTGCTCTGGCACAACGGGTGTACTATCCGGATCAGTCCTCGTCTCAGACGAGTCAACTCGAATCTCGGCTCTCGCGGCCGCTCTCTGTGCCCTCGTAGTCTTTGGCGGCATAATGGCTGAAAAGAAAATAGGATTCGATAAGGATACGGAAATCGAATCACAAGGATGTATATAATCAGGAAGGAACTTCAATCAATAAGTCCTAAAGTCGCTTAGGCGGAATACCGTGTCGTGAGTATGCCGCGGAACATACGCACGCTACGCCACTCTCCTTCAGCTACTTACTCCATCATATCATGGTCATCCTACACTCCGAAGGTAAAACCTACGCTCTGATAGCAACTTTTTCACGACCCAAAGTTCGGCTCATGACCGACACTTAACCACGTAACGTCTACAGGCGTAACGCGACTAAGTAAGCCGAAACCCAGAAATCAAAACCATTAAAAGTATTGAGTGTTAAAACATTTTATAGAAACATTTGTTAAAACGTTTAGAAAACCTTAAGTAATTTAGTAAAATTCTTTAAAGTTCAAGTTATAATCTTAAAAAATTTGGCAGCATTTCCTTTGTAAAAACTAGCTCCGAAATTGGGTACAAGGCAATATATGAGTAAAATGATATACAATAAGAAATAAGCATCCCAAACAGGAGCAATCACGCCCCACGGTGGAAACAACCACCACAGATAATATACGACGCCGTAGCGAAGTATGAGTAAACATAAATCAAGACAACATGAAATATAAAACTGCATAAATAAAGTCGACTCACAACGAGCTCGACACCAGAGTACAAATAATATACATCGCCCCCACCACTGGTCTCTAAGTCAATACATAAGTAGTAGATAGAGAATACTAGATACAATGATGTATACAACTGGAAAAAAATAAACAGATATCGCACAAAACCCACCTAACAGCAAAAGGGCTAACACGCCAACTGCAGTGGTATCTGTATCAAAAGATGCAAGAAAGCAGCCTGCCGCGACTACTCCGAGGGGCAACCTGCAAACACTGTGGCACAACGGGGGTGAGTTGCCAACTCGTGAATAGTAGATAACACATATAAAGGTAATCGCTTTGATTTGATTGGTGTTTATCCCCCACAACATACTCTAACCTATGCCAACAGATAACATCTCTATGATGAGTTAGAGGATCAATAATCATGCAACAAGTACGATCTAATACATCTCTATAAGATGAGCACGGTATGCAATAATCGTGCGTAGCAAATGCAATCTAATAACATCTATATAGGATGAGCAGGGTGTGCAATAATCGTGCATAGCAAATGCAATCTAATAACATCTATATAGGATGAGCAGAGTGTGCAATAATCGTGCATAGCATGTGTACTCTATCAGGTACTACAGATACAGGATGAGATGTATAACACTGAATGCTGAGCATGGGAATAAATAGCATCTACACGGAATGTCAACGTGGAAAAATAACTGGTGTCCATCAATACACCCAAATTCTAGTAAAACTCAGGCGCCGTCACTCTAATCGGCCCTCAAATCCTGTAAAACTCATGGAATCATGAATGCCTAGCATCGGCACTCGAAAATATCATGAAATCATCGTGTTTAGCATCGACACGCAAATCCTCAAGTATCGGGCTCCGTCAATCCGGATCAGCCCATAGGCTCCGTCTGTGGAATCGGCCATCGGCCCCGGCAGTACGTGTCGTCCTGTATCCATCCATCGACTCTGGTCGGTATCCTCCGGATAACCGTCAGGTCCAACCAATCACCGGTAGGTAGTAGTCCCTCCGCCGAGCTTACCGTTTAACAATACGAGTCTTCTTGCCCCGGGGTACCATACCGGGTCCACCATATACCCGCAATCAGTGCCTACCACTCCTCGAATCGGGTATACACACACAAGCTCTCTGGAACCGAGAAAACTCATGGTGGACGCACTGAAATATCACATCAAGAGAAACCGGGTTTTTAAAACAGTGCGTATTTTCTTAAAATAATACCACGGTTCTCAAATCCAGAAATCCCATAAATCCAAACTCAATGCATAAATCCATGCAATGTGTCGTATGGCACTAAGAGTAAAAAGGGAAAACTGCTCCTTTAAAAAGAATCCAGTTTTGAAAATATCTCATGCGGTCCCTTATTTTCTTGAAATCTAGTCAATATCATCCAAGTATGTAATATATATATGTATGTAGGTATGGATGTGCAATTGGATATATACGCGAATATGAGTGTAGCACTATTATGAAAATACAGTGTGCATGTGCGCAAATATGATGATATCAATATATGTGTGCACTGGTATGAATATACAGTGTGCATGTGCGCAAGTATGAAGATATCAATATATGTGTGCACTGGTATGAATATACAGTGTGCATGTGCGCAAGTATGAAGATATCAATATATGTGTGCACTGGTATGAATATACAGTGTGCATGTGCGCAAATATGAAGATATCAATATATGTGCGCACTGGTATGAATATACAGTGTGTATGTGCGCAAATATGATGATATCAATATATGTGCGCACTGGTATGAATATACAGTGTGCATGTGCGCAAGTATGATGATATCAGTATATGTGCGCACTGGTTTGAATATACAGTGTGCATGTGCGTAAGTATGAAGATATCAGTATATGTACGCACTGGTATGAATATACAGTGTGCATGTGCGCAAGTATGAAGATATCAGTATATGTGCGTGTGCACTGGTATGAATATACAGTGTGCATGTGCGCAAGTACGAAGATATCAGTATATGTGTGCATTGGTATGAATATACAGTGTGCATGTACGCAAGTATGAAGATATCAATATATGTGTGCATTGCTATGAATATATATATACATCTACGACTAAACATCCTATCTCTCCATGACGCTTAACGCCATACGGGCAATTTCCCCGTAGATGTTAAATCTACTCACCTGGTCGCGTGCTAAGCGTAGCCGACTACCTGCTTTTCTTTCTTTGCGGCGTCCGTCTTACCCGCCTGCGAACCTAGAATTTATACAAGGAATCTACATAAGCAAATATCTCGCAAAAACGTGATATCGAAATCAAACGAGAAACTCGCGTCGCGGACTAAACGTGCGTGTATACGTAACGTGTGTGCATACGCCAAAACCCAACGCGACACGCTGTGATATACAGCAAACCAACTCAACACGCATCGTACGTGTCGCGCAAGTCCCGCTACACTAAAAATAGGTAAACGGTCCCAGATTTAATCTGGAGCAAAAACAAGAAAATCAAAAAAGACCAAACCCTTCAAAATACCTACAGACATCTACCTACCAAAATCCAACACCTTCCCAACCAATTGGGCCGGCGGTAAGGGTATCATACCGGCCAAAAACCGGTGGGAGGGGTCCAGGTCTCTACACTAGGATCCTAACACAAATTATAGCCTAGTGTATATGTTTGCTTGCTAAGATTACTATCCTAGTAACAGCAGATTTCATGTATCATAAGGGTTTAACTTAAAACGATATAAAACATTAAGTTGCAATAATAGGGTATTTTGTGAAATTAGGTGAGTTTACAGGGATCTAGTGATACCAACAACGTATATTAGAGCTAGTCTAACCTTAAACCATCCTGAATCACCCTATTTTCCATCCAAACCATAAGCCAAGCAATAAAACTCAATACAAACACTAAACTTAACTAAACAAACCCAGATTTCAACCTGCAGACAAATAGGGAGAATAAATAACACCAAACCCAGACAATTACCCATAGACACCCCCTACACAAAGCACCAACACCCAGAGCAACAGGGGGCCGGCGATGCCGGAATTAGTGGGAATGTCGCCGGAATTTTGGGAAGGGGGTGGTCTCGTATTTTAGCACACTAGCCTATACTGCCTGCACACTATTCCGAAGTTGTTTGCTAAGCTAGAAAACGTGCACAATCGCAGCAGATCTCAATATCCTACAGTTTGCATCTAAACAGTATTTTAAATCCAAGTTTTAGATTTTAAGACGATCTAGCTAAAACTAGCGGCACTACTTGGTTTAAACAGCAATATTAACACTTAATTAGGTTCCCTATGTTATAATAACCCTAACTTAGCTTGAATCCCACCAAAATCACAAAACTAGCTCTAAACTCACACTAATCACTAACCGAAGCTAAAACAACACTTGCAAGCAAGGTAAGGAGTTGAGTTCAAGGATTATACCCCCACTAGACCCTACGTGCACGAAGAAGGAGAAGAATAAGAGGCTGTGTTGCAACTGCTACTGCTGCTGAGCTGCTGTTGTTGCTGATGCTGTATTGCTGCTATTGTTGCTGTTGGCTACTGCTGTTACTGCTTCTGTTGCTGTTGTTGCTTGCGTTGCTGCTGCTGTTGCCTGCTTGCTGCTGAAGCTGGTTCTGCTGCTGATGCTGGAGCTGGTGTTTTTGTTGTGTTATTGTTGTTGGTGTTGCTACTGCTGCTGGGACTGAGTTGTTGCTGCTATTGCAACTTCTGCTGCTGCGCTGATGTTGTGGCTGTGTGTATGAGTGAGAGAGAAGTGAGAAATGAGTGTTGCAAAAGAGAAATGAGTGATATGAGATAGTCAAACCCTTCTCTCTCTCACCTCATTTAATGCAAGCATGGGCTCATGCCATGATGCCCATCATGCCCATTCCCTCTCTCCCTCTCTCCCCCTCTCTCCAAGTCAACCCCCATTCAAATCAATTTCCATTATAAAAAAAACACACCCACATAATTAAAAACCAAATAACCTAAAGAAAATGGGTTAAACACCATGGTTGCTAACCCTAATTTTAACCCTAGTTTACATGCACATGTGTGTGCAAGCCTCAGTAAATTCTAATAAAATATTTATTAATTTTGATAAAATATTTGGAAATCGATTTGGTAAACTTTTACTAAAAACCATACAAAAAGGTATAATTAACCACTAATCACATTCTAAGGTGTTACAGAGGTGGAAGAGATAAGGTCGACAGCGGCAGGGGAGGGGATTTAGGTGGAGATGGAAGTGAGGGAGGAAGAAGATAAATGAGTTTGTTACAGTGAAAGCTGTGGAGGATGATGCAGCCAATGAAGGATGGTCAGAATTGGTGGTTGTGCCGGTGGAGGAGAAAGAAGCTAGGAGGATCGGGTTAGGGTTTGTGAAGAAGGTGGAGGAAGAAAATCGCTATAATTCTGAAATTTTTTATTTTTTTGGGATGACGTGGCAACTTAACTGAGATGAGGGTTGCATGATATTGTTTCTATCCTACTTAAAGTGGTATATACTAAGGATCAATTGAGAGTGTTGTCCGGTTCAGAAATAAAAAATAAAAAATCGAGAGGGTTGATTTTACCCAAAAAATTGAATAAATTTAAGAGGGTTGAGGCAAGCAATAGCTAGGGTTCAGTGACTCTTCCAAAGCTAGGTTTCGAGTTCTCTCTTCATCTCATGTTTATTATCTAGTTGTCATGAATTAAACTGCCTCCCTCGTTGCTATGTGGTTGTAACTTGCCGACTACGGCCTACGGCCGACATAGAATATCGAAGCCTTCAAAAACTATACGTCCTCTTTACTATAATGATGAAGATAATAAACATTTTAGAATCACTAAAATCAAAATTACTACGAGCTTTATGGGATCCGTAGAGAAAACATAGGGATTTCAACACGGATATATACTGCAGTTTCAATGCAAGTATCATCAAAATGACAAAATATAAAATGGAATCTTCTTCCTTTCAACTGCAAAACAAGTTAATTATGATTAAAATATATAACGGGCAAATACTGACATATCTCAAATGCCAATCGCATTGCCTTGTGATTTGTCTCTCAATCTCTCAATCTCTGAATTCACCCTTGATACATAATTAGAGTATATATTCTCTAGGTGTTTTTCACATCATCCTGTGGGATTCGAAAGTATCTTCTTTTTCTTTTTTTAATTCCTATTCTTTCTTTGAACTTTTAGCAGCAGCTGAAGGATTTTAAGTGTGAACGTTTGATATGATATATAATTATCTATCGGGGGAGAGTGCGGGCTTCGATCTCCAGTAGGAAAAGTGACTTCAATTTAACGCTTTCCGGGCAAATTCCTATGTCTCTTGGGTGTGCTTGTGTGATGTGTGTGTTGTATATGCGCAGGTTAGGGCTAATGGGCTAGTGCCCCCAAAAAATAATTATCGGTCCAGAATTTAAAATACAAGATTGACTTTTTCCGTATGTGACTCCCTTTGAACATGTGTCCTCTCATTTTAGAGAAGAAATTTTTACCGAATGAGACTCTACCCACATTTGGAGGCATGACTTACTTTTAAACCTATGTGTTTTCAAAAATGTGAAAATCAATATTTACAAAATACGGATGTTTCAACACCAAAATATATTGTGTGTAATATATTTAGGTAATTTTTGCAAAAATTCTAGGTTTACTCTTATTCTTTTTAATCAAATACAAATATGACTATTCTTTAAAAAAAAATTAATCGTACGATTTCCTCTCACGACTAATATGATTCTCTTTCTTTCTCGGTGGTTCTATTCAATTCCTCATTTTTCTTTCAAATCCTCTCTCCGAAAATCTGCATCTCCATTTTTAAATCATTCGTCTTCAACTCAATTCCTTTGATTCTCTTATCTCCGTTTTCAATTTCTGTAGTTTCCTTTTAAATACCTAATCATCGCTCCAATTCCCCCTGATGTTATCTTCGCTCCAATCCTCCAATGTTTCTAACAACTCCATTTTTATGATGGCTGAAACTAGATTAATCAATAATAAAGAGAGAATAATAAAAAAAATTCGGAAACTAGAACAAGCAATAATGAAGAGAAAACAACAATAAAAAAGAATGGTTTAGAAAGAAAATGGGTTTAGAAAAAAAATTAAGATAATCAATGATAAAGAGACAACAGTTGTACACGAACTCTGCTTGTGGAAGAATAAAATCCGTCGTTCCAACAATAACAAAGAAGTCATGGAAAAACTATAGCTAAATAATCAAAAATCTATATTCTAACATCTTGGGAACCCGAAAAATCCTAAGTTCTAATATCTTAAAAAAATATTAAAAGGATATTATATCACTACATGAAAAATGACCCTATTTCGTCGAGGGTTTTATTCCTTCGTCTTGTAGCCGACGGAATAAACCTCCAATAAAGCAAAATGGGCCCCCGAAAGCTTTAAAAATTTTATTGGGTTATTCCGTTGGCTATCATCCGATGAAATAACCCAATAAATCATAAGGGCCTCGGATTGAGATCTTGTCTCTTATCCCACCTCCAAAAAAACCCCTAGAGCTCCTCCTCCTCCTCTCCGGCCCCGAAGCTCCTCCTCCACCTCCTCGCAGGCGACCGGAGCTCCTCCTCATCCTCTCCGGCCATAGAGCTCCTCCGCCTCCTCCCTCCAGCAGTCGACCCCCTTCTCTCCCGTCGCCTCATCCATCTCCTCCTCCCCCACCGACCCATTCTTCTGCCGACCCCCTCCTCTCCAAGCTCCCTTCCCTGTCGACCCCCTCACCGCCGACCCTCTCCCCCTCGTAAGCCCTCTCCCTCTCTCTCTCTCTCACTCACACACACTCTCTCTCGTAGCCGTAGCCGCCCCTGTCTCTTTTCTCTCCAACGATCTCTTCCACCATGACGATCCCACCATCGCTGCCGTCAGCATTGCCGGAGTTGCCGCTATCCAGTGGTGCCTGCCAAGAATTCGATTTCATGTCGATTCGTTTTCGGTGAGTTTTCTTCATGATTTTATTTGGTATTTGTTGCTCGAGGTTTTAAGATATCAATTTGAGTGGATTTGGAATGCTTTGGGTTGTGATTGTGAGGTGGATTAATTGAGGATTAATTTTTTTTGGAATTTTGAATAAATTTGGAATTGAAATCCAGAATTCATAGAAATTTTTGGATATTCGATCTTTGAATTGGTTGTGGGTTGAAAGCATGAATGGAAATGGTGTAGAATTTGTTGAGGAAATGCTAAACGTCAAAATAGCACGAAAAACTTATACTAAGCATATGAAATCCCTTTGAAGATAATTGTAATTGTAACAATAACATGAAAACCCTATGTTTAAACGTCAAAATAATATGAAAACCTTTGAAGATAATTTGAATGGTAAACGAAGTACACAAAGTAACTAAAATCAAAAGGGGAGAATAAATATTACTAGAAGCATTGAGAATTATATATACACAGACTAATTGGAATTTATTTTGATTTGTGAAAATGAGAGTTGGTCAGTTTGGTGAAGGGATTTAAGATTGGAAAGTTGTGTGTGTGTGTGTGTGTATGTTTGCTTATGAGCAAGTCATGTATGTGTATGCAAGTTTATATTTGTGTGTATGTGAGTAAGTGTAAGTGTGTGTTGTTAGTGCATGATGCATGCTCCCACAACTCTTGTGAGGCAGCGGAAGTAATAATCAAAAATTTTCTTTGCATACAACACGCACTTTCCATTAGATCTTGTCTAAACCACAACTAGAAAACCCTAACTAGAGATGTTATCTACTATGTTAGGGATTATACCTTGATGATGCGGTCCTTCGGGTCTTCTTTGATGAATTCCTTGGCTCCTTGGACGTTGCCGATGAACTCGATCTCCGGTCACGCCAAGACCTAGATGATCCATGCGAGAGTTGTCGTGCAAGCTAGAAACTCTTCACAAGAGTTTAACCCAGAGACCAAGTTTGCTAGAAGAGGTCACTAGGATTATGTAGAGATTAGTGTATTGGATTAACTTAAGATCCTAAGCTTTGGATTCACATCTCATGTGAGGGTTAAAGCTAGGAAGAAGAAGGAGGAGAGAAGAAGGAAAGAGAAAGTGTTTTTGATAATGAGAAATTTCAAGTATGAGAAAAATGATATATTGCAAATGAAATAATTGAAGCATATAATATAAAATTAGCACCATACTTCAATAGTAATTCCAAAACAATATAAAATTAAACAACCAATTCTTTCAACCATGCATGGACTTTCTTATTTCCACCTCATTTATTTATTTTCATAAAATAAATAATGCCATTATGAGGTGGCACCTTCAAGAAGGTATTCTTGTAACAATTACAAGAATACCCCTCCTCCGTATACCGTATATACTGTATACCGTATACCCGTATCCGAATTCCGAAAAAATACGAGTACTATTAACCCAATAATATAATACCGGTATTCAATTTAAACCAAAGCTTACCGGTATTATCGTTCCGATTATTATTCCTGTAACAATTACACGAACATAATCGAAACCCTGTCGTAACACCTTACGGCTGCCGTAACAACTTACGGCCTCTACATCTTTCACCTGAACGAGAGAACTCTTTGTGTGGGACTCTAAAGACTTGACAGTACGCTGGTAGTGGGTTTAACCATAGGCATGTCAGCGGCACTAGCTGTGCGTAACGGCTACCCAGGTACATGACGAAAAAGTGGACGACGAGCGAACTCATGACAACCCTAACGAGCCTGTAAGCAACACATACCGTACAGTCCGGTCTTTTCGTCTGATACGTCGCATATGAAGTCTAGGGGTGTTAAATGTCAGACCCCAGTAATTTTATAAGTCATGCTGATTTACGGCTCATAACAGTTCGAGGAACTACTGATAACACTTATCAGTAAATCTCGAGAACCCTGGCCAGGGATTTAGGTATTATAGCCGATCAAATATAGCGCGACATCAACTCCCTATACTGCGAGAGACGAAACCCCTTCTATCGCTCACTGTCTCCATGTGAATCGGGACTGTACCTAAAGTCCACCTGTTTGCATGACTCAATAGAGCCATGGTAGGGTGGAAATCAAAGCACAGCGGGAATCACACAGGACATCATGACAATTTCGGGTCTACAGACTAACCTGTACAAGTGTCACCAGAGAACTGCTATCTGACAATAGGTATATATACCATCTAGGATTTCTCGACGAGTCCTGTTCGGTGTACCCATTCTCAAATGAGCACCTGTGTACAATCTTTGATGTCAAACACCAATGGTTATGGAATCAACCATCGCCCTCAGGGTCAAGAAACGTACACACTAGTCTAATCTGGTAATACCGATGCCCTGTCTCGATATACTCTCGACTAGGAACTATTAAAGGATATGCTTATAGACTGCCCAGGCCCCACTAGAATGATCTCATCATAATCCTGGTAGTCAAGCATAATCCTAAGGGCTTCATCAACATGCATATAAAGATATGAAATATAATACATCACATCACATGTTAAGATGAAGATAAACCAGATAGCATACTATCATTTCGAGCAAAGATTGTTTCTGTACATATACATGTCTAGGATCCTATACAATACTGGCCTCTAGGGCATACATATATAACAATCTCCCACTTGCACTAAGGCCTGTAGTTGATGCAATTAGTATCCACTATCTGCACTAGAACCAATTGCCGGCGTAACGCATGCCCAACAGCTCGAACAGTTTCTCAAACTGGACTTGAGGGATGGCCTTGGTGAATGGATCTGCTGTGTTGTCTTTCGTGTCTACTTTCCGTACCTCGATATCCTGGCGATCTACTATCTCCCTGATGAGGTGATACCGCCTCAAGATATGTCTGGATTTCTGATGGGACCTCTGTTCCTTTGCCAAAGCCATGGCTCCATTGTTATCGCAATACAGAGGTATTAGATTAGCAATGGATGGAACCACCTGAAGTTCAGAAATGAACTTCCTCATCCAGACTGCCTCTTTTGCTGCATCATTAGCAGCAATATACTCAGCTTCCATCGTGGAGTCAGCGACGGTATCTTGCTTGGAACTCTTCCAACATACTGCCCCTTCATTTAGGGTAAATACAAACCCTGAGATGGACTTACTGTCATCCTTTTCGCTATGGAAGCTAGAGTCGGTAAATCCCTCCATTTGGAGATCTCCATTACCATACGCCAAGAACATTTCTTTAGTTCTTCTCAAGTACTTCAGAATGTTCTTCACAGTAGTCCAGTGTTTCTCCCCTGGGTTAGATTGATACCTGCTTACTGCATTCAGTGCATAAGCTATATCTGGGCGAGTACATAACATCACATACATTATAGATCCTACTATCGAAGCGTAGGGTATAATGATCATGCGAGCCCTTTTCTCATCAGTCTTTGGAGACATCTCTTTGGAGAGGATGATCCCGTGACAAGCGGGTAAATTACCCTTCTTGGAATTTTCCATACTAAACCTCTTAGTATGGTGTCAATGTATTTCGATTGGGACAATCCCAATAATTTCTTAGATCTATCTCTATAGATCTTAATCCCCAGAATTTACGAGGCATCGCCCAGGTCTTTCATGGAGAAACTCTGCGATAAGAATAGTTTGACTGATTGTAGCATAGGAATATCATTTCCTATCAAGAGAATGTCGTCCACGTACAATACGAGGAGTGTAACAATACTCTCTACAATCCTTTTATAAATATATGGTTCATCCACATTTTTGATAAAACCAAACTCTTTGATTGTATTATCAAAGCAGATGTTCCAACTCCGTGATACCTGTTTTAATCCATAGATGGATTTAAGCAGCCTGCATGCCTTTCCGCTGCTCACACTATCAATGAAACCTTCTGGCTGATCCATAAAAACACATTCTTCTAAATCACCATTTAGAAATATCGTTTTAACATCAATCTGCCAGATCTCATAATCATAGTGAACAGCTATAGCAAGCAGGATCCGAATGGATTTGAGCATCACGACTGGTGAAAAAGTTTTATCATAGTCCAAGCCTAGTCTCTGACGAAATCCTTTTGCTACCAGCCTAACTTTATAGGTCTCAACCTGACCATCCACACCGATCTTTCTTTCAAAGATCCATTTGCACCCTATGGGTTTTACTCCAGAAGGTGCAACCTCCAAAGTCCATACTTTGTTGGTGTGCATGGATTCCATTTCGGATCTCATGGCATCCAGCCACTTCACCGAGTCACCACTCGTGACAGCTTGCTGAAAACTAGTAGGGTCATCATCATCCATGATGCAATCTTCTCTATCAGTATCAATTAGAAAACCGTAGTATCTATCAGGTGGGCGAGAAGTCCTATTAGATCTATGGAGTGGCTGAGGTTCGTCAGATTCTATTGAAACCTCAGGTTCAACCAAATCATAGGTAATTGTTTGTGTATTTGAAATTTCTTCCAGTTCTACCGTATTGCCAATAATATCATTTGTAAAAAATTCATTTTCTAAAAATGTGGCATACTGAAAAACAAATACCTTTTGTTCCTCCTTATGGTAGAAAAAATATCCATACGAGTGTTTTGGATATCCCACAAATCTACATAAAACCGACCGTGTCTCAAGTTTGTCCGGATTCTTCTTTTTCACATAAGCTGGACAACCACATATCTTAACTCTTTTAAGAGATGGTCTCTTCCCATACCATATCTCATATGGAGTGGTAGACACGGTTTTGGCTGGAACCCTGTTCAATAGATAAATCGCAGTCTCCAATGCGTGCCCCCAGAATGATATTGGTAACTCAGTATCACTCATCATAGATCGTACCATATCTAATAAGGTATGATTCCTCCTTTCCGATACACCGTTGTGCTATGGTGTGTACGGAGGAGTGAGCTGAGAGAGAATCCCATTCTCTTTTAGGAAATCTAGAAACTCTGAGCTTAGATACTCACCTCCTCGATCTGATCGAAGTTTCTTGATACTTAAGCCTGTTTGTTTTTCTATTTCAGATTTATACTCCTTGAATTTTTCAAAGGCTTCGGACTTATGTTTCAACAAGAACACGTGCCCAAATCTCGATAAATCATCAGTGAAGGTTATGAAGTACGAAAAACCACCTCTCGCATGTGTAAACATTGGTCTACATACATCACTATGTATGAGGCCTAAGAGTTCAGTAGCTCTCTCTCCGTGTCCAGTAAAGGGAGTTTTGGTCATTTTACCCTTGATACAAGACTTGCAAGCTGCATAAGATTTATATTCAAACGGGTTCAAATATCCATCTTTATGTAGCTTGGTTAGTCTTGTTTCGTTAATATGACCAAGTCTATAATGCCAAATGAAAGCTTTATTTATGTCTAAAACCTTTTCTTTTGTTTACGTGTTGTATATGAAAAACTGTATGCTGATTTAGGACGTATATCCCATTATTTAATGTACCATACCCAATCAACTCTTGATTAAGGTTAATGTTCATAACATTAGATTGCAATAAAAAATTATATCCAGCATTGTCCAACAACGATACAGATATAATATTACATAACATCGAAGGTACAAAATAACATGGGTTTAAAACCAATATACAACCCGACGGCAAACCAAGATGATACTTTCTCACTGCAGTAGCATGTACCGAGGAACCATTCCCAACCTGGAGAGTGTGATCACCTTTCTTCAAAAATCTGCTATTTCTCAGCCCCTGCACACAATTGCAGATGTGAGATCCTGACCCAGTATCTAATAACCACGAAGCAGAGTTAATTGAAAAACAGTTTTCCATTATAAACACACCTGAAGTGGAAGCATCACCATACTTCTTCTTCTTGAGGTCGGCCAGGTATCCAACGCAGTTTCTCTTCCAGTGCCCAGTCTGGTGGCAGTAGAAACATTCCCCTCATCCTATCGTAGCAGCCCCTTTCTTGTCCCTTCCCGGTGCCTTTTTCACTCCGCCTCTCTGCTTGATGGGATTCTTCTTTCTTCTTTCCCTTAGCCTTGGCTTTCGGGACGGAGGAAGTAGATGGCCCAGCAATAAGAGTGGGAGTTTTCACTACTTTTAGTATGCTTTCTGCACTCCTCAACATATTGAGGAGTTCAGGTAAAGACTTCTCCATGTTGTGCATGTTGAAGTTTACAATGAATTGAGCAAAGGTAGGGGAAGGGACTGCAGAACAATATCAACATACTGCTCGTTCTCCATAATCCAACCCAGGTCCTCAAGTTCTTCGATAAGTCCAATTATCTTCAATACATGGTCACCTACAGACGTGCCAGCAGCCATCCGCATCTGAAACAACTTTCGAGATGCCTCATATCGGAGAGTACGAGATTGCTCTCTATACAACTCCTTTGTATGGAGAAAGATGGATTGAACATCCATCTTCTCGTGCTGCTTCTGATGTTCATTGTTCATAGAAGCAGGCGCGAGGCACTTGGCTGTTGCGCAGTCTATATCCCATGTCTTGCGGATTTCTTTATCCGCAACTGAAGAATCAGGGCCTGGGCTAAGAGAGGATGGAGTAGTCAGGACGTATCCGACCTTATCATAGGTCAGGGCAATATTCACGTTCCTTAGCCAATCTTTGTAATTCGGTCCCGTGAGTTTATTTTTGTCTAATAAAAGCTTAAGTCCCGTCATAGGTATCTTCCATTACGAGAGAGAAAATAAGACACTCAGCGATTGCTCTTGCATAATTAGATTGGTTATTAATCTTATCTAATTGATGTCTCCCACTGCATTTTATCAAATTTTCCTTCAAACCTTTTAAAAGGAAAACTAGCCAGGATTAATTGCAATCTACAAGTTCGCTAACCGGTCGGCCAGGCCAGTGTCGGTACTCCGAGGGAGGTTCCCCGTGCTTTCGCACGGACTTAATTAAAATAAACCTCATTTTCCTAGAGACGTAACCCCGTTAACACCTTTCTAGACACCTACTGGATTAGCTAATTGTAAAGTGCAAAACTCTCCCGGGAGTAATCTTTACTCACAGTGGGATTGGGATCCATCTATCATATAGAAGGTATGAAATCTCATTGCAAATTTCAACTCTTGAAATTCCCGATATGATTTTTACCCCTACTGTCTTATGACCTTAATTATGGTCAACAAATCATAAGCACTAGTCAAGTTCTACCCGCCATTTCGGGATTAATTTAGACCCGCCCGCATGGCCCTTAACTATGGTCAACAAAGTCATGTGAATTTCCTAATCGATCGCATCAAATGCTTTGTAGGAAGACATCACTTAGCTACCGTACACCATGCCTTAACTATAGTCAACAAACGTGGCACGAATACTAAGTACTCTGCTTCCTAAAATGGTGGAGGGCTACGGATAGTTTTTATGAAAACCTTTAACGTTTTGAACTTGATATCATTGTAGAATCGAGTGAGAAGGAGTGGTTTAAGCTCCAGTTTTTAAAAATCGAATGGTTTTATAGCATTTTTCTAATCTTGCTAAAGAGGTTATTCCCGGTGAAAGGATCTCGGCTCTTTCCTTATCGAATAAGGTGCTGGATATGTAAATACCACGATGCAAAGCAAAATTAGATCAACTATAAAATCAAATCGAGTTCTTTGTAACATTTGCCAGTTTCGCTAAAGGGGTCACTCCCGGTGAATGGATCTCGGCCCTTTCCTCATCGAATGAGGTGCAGGATATTCAAGAATACCATTATGAAAAGCAAAAGCTAGAGTTACCTATTTTTTAAAAAATTTGATTCTACAACAACTTTAGATTTCTTTTTCTTAACATTAATCACATTAATGCTGTCCCATCATTTATGTTTGCTAAACATCACAGAAAAGAAATGAAAATAGAACGTACGCTTATGCCATCCGCATTCGCCACGGGGCCCCGTCATGCACCGTTAGGTTACTTAACTAATTGCAAAGCGGGAGCTGGACTAGCGCGGGTGCAAAACATAAGCAACGTTTATTATATATCTTATATATAGATATAGCCATTTCAGATCACAGATGAATACATTGGATATACTAGGAATTCCGTATTTTATTCAACCCCTTAATGAAAGACGGGTTCCACGGTCGTGATGAATAGCTAAAACCCCACCCTAGACCCCTACGGGTGCGGCAAACTACTCGCCAAATTCCCAAAGTGAAGCAAGCTCTCTCAACAAAGTGAGTAGGCCACTCGGCACTTTGAAAACCCGGTGGTTTGTGCAGCCCACCTTGGGTCTATCCTACGAGCAAAAACAGTAAAAAGAAATTATACAACGGTGGCTACAACCTCAACCCGGATGTGCCCCGCAAAATAATATTACATTGCTTTTTACAAATTATATTGAATGAAAGAAAAGGAAAAAACACTTTTCTCACACACCCCGGCCATTCATCACGACGATCCAACATATTCATATACACATACCATCAAAGAAGTGTGCAACCCCGACTAATCAATTTATAGCAATTAGTCGACGTTTCAAACACACATATAAAAAGAACGGATAAACGATATTAAAAGTTCGAATTTGAAACACTCCATATTTCCCTAGCACTTAGTTTACATCACATGTAATCTGGAAATAATCAAACAATACCATAAATCCCCAAACCCAGTGTACAGATAACCCTAAAAAACCCAAGCCCAAACCAAGTAGGAAATCCGGCGACGCCGGAAATGATGGTCTCGTCGTCGGCTAAAGGCCGGTGGTTGGGGCCCGTTTTTCTAGGGTTTTCTAGTTATCATATAACAAGTATTCTACACATGTTTAAAAAAATTTCAGAACACTTTTGAAAAATTTCCAGAGAGCAGGGTTTAAAAATACAGTTTTTGGAGTTGTTTCGTGTTCAAAGCTTTAAATATCGTCTAATCATCTAGTTGTGGTTTAGTTAGGCTCTGATACCATGTTAGTGCATGATGCATGCTCCCACAACTCTTGTGAGGCAGCGGAAGTGCTAATCAAAAATTTTCTTTGCATACAACACGCACTTTCCATTAGATCTTGTCTAAACCACAACTAGAAACCCTAACTAGAGATGTTATCTACTATGTTAGGAATTATACCTTGATGATCCGGTCCTTCGGGTCTTCTTGGATGAACTCCTTGGCTCCTTGGACATTGCCGATGAACTCGATCTCCGGTCACCCCAAGACCTAGATGATCCATGCGAGAGTTGTCGTGCAAGCTAGAAACTCTTCACAAGAGTTTAACCTAAAGACCAAGTTTGCTAGAAGTGGTCACTAAGATTATGTAGAGATTAGTGTATTGGATTAACTTAAGATCCTAAGTTTTGGATTCACATCTCATGTGAGGGTTAGAGCTAGGAAGAAGAAGGAGGAGATAAGAAGGAGAGATAAAGTGTTTTTGATAAAGAGAGAGTTCAAGCATGAGAAAAATGATATATTGCAAATGAAATAATTGAAGCATATAATATAAAATTAGCACCATACTTCAATAGTAATTCCAAAACAATATAAAATTAAACAACCCATTCTTTCAACCATGCTTGGACTTTCTTATTTCCACCTCATTTATTTATTTTCATAAAATAAATAATGCCATTATGAGGTGGCACCTTCTAGAAGGTATTCTTGTAACAATTATAAGAATACCCCTCCTCCGTATACCGTATACTGTATACCGTATACCCGTATATGAATTCCGAAAAAATACGAATACTATTAATCCAATAATATAATACCGGTATCCGGTTTAAACCAAAGCTTACCAATATTATCGTTTCGATTATTATTCTTGTAACAATTACACGAACATAATCGAAACCCTGTCGTAACACCTTACGGCTGCCGTAACAACTTACGACCTCTACATCTTTCTCCTGAACGAGGGAACTCTTTGTGTGGGATTATAAAGACTCGACAGTACGCTGGCAGTAGGTTTAACCATAAGCACGTCAGCGGCACTAGCTGTGCGTAACGGCTACCCAGGTACATGACGAAAAAGTGGCTGACGAGCAAACTCATGACAACCCTAACGAGCCTGTAAGCAACACATACCGTACAGTCCGATCTCTTCGTCTGATACGTCGCATATGAAGTCTAGGGGTGGTAAATGTCAGACCCCAGCAACTTTATAAGTCATGCTGATTTACGGCTCATAACAGTTCGAGGAACTACTGATAACACTTATCGGTAAACCTCGAGAACCATGGCCAGGGATTTAGGTGTTATAGCCGATCAAACATAGCGCGACATCAACTCCCTACACCACGAGAGACAAAACCCCTCCCATCGCTCACTGTCTCCATGTGATTCGAGACTGTACCCAAAGTCCACCTGTTTGCACGACTCAATAGAGCCGTGGTAGGGTAGAAATCAAAGCACAGTAGGAATCACACATGACACCATGACGATCTCAGGTCTACAGACTAACCTATACAAGTGTCACCAAAGAACTACTATCTGACAATAGGTATATATACCATCTAGGAGTTCTCGGCGAGTCCTGTTCGGTGTACCCATTCTTCAATGAGCACCTGTGTACAATCTTTGATGTCAAATACCAATGGTTGTGGAATCAACCATCGCCCCCAGGGTCAAGAAACGTACACACTAGTCTAATTTTGTAATACTGATGCCCTGTCTCGATATACCCTCGACTAGGAACTATTAATGGATATGCTTATAGACTGCCCAGGCCCCATTAGTATGATCTCATCATAATCCTGGTAGTCAAGCATAATCCTAAGGGCATACTATCATTTCGAGTAAACATTGTTTCGGTACATATACATGCCTAGCATCCTATATAATACAGGCCTCTAGGGCATACATATCTAACATGTGTGTGTGTGTGTATGTGAGTGTGTGTGTGTGTGTGTTATATATAGTAAAAACACTTACACTCAAGATAAATAATTTAAATTTGGAAATAAAATCACTTACCTTTGCATTACTTTGTGTTGAAAGCTTGATATATATATATATATATATATTGCTCATTCTAATTAGTTTAATTAATTAAACATTATCATATTCTCCCAACTCAGGCAATCCATCATTGCAGACGTTTGTTGACTCTATATAAAGAATGCGTCTTTGGATTTCTTTTAACGCTTCGTGTCTAGTTAGGAGAATGTTATCAATAAAAAGTTGTGAATTTCAATCCTAAGCTTGATATGAAATCAAAACAATAACTTGCAAACAAAACCATAAGTTGTAATGGAAAAACTTTTAAAAACCATATAAATTGAACCTTGAACTTCAAAATAATATGAAAATCTTATAGTATATGAAACTCGATGATAATATGTAAATTTACATGTTGTCATCGAGGCTATCACATTCAAAAAACGAAACACGTCCTAGACCCCGTCTATTAGTTATATACTCAATGGTTTCTATCGTAACATAAAACTACGTGATGGGATAGAACCCTTACCATTAAGAATTCACAAAGGCACACAATCTCGTAGTTTATACGACAAGAAGACTAGAGAGGTCGAGATATGAAGCGAAAGAAAAAGTGAAGTTGGTTTTTGATGGTGACTGCTATAGGGATCGAAGCTAGGGTCGTAACGTTTGCGGACCGCAGTGGAATATAAAATCAAAATTTTGTCATACTTAGAAACCGATTCCAACCATAAGATCATCTCATTTATTTATAATTGTAAAACTAGAAAACCTTGAGAGCAGTTAGAGGGGCTACAACTTTTGTAGCGTGTTCGATCGCCGTCGGATGACCCAAGCTAGATTTCATGAGTTCCGGAGAGTCTACTAGCTGACAGTCTAGCCGTAGATGATCCGCAATGAAAAGTGGTCACACGAAACTCCATCTCCATTTTCAAGTGGAGAAACTCACACATTGAACTTTCTAGATTAATGTGGTTTAAAAAACTCTCTTTTTGAATTCTACCCTCATTTCTATGCTCCACCATTTTTAAAAAGAAGACAAAGAAGATGAAGAAGAGGCTCTCATGGAAAATATGATATTGAATTAACATTAAAAGAAGAAAAGAAAAGAATTAATAAAACAAAGAAGAAGAGAAGAGAGAAGTCTACTCCTCTTTTCTTCTTTTCATTTCTTTTCTATACATTTTAATTCTTTTCTTTTCATTTCTTTTCACTTTTTGTTTATTATAAACATATCATTTCCCTTTATATATATATATATATATATATATATATATAGAGAGAGAGAGAGAGAGAGAGAGAATAAAATATGTATCAAATACATTTCAATTTTACGTATCGTATACGCAACAATAATATATTAGTACCATATACTAATAAAATATACAGAGAGTGTATATGTATCCAATATATAATACTAGAAACCATATCAAAATACGGTTATTAAGTAAACACTTGACTTAATATTCCGGCTTTTAAACCGGCTAGTATTTTCCGGACATTCAATTAAACCATATATTTAATCAAACTCCCGTACGTATCCAATATGCACGCCACATCAACATTTTGCCCAGATAGGAACCTTCATTGCGGGACTCTAAAGACCTGTCAATACGCTGGCAGTAGGTTATATAGGATCATATCCGATTGAATTCGAAACGCTTTTAGATTCAATTCCCTCAAGGGTTAACCCACAAGCTCGTCAGTGATACTAGCTGTACGTAACGGCTATCCAGGTATAAGCAAGATAAAAGTATGTTGATGAGAAAATTCATCCGGACCCTACAAAGTCTATAAACGATGAATACTATACAGTCCAGTCTCTTCGTCAATGAGTATCGCATGCCGGGTTTGGGGGTGGAACTGTCAGACCCCTAAGAACCCAATAAATCGTGCTGACATCGAACTCATATCCAACAGAGAGACAACTAATAACACTTATCGGTTTATCTCATTTTTTGTGGTCACAGACTTATGGTTATAGTCATGTCGTGCACTGTACGATATCGACTCCCTACACCGGGACAGACGAATCCCCTCGACCGCTCACTGTCTCCATGCGCTTCAGGACTATACCCAACTAAAATCTATTTGCATGACTCCTTTGAGCCGTGGTAGGGTAGTAATCAAAGTATAGTGGGAACACACACAAGACACTGTGGCGATCTCAGGTCGAGAGACTACCCTATATTATCATTACCAGAGAACTACTACCTGATATTGGTATAAAACCATCTAGGAGTTCTCGGTGAGTCCGTCCAGTGAAACTCATACTCTTATGAGCACCTGAATATAATCCTCAGTGTCAAACACCAATAGCTGTAAGATCAGCTATCGCCCTCTAACCGGGTCAGAAAACGTACACACTAGTCTAAAATAGAGTATGGATGCCCTGTCTCGATACTCCTACGACTAGGGACATTTAAGAATGTGCTTATAGACTACTCCAGGTCCTACTAATATGATCCCTATCATTAATCCTGATAGTCAAGCAAAGTTCTAAGGGCTCTATCTCATGTATTAGCGATATGTGATAACCAGTAAAACGTATACACATGATAGATAAAGAAAAAGCAAATAGCACACTATCATCTCGAGTAAAATTGTTCTCCGTATAGGTCTTTCTTCAATTACAATAATTGTCTTGAGGGCACCTATATCCAACAATCTTCCATTTGCACTTAAGGCCAATTATAGCGGTATCTCATACCCAACTTCTCTACTAATAGTTTCACAAACCGTGTTTGAGAAATAGTCTCAGTAAGTGGATCCACCACAATGTTTCTAACTATATCTCTCTGTATCTCAACTTCGCGGAGATCAACTATCTTCCAAAATGAACGATACCTGTATTATTTGTTTGGATATCTGATAGGATCATGTTCATAAATGAATGTATTTATCCAAACATCTTAGGATGTATCCTATAATGATTCACAATCAGTATCTAGCGCCATGACTACCTCGGTATCCCACTTGGAATTTTTTCCAATATACTGCTCCTCAGAAGAGGGTAAACTTATAACTTGTGATAGACGCTCTGTCTTCCATGTTATCTGGAAAGCTGGAATCGGTAACTGTCTCCTGTAGGAGTTTTTCCTTACCATACACTAAGAACATTATATGCTCTTCACTGCTACCCTATGTCTTTGCAGGATTGGACTGATATCCACATCCTATATAGAGAAATTCCTGACAACCATAGTTTTACCGATTCTAGCATAGGAACATAACTTCCTATTTGGACAACGTCATCCACCTACCATATGAGAAATATGACAGTACTCCCTACTCCCTTCTTACATATACCTGGTTCATCTCCCATTTTGATGAAGTCAAACATTTTGACCATAACATCAAAACAAATGATCTATCTCTGCTATGCCTACTTTAGTCTAAAATAGACTAAAACAATTTGCACACCTTCCGTTGCTCCCACTGACCACGATAACACTCTGGCAGAGTCATATACACATACACTTCTAAATCTTTATTTAGAAAGACGTAATACTCATTCATCTGCCAGATATTATAGTCATGAAAAACAGCAGTGGCAAGTTATATCTGTATGGACTTTAGCACAGACACTGAAATAATAGTTTCATCACAATCCACAACGGATATTTGATAAAAACCTTTTAGTACAAGTCTATCCTTATTAGGTTAATACCTTTCTATCTGCACTTATCTTGAAAGATCTATTTTCTCCTAATGGATTTTACCCCTTCAGGAGCACCCAACAAAGTCCATACTTTGTTGGAGTGCATGGAGTCCAACTCAGATAACTCAACATCCAGCCATCAGTCGGAAGTCACCACTTCCCATGGACTGCTGATAACTAATAGGGTCATCATCTCATGATACAAGCCTCATTGTCACTGTCAACAGGGAAACCGTAGTATCTCTCAGGTGGCTGGGGTCACCTACTAAATCTGTGGAGTAGGCTAAGTTTTGTCAGGGTCAATTAATTCTTCAGGATTTTAAATTTTCAGTAATTGTTTGTGGTTCTGGAATCACTACCAGTTCTACTATACTCCCACTAATTTCTTTTCCAAGAAATCCTTTTCGCAAAGAGGTAGCGAGTTAAGATCAAAACAAATTTTGATCCTAAAATGGTAGCAGTTAAATCCTTATTGAAGTTTGGGATAACCCACAAACCACTTATTATAGAAATGTGCATTGAGTTTGTCCGGATTCTGGTTGTAAGAATAAACTGGATAACTCCATATACCTTAACAATCTTAAGATATGAACCCATTCTCTATCACATACAGAATCTCAGGCACAAATTTAGATAAAACTATATACAATTAGTATGCAGCTGTTTCCAGTGCATAGCCCCAAAATGAAAAAGTTCACTCAGCGTTACTCATCAAGGAGCGTACCCACAAATGAGTAATCTGATAAAGAATCAAATTCTCAATAACATAATTATGAAATACCTAGCATAAGTATCCACATCTCCAAACACTTCAAAGAATTTTGATACTTTGATTCTATACTTTATTATTTTATGAACTTCTCAGAATGTTTGGACTATGCATTTTAACAAGAATGCGTGTCTAAAACCAGAGTACTCATAGGAAAATAGAACGAAATATGAGTACCAACCCTTGTCCGTGTGGACATTGGACAACATGCATCACTATGTATAAGTCCTATGAATTCACTAACTCATACTCTGTGTGATGTAATTTGAAAACTCTATTTTGGTTAAGAATATTTCCTCCGTTATCTATAAGCACCTTACCCAATCATCTAATGATAAAGGTAAATGTTCAGAACATAATTTTTGAAAATATATATCTCACTTTATCAAATAAAGAGATAGATATATGAGTTTTTAAAAGTTGGTGCATAATAACAGATATTCAAAACCAAATGTTTGCCAAAAGGAAAAACCAGGTGATTTCCCCAATAGCAACAATTGTTTCGAAAACCGACATTGTGGATCAAATCACCCTTTCTAAAAATCTACTCCTTCTCAGTATCTGTAACGACTTACAGATATGGGATTCTAATCCGGTATCCACATACCCAGAAGTCAGAATTAATCTGGTATCCACATACACAGGAAACATAAAACATCAAAATGTTTCAAGGGTTGGCCAGGTATTCCTAGTAATACATCTTTCACTTACCTAAATTTATAACAGTAGTTGCAATTTCCTTTTTGCTCACTTCAACCCCTATTTTGTCTCTCTATCTTACCTTGTGTATACCGGACTTATGCTAGTTGGATTTCTTCTTGCCCTTTCTTTCACCTCCAGAAATGGGATTGGAGAAGACTATCCAACAAGCGTAACTGGTATATTCTCCTTATTTAAGGAGCTCTCAAACTTGAGATAATGTGGAGAGGAGAGACAAATGAATTGTATCATATACAATTAACTTTCTTTAGAACCAGTGGCCATTCTCGATTGAAACACTTTCTCCGAGTTCATATGTAACTATACGAGATGGCCTTCCATACAATATGGATCTCTGTATCGGATACAGAGTGTTCTGAAGGAAGAAAAACGGGAAGTGGGAGGGACAATGACATATGCGACTATATCGTGAAATAAGAAAATCATGACATTCTAAAGCCAATGATAGTAAAAAGGTTCGGTTAACATGCATGGTTTACGAGTTTTAGTTTAAGGTCAGTTTTAGGTCGCTGCCAGAGAGAGAGAAAAGAAACACTCGGTGTGCACTCTATCCTAGATAAGATTGGTGAATTAATTTATCTTATCTGGTCTCCTACTGTTTTTTCGAATTCTCCTTCAAACACTAAAATGAGAACTAACCGAGATCATTTATAGAAAAACTCCCGATAGTAACTATTACTCACAGTAAGAATCGGGACCCAAACTATCATGGTGTGGTAACCATAACAAGGTCAACAAGTCACCCTACTCCATAGAAGGTATGCAATCACATTGCAAGTTTGAACACTTGAAACTCCTGATATCGGTTTTTACCCCAAACGGCTTATGACCTGACGAGGCCAACAAACCATAAGCCACTAGTCAAATTCAACCAATCATTTCGTGAATAATTTAGATCCACCTGCACCATCCTTTGACAAGGTCAACAAGGTTATGCGACTGTCTTAGATAATCGCATCATATGCAAGGAAGTATCAATTAGCTACCGTACACTGCGCCTTGATGATGTCAACAAATGTAGCACGAATACTAAGTAATACTTCCTAAAATGACAAAGGGTTATAGCTGGTTTTGAAGAAAACTTTTAACATGATGAACTTGATATCGTCGAAAGAATCAAGTGGTTTTGCAAATTTAAAGTAATATAAACTTTTTTCTTAAGAGCTAACTCCCGGTGAAGGGATTAAGGCTCTTTCCTCATCGAATGAGGTGCGGCATATTCCTAATCGAATATCTCAATACAAAAAAAAGAATACGACTATAGGTTTTAAGAAAAAATGGTTCCTACAATGTGTTAGGTTTTTTTCTTTGCATTAATCCGAATCAATTCAATCCCATCATATGGATAATCACATTACCTAACATCTTTTCACACAATCATAGACAAAGTATGAAAAGAAAATAGAATGCACATATACGCCATCCGCATTCGCCACGGGGCCCCGGGTCTTCACCGTAAGGTTACTAAACTTATGACAGGGCGGGAGCAGGGCTAGCACTGGTGCAAAATGTATATAGCATTTATTTATATATCTTATATATCACTATATATATCATCGCAGGCAGATAATAAGCATTACAGGCAAGAAATAAATATAATCGCAGGCAGGTGATCACATTGCATGCATGTAATGAACATCACAGAAATGAAATGGTCGAATTTCCTAGGAATCCCATGTTTCTTTCGAGCTGCAAACGAAACACGGTATTCTCCGGTCGCGTGAATAGCCCGTACATAGCTAACTGAAGACCCTTACGAGTGTGGCAAACCACCCACCAACCCAAGAAACGAGGTAACCCTGTATCATCACCATGAGGGGGCCACCCAGCACTTTCTTGAATCTGACGACTTGAGCACTCTTTCACGGGTCTATCCTATACCCCTACAAGCGCGGCAAGCAACCCGCCAATTCTAGACTTGAGTGACCCGATCTCAACTCTTTGAGATGGCCATCCGCTGCAATCTAGAACCTAGCAGCCCGTATGCTTCTCCGTGGGGTAATCCCATAACCTGTATTAAATACAACGGTGACAAAGACCGCAATCTGGTCGCGTCCCGAAAAAATGAATAATACAGATAATGGAAACGATGGTCACATGTCGACCGCTCATCCCAAATAAAAGAATATACAAATGGCTATTTACATGAATGAATTACATACAACAACTTTGTATTACACGCAAACACACGCGAGGCTATTCGTTGCGACAATCCGAACCAAACCAAGCAAATCAAACATATATCAACATATGTACAACAAAGTTTGACTAAACAATTTAATCAAACCATTTTTCTTGTTGATGATCCGATAAACACCTAACATGCCCAAAACAAATCTGGAATGCACACACCGATCAAACACTTTCCAATTTTTTATTTTTAATTTATTTTATGATGCAACATTTTTATACATGACACAAGTTTAATATTTAATGGATCATCAAAAACAATTGCAACTTCGAATAAATGATCGGCTCTGATGCCACTGAAGAGATCGGCACTAGGGTCGCAACGTTTGCAGACTGCGGCGGAATGTAAAATCAAAATTTTGTCATACTTAGCAACCAATTCCAACCACAAGATCATGTCATTTACTTATAATTATAAAACTAGAAAACTTAGAGAGCTAGTTAGAGAGGCTACAACTTTTGTAGTGTGTCCGATCGTCATCGGAAGACCCAAACTAGACTTTATGAGCTCCGGAGAGTCTACTAGCCGACCGTCTAGCCGTAAATAATCCGCGATGAAAGTGGCCACCCGAAACTCCATCACCATTTTCAAGTGGAGAAACTCACACATTGAACTTGCTTGGTTAATATTTGAGACGATGTAGTTTGGAAAAACTCTCCTTTTGAATTCTACCCTCATTTCTATGCTCCGCCATTTTTGAAAAGAGGAGAAAGAAGATGAAGAAAAGGCTCTCATGGAAAATATGATATTGAATTAAAATTAAAAGGTAATAATCAGAAGAGAAGAGAAGAATTAATAAAACAAAGAAGAGAAGAGAGAAGAAGTCTACTCTTCTCTTTTCTTCTTTTCATTTCTTTTCTTTTCTTTTTAATTCTTATCTTTTCTTTTCTTTTCTCTTTTTGTTTATTCTAAACATATCATTTATATTTACATTATATATAAATACATATTTATAAAAAGAAGAAAACATATATCAAATACATTTCCATTTTGCGTATCGTATACGCAACAATAATATATTAGTACCATATACTAATATAATATACAGAGAGAGTGTGTGTGTATCCAATACAAAATACTAGAAACCATATCAAAATACGGTTATTAAGTCAATACTTAACTAAATATTCTGCCTTTTAAACCGGCGAGTATTTTCCGGACATTCGATTAAATCATATATTTAATCGAACTCCCGTACGTGTCCAATACGCATGCCACATTTTGACCGGGCAGGTAGTTTCGTTGCGGGACTCTAAAGACCCACCAATACACTGGCAGTAGGTTATAGAGGATCATTTTCGATTGAATCAGAAACACTTTCAGAATCAATTCCCTCATGGGTTAACCCACAAGCTCGTCAGCGGTACTAGCTGTATGTAACGGCTACCCAGGTATGAGTAAGATAAAAGGAGGGTGACGAGCAAACTCATCCGGATCTACAAAGTCTATAAGCGACGAATAACATACAGTCCGGTCTCTTCATCAAAGAGTATCGCATACCGGGTCTGGGGGTGGAACTGTCAGACCCCCAATAACTCAATAAGTCATGCCGACATCGAACTCATAACCGATAGAGATACAACTGATAACACTTATCAGTTTATCTAACTTGTAGTGGCCACAGACATATGTTAGTGCGTATGCCATAGATGCCATTATTATATCATACTGGTTTGTTGATTACTTAATGGAAGCGTGGGATATCCACAGTTGTATTGACAGTCTTGCTCAAAATAGTAGTATGCTACTTGGTTTCTTTCTACTCCAATATGTGCATGTGTTTCTTTTAGCATATCGCTTATAAATATTAGTGGAGCCTTTAGGATCTTTGCTTGATTTCCAGCGTTGTGATGGCAGTCACACTAGTGGGGGTTGGGTAATCTACAAGCACATCCTTATACAGGTCCCTAGTCGTACGATTATCGAGATGGGGCATCGATACTCCGGAGTAGACTAGTGTATATGCTTCTCATCCCAGCAGGGGAGATGGCCTGTCCTACAGCCATTAGTACGTCGTACTGGATATAGTATACAGGTGCTCGTTAGGTTACGAGTACACTGGACAGGACTCGTCGGGAACTGTTGGTTGGTATTATACCTATCGTCGGGTAGCAGTTCCCAGGTGACATGAGTACAGCTTAGTCTATCGACTTGACACTGCTGCTTCGCCTCAAGGGTGTTCCCACTGTACTTTGATTACTACCCTACCACGGCTCAAAGGAGTCGTGCAAACAGGTAGTAGTTGGGTGCAGTCCCGAAGCACTTGGAGGCAGTGGAGGTTAGATAGGATTCGTCTCTCCCGGTATTGGGAGTTGATATCGTACTGTGTTCAGAGAGCCATTACACAAAGTCCCTGGCCAGGGCAAGCGAGATTTACTGGTAGGTATTCCAGTAGTTTCTTAGGGTGTTTTGGGCTACACTCCGACACGACTTATACCGCTATTAGGGGTCTGACGATTACCACCCCCTAGGCCCGATATGCGATACTCTTAGACAAACAGACCAGACTGTACAGAGATTGTCACATTCAAGCTCAGTAGGAGTTCGGATGGGTTTTCCTCATCGGCCTTCTTATCAACATCTACCTGGGGACCGTTACGTGCAGCTAGTACCGCTTGCGGCCTGTGGTTAAACCCACTGCTGCCAGCATAGTGTCGAGTCTTTAGAGTCCCACATAGAGAGTTTCCCTGCACTGGGAAAAAGGTGTAGAGGCCGTCTGGTTTTACGGAAGGGCTTCGATCACTTACGTACACTTGTGCGCGTATGATGTTCGGGCAGATAATACTAGTGGGCTTTGGTTTAAGTCAGATACTAGTATTATATTGATGGATCGATTTCGTCTCTTTGTGTTCGTGTTTCTCGGAACATGAATGCAGGTATGTGTATACGGATGGGAGGAGCACAGAAGGAGACACCTCATTAGGTTTTTGACCATTTACTTGATTAAAACAATTATGAGGTGAAGGAAAGTATTTTTTATTTTTGTAAATGATAAATGTGGCATGGCTACTTAGATTGACCATTTGACTTGGTTTAACCATTTGACTTGGTTTCACTCTTTAACTAGATATTTCTTGTGAGATATTTTATAGTACTAGATATTTTGGGTGAGATAATTTCTTGACATGAGAGTAGTCAAGTAAAGGTAGCCATCATATTTTCTATGGGATTATCATTTATCAAAAATACTTTCTCTTTCCTCAAGTGAGCTCTCATGCTAGCTCTCTTCTTCTTCCTCACTTCAAACCCTAAAAGCTCTTATGTGTTGAGAATCCTAGGGTTTCAAGAGACAAATAATTCCATCTTCACACTCTACACCATATAGGACTTCTAGTTTAGCGAACTAGAAGCCGTAGTTGAGCTCGGACTATAGACTCTCGGGTTGATCGTCTTTGACTCGAGGAGGCCGTGGAGGTTGCTACGATCCGGATCAATCTTTGGAGCCTACGTAGACAAGGAGGACAGCGATGAAGACCCGAAGGACATGTATCATGAGGTATAACTTCGTATCCGAGTAGTTAAATCTCAAGTAGTTTGCTTGCTAAGGTTTATGTTCGATCCTTGGTTCTAGTCGGTGTTGCGAAGCCCGTAAAAAATCCTTTTTTGCAATATCCGCCTCCCCGCGAACACGTGGGGTGCGCAACATCGACTTACAGTGGTATCAGAGCCTCTCATAAACCTTAGATAGCTTGTAACGATGTTAGAATTCCATCGTTTTTGTCGTGGAAAAACTGTCGACAAAATCAGTTTTCAAAAGTGAAGTTTTGAGTTGTTTGCACACCCCGCGCGCTCACGGTTTGAACTGAGAAGCCACGGGGTGAAGCATGTGCACCTCGGGGACACCACAAGGGGGGGCAAAGGCCGGGAGCACTCCCCAAGCCCACCAATTGGTAGTCTTAGGGGCAGCTGACCTGAGACTACCAGAAACAGGTACTCTCGGGTCTGTCCTCCTTTGGGGGCCACCTCATGGTGGCCCCCAGGGGTGGGCACCCCCCCGAGGCCCCCATTCGATGTATTATCATGTATCTTCACCTCCACGATGATTCGGGCGGGTTTCGAGTTCGTTTCGACTCCCGGTTTGGCTCAAAACTTTCAGATTTGAAACTTTGGCTCACTGGATTTCGGGTCTTGGAAAATTGTATAAGTTTGCTAATTGCGTGCCGAATTCTAATGTCATAGTTACTTTACAAGCTCTGTGTTGTATATATGTGTTTGGAGACGTCGCCTAATTGCTATACGTCGATTAGTCGGGGTTGCACATATCTGTGATGATGTTGTGATGGTTTGTGTATATGAACTTGTTGGATCATCGTGGATGAATAGCCGGGGATGTGAGATGAGGGTTTTCATTTTTTCATTCGATGTAAAATTTGTAAAGTGATATAATATTATTTTGCGGGGCACATCCGGGTTGAGATTGTAGCCACCATTGTATTATTTCTTTTACTGTTTTTTGCTCTTAGGATAGACCCAAGGTGGGGTACACAAACTACCGGGTACTTTGAACTGCCGAGTGGACTACTCACTTTGTTGAGGGAGGTTGCTTCATTTCGGGTATTTGGCAGATAGTTTGCCGCACCCATAGGGGTCTAGGGTGGGGTTTTGGTTATTCATCACGACCGTGGAATCTGTCTTTCGTTACAGACTCAAACGAAATGCGGAATTCCTAGTATATCCAATGTGTTCATTTGTGATCTGGAATGCCTATCATTGTGTCTGACGGATGGATATTATTATATATTTATTATATTATAGACGTTGTTTATGTTTTGCATCTGTGCTAGTCCAGCCTCCGCTCTGTCGTTAGTTAAGTAACCTAACGGGTGATGACGGGGCCCCATGGCGAATGCGGAAGGCATAAGCGCACGTTGTATTTTCGTTGTTTTCTGCAATGGTAGGTTAATTGATAGGACTGCATTACATTAATGCAAAGAAAACAAACCAAAGATGAATCGTTGGAACAAATTTTAAAACCACTCGGTTATTTTAAAACAGCAGACTTTTAAATGCGGAGCTTAAACCACTCCTTTTAAAAGCTATCAGGTTCCTTCGATTATATCAAGTTCACTACGTTCACGGTTTCGCCAAAACCATTCGTAGAACTCCGTCATTTCATATGAATAGTCAGTAGTATTCAAGCTATGTTTGTTGGCCTTCGTCAAGGCATAGTGATTGGTAGCTGCCGGGTGTTCATATGTAGCATAGATATATGCGTTGGTTTGGGACAGTCGTATTACTTTGTTCGCCTTCGTCAAGGGTTTATACGGGTGGGTTCAAATTAACCTGGACAATGATGGGTATAACATGACATGTGACTTATGATTTGTTGGCCTTCGTCAAGGTCATAAGAGCATAGGGCAAAAATCCACATCGGGTTTTTTTTAAGAAACTGAAACTTGCTAGTGATGCATACCATTTGGAGTTTGATAATGTTGGTAGGATTTCTTCAGCATTATTACACAATGATATTTGGATCCCGATCCTACTGTGAGTATCCGCTACTCCTCGGGAGATTCTTCACTTAACGATCAATACTATAAACCAAGTAGGTGTCTAGAACGGTGTTAGCGGGGCTATGCCTCCAGGCAAAAGAGGTTATTTAATTAATGAACTTCGCGAAAGCGTCGTAAAACCTCCCTCGAAGTACCGACACTAGCATGGCTGAACAGTTAAGCAAGTATTGTACGGTGAGATTAATCCTGACTAATTCTTCTTTTATGGTTTGAGGAAGGATTCGAGAAACAGTGGGAGCCACCTGTTTAGATAAATTAAAAACCAATCTAAACTTGCCAGAGTATTATGCTAAATGTTTTCTTCTCTCTTTTAATTGCAGCGACCCAGTGACCAAGACTAGGTTACATTTAGATAATAAAATGACTGAATCTGACTATATTGACTGGAAAAGGTTTGTCCAGATGTCTATTAACTATGACAAGCTGGGACACCTCATTACTACTCAAGCACTTGCCGTCCCAGGTCCAGTTTCCACCGTCACGGATATTGATATCCGTAAGATATCAGAAAAGGACAGTGTGAATGCCAAATGCCTCGTGTTGGCCTCAGTGGATGGTGTAAACCAGAGGCAACACGAGAAGATGGACTTAGCTTCCATCTTTCTCCATAATAGAGATTTATATGCAGAGCAATCTCGTGTCGCAAGATATGAGATCTCGAAGGAATTGCTTCAAGCGAGGTTGGTTGTCGGGTCATCTGTAAGGGACAACGTCCTTACGATGACTAGCTATATTGATGAGCTCACGGACCTGGAGACCATGTTGGGAAACAAGTCATATGCTGACTTGTTTCTACAGTCCCACCATCTATTTTTGCCTAGGGAAAGAAAGTTATACTTCCAGTTGAGGGCACCCTGAAGGAAACCAGGGTGACACCTACTCAGCTTATTGGGGAATCTTCCTCTTCTGCATCCAAGGCGAAAGTAAAGGGTGAGAAGAAGAAGACCTCCACAAAGACGATATGTGGTGTCAGTAAGGTAGAAGGACAGGGAAGGGCAATAGTTTCTGGGCTAACAGTAGGGAAGGAAGGATATTCTTTTTGTCATGGGAAAGGGCATTGGCAGAGGGATTACAGGGCTTCGAAAGCCAAAATCTAGGATCCAAAGCATGTTGTGTCTTCGACTTCGGGTGTGTTCGTAATAGAAAACTGTATGTCTATTAACTCTACTTCCTGGGTACTAGATACCGGATCAGGATCTCATATCTGTAATTCATTACAGGCTTTGAGAAACTGTAGATTTATCAGGTTAGGTGATATGACTCTCAGAGTTATGAACGGAATGAGCGTGGGCGCTGAATCCGTAGGGAATATTATCTAGGATTGACAAGTAGGCAGATATTCATTCTACGTAACTGTTTGTATGTACCTAGTCTAGCTTGTAACATCATAGCTGTATCCTTACTTTCTAAGGAACGATATGATTTTACATTTGTAAGCGATGCGGTCCACATCCACCTAAATCAAGCTTTGATTGGGTCAGGTATATTAGATAACGGAATATACGAATTAAATCAAGCTCAGGTTTTCAGTGTCCAGAACACACTTGAAAGAAAGTCTCCGAAACTAAATCAGGCTTTCTTATAGCATTGTAGACTGGGTCACATCAATGAAACACGGTTGACGAAGCTACATAGAGAGGGATATTTTGATCCGTTCGAATATCAGTTTTATGCTACTTGTCAATCTTGTCTCATGGGAAAGATGACAAAGACTCCGTTCACTGGACACAGAGTAAGAGCAAGCGAGCTCTTGGGACTCATACACAGTGATGTATGTGGTCCAATGTCTACAAATGCGCGAAGTGGTTATTCCTATTTCATTACTTTTGCGGATGATTTCTCTATATATGGACATGTCTTCTTGATGAAGCATAAATCTGAGGCCTTTGAGAAATTCCGGGAATATAAGAATGAAGTGGAAAAACAAACAGGCAAAAGTATCAAGACACTAAGATCTGATCGAGGTGGTGAATACTTAAGTGCCGAGTTCCTAGAT
Organism: Agapanthus africanus; assembly: GCA_030015575.1. Taxonomy (NCBI): domain Eukaryota; kingdom Viridiplantae; phylum Streptophyta; class Magnoliopsida; order Asparagales; family Amaryllidaceae; genus Agapanthus; species Agapanthus africanus. The sequence continues at coordinate 410,540,763 of JASDDO010000016.1, forward strand.
TATCTAAAAGAGAATGGAATTCTCTCTCAGCTTACCCCTCCATACACGTCACAACACAACGGTATATCGGAAAGGCGGAATCGAACCCTATTGGATATGGTTCGTTCTATGATGAGTAAGGCTGAGTTACCGCGATCCTTCTGGGGTTATGTACTAGAATCAGCTGCATATCTATTGAAAAAGGTTTCAACCAAGACTGTGCCTACCACACTATATCAGATGTGGAGTGGGAAGAAACCCTATCTTAAGTACCTTAAGACATGGGGATGTCCATCTTTTTTCAAAAAGCAGCATGCAGACAAGCTCGATGCACGCTCGGTACAGTGTAAGTTTGTGGGATACCCAAAGAACTCTAAGGGGTATCTTTTCTATTATGCAGAGGAGAAAAAGGTCTTTGTTTCTCATCATGCCTGCTCTTTGGAAACTGAATTTTTAGAAAATCAGATAAGTTGGAGCGCAATAGAATTGGAAGAAATTCCAGAACCACAAGCTATTACTGAAAGCTTGGTAGAACTAGAGGTTTCAGAAGAACCGGACATTCCAGCGCCACTCCTCAGAAATAGTAGGCAGTCTCATCCGTCCGAGAGATACTACGGTTTTCTCATAGACGGGGATCGAGAGGATTGCATCATTGACAATGATGAGCCTACTAGCTTCCAGCAAGCCATTCAGAGCGGCAACTCGGTAAAATGGTAGGATGCAATGCGGACTGAGATGGAGTCCATGTACACAAACAAAGTATGGACTTTGGACAATGCTCCAGAAGGGATAAAACCCGTAGGATGTAAATGGATCTTCAGAAAGAAGATTGGTGTAGATGGACAGGTTGAAACCTATAAGGCTGGACTTGTTGCAAAGGGCTTTTGTGAAAGACATGGTTTGGACTATGATGAAACCTTTTCTCCAGTGGATATGCTCAAATTCATTCGGATCCTTCTTGTCATTGCTGCCTTCTACGATTATGAGATTTGGCAGATGGACGCAAAGCCGGCTTTTCTAAATGGGAATTTGGAAGAGTGTGTCTATATGGATCAGCCAGAGGGTTTCATTCAGAGTGGGAGCAGCGGGAAAGTGTGCAAGTTGCTTAAATCCATTTATGGACTAAAGCAGGCATTGCGGAGTTGGAACATCTGTTTTGATGATACAGTCAAAAATTCCGACTTTATCAAAAATCCAGATGAACAATGTATATATAGTAAGATTATAGGGAGAAATGTGGTATTCCTCGTCTTGTACGTGGATGACATTCTCTTGATAGGAAATGACATTCCTATGCTACAATCATGCAAAGGATTCTTTTCAAAGAGGTTCTCCATTAAAGACCTGGGTGATGCCAACTACATTCTGGGGATCCAGATCTATCGTGATAGATCTAAGTGGATGTTGGGATTTTCACAGTCAAGGTATATCGACACCATACTGAAAAGATTCAGTATGGAAGATTCAAAGCGCGGCAATCTACCGGCTTGTCAAGGAATCGCCCGCTCCAAAGAGATGTCTCCAAAGACTGATTTAGAAAGGGCTCGCATGTCAACCATACCCTACATATCTGCGGTAGACTCTATAATGTTTGCGATGTTATGTACCAGACCAGATGTAGTATACGCATTGAGCGTTGTAAGCCGGTATCAGTCAAACCCAGGGTAGAAGCACTGGATAGCAGTAAAGAACATTCTTAAGTACCTGAGAAGGACTAAGGAGATGTTCTTGGTGTATGGCGGAAAAGACCTCCAGATCGAGGCCTTTGCTGACTCCATATTCCAGAGTGACAAGGATTACTCCAAGTCCATATTGGGTTATGTCTTTACCCTTAATAGAGGGACGGTCTGTTGGAAGAGCTCCAAGCAGGACACCGTTGCAGACTCGACGATGGAAGCGGAGTACATAGCTGCTTGCGATGCCGCAAAAGAAACTGTCTGGATGAAGAAGCTCCTCAAAGAACTTCAGGTAGTTCCTACCATTGTTGATCCAATACCTCTGTATTGTAACAACAACAGCGCTATAGCTTTAGCGAAGGAACCCAGATCCCATCAGAAGTCCAGACACATTTTGAGGCGGTACCACCAGATCAGGGAGATCCCATATCGCCGGGAGATCGAGGTGAGGAGTGTAGATAAGGAGAATAACACTGCAGATCTACTCAGGAAAGCCATCCCTCAGACACAGTTCGAGCGGCTGATCGAGATGATAGGTCTGCGATACGCCAGAACATGGCCCTAGTGCAAGTGGGAGATTGTTAGTGTATATGCCCTAGATGCCATTATTGTATCATACTGGTTTGTGTATTACTTAATGGAAGCTTAGGATATTCACAGTTGTATTGACAGTCTTGCTCAAAATATTAGTATGCTACTTGCTTTGTTTCTACTTCAATATGTGCATGTGTTTCTTTTAGCATATCGCTAATACATATTAGTGGAGACCTTAGGATCTTTGCTTGATTACCAGCGTTGTGATGACAGTCACACTAGTGGGGGCTATGTAATCTACAAGCACATCCTTATACAGGTCTGTAGTTATAGGATTATCGAGACGGGGCATCGATACTCCAGAGTAGACTAGTGTATACGCTTCTCATCCCAGCAGGGGAGATGGCCTATCCCACAGCCATTAGTACATCGTACTGGAGATAGTATACAGGTACTCGTTAGGTTACGAGTACACTGGACAGGACTCATCGGGAACTGTTGGTTGGTATTATACCTATCGTCGGGTAGCAGTTCCCAGGTGACATGAGTACATCTTAGTCCGTCGACTTGACACTGCTGCTTCGCCTCGAGTGTGTTCCCACTGTACTTTGATTACTACCCTACCACAGCTCAAAGGAGTCGTGCAAACAGGTAGTAGTTGGGTGCAGTCTCGAAGGACTTGGAGGCAGTGGCGGTTAGATAGGATTCTTCTCTCCCGGTATTGGGGGTTGATATCGTACTGTGTTCGGAAAGCCATTACACAAAGTCCCTGGCCAGGGCAAGCAAGATTTACTGGTAGGTATTTGTTCAGATCATAATATTGCATTTTACATTCCTCATTCTTATTCGTTTTATAAATAAACAGGTGCTTTTGACGCATGTCTGCTGCATATTACAGGATACAGGTTCTTGGAGAGAAAATAGTGAAAAAGACAAAAGATGATACAAAAGAGAGACTTTTGACCAACAAGTAGAAGGACCCTAATCAAGCCTAGACGAAGAACAATTCAAGGCAACGTATGGTCCGAAATGTCAAAGGAAACAGTTAAAAGACCACTACAAGTTTCACTGAAAGATCTGGAGAAGACCTAGAATCCAAATAGAGAAAAGTACTGAAGAAATAAATAGTACAAGACATCAGAAAGCAGCACAGAAAGTTTCACTCAGTGATCTCATCAAAGGGCCGCGGAACCGCGGCCCTACCCCTACATTTGCCGCGGTTCCGCGGCCATTAAGTGCACATGTCGGCGCAGAATTTTTGTGTCGGTGCGTCGGTGCGAAGGTTGGGATTTTTCGGGGTTATTTTTGTAATCGCACATGTGCGAATCCCGTAACCCTAAATTTCCATGTTTCCCTATAAAATTGTAATCAAAATACTGTAATGGGGATGCCTCCTTTCAATGAAATAAAAATTCAGATTTAATTCAGTGGGAAGAGCATCGTTTCTGTAAGTTCTTATTTTAATTTCTGCCTTAGTTGATAATTTAATTATTGCCCTAGATCTAATTAATCTTTTGCCCTAGTTTAATCTAGTGTAATCTTTCTTAAACTGCCGTAGGTAAGTTATTTGAAAATGTTATTTTTAGAAGATCCCCTAATGAGCGAGTAATTTCCTCGCTTGTTAAGGTTAGGAATAAGGGAGGGATTGAGAGATGAATATCTCTCATCTCTTTCATGCCCAATTATTTTTCATAACTAGAACTTCATGCATGCATGCATGATCCGCTCCCTACGACACCCTACCCACGAGGTAACGGTGAAACCGTATTATAAAGGACCGGACATGCATGTCTTCCATGAAGGTTAGAGCAAATATTAGGAAAGGACGGACAAGGATCTAGAGGAAGAAACTTCGTTTCTTCCCAATCATCCTAATCCCTTTTTCTAATAGTTGCTATAACTTCTAAAAGATTTCATTTAGGACAATGAAAGAGATGTGACATTCAATCTTATCAAACCCTACCTTAGACCTAACCCTAGCAAGTTTCTTTATCATCATATAACTTAGTTTTAGATTCAATTAAAACAAAACCAAACAACCATCGGAATCAACTCGTAAGAACACTTAGGAAAATTATACATCCCTGTGGACCGACCCGTACTCACCGGCTAGCTTCATGCGACGCCGTTCTTGATTGCGGTAAAATATTTTTGATCTTTAAAAAACCTATACTAATCAAATGGCCCCGTTGCCGGGGATGGCGTAAAATTTCTTTTGTGTAATTTCGGGTTGATATAAATTTTAAAAATCATAAAAATCTGAAAATAGAAAAAGTACAAAAAATATTTTATCAATTTTTATCTGTTTGAAGGGTTATCTTTTGAAGTTTTGCAGGAAAAGCGAAGAATCTCGGATCTGGAGAATTACAGAGGGCGAAACAGAAATTGGTATATCAGAACAGAGGAGAATTGGAGAACAGGAGCTACAGAAATTTTTTCAGAAAGCGAACACACTACTCCGCCGCCCTTCCGCGGCATAAGAGTGCCTAAAACCGCGGTTCCGCCGCACTATAGCCACGTCAGCTCCTCAATTTTGCATGGTTTGATCTCTCATTCTCTCCTCTGCAACCTACAATATATCTTTTTGCGAAATTTTCTGCAGGATTTCTTTGCGCTAAAAATTCTTCTTCCCCCTTCTAAATAACAGATTTTCTGCAGGTTTCTTTGCGCCGCGCTAAAAAAATTTGATTGCAACTGAATTTAATGTTTTGCATAATTTAATTGGACTTTAAGGGGCTATTGACCAAACTCAGATTGGGTGGGGATTTCATCACCCTTCCCAGGACCCCAGAAAACACTTAAAGCATTTGCATCGACCATTTTTAATTAAAAAATACTAGACTCAGCCCTAAGGACTTCGAGCTCAATAGGACAAAGGACTAGACATAGGCATCGACCGTTTATCCTAACTGACTTTGCGGTGTCTAGGCAAGTGTGTCAAGACAAGTGGTTACTTAATTAGGACCGCTACTTGTAGCGGGGAGCCTCCCACTTACCTGGCACTTACCTGGCCGCAATTGGCGGTGAAGAGGCGGTTTGAGGTCCTATTTCTAGCCCTAGTTAGGAGCTGTCTAGCTGACCTAGGTGACCCTAGATCTAGGCCTGATTGTGCATGTGTGGTTGATCGCGTATGCGTCTCAAGTCTCTTTTCAAAAATTTCTTTGCAAAACTCTCACAAACATAAATAAAAAAAAAAGAAAAAATCTTTTCAAAACTGGCAACTTGTCGCTAAAGAAAACTTGCACCTCACTTACACCACTTCCTTTCATTGACGTTATCGTACCTCCACATTCTGTCTTTTATTTTTTCTCTGACTACACTACCCCTTTAGTGTATGTCACTTTGGACTAGGGACACTAATGCCCGATTAGTCCGTGTTTCGTTGGTACCGACCGACGAACCCGTCGACACCGAAGTCGACATTCCGTCCACTTTCTTACCTCCACCTTCAAATTCTTTCTCCGAAGGCATGTCGGGATTCAACCCCAACAATACCTTACCGACGGGAATGATTCCACCTCCGTTAGGTGCGAATAACCCGAATCAACCGCCTGTTGAAGCGCCCGCACGAGTCGCGCTCCAGGATCTCTTCTACCCTATCCGCCCCTCTTTACCTACCTGTCTTTCACCCCCACCGGCAAATGGGGACAACTTTGAAATAAAACCACATTTCATCAATATGCTGCCAAAATTTCATGGTTTGGAATCAGAAGATGCGTATATTTTTATTAATAAATTCCAAAACGTTTGCGCTATGATGAAAACGACCCAATTAAGTGATGACGCTATAAGGCTAAGGGTCATTCCTTTCACCTTATATGACCTAGCCGAGAAGTGGCTATACAGCACCACATCACATTCAATTAGAAATTGGGACGAGTTTGTGAAGGCTTTTCTTAAGAAGTTCTATCCTCATCACAAAACTGCTAAAATCCGCAATGAGATTATACAATTTTCACAACTTCCTTCCGGACCATTTTGGAAGTGTTTTGAGAGATTTAAAGACCTGCTCGTTCAATGCCCTCATCATGGGATCGAAAGTTGGCAACTTTGCCAAACATTATACGAGGGATTAAACTCGGTAACGAAGCAGTTGCTAGAAACCATCTGTCAATGTCACTTTCTCTCCAAATCTAGTGAGGAAGCGTGACAGTTTCTTGAGGATCTTAGTGAACAAACAATTCAGTGGGAGAGCTCCAAGACCACATCATCTTCTTTTAGTGGTCAATCTAGGGCAGGCATTCATCAAGTAGAGATGTCAATTGCCATGAAGGCCGAGATGGCCGCTCTTACGAAAAAGCTGGAAGCGATTGAGACCAAAATCTCATCGTCTTCTCCTGCTCCTGTTGTGCCTCCACGAACTGTTTGTGCTTGTTGTTCGGCTCCATCACATCTCACCGAAGAGTGTCCTTACAATGCAACTACTCAAGGACAGGATCAAGTCAATGCTGCCTTTCAGCAACGACAGAGAAACGATCCATACTCTCCGACATACAATCCGGGGTGGAGGAGTCACCCAAATTTCTCTTGGAACCAAAATCAACAATTCCAAGGAAATAACAATTATCAAGGGCCTCCTCCACAACAACAACAAGCACACCCACAAACTCAATTTCAACAACCTTTCCAACAGCAACCTTACCCTAATCAAGTGAACAATTTTGTGCCTAATAATTCTTACGCGCCAAACAATTTTGTTCAACCTAACAATGACAAGGTTAGCTCGCTCGAAAGAAGTCTAGATGCGTTCCTAAAGCAATTTACACAGTCTACAGCAAGACTAGAGACTTCTATTCAATCTTTGGTGCAAAACAGTGCCTCACACGATCAAAGCATCAAATCTATCGAGGCACAAATTGCACAACTCAATGCAGTATTGAGCGAGCGAGAAAAAGGAAAGCTCCCATCTCAACCACTGCCCAATCCTGGTCACGCACATGCTGCATATCAACAGCAAACTCATAACGTAAACGCTGTGACCACGTTGAGATCGGGAAAAATGTTGCAAAACAATGTGGGTATTCACGATGACACCCCTGCCGGTGGTTCTTCTTCACCTTCTTCTTCTTCGTTAGAGCCTGTTCTCCATCATTCATAAGGCTCTACTCTTTCTAGCTCGAACGGACCCACTTCTCACAACACGAACACATCTACACGGGGTTCCGTTCTAACTCAACAATCTGATCCGCAAAAATTGGACTCAACAACATTGCAAAATGCTCCTTTTCCAAATCGGTTGAGATCCAATAAGCTCTAGGTAAATCAATGGAGAAATATGTCTCCTTTTACCTATGTTATACATAAACAGGGTTTGACCCTTTATAAGAACTTTGCTTCTTCTCTGGATCTAAGATCCAAAAGACAAGTCCATCATAAAAAGAGAATTAAATTCTCATAAAGGGATCTTGATCTTAAACTTGAGATCCAAAGAAGAACTTTGGTGTTCTGCCCACCATCATAAAGAGAGAAAAGAAGAAAGAAAGATGGAGTTCTATATCCATTAACTTAGTTCCCTTAAAATATATCAAGAACTTAGATCTTACATGAACAAGATCTTCAAGTTTTTAAAAAACCTGCCTTCCTATGAATCTGATTATCAAATATTGATTTTGGTGATCGTTAATGGTCAAAATACCATTAATAGAAGCTTAAGCTTCAGAAAACTTAAGTTTTCTGAAAAAACTGAGATTAATCTATGAAGGAAGAGCACCTCACGTGATATCCACGTGAGCGCCAACAGCCGAAGAAGTGAGCACCTCACATGATATCCACTAGCGCGCCAATAACCGAAGAAGTGAGCGCCTCATGCGATGCACACATGAGCGCTAACGACCATAGAAGACAAGCTCTCACGCGATGCACACATGAGCGCAAGAAGCTGAAGACATGCACCTCATGTGATGCACACGTAAGCGCCATAACTCAACGCCTTACGTGATGCACACGTGAGCGCAAGAAGCTGAAGACATGCGCCTCACGTGATGCACACGTAAGCGCCAGAGACTCAATACCTTACGTAATGCACACGTAAGCGCCATCTGACTGAGTGCTTAGCACTATTGGGTGTTATATAAACCTAACCCTTAGTCCCAAATTGGCTAAGTCCTGAAGTATTAAACTTCTTTGATTGTAATCAATCTGAGCCCATATGCTCATGATACCTAAGTTGACCTTAGTGCCAAATATGACCAATGGCCCTTTACTGAATGTTTAATTTGATCTTAATCTAAAATAAAATTAACAAACCTTAATCATATTTGTAAGCTGATCTTAGTCCCATATACGACTAAAGATCGTTCAAACACATGATTATGATATCTAAGTTGATCTTAGTCACATATACGACTAAAGATCATTAGCCTATGTTACCTAAGTTGATCTTGTTCTCATATAAGACTAACGATCTTTAGATAAAATACAAGAAGCCATTCCCAACATGTTTTCTTCTCTCGTAAACGAGATTTAGTTCAAGGGTACATCATTCCATACCTCTGATATACAGCGTTGTAATTCCTCAGCATCTTCAGAGAGGTAGCGGGTCCCTATAACCAATGACTCCTCTTTCGTCCCAACTTCTTGAAAGATATGAAATTTCATCAAGACAGGGAATGCCTTAACCCTGGATGCGCACCCCATACAGATGCGCACTCCATATTGATGCATACCTCATACACACGTGCACACCATCAAGACAAAAAATAACGAGCCCTTACTTTATGAAAGCATAAATATATATATATGTAAAATCTTTGGAGGAAATAAAAATGCCTTAAAAATTGGATCGCACCCCAATATTAGGCACATCCCAGGTAGATGTTCACATCATATGCTTCGCCATGTGATATACACGTGCGTGCAAGCCAAAAGATGGACCTCTATGTCCATAAACTGGTATTCTGCCCTGCGGACTGTCTCCTTATTGACTACCGTATACTATCCATGAGCTATCCATATATGTTCAGATGATCAATTGAGCCCATATGCTCACTATCATTTAAATTGATCTTAGTCTCATATACGACTAATGATCCTTATACCATATCATCTAAATTGATCATAGTCCCATATATGACTAACAATCGTTAGATCAAACCCAAATATCCTGTGAACTGATAGATCTCATTTATATGAGATATGCGACTTAAGTTCATCCCAAATCTAATGTACGAATTTAGACTAATCCCCGCCCTACGAACGACAACATACATTAGTCTTCGTATACAATCCAAGGGCAACCAAAAATAAACAAAATATAACACAACACATGAAGATTTCTGGAGTAGTGAAAGTTGTTATTATTTGGCGATAACGTAATTAACTGCAGAGGCTTACGCATGCAAGGAAAAGCATCCCCACAATAAAAAAAAACCTATCATCATTGAGGGGGAATTTTTGGATATACGGTATACGGTGCTATAAATTACATTGGCATTTTTGGAGAGGTGGAGAGATATGTTCCATATAGCATCTGCTTCTAGAATCAGGTTAGATGCGCTCCCAGCGCCTCGGTTTGGTTTCTGGCGGTAAACATTATATAAAGCAAGGATTATCAAAGTTACATCCGGTACTTTCTTTCCTTGAGAGATTATGCTCCGGATCATTTCTCTCCTCGCCTTAAGATCGACGTGGATTTCTGCTGCAGACAACCACCTTAGTGTTAATTATCATCCAACTTGAAAGCCTTATTATAACAACATTGCATCGTCGAAGTTCGGTCTATTTATAAATAAAAGTTATGAATTTGAATCCCAAGCTTGATGTGAAACAAAACAATAACTTGAAAAAAACCATAAGTTGCAATGAAGAATATTAAAAAAAACATATAAATTAAACCTTGAACTTCAAAATAATATGAAAATCTTATACTAAGTGTACCGAACTCGATGATAACATGTAAATTTACATGTTATCATCAAGGATCTCACATTCAAAAAACAAAACGCACCTTAGAACCCTTCTATCAGTTATAGACACAATGGTTTCCATCGTGACATAAAACTACGTGATAGAATAGAAGTCTTACCATTAAGAACTCACAAAGGCACAACATCTCGTAATTTATGCGAAGAGAAAACTAGAGAGGTCGAGGTATGAGGCGAAAGGGAAGGGGAAATTAGTTTTGATGGTGACTGCATTGAGAAAGCTAATAACGAGATGGTTGTTGACAAAGAAGAAAATGAGAAGGGCAAGTTTGTCGTTGAAGAAGATAAAATATCGATTAACAAAGTTATATTTGAAGATACCCAAGTTAATCAATGATTTATCTTCTTCAACGACAAACTTGCCCTTACCGTTCTTTTCTTGTCAATAATCATCTCGTTCTTAGGTTTCTCAATACACTTGTTGGACATAGATGCCCTCAAGGCAATTATTGTAATTGAAGGAGGACCTATACAGAGAACAATCTTACTCGAGATGATAGTGTGCTATCTGGTTTGTCTTTATCAGTCATGTGTATACGTTTTACTAGTTATCACATATCGCTAATACATGAGATAGATCCCTTAGGACTTTTCTTGACTACCAGGATTAATGATAGGGATCATACTAGTGGGACCTGGGGTAGTCTATAAGCACATCCTTAAATGTCCCTAGTCATAGGAGTATAGAGACTGGGCATCGGTACTCTAGTTTAGAATAGTATGCACGTTTCCTGACCCGGTTGGAGGGCAATAGCTGATCTTACACCTATTGGTGTTTGTCACCGAGGATTGTGTTCATGTGCTCATAAGAGTATGCATTTAACTGGACGGACTCACCGAGAATTCTTAGATGGTTTTATAACAATGTCAGGTAGCAGTTCTCTGGTGACGATAGTATAGGGTAGTCCCTCGACCAAAGATCGCCACAGTGTGTCGTGTGTGTTCCCACAATACTTTGATTACTACCCTACCACGGCTTAAAGGAGTCATGCAAACAGGTTTTAGTTGGGTATAGCCCAGAGGCACTTGGAGGTAGCAAGCGGTCGAGAGGATTCGTCTGTCCCGGTATAGGGAGTCGATATTCTACAGTGCAGGACATAGCTATAACCATAAGTTGTAAGTCGATGTTGCGCACCCCGCGTGTTCGCGGGGAGGTGGAAATTGCAAAAAAGGATTTTTTTACGGGCTTCGCAACACCGACTAGAACCAAGGATCGAACATAAACCTTAGCAAGCAAACTACATGAGGTTTAACAACTCGGAAACGAAGTTATACCTCACGATACATGTCCTTCGGGTCTTCATCGATGTCCTCCTCGTCTATGTAGGCTCCAAGGATCGATCCGAATCGTAGAAACCTCCACGGCCTCCTCGAGTCAAAGACGATCCACCCGAGTGTCTATAGTCCGAGCTCCACCTCAAATCCGAGGTAACTACGTCTTCTAGTTCGCTAAACTAGAAGTCCTAGATGGTGTAGAGTGTGAAGATGGAATTATTTGTCTCTTGAAACCCTAAGATTCTCAACACATGAGAGCTTTTAGGGTTTGAAGTGAGGAAGAAGAAGAGAGCTAGCATGAGAGCTCACATGAGGAAAGAGAAAGTATTTTTGATAAATGATAATCCCGGAGAAAATATGATGGCTACCTTGACTTGACTACTCTCATTTCAAGAAAATATCTCACCCAAAATATCTAGTGCTACAAAATATCTCACAAAAAATATCTAGTCAAAGAGTCAAACCAAGTCAAATGGTCAAACCAAGTCAAGTAGTCAATCCAAGTAGCCATGCCACATTTATCATTTACAAAAATAACAAATACTTTCCTCCACCTCATAATTGTTTTAATCAAGTAAATGGTCAAAACCGTAATGAAGTGTCTCCTTCTGTGCTCCACTCATCTATATATACATACCCGCATTCGTGTTTCGAGAAACACGAACACAAAGAGACGAAAATGATCCATCAATATAATACTAGGATCTGGCTTAAACCAAAGCCCACTAGTATTATCTGCCCGAACATCATACGGCACAAGTGTACGTAAGTGATCGAAACCCAGCCGTAAAACCATACGGCCTCTACACCTTTTGCCCAGTGCAGGGAAACTCTCTATGTGGAACTCTAAAGACTTGACACCACGCTGGCAGTGGGTTTAACCACAGACCGCAAGAGGTACTAGCTGCACGTAACGGTCCCCAGGTAGATGTCGATAAGAAGGCCGAAGAGGAAAACCCATCCGAACTCCTACTGAGCCTGAATGTGACAATCTCTGTACAGTCCGGTCTGTTCATTTAAGAGTATCGCATATCGGGTATAGGGGGTGGTAATCGTCAGACCCCTAATAGCAGTAAAAGTCTTGTCGGAGTGTAGCCCAGAATACCCTGAGAAACTACTGGAATACTGATTAGTATAGGTTTTTTAACGATCAAAAATATTTTACCGCAATCAAGAACGGCGTCGCATGAAGCTAGCCGGTGAGTACGGGTCGGTCCACAGGGATGTGTAATTTTCCTAAGTGTTCTTACGAGTTGATTCCGATGGTTGTTTGGTTTTGTTTTAATTGAATCTAAAACTAAGTTATATGATGATAAAGAAACTTGCTAGGGTTAGGTCTAAGGTAGGGTTTGATAAGATTGAATGTCACATCTCTTTCATAGCCCTAAATGAAATCTTTTAGAAGTTATAGCAACTATTAGAAAAAGGGATTAGGATGATTGGGAAGAAACGAAGTTTCTTCCTCTAGATCCTTGTCCGTCCTTTCCTAATATTTGCTCTAACCTTCATGGAAGACATGCATGTCCGGTCCTTTATACTACGGTTTCACCGTTACCTCGTGGGTAGGGTGCCATAGGGAGCGGATCATGCATGCATGCATGAAGTTCTAGTTATGAAAAATAATTGGGCATGAAAGAGATGAGAGATATTCATCTTTCAATCCCTCCCTTATTCCTAACCTTAACAAGCGAGGAAATTACTCGCTCATTAGGGGATCTTCTAAAAATAACATTTTCAAATAACTTACCTACGGCAGTTTAAGAAAGATTACACTAGATTAAACTAGGGAAAAAGATTAATTAGATCTAGGGCAATAATTAAATTATCAACTAAGGCAAAAATTAAAATAAGAACTTACAGAAACGATGCTCTTCCCACTGAATTAAATCTGAATTTTTATTTCATTGAAAGGAGGCATCCCCATTAAGGTATTTTGATTACAATTTTATAGGGAAACAGGGAAATTTAGGGTTACGGGATTCGCACATGTGCGATTACAAAAATACCCCCGAAAAATCCCAACCTTCGCACCGACGCACCGACACAAAAATTCTGCGCCGACACGTGCACTTAATGGCCGCGGAACCGCGGCAAATGTGGGGGTAGGGCCGCGGTTCCGCGGCCCTTTGATGAGATCACTAAGTGAAACTTTCTGTGCTGCTTTCTGATGTCATGTTCTATTTATTTCTTCAGTACTTTTCTCTATTTGGATTCTAGGTCTTCTCCAGATCTTTCAGTGAAACTTGTAGTGGTCTTTTAACTGTTTCCTTTGACATTTCGGACCGTACGTTGCCTTGTACACTTTTGAATTGTTCTTCGTCTAGGCTTGACTAGGGTCCTTCTAGTTGTTGGTCAAAAGTCCCTCTTTTGTATCATCTTTTGTCTTTTTACTGTTTTCGCTCCAAGAACCTGTATCCTGTAATATGCAGCAGACATGCGTCAAAAGCACCTGTTTATTTATAAAACGAATAAGAATGAGGAATGTAAAATGCAATATTATGATCTGAACAAATACCCCCAAACTTATCTTTTGCTCATCCTCGAGCAAACTTTTTATTTTATTCTCGATAAAACCTAACCGCACTTTCGCAGGGAAACGCGATTGCACTGAGCACGTGCAACAAGCCGTTAAACCTCTTGGTGTCCCTAGTAGGAGGAGTGTTGTCTCCTGAGGGTTTTCAGCGGATACTACCCACAAAATCCTATCAACTCGGCCCATTGACTTTTGTTCTCCAATTAGGTTTTCTAACAAGGAATTCTATTATCGTTGACTTGTAAACTATCCACCCATATTCTTCAACTTCCTCATCATTTAACTTAAGATTATATATGTTTGATAAACTCATTCAGCCGTCGGCATTTCTTAAGTTTTCCTTCTAAGGTTCCATCTCCATTTAGGAATTTTTCTATCAACTTTACCAAAGATACAAGTTCTATTCTTCATTCCCTTCTCTTATCTCAACTCTAATCATATATCCCCACGTGTGTGTATAAATCACCCCTACACTTGGAAATTCAAATCAAGCAATCATACCCTTGTCCGTTGTCCAAAGCACTAATTAACTGGTGAATTCTTAATGAATTTTGCTTACACATCCTTCATGCGACTGTTAATACTTCTTGAGGTACCAACAACCGATTACAAGATATGTTTGCACTTTAAAGCGTAATTCCTAGTCTTGCAATACCCAAGGCTTTTAGCAGTGACTCCCAAACCAGTTGGTCTAAGGCACTAGGTGATGAAGCACCCTCGCTAAATATTTTTCTATTTTTGCAGCCTTAAGTAATCACAAAAACCAGTGTTCATTTTTTTTTTCTTTATTCACACTTATATTTTTTTTTTCATTTTCATTGTACTAAGGACTTTAGACAAGAGCATTTCAAGGTCTCTTCTACTATTCCAAGTTTCAAGGTGCGTGATTGTGCAAATTGTAGGGTATACATTTTCAGAATCTAGACTTAAGCTAGGAATTATTTTTCAAACTTATACTCTAATAAAATATCAATACTTTTCCTTTATTTCAACTTAGCCCAAAAGGTGAACTCAAACTTTGCCTAGTTCTAAATAAACTACAAAGACATATACTTTCTACCGTTAATCTTTAAAGAATGTTATTTTTAGGGTTTTCAATTTATTCAGTCTAAGATCTAGTTGTTCGAAGCCAGTTAACCTATTTGTCAAACTCAAGTTAATTATGGTCAAAATTGAATACATTTATTTTTATAATTTTTGAAATTTTCAAATTTTTTCTGGGTTTTCAAAATAAGTATGCAAATGCAAAAATATGTAAAAATGAATGCGAAGGAAAAGGACGTACCGAGCGTACCCCCAAACTTAAACTTGACAGTGTCCTCACTGTCATGCTGCACCAAGAGGGTTAAAATGTCGGCACTCCCCTGTTTATTTATTTATAATTTTTTTTATTTTATTGTTAAAAGAAAAACAAAAATATGTACAGAAAGGCCCCCCTAAACTGCAATGAAACAATGTTAGACATTACTGCCAGACTTTGCACAGATCAAACATCAACACCAACCAGTCGAAAAATTTATCTGTAAAGAGTGTCGGTTGGTGGAAGAACATGTTATACCAATCCAAAAAGAATTGGGGAAGATAGGAGTGATGGTAGTGAAAGTATGGAAGTGAATAGATATGATGTGGTGATGAATCAAAACGAGAATGGGAATGATCAGCAATCGGTGGAATATTGGCATTCTCGTAGTTTATTAAAAGAAATGGGGGTGGTTCAACTTCTAAAGGAGGAAGTTGGCTGACCACACTATCCCCAAGATATATCTGTGGATCCTTTATTGACTTGGCATCATCCATCATTTGCATATGATATTCAATTATGAGAGAACTAATCTCCTCGATGTCCGCCATAGTCCAACCGAAAACTTGCCGCCTATCTTGTAAGACCTTAAAAATAGCGTTCTCTTGCTCGAAGGCTAGAGAGGCTGACATTATAATGGGAAAGGTCTTATTCTCACCTATGTAAGCATATTTAAGGTGAGACGGCAAGGGCATGAGTTCGAGTTTCGGAGGCGAAAGAATCATTGGGGAATCTTGTAAGTCTACGCTAGCGCCCCGGCAGTCTACAGACGCCAAATGCGGAACAAAAACTTTTTAACTGGCGCTATCGTATACTTTCACCCGGATCTGCCATTATTGCTAAACTAACAAACTGTAAAGAGTGTAGAAAGGTTATACCGAACGATCCGAGTCCTTCGTTCTTCAACCATCATCCCACGCTCCGTTGCGGCTGCTCAGATCTCTTCGATCTCCGATCTGCTCGTCCAGATGGCACCACATCACTGATTCTTTAAACGGGCTCCCGCCTCTGACTTGAGGCAACTCGGTCGTCAAGTTTGCTAAAAGAGATGACCAAGATTGATGTAGAGAATGAGTAGATGACTTTGTCTCGCTTCGTCCAAAACTATGGACGAACGGTTAATGAAGTTGCCGTGGGAATCGGGTGATGGAATGAAATGAGCTGTGAAATTCCATACACCGATAAAACCTATCATAATCTTTTTCTACCAAATGAAACATCAAGTGAGAGTATGTGTGAGGAGAGAGAGGGGGCCGGCCTCTTATAGCAAAGAGGGAGGTAATCTTAGGAGTAAAGAGGATGACCACAAGGAAAATATCATGTGTGAACACATGAAAATATCAAGCATAAAGATCTTAAGGAAAACAAGAAATGGTTGAAATCAAAGCATGAGTCACAATCCTTGTCACCATTTTCTAGAACCTTCTAGAACCTTCTAGAAGCATGACTCACTCTCATCCAAGAAAAGATAAATCCGTCTTTAACCAAATGTTAAAAGACGGCTGATAGAAAACTGGAAACAGGCAACTTCCAAAAGTGATCCTGAAACGACTTTCAGGATAACCCCGTAACTGTATAAATATACCCGCATTTGTATTACGACCGAATACAAATGCAATTGAGACAAAGATATTATACCTACTCAATATAATACTCGGATCCGGCTTAAACCAAAGCCGACCAGTATCATCTGCCCGAAAACTGACACGTGCGTAAACGCACGTGCATTTTCCGAACCCTGCCATAAAACCATACGGCCTCTACAACGTTTCGCCCGAACTTGGGAAACTGTCTGTGGGGGACTCTAATGACTCGTCAGTACCCTGGCAGTGGGTTTAACCACAAACCGTCAGCGGCACTAGCAATGCGTAACGGCTGCCCACGGACTGACCTTGAGCGAACTCATCCGGAAACCCTACTGAGCCTAACAGTGACAATGTATATACAGTCCGGTCCGTTCGTCAATGAGTATCGCATATCTACCTAGGGGGCTAGTAACGTCAGACCCCCAATAGCAGTATAAGTCGTGTCGGAGTGTAGCCCAATAACACCCTGAGATACTACTGGAGTACCTACCAGTAAATCTCCTGCTATGGCCATGGACTATGTGTAATGGCTCTCCTAAACACAGCACGACCTCGCCCCCAATACCGGGAGAGACGAATCCCCTGCCGATCCGCTCACGTGCCTCCATATGGCTCGGGACTGTACCCAAAAGCTACCTGTTTGCATGACTCCTTTGAGCCGTGGTAGGGTAGAAATCAAAGCACAGTGGGAACTCACACGAGACAAATGACGACCTCAGGTCGATGAACTAACCTGTACACATGTCACCAGGGAACTGCTATCTGACGATAGGTATAGTACTAACTAGCAGATTCCCGGCGAGTCCTGTCCGGTGTACTCATAACCCAATGAGCACCTGTATACATCTTAGGTGATCCAACTGACACCAGTGGCTTGTGAGACCGGCCACCACCCCTCGTCGGGGTCTCGACTGTATACACTAGTCTACTCCGGAGTATCGATGCCCTGTCTCGAAACTCCCACGACTAGGCACCACAATTAAGGATATGCATATAAACTACCCAACTCTCACGTATATGATCGCCATCATACTGTTGGTAGTAAAGCAAGATCCTAAGGGCTCTATCAAAGTGTAACATGTAATCAGTCACCTGAACATGTACAAGACTGATAAAGGCAAACCAGATAGCATACTATCATCTCGAGTAAGACTGTCCTACCGGTATAGGTCCTCCGCAATCATTGCAATCACGTACCTGCGATCCAATAATTGACTATGAGGGCACTATCTCCAACAATCTCCCACTTGCACTCAAGGCTAATTATTGCAATGTCGACTACTCACAGCCCGTGTGAAACCGAACATCCAACTCCTCTACTAATCAGTTTCACAAAGCCCGTTTGTAAAACTATTGTGTTCGAGAAATAGCCTCAGTGAGTGGATCCGCCTAGAAGTTTCTTTCCATATCTCTCTAAATCTCAAGTTCGCGGAGAAAGCCATCTCCCGAATTGAGTAATACCTGTCTTAGAATATGTCTGGATATCTGATGGGACCTAGTTCATAAATGAACTCCAAATCCAAACTTCTTAGACTGTATCGATCACTGAACCTAATCAGTATCCGGCACCATGCCACCCACAGTATCCTTTTGGACCACCTGTCCACAATACTGTCCCTCTTCGTCAGAGGGAAAAACTATAACTCTGACAATCACTCTGTCATCCATGTCACCATTGAAGCCTGGAATGATGATCGTCTCCCGAAGGAGGCTGTCGTCATCAAATCCGCAGAACATGTACTTATGTTCTAAAACTGCTTCCTTATGTTTCTCCAGGATTGGATTAATACAAACTTATTGCATCTAGTGCAAAAACAACATCTGGTGTGGTACTTGACATCTCACGATTGACTCAATTGCCTAAGCAAGTGATCTGTCAATCATGCACAGCCCTCTCCCCTTTAGTCTATATGACACCTTTAGAGAGGGTGACTCCATCACCTGCAGGTACACTACCATGCTAGGAGTCAACTATTCTAAAAACCATTAGAATATCTGTCAAAGTACCCACATTGGGAAACTTCCCAAGTCCAGATCTAAAACCATAGATCTAGAAACCAGAATGTCAAATATTATATCCATATCCTGTCTGGAGAAACAACTGTGTGACGACCACAGTACAACCGATCGTAGTATAGGAATTTTACTTCCTACTTTGTGTATGTCATCTTAATACCATGACATCACACCCTACTACCTTCTTAACAGATCCATCCCCTATTCTGATGAAGTCAAACCTATGACTGTCACATCAAAATTAGATGATCTATCTCCGCTATAACTGCTCAAGTCTATAAATAGACATAAGCTACTTGCCCACTATACTTCTGCTGCTCCCACTGACTACGACAACCCTCCTACCGGGTCTCATAGCCTGGAACAAGAGTAGTGTCAAGTCTGGGTAGATAAGAACCTCCCTGTCACCGTCCCTGAGGCTACCGAAGTACCTCTTGGGTGTCTGAGGTTACCTACCATATCTGGGGAGTGGCTATTGGAATGTCAAACCTGATTGAATATATAGGTCCTATTAAATTTTCCGTAATCGTTCGCGGTTCTGGAATCACTTCCAGTTCTACCATACTCCCACTACTGTTTTCTGAAAAAGATCCATTTTTACTAAAACTGTGGCGAGTCAAGAACAATATCACTATTGATCTTCCAAATGGTAGAATATCAACCCTCGTCATAGCCAGGGTCAACCCACAAACAGCCATTACATAAACGTGCCCTGAGTTATCCAGAGTCTGGTTTTAAGCATAAGCTGGACAACTCCCCATACCTTAATATCTTTTAAGGTACGATCCATTCTATATCCAATATAGAAACTTTGGCACTTATTTAATTGGAACCATATTCAAATCATGCAGCTGTCTCCAGTGCATATCACTTTAATGGAAAGAGGCTAATCAGCATTACTCAACTTAGGAATCCATCCAATTAAGAGTAACCTGAAAGAGAAACACGTTTCTCAAAACCATTACTATTATCTGAATACCAATCACAAGAATCTACATCTTCGATCTCTTTGAAGAATCCCGATACTTGTGATAGCTGGTTCTCTACTTTATTCTTATACCCACAACTTCTCAAAACTTAGACCTTGTATTTATACGAAACACTTGTCTAAATACTAGAGAAGTTATAAGTAAACAGAACATAGTACGAGGACCTACCCCTTTGTCCTGATGGACGCTTGGACAACATACAATACTCTGTATAAGTCCGCTGAGTTGAACAACTCAAAACCTGTGCGTCGTAGGTTGGAAACTGTACCCTGGCGATTTCCTCAAATATCACCAATTACAACGAATTCCGAATGAGGATAATCACCTAATTCCCAATAACTTACTCCCACTCATCATCTGAAAAACCATACAGATATGAGAATGAAACCTGGTAAATTCATACCCTTGGAGTAAGTATCCAATCGGGAAAACAGTTTTCGTTTAACAATGCACTGAAACATGAAAATGTTTCGTAGGGGTATCCTGGTATTCATAGCAATGCCTCTTCCATAATCCAATTCATGACTTCAACCGTATATTTTATTGCCATCTCTCCAAATCCCTTTATTTGTCTTTAGTCGTTACCTTCTGTACACCATTGTTAGGCTAAATGGTTTTCTTCCTTCCCTACCGTTCGGCACCAGCCTATGGTTTGGAAGAAGACTATCCAGTAAGCATAATAGGTGTACCCTCCTAAACCAAGGAGTACTCGTATCTTGAGAGAAGGTGATGATAAAAGATAACTGAATAATACCTTATTCTTTTAAAGGTGAAATAGGAGTGGCAACGAAGTACGCGGTTTTGGTCGTGAATGATAACAGTCGCAATTTACTATGCCCTCTTTCTAATCCCTTTATTTTGTCTTTACATATTACCTTCTGCACACCCTTCTTAGCCTAATTGGTTTTCTTCATTCCCTACCTTTTGGCACCTGCCTATGGTTTGGAATAAGACTATCCAATAAGCGTAATAGGTGTACTCTGATAAACCAAGGAGCTCTCGCAACCTGAGAGAAGGTGATAATAAAAGACAACTGAATAAACCAATTCTATTTCTCCTGAACCTGGATCCATCCTCGAAGAAGTCCCTTCGAGTTCGTATATAACCATACGATGGATCTATCCAATGGAAGTGGATGTCCGTAGTAATACGGGTGTTCTGAGAAATGCAAAGGGTAGAAGAAGGAGTGGCAATGACTTATGCAACATAGACAATCCAAAAGCCAGTATTTTAAGAAGGTTCGGTCAACTTGGTCACTGAGTCTTAGTCTAGGGTCGGTCAAAGGTCGCTGCCAAAGAGAGAGAGAAAAGAAACACTCTGCGTGCAATCTAACCTAGATCAGAATGGTTATCACTTTATCTAATCCGGAAACCTCCCACTGTCCTGTCAAATTCTCCTCCAAACCTAAAGAAGAATCAATCGGGATCACCCGAAGAGTAAACCAACTCATCAGTGGGAATCGGGATCCAACTCTCATCGCATGATAACGTGATGGAATGCATCCACGTTACTCATACTCCAGAAGGTATGCGCATACTTGGCAAGTTTCAGTTTCTTTAGAAACTCCCGATATGATTTATGCCCCATGCTCTTATGACCTTGGCGTAAGTCAACAAATCATAAGTCACATGTCAAGTTCTGCCCGTCATTATCTTGTTAATTTGAACCCACCCGTACATACCCTTGACGTAAGCCAACAAGGTAATACGACTGTCCCAAACCAACTCATCTATCTATGCAACAAATGAATACCCAGCAGCTACCAAACACTATGCCTTGACGTAAGCCAACAAACATAGCTTGAATACTACTGACCATCCATAAGAAACGACGGAGGGCTACGACTGGTTTTTGGCGAAAAACCTTTAACGTAGTGAACTTGATATCGCTGAAGGAACCTGATAGCTTTTTAAAATATAGTGGCGAAAACCTTTGCTAAAGAGGTCACTCCCGGTAAAGGGATCTCGGCTCTTTCCTCGTGGAATGAGGTGCAGGATATTCCACTGAATACCGCTATGCAAAGCAACATGTAATCGACTATAGTGAAGTTATTACCCTGACGCACACTTCTGCCCAAGGGGTCAGTCCCGGTGAAGGGATATCGGCCCTTGCCCCGTCGAATGAGGTGCAGGATATTCCACTGAATACCGCTATGCAAAACAAAAGGAAACGTCTTTGCAATAACACTTTTTAAATTGTTCCAACAACTGTAAACAGGTTTGTTTTACTTTGCATTGATCAGAATCAACACAGTCCCATCAATCAATCACACCAGAAAAGAACAAAAATAAAATGTACGTATATGCCATCTGCATTCGTCACTGGGTCCCGTCATCACCCGTTTGGTTACTTAACTAACGACAGAGCGGGGACTGGACTAGCGCGGGTGTAAAACATATACAACATCTAATAGTATATAAACCAATATACAATAATCGCTCCAGGCGTGATAATATGCAACATTACAGAAAAGTAATAAGCATCACAGAACAATACAGATAATCTGGGATCCCGGGTTTCACTGAGCCGCTGCTGAAACCCGACGTTCCCCTATCGTGTGGATAGCCTGTGCAATGAAACCTAGACCCCTACGGGTGTGGCAAGATACCCGCCAAAACCTGAAGCGAGGTAGTCCCCACAGCATAGTGAATGGAACAGCCGGCACTTCACGGAATCCGGTAGCTTGAGCACCCCTCCTTGGGTCAACCTGTACCCCCTACGAGTGCGGCGAATAGTCTGCCAATTCTAGAGTGAGGCCCCTCTGCCTCTCAAAGCCATGAGATGCGGACCCGTTGCCCCTCAGAACCCGGCTATCCGTGCACTCCGTCGCGGGGCAAAACCTAGTACAGTAATGAAAAATAGTACAACAGGTACATCGACCGCAACCTGGTCGTGCCCCAAAAGAATATTATACAACAGGCAGTGACGGCAGTCCACATGTTGGACGCTCGCCCCGCAATATCAAATGTACAAATAAACTCAAACTGTACTACCATTGCACACTGCTATCCACCACGACAAATCCGCAACATCACAGCACAACACAGAACATCAACGCGAATGTCGCGTTCGCAAACCCGTCTAAAAGAACTATAGCAATCAGACGCGGTTTACCGATCAAATGACATTCCCGGTCGGAGATATAATGTAAGCACTGTAAACTAACATGTTTAAATTTCGATCGACTAAATTTCCCGAAGTGGGCCCCACGCAAATCTGCTGCATAGTAACAAAATCTGGGCCCAAAATATATATACCAAAAACCCCAATTTCCATCATAGAATCCACTGTAGAAAATTGAGTGAGTGATCCCACTTTCCTGCGGCGGATCCGCGGCAAAACCCTAGCTGGGGCCGCTGATCCGCGGCGGAACAGTGGAATCACTTCCTCGAATTTCTACAGTATTGCTCAAAAACCCTGCTTGATTTTCTGGTATGGTCCAAATGTCATTTTGACCAGTTTGAAAATTAACAGAAACTTTAATACTAGAAATTGCGATTTTCGAAAAATCCGTTCGATCGATCTTTTAAACGCGTTAGCACAAGTTAGTATAGCAAAATGGTGAGGCTCTGATACCACTGTAAGTCTACGCTAGCGCCCCGGCAGTCTACAGACGCCAAATGCGGAACAAAAACTTTTTAACTGGCGCTATCGTATACTTTCACCCGGATCTGCCATTATTGCTAAACTAACAAACTGTAAAGAGTGTAGAAAGGTTATACCGAATGATCCGAGTCCTTCGTTCTTCAACCATCATCCCACGCTCCGTTGCGGCTGCTCCGATCTCTTCGATCTCCGATCTGCTCGTCCAGATGGCACCACATCACTGATTCTTTAAACTGGCTTCCGCCTCTGACTTGAGGCAACTCGGTCGTCAAGTTTGCTAAGAGAGACGACCAAGATTGATGTAGAAAATGAGTAGATGACTTTGTCTCGCTTCGTCCAAAATTATGGACGAACGGTTAATGAAGTTGCCGTGGGAATCGGGTGATGGAATGAAATGAGCTGTGAAATTCCATACACCGATAAAACCTATCATAATCTTTTTCTACCAAATGAAACATCAAGTGAGAGTATGTGTGAGGAGAGAGAGGGGGCCGGCCTCTTATAGCAAAGAGGGAGGTGATCGTAGGAGTAAAGAGGGTGACCACAAGGAAAATATCATGTGTGAACACATGAAAATATCAAGCATAAAGATCTTAAGGAAAACAAGAAATGGTTGAAATCAAAAGCATGAGTCACAATCCTTGTCACCATTTTCTAGAACCTTCTAGAACCTTCTAGAAGCATGACTCACTCTCATCCAAGAAAAGATAAATCCGTCTTTAACCAAATGTTAAAAGACGGCTGATAGAAAACTGGAAACTGGCAACTTCCAAAAGTGATCCTGAAACGACTTTCAGGATAACCCCGTAACTGTATAAATATACCCGCATTTGTATTACGACCGAATACAAATGCAACTGAGACAAAGATATTATACCTACTCAATATAATACTCGGATCCGGCTTAAACCAAAGCCGACCAGTATCATCTGCCCGAAAACTGACACGTGCGTAAACGCACGTGCATTTTCCGAACCCTGCCATAAAACCATACGGCCTCTACAACGTTTCGCCCGAACTTGGGAAACTGTCTGTGGGGGACTCTAATGACTCGTCAGTACCCTGGCAGTGGGTTTAACAACAAACCGTCAGCGGCACTAGCAATGCGTAACGGCTGCCCACGGACTGACCTCAAGGGAGGCCGATGAGCGAACTCATCCGGAAACCCTACTGAGCCTAACAGTGACAATGTATATACAGTCCGGTCCGTTCGTCAATGAGTATCGCATATCTACCTAGGGGGCTAGTAACGTCAGACCCCCAATAGCAGTATAAGTCGTGTCGGAGTGTAGCCCAATAACACCCTGAGATACTACTGGAGTACCTACCAGTAAATCTCCTGCCATGGCCATGGACTATGTGTAATGGCTCTCCTAAACACAGCACGACCTCGCCCCCAATACCGGGAGAGACGAATCCCCTGCCGATCCGCTCACGTGTCTCTATATGGCTCGGGACTGTACCCAAAAGCTACCTGTTTGCACGACTCCTTTGAGCCGTGGTAGGGTAGAAATCAAAGCACAGTGGGAACTCACACGAGACAAATGACGACCTCAGGTCGATGAACTAACCTGTACACATGTCACCAGGGAACTGCTATCTGACGATAGGTATAGTACTAACTAGCAGATTCCCGGCGAGTCCTGTCCGGTGTACTCATAACCCAATGAGCACCTGTATACATCTTAGGTGATCCAACTGACACCAGTGGCTTGTGAGGCCGGCCACCGCCCCTCGTCGGGGTCTCGACTGTATACACTAGTCTACTCCGGAGTATCGATGCCCTGTCTCGAAACTCCCACGACTAGGGACCACAATTAAGGATATGCATATAAACTACCCAACTCTCACGTATATGATCGCCATCATACTGTTGGTAGTAAAGCAAGATCCTAAGGGCTCTATCAAAGTGTAACATGTAATCAGTCACCTAAACATGTACACGACTGATAAAGGCAAACCATTTAGCATACTATCATCTCGAGTAAGACTGTCCTACCGGTATAGGTCCTCCGCAATCATTGCAATCATGTACCTGCGATCCAATAATTGACTATGAGGGCACTATCTCCAACAAATCTACCTCAAACTCAAAGGACTCTAGCACAGGTTCGAAATCACTGCAAACAACCGATTCGGATGGTTCAACTAACTCATCCAAAAATTCAAAAGACTCATATTCGGGCTGTGAGTCTTCATCATCCGAAAAAGTGAAACATTCATAATCAATATCGGTTGTGTCAACTGTGGTAGGCTTAAGGAGGGACGCACTAGTGGCGTTAAAACTGTTCTCATCAAACAAGAAACTTTCAAACTCGCAGTCCTCCTGCGTGATTTCGTGAATAGAGCAAACTTCTCGTGTACTAGTATTAGGCACGGGGGGGCAGACTTCCTAACTTGTAAATATTGAACTCACTAGACGTCTTCCCGAAGGATAGAGTCATGGAGCCATTTCGACAGTTTATTACAGCATTGGAAGTGGCCAAAAATGGTCGACCGAGGATCACCGGAATTTGGTTCCGTGAGTTAGCAACAGGTTGAGTGTCCATAACAATAAAATCAACTGGGAATATGAACTCCCCAACTTTGATCAACACATCCTCTAGCTCACCCCTTGGATGGGTGATTGATCGATCAGCCATTTGGAGAGTACAGTGAGTGGGCTTAAGCTCTCCAATGCCTAATTGCTCGTACATAGAATAAGGTAGAAAATTGACACTAGCACCAAGATCTAGTAGTGCTTTATTGATATTCTTGTCCCCAATTGTTATCGAAATAGTAGGACAACCGGGGTCCTTTTGCTTTTGGGGTAAAGAATTAACAAGTGCATCGCTAATAGCACTAGCCACAAAAAATTTTTTTGGTACTTGTGACTTCCTCTTTTTGGTGCATAAGTCCTTTAAGATTTTTGCATATGAAGGAACTTGTTGGATCGCATCCAAAAGAGGGATATTTATGCTCACCTATTTAAACAACTCGACAATCTTCTCCATTTGTGGAGTTGGTCTTGGGAGGATGAAGATGATCTTCTTAAAGAATTAAATTCTTGGTTTGTAGAAGCTTATGGGGGGTCGACTGTATTGAGAATTGATTTCTTAGGGTCCCTTATATAGGGTATAGAAATTGTTTGGTAAGTAGAGAAAATATATCATTTAGTTTTCTCTAATTGATCTTAAAGATCATCCCGGATACTTAAGCATCGTTGGATTTTGATCCGAGGGCCTTTATTAACTCGGTTAGTATTTTCTTTGTTTAAAAAATATATGATTGATTTATTTTTTGATAAAGATATGAAAAGAGCTGCTTGCATATTATTGATATCAACTCGGGTGCTTGAGCACCGTTGGATTATATATCTTATATTTTTCTGTTAACAGAATTTTTATCTTTTATTGCTTGAGCAAGATATGAATATTATTTCTTTTTAACAAGGAAAAAATCTTTCTGTTTACAAAGATAAGGGAAAATTAATTTCCTATATATAAATCTTAAGTTTTAAGTAAGAGAAAATTTCCCTTCAAGGGTTTCTGGTGCTGACATTTAATGCAGCGCCAATATGACTTCTGGCACTGGCATCAATGTAGCGTCATATGGTTTCTGGCGTTGACATTAAATAGCGCAAGAATTCTATATCCAAGCTTAAGCTTTTTTTTTTACATTTATTTACTTTAAATACCCATTTTAGGGTTTTCAAGCTCAAAGCCAAAAAATTTGGGCAGGAACAAATGCCCTCAACTATTTTGCCCGCATAAGTATGTATGCGGGTTAGTAGTGTACCACTAGATATTTGATGGCTTAGAAGACAAGTTTAGATCCCTGCCAATTAAAGATTTTCATCCTTCATGAGTCGTGGGGGTCCCAAAAAGTATTTTCTCCCTACGAGTTGAGAGGATCTCGTAGCTGTGTATTCTCCTTAGGGGTCATGAGGATCCCTAAGTGTCGTTTTCCTTTGTAAGTCGTAAGGATCCTATAATGAGTTTTCTTCTTACGAGTCGAGAGGACACATAAGTGATTTCTTCTTCTCATTGGTATTTTGGTTTGCCAATAGAGGCTTTGATGCAACTTTGTCGAATGTGGCCCATGGATAGTATATGACAGTCAGTATATAGACAGTCTGTAAGGCAGCGATGGCTTAGGAGACATGTTTAGATCCCAGCCAACTAAGACTTTTTAATTTTATGAGCCATGAGAGTTTCATAAAAGTATTTCTCTCTACGAGTCGAGAGGATCTCGTAGGTGCATCCTTAGAAGTCATGAGGACCCCTAAGTGCCTTTTCTGTTGAGAGTCGTAAAGATCTCATAAGAGTGTTTTCCCTTTATGAGTCGAGGGGACCCCTAAATGCCTTTTTCACTCCATCGTTTATGCTGGAATGACTTAGTTTAGTTTATTTACTCGTTCCGGAGTGTTTAGTTTACTCTTCCTTTAGGCATATGGATAAACTCATTCTAATGTTAAACATACATAACACCTTTTATCATAAGAGTCTGTTACGTTTGTGGTGCTGGGTTTAGTCCATCGCACCCTTACGTCAGTCGATTTCTTCTCGATCCACGTCCACTCAGGTCGTTGGTTTGAGTAGCCGTGTACTTTCTGTATCATCCAACCCTTCCGATGTAGAATAAAACGTCTCAAGTAATCTTCCTAGGCTGGTATATTCGTATTGCCGTCAGATGATTCAGCGTTAGGCATCACCGTGGCGCTATACCTTGAGATCATACTCCATTCATCAAGTCCCAGGGAAGTCATAACCGCATCCGTCTGAGGTAGGATAACATCCAATGGTCTTTAGGCTTGCATATCTTGCCAAAAAGACTTGAAGCTAGGAATATGTCGTCACTTCACTTTTTCTTTGATGATGTCATTGCGATTCTTCACTGAAGTAGGGTAGAAATTCATATGGTCTGTAGGATGTATATATCACCATTGAGATTTGTAGTTAGGAATTTGCGATCACTCCACTTTTGCTTTGGCTCCTTAGAACCTCATTGACACAACGTCTGTACTCTGCTGGAGTAAGAGGGACGTCCAAATTGTCTCTGGGTTGTATTTATTCCTTCAAGACTTGGTTCTTCGTTTGATGAAGCATGGAGGAAAATATGGTTCCCTTTCTTTCATTTATGCCCGTGGATGGTATACAAGAGTCAGTATTGATCTACTTGCAAGGCAAACATTCTATTTATATTTCTTTTTTTATATCCGTGATGCTCTATCATTTTAGCTTTTCATATCGCGAAAGTCATGATTACCCAATCATTTCGGCTATCTACTCGCAGTGCCCAATCATTTCGGCTATTTTATTTTATTTTTACTCGCCAATTTTTATTGTGAGTTGCCCTATCATTTCGGTTATTTCATATGCGTATTTTTTCTGCTCGCTGATCTTTATTACGAGTTGGGGACTTGAAATCTGATATCAGCTTTGGCATTAGTATCGCTACAACTGGAATATCGCTAAGAGTGACTCATCATCTAATATGAGAGAACTTGAAGATTTATACCTGATTAGGCATCAGCATCGCTGGATTATTGTAAGGAGTGACTCATCATTTGCCGTTGTCTATTTGGACAAAGATGGTTTAGAAAACGGGTTTAGATCCCTATAATCTAAGGTTTTTTCATTTTTTATGAGCCGTGAGGGTCTCACAAAGTTATTTTCTCCCTATGAGTCGAGAGGATCTCATAGGTGTATTTTCTCCTTAGGGATCGTGAGGACTCCTAAGCGTTATTTTCTGTTGCAAGTCGTAAGGATCTTACAAGAGTATTTTCTCCTTGCAAATCGAGAGGACTTACAATTGTCGTTCACCATACGGACTTGGTTGGATCATATTTGTTTGTGCCCGTGGATTGTATGCAAGATTCGATATCAAACTATTTGTAGGGCAGTTTGGGGGGATATATTGGCTTAGGAATCAGGTTTAGATCTCTGTAATCTAAGACTTTTGAATTCTATGAGCCGTGAGGGTCTCATAGGGGGTATTTTCTTCTTACGAGTCGAAAGGATCCCGTAAGTATATTTTCTCCCCAGAAATCATGAGGATTCCTAAATGTGTTTCTCCTTTGTGAGCCATGAAGATCTCACGCAGGTGTTTTCTCCTTGCAGGTCAAGAGGACCTTGCAAGTGCATTTCTTCTATTTACGAGTTTCCACCCTTTCGAGTTTTCACAAACTTATGGGTAGTCGTGGTGTTTTTACTCACGGAGTCCTTTCGGGTTTTCATCCGTGCCCATTTTGCTTATGGACATACCCTTTTTTTGGCAAACTCTCGAACGTAGTTTCGTTGTGGGTGCCTTAACATCGTTTGGCGGTGGGACTTGAGGAGAACTACATAGATGATATATCTACATAGTCGGTGGGATTTGAGGTGCAGTCTCGCAGGTGGGACTTGAGTTGCAACGTGGATCTCAAGGAGCCCGTAGGGCAACATATATTTAGAAGAACATGGTGGCAATACATATCGTTCGTGCCTATGAATTATATATGGTAGTCAATATGAAAACAAATCTTAAGGCAAGATACCAGTTTAAAGACATAGCGGTCCATGAGAAATATTGGGTACATATTGTTTATGCCCGTGGATTGTATATGGCTGGTTATATGATCAATACTATAGGGAAACATGCTAGTTTAGGGATATCACGGTCCATCATCGACATAATGGGGGTGCATATCATACGGTAGAACTTTCAGAGTTTCGACTTAGGAAGATAGCGAGCGGACACAAGTGTCATCATTTATCATTTACCTAAGTTGCGACTCTTCAAGCATAGTACTCCTTAAAGAATTGGTCGTTTATTGTCTGAAAGAGCCTCTCTCCATGCATATC
The DNA here is from genome assembly GCA_030015575.1 of Agapanthus africanus. NCBI lineage: Eukaryota > Viridiplantae > Streptophyta > Magnoliopsida > Asparagales > Amaryllidaceae > Agapanthus > Agapanthus africanus. The sequence continues at coordinate 410,571,003 of JASDDO010000016.1, forward strand.
CATGAGTAAGTAATCTCCACCTTGGTAGACCTTATCTATGATGTACGGGCTTTCATAATTTGGCTCGAACTTCTCACGTTTCACATGGTTGGGGATCATCGGTCTTTTGACAACCAACACGAATTCGCCTTGGCAGAATGTCCTCGGTCTGGCCAATCTTTCATATGTTTGGGTCATCCTTACCCGATGGGCTTCCAAGCTTTGCTGAGCTACGAGATGGGTCTCGTCAAGAGCATCGAATTCTTTGAGCCAAAGATGGGTATTCACTTCATCTGTAAGCTCACATTGAACCACCATCTGCAGTGAGGGAAGTTCTATCTTCAGCGGGAGCACTGCTTTGGTACCAGACACTAAGGCATAAGGTGTTGTCTTTTTAGCTGTCTTGAACATCGTTCGGTACGCCCAAAGAGCTTCATGCAACCTCTCGTACCAGCCTTTTGATTCTTGGACACCTTTTTCTTCCTTAGCTTGGTTAGCGTCTTATTGAAAGCTTCGGCTAAACCATTAACTCGGGGATTATAGACGAAGAAATATCTCTAGTTTATCTTATGTTATTGGATGAAGCGACTTATCTTGAGGCTTCTATGTGCTGGTCCGTTGTCCAAGACTATGCGTCGTGGGACTCCAAACCGGTAGATGATATGCGTTTTGAAGAAATGGAGGATATTCTCCGTATTTACTTCCCTTAGCGGTATCGCTTCTGCCCACTTGGAGAAGTAGTCGGTTGTTGCTAAGATGAAGCAGTGTCCTCAGGATGTTGGCTCAATAGGGCCCACTATATCGGTTCCCCACATTTCGAACAGCTAACTAGCTATGGTCGGATACAGCGAGTTGGGGGGTACTGATGTATGAAGTCCCCATGTATTTGGCATGAGTGGCATCGCCTTGAATAGTTGATGTAGTCCTGAATTATTGTGGGCCAATAGTAACCCATCCTTTTGATTTTCAGCTTCATCTTCGGACCGTCTTGATTGGATCTACAAAGTCCGTCGTGAATTTCCTAGACGACCTTCTTGGCTTCCTTTGGTCCTAGGTATCATAGCCATATATGGTTGAAGGACTTTATATAGAGTTCCATTGATTAGGGAAAACGACAGAGCTTGTTTCATGAGCTGATTTCTTTATGACACATCTTCAGGCATCCGTTGATACTTGAAGTAGTCTATAAAGACTTCTCGCCGGTCATCATCTTCTTCTTCAGTTTCTTTTGTTTGAAGAACATTCTCATCCACAGTTTCAGCTATAGGTTTTAAAGATATCACTGCCGGGGCAAAGATCTTGCGACTTTGGACGATGATCATTACATCTTCGAGGTTTTCATCGGCCAACTCTTTGGCCAGTTTGGCTAATGCGTCTGCTTTGTTTTTTTCCACTCACGGCACATTTTCCATTGTATATGAAGACAGCTGTATCAGTAGTTGTTGCACTTTTTCGCTATACTTTATCAGTTCGGGCTTGCATGTTTTGTAGTCTCCATTGACTTGCATGACGATCAACTGAGAGCCCCCGTATATGTGGAGATCCTCGATTCCCGTGTCAATAGCGATCTCAAGACTGGCAAGCGCTTCAAACTTGGCTTCATTGTTGCTTGTAACGACTATATTCTTGAATTCTATCTCGTTGGATCTCTTCTTATTTTCCCCGATAATCTTATCTCGACATGACAAGAAACTGCGCACCCTGATCTTCGTTTGATCTTATTTTTCGTTATTCTTTTCTTAAATATTATCTGATTGACTATAATAGTAGGATTTGGTTGACTTAGATGGAGTTACGTGATTGAAATTATGTACAACGGCATAGTTATAATGCGGTACTCTGCTTAAGTAAATTAGAGTCCTCCTCTTGATTCGTTTTTACTTGAATTAATTACATTGTCCTATCGTATTTCCCTCTCTATTCAATTTCTTTCAAATCCATCTTGAACCTTAAATTGAACAACCGTGTTATCTTTATCCTGTCCAGTATCGACACAAATTTTCTTGTAACTTTCTTATTTCTTTCAATTCATAATTAGTCTTCTTTGTTTGAATCTGTTAACCAATTTTTTCACGCGATCCTAAACGATCTTTATTACCTTAAATACTATCCTAGCAGTTCTTGTTCGACTTTCGAATTTTTCAGAAACATTCCTTTCAGAAACATTCCTTACTTTCGAATTTTTCAGATTATCCATCATTCTGTGTTGTTTGTTGTTGATCTGTGATGTTGTTTATATCATGCCTGGGACGAATATTATATATATATATATATATATATATATATATATATATATTTATATTTATATATAATAATGGATGTTGTATATGTTTTGCACCCGTGCCAGTCCACCCCCCACTCTGCCGTTAGTTAAGTAACATAATGGTGCATGACAGGGCCCCGTGGCGAATGCGGATGGCATATACGTACATTGTATTTTCGTTCTTTTCTGGTGTGATAGGTTAATTGATGGGACCGCATTAATTTTTATTAATTCAAGAAAAGAAACCTACAAGATATTGTTGGAACAAATTTTAAAAAACTATAGTCATATTCTTTCACTTTGCATAGTGGTGTTCAGTCATGAACATCCAGCACCTCATTCTAGGAGGCAAGAGCCTAGATCCCTTCATGGGGAGTGACCTCTTGAGAAAAAGTTTATACTGTAGATTACTCGGTTTTCATCAAAACCACAAGTTTTCAAAAGCGGAGCCTAAACCACTCCTTTGCATAACAATTCGGTTCCTTCAACGATATCAAGTTCAGTACGTTAAAGGGGTTTTCGCCAAAAATTCAGCCGTAGCCCTCCGTCATTTCGGATGAGTAGTACATAGTATTCGTGCTGCGTTTGTTGGCCTTTGTCAAGGCGTAGTGTATGATAGCTAGATATTGCTTGTCTGTTGCATAGTGATGCGGTTATCTAGAACAATCGTATAGCCTTGTTGGCCTTTGTCAAGGGTTTATATGGGTGGGTCTAGATTAATCCTGGATAATGACGGGTTAAACTTGAATAGTTGTTTCCCCAATAAAAGAGCAAAGCTCTGTTCAAAATTTGAAAGCCAGCGCCAAGAGTTAAAAACTATGAGGCACTGCCTCACGTTCCTTGCACGAGGGCGCCAGCGCCAAGAGTTAAAAAACTCTGAGGCAGCGCCTCACGTGCCTTGCACGAGGGCGCCAGCGCCAAGAGTTAAAAAACTCTGAGGCAGCGCTTCACGTACCTCGCATGAGGACGCCGGCGCCAAAACTAAAAGCTTTCTGTTAAACAGAGCCGTTGGATCAAAGAGCCAACGGAGATGATAAATCATCAAAATGCAGAATTAAATTCTGCTAAGGAAATATTCCTCAAATCTTTCTAAACAAGAAAGATTACTCTCTGTAAAACAGAGCACCGTTGGATTAAAAATCCAATTGTGATTAAAAATCACCTATCTGCAGAATAAATTCTGTATGGGAAAATATTTCCCTAATCTTGTTAAAAACAAGAAAGATATCTTCTGTAAAACAGAAGTCCTTGGATCAAAAATCCAACGATGGATAAAATCCCCAAATCAATTAACGATCTCTCAATGAGAGATTTCTTTAACTAAATCAACAAACTCGCCTTTACTATATAAAGGAACCAAAACTTCAAGTCTTATATAGAGGAACCCCCCCATAAGCTTCAAACTTAAAAAACAAGAGCAAGCAAGAAGAAAGCATTAAGAGGGAAGAAAGAAGAACACCTCTCTTCGAGGTAAATAAAAATAATAGAGATCAGAGTATTTCATCTGCATATCCAAGGGTTTAACCCTTATAAAAGAACTTAGTTCTTTCCCTGAATCTGAGATCCATGAGACAAGTCTCCCACAAATGAGAATTTAATTCTCATAGGGATGAACTTGTCCTTGGGGATCAAAGAACAGAGAATTGAACTCTTCAGAACAGAATATACGAAGAAAACCTAGTGTCCAAGTGCCTTACGTGTCCCTCACGTGGGCGTTGCTCAATAAGAGTGGTTAGCACTCAATGGTTGGCGCTCAGTGCCAAGCGCCTCACGTGTCCCTCATGTGGGCGTTGTTCAATAAAGAGTGCTTAGCACTCAATGGTTGGCACTCAGCGCCAAGCGCCTCACGTGGGCGCCATTCAACATAAAGCGCTTGGTACTCATCAGCCAGCGCTTAGCACCTAGCGCCTCACGTGCTCCGCACGTGGGCGCCATAAAGAGTGTTTAACACTCCACAAAAAACAAGAAAAAGGGAAAGTAAAATAAAGTATGAGTGCAGAACCCATATAAATGCTCAACATTGTTCGCACAGAAAAAGGACTGAGCTCAAGCAAGTGCTTAGCACTTTATTCAAATGAAATGACAAAGACTGAGGGGGCTGAGCCCAAGTTGACCAGATCCCTAATTCAGATCAACCGAGCCCATGTGCTCATTATTTTCCAAATTGGTCTTAGTCCCAAACACGACTACTGATCTTCCGACGGATATTCATTTCATATCTCCCCTCAATCCGGAAATTGGTTCAAGGGTACATCTCCTCACACCTCTGATACATGTCGTTGTAATTCTTCAGCGTCTTTAGAGAGGTGGTGGGTCCCGATAACCAACAACTCTTTGGTGCACTCCCGAATCGACGGGCACATCCCAATACGGACCGCAACGTTCTTAAACTAACAACGGACCGAAACGTCCTTAAACTAACACAATAGAGCCCAAATGCTCTTTTGTTGGGTCTGAATGATCCTAAAATCCTGTTGAGTAGATTTTAGTCTAAAATTAGACTAACGTATTCTCGACAAATATTTAAGCTAATCTTAATCTCAAACGAGATTAACGATCCTTAAATCAATCCAAACCTAAATCTAAGAATTTATGGATTTGGACTAATCCACGCCCTACGGGCGACAACATAAATTAGTCTCCGTATACAATCCACGGGCAACCAAAAATAAAACAAACACACACGACACGAAGTGACCTTCTGGAGCAGGAGAAAGTGGTTACCTGTAAGGTTACTAGGCACTGTCACAAGGGTCTATAAGGCATCAGCCATGCCCGATTTAAAATTTAGACGTGCCGAACAACCTAAAGCGAGGATCTTTGCTAGATAATTAGGGTTAAACATGCAAGTAAAAATCTTTATAACTAAGAGAGAGGGATTACAACCTTTGTAGTCCGCTCCTTCGCTTCATAAGCTTCGAGTAGTAGTCCCTTCACCGCGATCCATGATCTCCCAGACTCAAGAGAAGCTCCACAACCCGAATGATCCATACTTGCTTGAAGTCTTCCTTTTCTAAGATGATCTACCTTGAAATTTCTTTAACTCAAACTCTCACTCACTAATCAAGTGTTAATGAAGTGAACACCCTAATCTAATTGGCTAGATTAGATGAGGATGATGAAATAGGAATTATGCTCTCTTTTATTATCAATTTCTCACACTAATACATCATAAAAGAAAAACCTAGAAAGCTTTTCAAAAGCTCAAGGAAGAAGAAGAAGAATGATCAATACTTTTGTGATGAATATTGAATTGTACTTATCATTACAATTGCAATCATGGTTAAGTTAAGAAAGACTTAACAATTGTAGAGATTTAACTAGGATTAAAGGGTGTGGGTTGGGTTAGGAAAATATCTCCAAAATTTCAACACATAATATCTTGCTCAAAACAAAAGAAAAGCTTCTAAAAGCTTCTAGAAAAGATTAACCCAAATCAAATCCTAACCATATTTAATCTCTACGAATTATGTTGCATTTGTAATCATAACTTGTTATAATATTATATATCACATATATAATATATTTTTGTAACAAAAGAAAATAATACAATTAACATATATCGCATATAAATCAATGTATTATCCGGTGAGAAAATGAAATAATGAAGCGAGCCAATATTAGATAATGTAATATAATATATCACATATATAATTATACATTAAATTATCGAATCAACATTTGATCTAACAATCCGGCTATATCGCATATAACCGACTAATATATCATGTATCATTACATCGAATCAACACTTGATCCGATGACCCGGCTATATCACATATACCCGGTCGATATCAAATATCGCGAGAATAGAATACGGTATCTCATATCGTAATATCCTCAGTCCCGCACATATCACATATGTGCTCCTACTCCGTTTTGCCTGAGTCAAGAAACCTCTGTGTAGGACTCTAAAGAATCGTCAATACGTCAGCAGTAGGTGATGATCATATCAAACACCCACAAGCTGCAAGCGGTCGGCTAAACATAACAGCCACCCAGGTATTAAGCGATCAGAAGATCAACAAGCAAGCCTGTACATTCTCCTGTGAATCCAATCAGTAACACTCCCGTACAGTCTGGTCTCTTCATCTGATATGTTGCATATCTTGTCTAGGGGTGGTAAACGTCAGACCCCAGTAACCAATAAGTCGTGTCGATGTGAGGCTCATAACAGGTCAAGAACCTACTGATAACACTTACCAGTAGTACTCAATATCCGCCCTGGCCAGGGACTTCCAGTTATAACCAATCGAACACAACACAACATCAACTCCCTATACCGGGAGAGACGAAACCCCTCCTATCGTTCATTGTCTCCATGTGATTCGGGACTGTACCCAAAAGCCACCATTTTGCACGCCCTCTTGGACGTGGTATGATGGAAATCAAAGCACAGTGGGAATCACACAAGACTCTATGACGATCTCGGGTCTACAGACTAACCTGTACCAGTGTCACCAGAGAACTGCCATCTGACGTGGGGTATAGTACCATCTGGGAGTTCTCGGCTAGTCCGTCCAGTGTACCCAGTCTCTACTGAGCACCTGTACACCATCTTTGATGTCAAACACCGATGGATATGGGATTATCCATCGCCCATCATATGGGTCAATATGCGTATACGCTAGTCTACTCTGAAGTATCGATGCCCTATCTCGATACACCCTCCACTAGGAACAGTTATTGGATGTACTCGTCGACTACCGTGGCCCCACTAGTATGATCTCATCATAGTCCTAGTAGTCGAGTACATATCCTAAGCGCTTTATCAACATGTGAGAGCAAGACAGTAAACTAATACAAGTCAACATGTTAAGACAAAGTAAAACCAAATAGCATACTATCATGACGAGCAAGAAGGTCCTCTCTATATATATCCAAGCATCCACTATAATATACATCATATGTACAGCAATGGCCTCTAGGGCATATATATAACTAACAATCTCCCACCGCACTAAGGCCAGCTGTTGTAGTATCTCATACCCAGCATCCCGAAGAGTCTGTCAAACTGTGTCTGGGGAATGTCCTTCGTGAGTGGATCCGCAGTGTTGTCCTTCATATCAACTCTCCTGACCTCGATCTCCCGGCGATCAACTATCTTCCTGATCAGGTGATACCGTCTCAGAATATGTCTGGACTTCTGATGGGACCTGGGTTCCTTTGCCAAAGCGACAGCTCCATTGTTATCACAATACAAAGGTATTGGATGCTCAATGGATGGAACCACACCAAGTTCAGTAATGAACTTCTTCATCCAAACAGCCTCTTTTGCAGCATCGTTGGCAGCGATGTATTCAGCCTCCATCGTCGAGTCTGCAACGGTTTCCTGTTTGGAACTCTTCGAACACACCGCCCCTCTATTGAGGGTAAAGACAAAACCCGAGTGCGACTTAGAGTTGTCCTTATCACTTTGAAAGATCGAATCGGTAAAGGACTCCACCTGGAGTTCTCCGTTACCATACACCAAGAACATCTCTTTAGTCCTTCTCAAGTACTTGAGAATGTTCTTCACAGCTATCCAGTGACTCTCTCCAGGATCTGCTTGATACCTACTCACTATACTTAGTGAGTATGCTACATCGGGTCTGGTACATAGCATCGCATACATGATCGAGCCTACTGCCGAAGCATAGGGTATCCCTTGCATGTGAGCTCTCTCCAAATCAGTCTTGGGAGACATCTCTTTGGAGAGAGTGAGTCCAGAGATCGTGGGTAGGTTCCCACGCTTGGATTCTTCCATACTAAACCTCTTTAGTATGGTGTCAATGTACCTGGATTGGGACAATCCCAGTATCCGTTTAGATCTATCTCTATAGATCATAATTCCCAGTATGCAGGAGGCATCACCTAGATCTTTCATTAAGAATCTTTGTGATAAGAAGAGCTTGACCGATTGTAGCATAGGAACATCATTTCCTATCAAGAGTATGTCATCGACGTACAATACGAGGAAGACAACCTTACTCTCTGCAACCTTCTTATATATACAAGGTTCATCTACATTTTTTATGAAGTCAAACTCTTTGACTACAACATCAAAGCAGATGTTCCAACTCTGCGATACTTGCTTTAATTCATAGATGGATTTAAGCAGCTTGCATACCTTTCCGCTGCTCCCACTATCTACGAAGCCCTCTGGCTGAGTCATGTACACGTACTCTTCTAAATCACCATTTAGAAAGGCGGTCTTAACATCTATCTGCCAGATTTCATAATCATGGTATGCAACAATGGCAAGTAAGATCCGGATGGACTTAAGCATAGCCACTGGAGAAAAGGTTTCTTCATAATCCACACCTGGTTGTTGACAAAAACTCTTTGCAACAAGTCTAGCTTTGAAAGTCTCAACTTTTCCATCTACACTAAGTTTCTTCTTAAAGATCCATTTGCTCCCAATGGGTTTTACCCCTTCAGGAGCAACTTCCAAAGTCCATACTTTGTTGGTGTACATGGATTCCATCTCAGATCGCATTGCATCCAGCCATTTCACGGGGTCACCACTTGTGATGGCCTGCTCAAAACTAGTCGGGTCATCATCTTCCATGATGCAATCCTCGCTCCCACCATCAACAAGAAAACCGTAGTATCTCTCAGGTGGATGAGAAACCCTACTAGATCGGCGAAGAGACTGAGGTTCATTGGGTACTACTGAATCCTCTGGTTCTACTAAATCTTCAGTTGTAGTTTGTGGTGCTGGAACTTCTTCCAGCTCTACCGCATCGCTACTAATTTCTTTTGCAAGAAATTCCTTTTCTAAAAAGGTGGCATGTCGAGAAACAAACACCTTTTGTTCCTCGCTGTGGTAGAAAAGATATCCATGTGAATGTTTAGGATATCCTACAAACTTACAAAGAACTGACCGTGCCTCGAGTTTGTCCGATTTTGCTTTTTGACATAGGCCGGACAACCCCATATCTTAACTCGTTTAAGACATGGTCTCTTCCCACTCCATATCTCATATGGTGTGGTAGGTACAGATTTAGATGGAACTTGATTCAATAGGTATGCAGCTGTCTCCAGCGCATGTCCCCAGAAGGAAATAGGTAACTCAGCAGTGCTCATCATAGAGCGCACCATATCTAATAGGGTGGGATTCCTCCGCTCCGATACGCCGTTGTGCTGTGGTGTATAAGAAGGAGTAAGCTGAGAGAGAATCCCATTCTCTTTTAGATAGTTCAGGAACTCATTGCTTAAGTATTCTCCTTCTCGATCAGATCGAAGGATCTTAATACTTTTGCCCGTTTGCTTCTGTACTTCGTGCTTATATTCTCTGAATTTCTCAAAAGCTTCAGACTTGTGTTTCATCAGGAACATATGTCCGTATCTTGAGAGATCGTTAGTGAATGTAATAAAGTAGGAAGAACCGTTCCTGGCATGTGTATACATGGGACCGCATATATCACTATGTACCAGTCCTAAGAGTTCCTCAACTCTTTCTCTGTGTCCACTAAACAGAGTTTGGGTCATTTTACCTTTGAGGCATGAATGGCAATTATCATAAGATGATAATTCGAACGGATTCAAATATCCATCCTTATGTAACTTAGCTAGCCGTGTCGCATTGATATGACCAAGTCTACAATACCACAAGAAGGATTCGTTCATTTCTGAACTCTTCCTTTTGTGTGTGTGTTGTATATTAAGGACTGTATTTTGATTGAGAATGAATATGCCATTATGTAACGAGCCTGATCCAATCAACTTTTGATTTAGGAAGATGTTCATAACATTATCCTGTATTACAAAATTATACCCTTCTTTATTTAATAAAGAAACTGATATAATGTTGCACATCATGTTCGGTATATAATAGCACTCATTCAGAATCAATGTATTACTACTTGGTAATATAAGGTGATATTCGCCAACTGCTTTGGCTGCAATATTTGTATCATTCCCTACTTGTACGAAATGATCACCCTTTCCCAGTTCTCTACCTTTACGTAACCCACGTAACAATTTACATATGTGGGATCCCGATCCGGTATCTAATACCCAGGACGTTAGGTGAACTGAGAAACAGTTCTCAATAACTAACACACCCGAAGAAGAAGCATCAACATGCTTGTTCTTCATTTGGGCGGCATGAGAATCCAGATATTCTCCTATTTCCTGTTCAGTCTTACAACACTTATAAGAAAGAACGGGACCAACGTTCCCCTACTCAGTATAATAAGGAGGTTCAGTCAATACATCCATATTATTATCTTGATTAAGTCCTGACATGGTCGCTACCTGGAGAGAGAGAGAAGGAAACACTTTAGCGTATGCTCTTGCAAGATTAGATTGGTTATTATCTTATCTAATCAGGATGTCTCTGTTAGTTATATGTATGCCCTAGAGGCCATTACTGTACATTGGACGTATATTGTAGTGGATGGTGGGACATATATAGGGAGGACTTTCTTGCTCGACATGATAGTATGCTATCTGGTTGAACTTTACCTTAATGTGTATACTGATTGTCTCTCAGTTACATGTTGGTAAAGCCCTTAGGATGTGTGCTTGACTACCTGGACTATGATGCGGATCATACTAGTGAGGACATGGTAGTCCATAAGTACATCCTTCAAAGTCCCTAGTCGAGGGTGTATCGAGACGGGGCATCGATATACCAGAGTAGACTAGCGTATACCTTCTCGACCCATACAGATGGGCGATGGATGATCCCATATCCATTGGTGTTTGACATCAGAGATGATATACGGGTGCTCAGTAGAGACTGGGTACACTGGACGGACTCGCCGAGAACTCCCAGATGGTATTATACCTCACGTCAGATGGCAGTTCTCTGGTGACACTGGTACAGAGTAGTCTGTTGACCCGAGATCGTCATAGAGTCTTGTGTGGTTCCCACTGTGCTTTGATTTCCATCTTACCACGTCCAAGAGGGCGTGCAAAACGGTGGTTTTTGGGTACAGTCCCGAGTCACATGGAGGCAATGAGCGATAGGAGGGGATTCGTCTCTCCCGGTATAGGGAGTTGATGTTGCGCAGTGTTCGATTGGCTATAACAGGAAATCCCTGGCCAGGGTTGCTGAGATTTACTGGTAAGTGTTACCAGTAGTTTCTCGAATAGTTATAGACCTCATATCGACACGACTTATCGAGCTATTGGGGTCTGACGTTTACCACCCCTAGGCGAGATATGCGACATATCAGACGATCAGACCGGACTGTACGGTAGTGTTACTGGTTGGATTCACTGGAGTGTGAGCGGGCTTGCTCGTCGATCTTCAGATCGCTCAATACCCGGGTGGCCGTTACGTTTAGCAGACCGCTTGCGGCTTGTGGGTGATTGATATGATCATCACCTGCTGCCGGCGTATTGACGAGTCTTTAGAGTCCTACACAAAGGTTTCCTGGCTCAAGCGAAACGAAATAGGAGCGCATATGAGATATGTGCGGGACCGAGAATAATGCGTGTATGTGATACTGTATTCCATTCTCGCGATAAATGTATCGATTGGTTGTATGCGATATAACCTAGTTATCGATTCAAGCATTGATTCGATAAACCGATACATAGGATACTAGTCGGTTATATGCGATATGACCGGATCGTTAAATCAAGTGTTGATTTAATGATTTAATGTATAATTATATATTTGATATATTACTTTGCATTAACTAGTATTGGTTCACTTTATATGGATTTTCTCACTCGGATGTGCGCATTATATATGCGATATATTTTTGTGCACTTGATTGTATCATGTTTGATGATATATGTTAACTTGGATTTGTGTGAAGATTAAACCATGGTTGTGAGAGTGGTTAGGGTTTTCTTTTCTTACTTATTTATTTTGAAGAGATGAGAAAAGAATGGTTGCTAGTTTTGGAGTTTAGTTGAAGCTTCATGAAGCTTTGACTTTGTAACCATTCTTATCTTATCCTTAACCCTAACCATTCCCACTAACCCTAGTTTAGTCTCTACACATAACCATGGTTGGATTATGATAAGTTTTGATTTTCAGTTTTATTTGACATAAACTTATCATAACAATTATCATCTTCTTGCTTTCTTCTTCTTCTTCACTTCATGAAGAAAGCTTCACTTCATCAATGGTGATTGATGAATTAGAGTGAGAAATCCAATTCTAAAGTCTACCCACTTCCTATTTCTTCATCCTCTACCTCTTGCCAAGTAGTAGAGTGTGTTTCCTTCACAAGTTTTCATGGCTTGGTGAAGGTGGAGCTTGATCTAGTGATGCTTCGACGTAGATCATCTTCGGAACGTTGTCGACGACCTAGCCCGGTCTTTTCTCCGATGAAACCACCGTGAGAGTCATGGTTCGATTTGGACAGCGGAGAGGACTTCATTGCGGAGCCGTGGAGGTGGAGCACCGGATCTACAAAGGTTGTATTTCCGTATCTCTTAGTTAAGTGTTAACTAGTTTATTGATTCGCCTAGAATTCTAGCCAACGATCCGTAGTCGGGTTTCTCGGCACCGTAAAATTTTGAAATTGGCATGGTTGATGCCTTGTGGACCTCATTAGGATGCCTAGGAACCCTACAGTGGTATCAGAGCCTAGCTAGAGCCTTAGGCGAAGTCTAGACGGAGTTTGAAGTCCGAACGAACCCGACCAATTCTAGAGTTAGGAGACCCGGACTCGACTCCTCGAGTTGGTCTCCCACTGGACTCCAGAACCCGGTTACTTATGCTCCCCTCCTTGGGTCTATCCTAGTGCGGCTTTGGCTATTCATCGAGACCGTGGAATCCGTGTTTTATACTGGCTCGTATTGAAAACACGGACGTCCTAGTATATCCAATATTTCATATGTTTCTTCTGCTGCGATATCTGTGATGTGATCATGTGATGTTCTGTGATAGATACAGTATATAGTATATATGATATATTATATAGACGTTACTTATGTTTTACACCCGCGCTAGCCCTGCCCCGCTCTGCCGTTAGTTACCTAACCTAACGGTGCACGAGGGGACATCGAGGCGAATGCGGATGGCATAAGTGTACGTCGTATTTATCTGTGATGCTTAGGTATTTAAATGATGGGACTTCATTAATGTGATTAATGAAATAAAAGAAACCTAAGATGTTGTAGAATCGAATTTCAAAATTAAAACAGGTAGCTACAGTTCTTGCTTTGCACAGAGGTATATGTGATATATCCTGCACCTTATTCGATGAGGAAAGGACCGAGATCCCTTCACCGGTAGTGACTCCTTTAGCAATAACTGGCAGATGCTACACACTCGGTTTGTCATTTGATTGCTTTTAAGTGTTTTTGCTTTGCACAGTGATATATGTGATATATCCCGCACCTCATTCGACGAGGAAAGGACCGACGATCCCTTCACCGGGATTGACTCCTTTAGCAAAACTAGAAAAGCCTCAAAAGCACTCCATTTTAAAATCATTTGATTCTACAACGATATCAAGTTCATTACGCAATAGGTTTTCAGAAAAACCTGTCGTAGCCTTCTGTCATTTCAGATAAGTCCTATTTAGTATTCGTGCTACGTTTGTTGACCTCCGTCAAGGCGTAGTGTGCGGTAGCTAACTAGTATTTATCTGCTTATGCATATGATGCAGATTGGATTAGGGTAGTCGTGCGGCCTTGTTGACCTCCGTCAAGGGTCGTGCGGGTGGGTTTAATTCGATCAAGAAATGATGGGTTGAACTTGACTAGTAGCCTATGCTTTGTTGACCTCCGTCAAGGTCATAGGGTGCTAGGGGCAAAATATTATCGGGAATTTCAAGTGTTGAAATTTGCAATGAGATTGCATACCTTCTATGAGATAGTTGGATCCCGATACCCGCTGTGAGTAAGAGTTACTCCTGGGAGAGTTTTACACATTACAATTAGCCGATCAAGTAGGTGTCTAGAAAGGAGTCAACGGGGTTACGCCTCTGGGAAAACGAGGTTTACATTAATTAGGTTCGTGCGAAAGCACGGGGGACCTCCCTCAAAGTACCGACACTGGCCTGGCTGAAAGATTGGCGAACTTGTAGTGTGTAATTAATCCCGGCTAGTCTTTCCTTTTAGGGTTTGAAGGAAGATTTGATAAAAAGCAGTGGGAGCCATCCTGATTAGATAAAATAAAAACCAATCTATTCTTGCAAGAGCGCACGCTGAGTGTTTTCTTCTCTCTCTCTCCAGGTAGCGACCATATCACGCCTTAATCAAGATAATAATACGGATAATTGACCGAACCCGCTTGTTATACTGAGCTGGGGAACGTTGGTCCCGCTCCAACTTATAATTGTTATAAGACAGAGCAGGAAATTGGAGATTACCAGAATTCCCGTGCCGCCCAAACGAAGAGAGTGCATGCTGATGCATCATCTTCGGGTGTGTTCATTATGTAGAACTGTTTCTCTGTATCCTCTACGTCCTGGGTATGTGATACCAGATCAGGATCCCAGATATGTAATATGTTACATAGGGCTACAGAAAGATAGAGAACTGAGAACGGGTGATAAGTTTCATGAGGCAGAAAACGGGGCAAGTGTTGCAGCCAAGTCTGTCGGTCACTGTCACCCTGTATTACCTATACATTGATTCTGAACGAATGTTATTAGATACCTAACCTGATATACAAAATCGTATCACTCTCTTTATTAGTAAAGAAATGATATAATTTTGTATTGTTGGATAATGTTTTGAACATTTCCTATATCAAAAGTTGATCGGTTCAGGCACGTTATCTAAAAGCATTGATGTTCTAAATCCAACTACAGTTCTTAGTATACGGATCACACACAAGAGGAAGAGTTCAGAAATGAACGAATTCTTCTTGAGGCATTGTAGACTAGGTCAGATCAATGTGACCCGACTAGCTAGAGTTACATATAGATGCATATTTAAATCAGTTTGAATTTACATCTTGTGAAACTCGCCAGTCATGTCACAGAGATAAGATGACCATAGCTCTGTTTACTGGAAACAGAGAAAGAGTTAGTGAACTCTTGGGATGATACATGTTGATGTATGTTAGGTCCCCTGTCTACATATGCCAGGACTGGTTCTTTGTACTTCGTTACATTCTCTGATAATCTCTCAAGATTCAGACATATGTTCCTGTTGAAACACAAGTCCGAACCTTTTGAGATATTCACAGAATATAAGTTAGAAGTAGAGAACCAAAATACGGGTATAAGTATTATGTCCTTTGATGTGATCGAGGAGGAGAATACTTGAGCACGAAAATCCTGGACAATTCTAAGGAGAATGAGATTCTCTCTCAGCATTACTCCTCCGTATACACCATAGCACGATGGTATATCGGGGCGGAACAATCACACCCTATATGATAAGGTGTGCTCGATGATGAGTAATACTGAGTTACCTGTTTCCTTTTGGGAGTTATGCGCTTGAGAAGCTGCATACCTATTGAATAGGGTTCCAATCAAATCAGTTGCCTACCATTTCATATGTGATATGATAAGGGAATAGCCCATGTCTTAAGCTAGTTAAGATTTGGGGTTGTCCGGCCTATGTCTAAAAACAAAATCCGGACAAGCTCGAGGCAAGGTCTGTAATGTAGAACTGGAAAGGTTCCAGCTATACAAACTACAGCAGATGATTTGATAGAGCCAAAGGATTCAGTAGATTCCAATGAACCTCAGCCTCTCCGCCGATCTAGTAGGGTTCCTCACCCACCTGAGAGATACTTCGGTTTCTCTATGACAGTGGGAGCGAGGACTGCATCATGAGATGATGACCCAACTAGCTTCGAGCTGGCCATCGAGAGTAAGACTCTGTAAGGATGGCTGGATGTTTATTGATCTGAGATGGAATCCTTATACACCAACAAAGTATGGACTTTAGTTGCTATATCTGAAGGGTTAAATCCCCATCAGGAGCAAGTATATCTTGAGAAGATTACTTGGTGTAGATGGAAAAGTTGAGACTTTCAAAGCTAGACTTGTTAAAAGTTTGCATCATTGACCAGGTGTGGATAATGATGAAACCTTTTCAAGTAGCTATGCTTAAGTCCATCCAGATCCTACTTGTCACGGCTACTTACCATGACTACGATATCTGGTGGTTGGGTGTCATGACAGCTTTTCTAAATGATGTTTTAGAAGAGTGCGTCTATAAGTACACAGCCAGAGGGCTTCGTAGACAGTGGGAGCAGCGGAAACGTGTGCAAGATGCTTTATAGGATAAAGCAGGCATCGCGGAGTTAGAACATCTGTTTTGATGGATTAGTCAAACAGTTTGACATCATCAAAATGGTAGATGAACCTTGTATATACAAAAAGGTAGTAGGGAGTATGGTGATGATCCTCGTAGAGTACGTGGATGACATACTCCTGATAGGGAAGGAGTTTCCTATGCTATGCTCGATCAATCTCCGCATATCACAATGATTCTCCACATAGGATCATGATGATACCTGCTAAATCCTGAGTTTTGGATCTATGAGATAGATCTAAATGGATGTTAGGATACTCACTAGCTGTAGTGAGATGGTATCAGTTGATCCTGGGGAGAATCACTGGAAGGGTTCCAGGGTGATAAAGACGACTGAATGTCAGTCGCAGGCATTGTCTTTACCCTCAGTAAAGGGACGGTATGTTGGAACAGTTCCAAGCTAGATACCGTGACTTACTAGACGATAAAGGCAGGATACATCGCTACTTAAGATGCTACCAAAGAGGATGTTTGGGTGTATATTAGTTCATGAGATGAACTACGTTCCTACCATTATGAGACAATGGAGTTGTGGCTCATGCCGAGGAACACCGGTCCCATCAGTGATCCAGACTTATTCTAAGGCAGCATCGCCTGATCATGGAGATAGTTGATCTCCAGGGTGATCGAGGTTAGGAGAGTAGATTCAGAGGACAACACAGCGGATCCACTCACAAAGGCCTGTTCCCAGAGAGAGATTTTTATGGGATGGTTGAGTATGAGATACTACAACCACTGCTACAGATGCCCTAGTGCAAGTGGGAGATTGTTAGTTATATGTATGCCCTAGAGGCCATTACTGTACATTGGATGTATATTGTAGTGGATGGTGGGACATATATAGGGAGGACTTTCTTGCTCGACATGATAGTATGCTATCTGGTTGAACTTTACCTTAATGTGTATACTGATTGTCTCTCAGTTACATGTTGGTAAAGCCCTTAGGATGTGTGCTTGACTACCTGGACTATGATGCGGATCATACTAGTGAGGACATGGTAGTCTATAAGTACATCCTTCAAAGTCCCTAGTCGAGGGTGTATCGAGACGGGGCATCGATATACCAGAGTAGACTAGCGTATACCTTCTCGACCCATACAGATGGGCGATGGATGATCCCATATCCATTGGTGTTTGACATCAGAGATGATATACGGGTGCTCAGTAGAGACTGGGTACACTGGACGGACTCGCCGAGAACTCCCAGATGGTATTATACCTCACGTCAGATGGCAGTTCTCTGGTGACACTGGTACAAAGTAGTCTGTTGACCCGAGATCGTCATAGAGTCTTGTGTGGTTCCCACTGTGCTTTGATTTCCATCTTACCACGTCCAAGAGGGCGTGCAAAACGGTGGTTTTTGGGTACAGTCCCGAGTCACATGGAGGCAATGAGCGATAGGAGGGGATTCATCTCTCCCGGTATAGGGAGTTGATGTTGCGCAGTGTTCGATTGGCTATAACAGGAAATCCCTGGCCAGGGTTGCTGAGATTTACTGGTAAGTGTTACCAGTAGTTTCTCGAATAGTTATAGACCTCATATCGACATGACTTATCGAGCTATTGGGGTCTGACGTTTACCACCCCTAGGCGAGATATGCGACATATCAGACGATCAGACCGGACTGTACGGTAGTGTTACTGGTTGGATTCACTGGAGTGTGAGCGGGCTTGCTCGTCGATCTTCAGATCGCTCAATACCCGGGTGGCCGTTACGTTTAGCAGACCGCTTGCGGCTTGTGGGTGATTGATATGATCATCACCTGCTGCCGGCGTATTGACGAGTCTTTAGAGTCCTACACAGAGGTTTCCTGGCTCAAGCGAAACGAAATAGGAGCGCATATGAGATATGTGCGGGACCGAGAATAATGCGTGTATGTGATACTGTATTCCATTCTCGCGATAAATGTATCGATTGGTTGTATGCGATATAACCTAGTTATCGATTCAAGCATTGATTCGATAAACCGATACATAGGATACGAGTCGGTTATATGCGATATGACCGGATCGTTAAATCAAGTGTTGATTTAATGATTTAATGTATAATTATATATTTGATATATTACTTTGCATTAACTAGTATTGGTTCACTTTATATGGATTTTCTCACTCGGATGTGCGCATTATATATGCGATATATTTTTGTGCACTTGATTGTATCATGTTTGATGATATATGTTAACTTGGATTTGTGTGAAGATTAAACCATGGTTGTGAGAGTGGTTAGGGTTTTCTTTTCTTACTTACTTATTTATTTATTTATTTTGAAGAGATGAGAAAAGAATGGTTGCTAGTTTTGGAGTTTAGTTGAAGCTTCATGAAGCTTTGACTTTGTAACCATTCTTATCTTATCTTTAACCCTAACCATTCCCACTAACCCTAGTTTAGTCTCTACACATAACCATGGTTGGATTATGATAAGTTTTGATTTTCATTTTTATTTGACATAAACTTATCATAACAATTATCATCTTCTTGCTTTCTTCTTCTTCTTCACTTCATGAAGAAAGCTTCACTTCATCAATGGTGATTGATGAATTAGAGTGAGAAATCCAATTCTAAAGTCTACCCACTTCCTATTTCTTCATCCTCTACCTCTTGCCAAGTAGTAGAGTGTGTTTCCTTCACAAGTTTTCATGGCTTGGTGAAGGTAGAGCTTGATCTAGTGATGCTTCGACGTAGATCATCTTCGGCATGTTGTCGACGACCTAGCCCGGTCTTTTCTCCGATGAAACCACAGTGAGAGTCATGGTTCGATTTGGACAGCGGAGAGGACTTCATTGCGGAGCCGTGGAGGTGGAGCACCGGATCTACAAAGGTTGTATTTCCGTATCTCTTAGTTAAGTGTTAACTAGTTTATTGATTCGCCTAGAATTCTAGCCAACGATCCGTAGTCGGGTTTCTCGGCACCGTAAAATTTTGAAATTGGCATGGTTGATGCCTTGTGAGACCTCATTAGGATGCCTAGGAACCCTACAGTCTCCCGCTGTTTTTATCAAATCTTCCTTCAAACCCTAAAAAGTAAGATTAGCCGGGATTAATTACACCCTACAATTTCGTCAATCTTTCAGCCAGATCAGTGTTGGTAGTTTGAGGGAGGTTCCCCGTGCTTTTGCACGGACGTAATTAAAATAAATCTCATTTTCCAAGATGCTTAACCCTGTTAACACCTTTCTAGACACCTACTTGATCGGCTAATTGTCCTGTATAAAATTCTCGCAGGAGTAACTCTTACTCGTTGTTAGTTATATGTATGCCCTAGAGGCCATTGCTATACATAGGATGTATATTGCAGTGGATGCTGGGACATATATAGGGAGGACTTTCTTGCTCGACATGATAGTACGCTATCTGGTTACTCTTTACCTTAACGTGTATACTGTTTGTCTCCCTGTTACATGTTGGTAAAGCCCTTAGGATCTGTACTTGACTACCTGGACTATGATGCGGATCATACTAGTGGGGACATGGTAGTCCATAAGTACATCCTTCAAAGTCCCTAGTCGAGGGTGTATCGAGACGGGGCATCGATATACCAGAGTAAACTAGCGTGTACCTTCTCGACCCATACAGATGGGCGATGGATGATCCCATATCCATTGGTGTTTGACATCAGAGATGATATACGGGTGCTCAGTAGAGACTGGGTACACTGGACGGACTCGCCGAGAACTCCCAGATGGTATTATACCTTACGTCAGATGGCAGTTCTCTGGTGACACTGGTACAGAGTAGTCTGTTGACCCGAGATCGTCATAGAGTCTTGTGTGGTTCCCACTGTGCTTTGATTTCCATCTTACCACGTCCAAGAGGGCGTGCAAAACGGTGGTTTTTGGGTACAGTCCCGAGTCACATGGAGGCAATGAGCGATAGGAGGGGATTCGTCTCTCCCGGTATAGGGAGTTGATGTTGCGCTGTGTTCGATTGGCTATAACCGGAAATCCCTGGCCAGGGTTGCTGAGATTTACTGGTAAGTGTTACCAGTAGTTTCTCGAATTGTTATAGACCTCATATCGACACGACTTATCAAGCTATTGGGGTCTGACGTTTACCACCCCTAGGCGAGATATGCGACATATCAGACGATCAGACCGGACTGTACGGTAGTATTACTGGTTGGATTCACTGGAGTGTGAGCGGGCTTGCTCGTCGATCTTCTGATCGCTCAATACCCGGGTGGCCGTTACGTTTAGCAGACCGCTTGCGGCTTGTGGGTGCTTGATATGATCATCACCTGCTGCCGGCGTATTGACGAGTCTTTAGAGTCCTACACAGAGGTTTCCTGGCTCAAGCGAAACGAAATAAGAGCGCATATAAGATATGTGCGGGACCGAGAATAATACGCGTATGTGATACCGTATTCTATTCTCGCGATGAATGTATCGTATGGTTGTATGCGATATAACCTAGTTATCGAATCAAGGATTGATTCGGTAAGCCGATACATAGGATACTAGTCGGTTATATGCGATATGACCGGATCGTTAAATCAAGTGTTGATTTAATGATTTAATGTATAATTATATATTTGATATATTACTTTGCATTAACTAGTATCGGTTCACTTTAAATGGATATTCTCACTCGGGTGTGCACAATGTATATGTGATATACTTTCGTGCACTTGATTGTATCATGTTTGATGATACATGTTTACTTGGTTAAGTGTATAGAATTAAACCATGGTTAAACTTATGATTAGGGTTTTATTTCCTTTTCTCATATATTTATCTATTTATTCTTTTTGGAAATAAATAAAAAAGGCATAAAGAGAAAATGGTGGCTAATTTTGTTTCATATTGAAGCTTCATGAAGCTTTGACCTAGTGACCATTTTTGTCTCATGCTTAACCCTAACCATTCCTTTCAACCATGATTAAATCTCTACACTTGACCATGGTTCATTATATGATAAGTATTGATTTTCTTTTCAAAATTAATTAACTTATCATAACACTTTCTTCTTCTTCTTCATCTTCTTCAAGGAAGAAACCTTGACTTCATCAATGGTGGATTGATGAAAAGTGTGAGAAATCCAATTCTAAAGTGAACCCACTTCCTATTTCTTCATCCTCTACCTCTTGCCAAGTAGTATAGGGTGTTTCCTTCACAAGTTTTCATGGCTTGGTGAAGGTGGAGCTTGATCTAGCGATGCCTCGACGTAGATCATCTTCGGCACGTCGTCGATGACCTAGCCCGCTCTTTCTCCGATGAAGCCGACGCTAGAGCCCGGGACTTGCATTTGGACAGCGGAGAGGACTTCATCATGGAGCCGTGGAGGTGGAGGAACGGATCTACAAAGGTTGTATTTCCGTACTCTTAGTTAAGTGTTAACTAGTTTGTTTTTCGCCTAGACATCTAGCCAACGATCCGTAGTTTAGGGTTTCTCGGCACCGTAAAATTTGAAATTGGCATGGTTGATGCCTTGTGAGACCTCTTGAGAGTGCCTAGGAACCCTACAGTGGTATCAGAGCCTAGCTAGAGCCTTAGGCGAAGTCTAGACGCAATTTGAAGTCCGAACGAACCCGAAACCCAATTCCAAACATGCTCTCTGTCCTTTTTCTAAAATCTGGGATTTTTCAACATTAAAAATATGTAGAAAAATCAGCAGGAATATCTAAGAGTTACGGTGAATTTTGATGACCTAATTCCATCATTACGCCGCGGATCCGCGGCACGAGCATGGTTTGTGCGGCGGATCCGCGGCCGTTTTGTCGTATTGCTCATCGAAATTTGCACCATAATCAGTAATAGTCAGTGCTGGTTTTCCTGGGAATATTTTAATATTTATTCCAGAGTTTTATTTTCTGGGTTGTTTTGGGGATTCGGTGTTTCGATCGGAGTATCAGATTTTGTCTATGTGGCTTTCCGGATAATTTTAGAATATGTTAAAAAGTTCGACCGGATATAAATACCCACTTTTTCCCCTGTCGGGAAATTTCCAAGTGTTGGATTTTTCCGTAGTTTAAAGACGTTCTAAGTAGTGCAAGTAACTCGATGGACCCTCTAGAAGACAACAAACCTTAACTCGATTATGTGACCGTCTTGAACTGCCCTTTGAACCTTCGGGTTTAGGGCAGTACGGCGTGCCACATGTGAGACGTTGGCTTGACCCTTCTACGGCTGGACCGTTGGTACTGAGGCACGAACTGAATGTTTTTAGACTTGTTTCTTGTGTTGATCTGTATCGGGAAAACTTGGGTGTTCGAATGTTCAATCGGAAAGTTTAACATTTTCTAATTATCTGGAATGGGATACAATAATTGGAATTCACAAGAAGTTATGAGATAACTGAATGAATGTTATAAACATAGCTGTTTAGTCTCACTTGATCGGTTGCCACGGAATTTTAATGTGATCAAAATTCCGTCGCAATCACGTAGTGTACGCGGATACTCGCCGGGTAAACTTAATAGACAGCCTCACTCCATAACCCCGACCAAGTGACTGTAGGAGAACCCCGTCGCCGAAAGCATCTGTTCGGGTGCTCGCGGTAGCGGTGTTCCGCCTTGGTGCACTTCGTCGACGGTATCGGGGGTGCGGCCGTCTACTGAAGTTTGCGACGAGCATTCGATCAGGATGTCGGGAATCTTGTTGAATTGCCCGACTTGAATATTGAAAAGTGTTTTCGATTTTGAGACTAAAATGCGGGGTTTATAATTGTTAGGCATGCGATGTCTAAGTAATTCATTTAGTCAGGCATGCGATGTCTGAGGTGGTTGCGGATTCCAACTGTTGTAGTTTTACACTTTCTTTTCTGTGACCGTAAGTGTAATATGTGATATCGCCGGTTTCGTTGCTATATGTCAACGACAATTGGGATGCGCATATTTACTTACGTTGATGACATGTGATGTTATGTGTTGCTGGATATGTTATATTGGATTGTCGTGTTTGAATAGCCGGGGTTTTTTATGTGAGATGAGTGTTTTTCATTTTCATTCATGTAAAAACTTGTATGTAATATTCTTTTATTGGGGCACTTCCAGGTTGCGGAAGATGTCACCGTTTGTATATTATTTACTTTTCCGCACTAGGATAGACCCAAGGAGGGGAGCACAAGTAACCGGGTTCTGGAGTCCAGTGGGAGACCAACTCGAGGAGTCGAGTCTGGGTCTCCTAACTCTAGAATTGGTAGGGTTGCTTGCCGCTCTCGTAGGGGTCTAGGGGTGTGGGTTTGGCTATTCATCGCGACCGTGGAATCTGTGTTTTATACTGGCTCATATTGAAAACACGGACGTCCTAGTATATCCAATATTTCATATGTTTCTTCTGCTGCGATATCTGTGATGTGATCATGTGATGTTCTGTGATAGATACAATATATAGTATATATGATATATTATATAGATGTTACTTATGTTTTACACCCGCGCTAGCCCTGCCCCGCTCTGCCGTTAGTTACCTAACCTAACGGTGCACGAGGGGACATCGAGGCGAATGCGGATGGCATAAGTGTATGTCGTATTTATCTGTGATGTTTAGGTACATTAAATGATGGGACTTCATTAATGAGATTAATGAAAATAAAAGAAACCTAAGATGTTGTAGAATCGAATTTCAAAAATAAAACAGGTAGCTACAGTTCTTGCTTTGCACAGCGGTATATATGATATATCCTGCACCTTATTCGATAAGGAAAGGACCGAGATCCCTTCACCGGGAGTGACTCCTTTAGCAATAACTGGCAGATGCTACACACTCGGTTTGTCTTTTGATTGCTTTTAAGAGTTTTTGCTTTGCACAGTGATATATATGATATATCCCGCACCTCATTCGACGAGGAAAGGACCGACGATCCCTTCACCGGGAGTGACTCCTTTAGCAAAACTAGAAAAGCCTCAAAAACACTCCATTTTAAAATCATTTGATTCTACAACGATATCAAGTTCATTACGCAATAGGTTTTCAGAAAAACCTGTCGTAGCCCTCCGTCATTTCAGATAAGTTGTATATAGTATTCGTGCTGCATTTGTTGGCTTTCGTCAAGGTGCAGTGTGCGGTAGCTATATGCTGCTTATCTGCTAGCATACGATGCGATTGGATTAGGGTAGTCGTGCGGCTTTGTTGGCTTTCGTCAAGGGTCGTGCGGGTGGGTTTAATTCGATCAAGAAATGTACGGGTTGAACTTGACTAGCGGGCTATGGTTTGTTAGCTTTCGTCAAGGTCATAGCACGTTAGGGGCAAAATATTATCGGGAATTTCAAGTGTTGAAATTTGCAATGAGATTGCATACCTTCTATGAGATAGTTGGATCCCGATACCCGCTGCGAGTAAGAGTTACTCCTGGGAGAGTTTTACATATTACAATTAGCCGATCAAGTAGGTGTCTAGAAAGGTGTCAACGGGGTTACGCCTCTGGGAAAACGAGGTTTATATTAATTAGGTTCGTGCGAAAGCACGGGGGACCTCCCTCAAAGTACCGACACTGGCCTGGCTGAAAGATTGGCGAACCTGTAGTGTGTAATTAATCCCGGCAAGTCTTTCCTTTTAGGGTTTGAAGGAAGATTTGATAAAAAGCAGTGGGAGCCATCCTGATTAGATAAAATAATAACCAATCTATTCTTGCAAGAGCGCACGCTGAGTGTTTTCTTCTCTCTCTCTCCAGGTAGCGACCATATCACGCCTTAATCAAGATAATAATACGGATATTGACCGAACCCGCTTGTTATACTGAGCTGGGGAACGTTGGTCCTGCTCCAACTTATAATTGTTATAAGACAGAGCAGGAAATTGGGGAATACCAGATTTCCCGTGCCGCCCAAACGAAGAGAGTGCATGCTGATGCATCATCTTCGGGTGTGTTCGTTACAAAGAACTGTTTCTCTGTATCCTCTACGTCCTGGGTATGTGATACCAGATCAGGATCCCAGATATGTAATCTGTTACATAGGGCTACAGAAAGGTAGAGAACTGAGAACGGGTGATAAGTTTCATGAGGCAAAAAACGGGGCAAGTGTTGCAGCCAAGTCTGTTGGTCACTGTTACCCTGTATTACCAATACATTGATTCTGAAAGAATGTTATTAGATACCGAACCTGATATACAAAATCATATCAGTCTCTTTATTAATAAAGAAATGATAAAATTCTGTATTGTTGGATAATGTTTTGAACATTTCCTATATCAAAAGTTGATCGGTTCAGGCACGTTATCTAAAAGCATTGATATTCTAAATCAAACTACAGTTCTTAGTATACGGATCACACACAAGAGGAAGAGTTCAGAAATGAACGAATTCTTCTTGAGGCATTGTAGACTAGGTCAGATCAATGCGACCCGACTAGCTGAAGTTGCATATAGATCCATATTTAAATCTGTTTGAATTTACATCTTGTGAAACTTGCCAGTCATGTCACAAAGATAAGATGAACATAGCTCCGTTTACTGGAAACAGAGAAAGAGTTAGTGAACTCTTGGGATGATACATGTTGATGTATGTAGGTCCCCTGTCTACACTTGCCAAGCACGGTTCTTTATACTTCATTAAATTCTCTGATGATCTCTCAAGATTCAGACATATGTTCCTGTTGAAACACAAGTCCGAACCTTTTGAGATATTCACAGAATATAAGTAAGAAGTAGAGAACCAATACGGGTAAAAGTATTATGTCCTTTGATGAGATCAAGGAGGAGAATACTTGAGCACGGAATTCCTGGATTATTCTAAAGGAGAATGAGATTCTCTCTCAGCATTACTCCTCCGTATACACCATAGCACGATTGTATATCAGGGTGGAGCAATAACACCCTATATGATAAGGTATGCTCTATGATGAGTACTACTGAGTTACCTATTTCCTTTTGGGAGTTATGCACTTAAGAAGCTGCATACCTATTGAATAGGGTTCCAATCAAATCTGTTGCCTACCATTTCATATGTGATATGGAAAGGGAAGAGCCCATATCTTAAGTTGGTTAAGATTTGGGGTTGACCGGCCTATGTCTAAAAACAAAATCCGGACAAACTCAAGGCAAGGTCAGTTATGTAGAACTGGAAAGGTTCCAGCTATACAAACTACAGCAGATGATTTGATAGAACCAAAACGATTTAGTAGATACCAACGAACCTCAGCCTCTCCGCCGATCTAGTAGGGATCCTCACCCACCTGAGAGATACTTCTGTTTCTCTATGACAGTGGGAGCGAGGATTGCATCATGAGATGATGACCCAACTTGTTTCGAGCTGGCCATCAGGAGTAAGACTCTGTAAGAATGGCTGGATGCTTAGTGATCTGAGATGGAATCCTTATACACCAACAATGTATGGACTTTGGTTGCTATATCTGAAGGGTTAAATCCCCATCAGGAGCAAGTATATCTTGAGAAGATTACTTGGTGTAGATGGAAAAGTTGAGACTTTCAAAGATAGAGTTGTTAATGGTTTTCGTCATCGACCAGGCGTGGATAATGATGAAACCTTTTGCAGTGGCTATGCTTAAGTCCATCCAGATCCTACTTGCCACGGCTATATACCATGACTACGATATCTGGTGGTTGGGTGTCATGACTGCTTTTCTAAATGATGTTTTAAAAGAGAGCGTCTATAAGTACACAGCCAGAGGGCTTCGTAGACAGTGGGAGCAGCGGAAACGTGTGCAAGATGTTTTATAGGATAAAGCAGGCGTCGCGGAGTTGGAACATCTGTTTTGATGTAGTAGTCAAACAGTTTGACATCATCAAAATGGTAGATGAACCTTGTATATACAAAAAGGTAGTAGGGAGTATGGTGATGATCCTCGTAGAGTACGTGGATGTCATGCTCTTGATAAGAAAGGAGTTTCTTATGCTACGCTCGATCAATCTCCGCTTATCACAATGATTCTCCATATAGGATCAAAATGATACCTCCTAAATCCTAGGTTTTGGATCTATGAGATAGATCTAATTGGATGTTAGGATTCTCACTAGTTGTAGTGAGAAGGTATCAATTGGTCCTGGGGAGAATCACTGGAAGGGTTCCAGGGTGATAAAGACGACTGAATGTCAGTCGCAAGCATTGTCTTTACCCTCAGTGAAGGGACGGTATGTTGGAAGAGTTCCAAGCTACATACCGTGACATACTAGACGATAAAGGCAGGATACATCGCTACTTAAGATGCTACCAAAGAGGCTGTTTGGGTGTATATTGGTTCATGAGATGAACTATGTTCCTCCCATTGTGTGACAATGGAGTTGTGGCTTATGCCAAGGAACGCAGGTCCCATCAGTTATCCAGACATATTCTAAGGCAGTATCACTTGATCATGGAGATGGTTGATCTCTAAGGGATCGAGGTTAGGAGAGTAGACTCAGAGGACAACACGGCGGATCCACTCACGAAGGCCTATTCCCAGAGAGAGACTTTTATGGGATGGTTGAGTATGAGATACTACAACCACTGCTACAGATGGCCCTAGTGCAAGTGGGAGATTGTTAGTTATATGTATGCCCTAGAGGCCATTGCTATATGTATATTGCAGTGGATGCTGGGACATATATAGGGAGGACTTTCTTGCTCGACATGATAGTACGCTATCTGGTTACTCTTTACCTTAACGTGTATACTGTTTGTCTCCCTGTTACATGTTGGTAAAGCCCTTAGGATCTGTACTTGACTACCTGGACTATGATGCGGATCATACTAGTGGGGACATGGTAGTCCATAAGTACATCCTTCAAAGTCCCTAGTCGAGGGTGTATCGAGACGGGGCATCGATATACCAGAGTAGACTAGCGTGTACCTTCTCGACCCATACAGATGGGCGATGGATGATCCCATATCCATTGGTGTTTGACATCAGAGATGATATACGGGTGCTCAGTAGAGACTGGGTACACTGGACGGACTCGCTTAGAACTCCCAGATGGTATTATACCTTACGTCAGATGGCAGTTCTCTGGTGACACTGGTACAGAGTAGTCTGTTGACCTGAGATCGTCATAGAGTCTTGTGTGGTTCCCACTGTGCTTTGATTTCCATCTTACCACGTCCAAGAGGGCGTGCAAAACGGTGGTTTTTGGGTACAGTCCCGAGTCACATGGAGGCAATGAGCGATAGGAGGGGATTCGTCTCTCCCGGTATAGGGAGTTGATGTTGCGCTGTGTTCGATTGGCTATAACCGGAAATCCCTGGCCAGGGTTGCTGAGATTTACTGGTAAGTGTTACCAGTAGTTTCTCGAATTGTTATAGACCTCATATCGACACGACTTATCAAGCTATTGGGGTCTGACGTTTACCACCCCTAGGCGAGATATGCGACATATCAGACGATCAGACCGGACTGTACGGTAGTGTTACTGGTTGGATTCACTGGAGTGTGAGCGGGCTTGCTCGTCGATCTTCTGATCGCTCAATACCCGGGTGGCCGTTACGTTTAGCAGACCGCTTGCGGCTTGTGGGTGCTTGATATGATCATCACCTGCTGCCGGCGTATTGACGAGTCTTTAGAGTCCTACACAGAGGTTTCCTGGCTCAAGCGAAACGAAATAGGAGCGCATATAAGATATGTGCGGGACCGAGAATAATACGCGTATGTGATACCGTATTCTATTCTCGCGATGAATGTATCGTATGGTTGTATGCGATATAACCTAGTTATCGAATCAAGGATTGATTCGGTAAGCCGATACATAGGATACTAGTCGGTTATATGCGATATGACCGGATCGTTAAATCAAGTGTTGATTTAATGATTTAATGTATAATTATATATTTGATATATTACTTTGCATTAACTAGTATCGGTTCACTTTAAATGGATATTCTCACTCGGGTGTGCACAATGTATATGTGATATACTTTCGTGCACTTGATTGTATCATGTTTGATGATACATGTTTACTTGGTTAAGTGTATAGAATTAAACCATGGTTAAACTTATGATTAGGGTTTTATTTCCTTTTCTCATTTATTTATCTATTTATTCTTTTTGGAAATAAATAAAAAAGGCATAAAGAGAAAATGGTGGCTAATTTTGTTTCATATTGAAGCTTCATGAAGCTTTGACCTAGTGACCATTTTTGTCTCATGCTTAACCCTAACCATTCCTTTCAACCATGATTAAATCTCTACACTTGACCATGGTTCATTATATGATAAGTATTGATTTTCTTTTCAAAATTAATTAACTTATCATAACACTTTCTTCTTCTTCTTCATCTTCTTCAAGGAAGAAACCTTGACTTCATCAATGGTGGATTGATGAAAAGTGTGAGAAATCCAATTCTAAAGTGAACCCACTTCCTATTTCTTCATCCTCTACCTCTTGCCAAGTAGTATAGGGTGTTTCCTTCACAAGTTTTCATGGCTTGGTGAAGGTGGAGCTTGATCTAGCGATGCCTCGACGTAGATCATCTTCGGCACGTCGTCGATGACCTAGCCCGCTCTTTCTCCGATGAAGCCGACGCTAGAGCCCGGTACTTGCATTTGGACAGCGGAGAGGACTTCATCATGGAGCCGTGGAGGTGGAGGAACGGATCTACAAAGGTTGTATTTCCGTACTCTTAGTTAAGTGTTAACTAGTTTGTTTTTCGCCTAGACATCTAGCCAACGATCCGTAGTTTAGGGTTTCTCGGCACCGTAAAATTTGAAATTGGCATGGTTGATGCCTTGTGAGACCTCTTGAGAGTGCCTAGGAACCCTACACTCGCAACGGGTATCGGGATCCAACTATCTCATAGTAGGTATGCAATCTCATTGCAAATTTCAACACATGAAATTCCCGATAATTCTTTTACCCCTAACCCCCTATGACCTTGACAATGGCCAACAAACCATAGGAAGCTAGTCAAGTTCAACCCGTCATTTCTTGATTGAAATAAACCCACCCGCACGACCCTTGACAAAGGCCAACAAGGTCATACGACTACCCTAATCCAATCGCATCACATGCTTAAACAGATAAGTACCAGTCAGCTACCGCTCACTACGCCTTGACAAAGGCCAACAAACGCAGCACGAATACTAAACAGTCTTTATCTGAAATGACGGAGGGCTACGCAGGTCTTTCAGAAAACCATGAGCGTAATGAACTTGATATCGTTATAGAAACAAGTGATTTTTGAAAAGGAGTGTTTTTGAGGCTATGCTAGTTTCGCTAAAGAGGTCACTCCCGGTGAAGGGATCTCGGCTCTTTCCCCATCGAATAAGGTGCAGGTTATACCATATATACCACGGTGCAAAGCAAGAACTATATAAGCTGTCAAAAACTAAACCGTGAGTTTGTAGCATCTGCCAGTTTAGCTAAAAGGGTCACTCCCGGTGAAGGGATCTCGGCTCTTTCCCCATCGAATAAGGTGCAGGGTATATCATATATACCGCTATGCAAAGCAAAACTGTAGCTACCCTTTCTATAAAGTTTTGATTCTACAACATTTTTTAGGTTTCTTTTCTTTTATTAATATCATTAATAAAATCCCATCAATTATGCTTCCTAAGCATCACAGAAGAAACGAAAGCTGTAATATTTATATATCATATATATAGTATAATCATTCGTCTCAGGCAGTAATATGATCTCATCATAGAACATTGCAGCAGAAGATAACATATGAAATAGTTGATATATTAGGACGTCCGTGTTTTACATCGAGCCTGTATAAAACACAGATTCCACGGTCGCGATGAATAGCCAAACCCACATCCCTAGACCCCTACGAAAGCGGCAAGAAACACTGCCAATTCTAGGGTTAGGAGACCCGGTCTCGACTCCTCGAGATGGCCTCCCACTGTACCCTAAAACCCGGTTGCTTGTGCTCCCCTCCTTGGGTCTACCTAATGCGGAAAAGTAAATAATATACAATGGTGACATCATCCTCATCCCGGAAGTGCCCCAATAAAAGAATATTACATACAAATGAATTTTACATGAATGAAAATAAAAACCCTCATCTCACATAAAACCCCCGGTTATTCAGAACACGAAAATCCAATATAACATATCACTGCAACACATAATATCTCATATCATCAACGTAAGCAAGTATGCGTATCCCGATTTTCATTGATGTATAACAATGAAGCCGGTGATACACCACATACCACGCTTACGGTCACAGAAAAGAAAGTGTAAAACTACAACATTTGGAATCCACAAT
Source organism: Agapanthus africanus (assembly GCA_030015575.1). Taxonomy (NCBI): domain Eukaryota; kingdom Viridiplantae; phylum Streptophyta; class Magnoliopsida; order Asparagales; family Amaryllidaceae; genus Agapanthus; species Agapanthus africanus. The sequence goes on from JASDDO010000016.1 coordinate 410,602,496, forward strand.
CACTTTAGACATCATAAATCTGAAATATCACATACTTCGCATTTCATGCCTAACTATATGAATTCCACATATTGTATCATATTCCAGATAAATAGACAATATTAAACTTTCCGATCGAATAATCAAATACCCAAGATTTCCCAAATAGCTCAACACTTGAGCGGAGTTCAAAAATCCCAGAACATGTCACAGCCCCAGTGAAGGGTCAAACCAACGCCTCACATGTGGCAATGCCAAACTACCACAAACCCTAGGGTTCAGTGGAAGTTTTGACGGTCACATAATCGAGTTAAGGTTACGTTCTTCTAGAGGGTCCATAGGTATGCTTGCATGTTTTTCCGAAAGTTTTAAACTCAAGAAAAATTCAACACTTGAAAGTTTTTCGTGTCGGGAAAAAGTGAGTTATTGATATCCGTTCGAACATTTTAACACGTTCTAAATAATCTGGAAAACACTTGAACGAAGTTAAACTTTCCGATCGAATCAACGAATACAAAGGATCTCCAGAAAACTCAACACTTGAGTAGAATTAAAAATTCCCAGAAGCATATACTTACACCTACGGATTGACCCTACAAATACGACTCCCTGATTCCCAAGTACAGCCGCGGAACTGCCGCGCAAAGCATGCTCCTGCCGCGGTTCCGCGGCGACTTCAAAGAGTTAGGGTTTCGTATTTTACAGTAATCCTTTGAATCACCTGCTAAATTTTCTGAGTATTTTTAATGCAGAAAAAACATATTTTAAAAATTTTTCTAGAGAGGGGTTAAATTTTGATGTTTCGGGGTTCGATCGGACTTTTAACTTCGTATACACGTCGCCTAATACTCTAGCTTGGCTCTGATACCACTGTAAGGTTACTAGGCACTGTCACAAGGGTCTATAAGGCATCAACCATGCCCGATTTAAAATTTAGACGTGCCGAACAAGCTAAAGCGAGGATCTTTGCTAGATAATTAGAGTTAAGCATGCAAATAAATATCTTTACAACTAAGAGAGAGGGATTACAACCTTTATAGTGTTAGTTATATGTATGCCCTAGAGGCCATTACTATACATACGATTTATATTGTAATGGATGCTTGGACATATATAGGGAGGACTTTCTTGCTCGACATGATAGTATGCTATCTGGTTGTACTTTATCTTAACGTGTACTCTGATTGTCTCTATCTTACATGTTAATAAAGCCTTTAGGATATGTACTCGACTACGGGGACAATGATGAGATCATACTAGTGAGGCCACGGTAGTCGACGAGTACATCCTATAACTGTTCTTAGTCGAGGGTGTATCGAGACAGGGCATCGATACACCAGAGTAGACTAGCGTATACGCATCTTGACCCATATGATGGGCGATGGATGATCCCATATCCATCGGTGTTTGACATCAAAGATGGTGTACGGGTGCTCAATGGAGACTGGATACACTGGACGGACTCGCCGAGAACTCCAAGATGGTATTATACCTCACGTCAGAAGGCAGTTCTCTGGTGACACTGGTACGGAGTAGTCTGTTGACCCGAGATCGTCATAGAGTCTTGTGTGATTCCCACTGTGCTTTGATTTCCATCATACCACGTCCAAGAGAGCGTGCAAAAAGGTGGCTTTTGGGTACAGTCCCGAATCACATGGAGGCAATGAGCGATAGGAGGGGATTCATCTCTCCCGGTATAGGGAGTTGATGTTGCGCTGTGTTCGATTGGCTATAACTGGAAATCCCTGGCCAGGGTTGCTGAGATTTACTGGTAAGTGTTATCAGTAGTTTCTCGAACTGTTATAGACCTCATATCGATACGACTTATCGAGCTACTGGGGTCTGACGTTTACCACCCCTAGGCGAGATATGCGACATATCAGACGATGAGACTGGACTGTACGGGAGTGTTACTGATTGGATTCGCAGGAGAATGTACAGACTTGCTTGTTGATCTTCTGATCGCTCAATACCTGGATGGCTGTTACGTTTAGTTGACCGTTTGCAGCTTATGGGTGTTTGATATGATCATCATCTACTGCCGGCGTATTGACGATTCTTTAGAGTCCTACACAGAGGTTTCTTGGCTCAGGCAAAACGGAGTAGGGGCACATATGTGATATGTGCAGGATCGAGGATAATGCGATATGAGATACCGCATTATATTCTCGCGTTATTTTGATATGAGCCGGATCATCGGATCAAGTGTTGATTCGATGAATCGGTACATGATATATTAGTCGGTTATATTCGATATAGCCGGATTTTCGGATCAAGTGTTGATTCGATAATTTAATGTATAATTATATATGTGATATATTAAATTACATTAACTAATATAAGCTCACTAAAAGATTCTTTTTCTCACTCGGGTAATACATTAATATATATGCGATATATGTTAATTGTATTATTTTATTTTTGTTACAATAAATATTATATATGTGATATATAATATTGTAACATGATATGATTACTAATGCAACAAGTTTAGTGGAGATTAAACAAGCTTAGGGTTTGATTTGGGTTAGTTCCTTCATGATGCTTCTAGAAGGTTTTCTTTTGGATTGAGCTAAGATATTATGCTTAATAATTTTGTGACTCATTCTTAACCCAACCCAAACCCATAACCCTAGTCAACTCTCTACAAGGGTTAGCTTATATTATTAGCAACCATGGTTGCATAAGTAATTATTATTACATTTTCATTATTCATCACAAAAGGATTACTATTGTTCTTCTTCTTCCTTCTTCTTTCTTTCATGAAAAGCTTTCTAGCATTTTATGAAGTGATGAAAATGAGTGAGTTAATGAAAATAAATGGGAGCTAAAATCCTACTTCATCATCCTAATCTATCCTAGCCATTTAGATTAGGGTGTTCACTTCATTTAGTGAGTGAGTGCTTGTGTTAATGAAACTTCAAGGTAGATCATCTTTGTTATCGAAGATCGGAAGCAAGCTTGCATCTTTCTCTTCGTGGAGCCTCTCGTGAGTCCGGAACTTGATGATCGCAGCGAAGGGACAATAACACGGAGCTTATGAAGTGAAGGACTGGACTACAAAGGTTGTAATCCCAAACTCTTAGATGTTAAAGTGTTTAACATGCTTTGTTTCGCCTAATCTCTAGTCTAAGATCTTGGTTTAGGGTTGTTCGGCACGGCTAATTTTTAAATCGGGTATGGTTGATGCTTCGTAGACCCTTGTGTGTGCGCCTAGTAACCCTACAGTGGTTTAGAGCTAAGCTAGAGCTTTAGGCGAAGTCTAGGCGAAGTTTAAAGTCCGATCGAACCCCGAAACCCCGGTATAAACCCCTTTTCTGGAAATTTTTCAAAAAGTTGACATTTTTCGCATTAAAAATACTCAAAAAAATCAGCAGGGAATTCTAAGGATAATTGTAAAATACGACCCTCTAATTCAATTAAGGCGCCGCGGAACCGTGGCAAGATCCCTGCTTGCGCTGCGGTTCCGCGGCCATCTCTGTGAATTGGGGTTTTATTTTGCTACAGTTTGATCCGTAGGTGTTTCCTCATATTTCTGGGTATTTTTAATTATACTCAAGTGTTGAGTTTTCTGGGTTGTATTGGGAGCTCGTTGATTCGATCGGAAAGTATAACTTTGTTTAGTTTGTCCGGGTAATTTTTAGAAACTGTTAAAAAGTTTGAAAGGATATCAATAACTCACTTTTTCCCCTGTCGGAAAATTTTTCAAAAGTTGGATTTTTTCCCGAGTTTGAAACTTCCGGAAAATCATGCAAGTAACGCGGTGGACCCTCTAAAAGACAACAAACCTTAACTCGATTATGTGACCGTCTGAACCGCCTCTAAACCTTAAGGTTTGTGGCAGTACGTCGTTGCCATATGTGAGGCGTTGGCTTGACCCTTCTACGGCTGGACCATTGGTACTGTGGTATGTGATATATACTTTTAAACTCCGCTCAAGTGTTGAGCTATTTGGGAAAACTTGGGTGTTTGATTATTCGATCGGAAAGTTTAACATTGTCTATTTATCTGGAATGTGATACAATATTTGGAATCCACAAGTAGTTATGAGATAACTAATTTGAATGTTATAAATCTAGCACTTCAATCTCAAATGATCGGTTGCCATGGAATTTTGATGTGATCAAAAGTCCGTCGCAATCACGTAGCGTACGCGGATACTCGCCGGGTAAACTTAATAGATAGCCATGCCTCATAGCCCCGACCAAGTGACTGTAGGAGAACCCTGTCACCAAAAGCATCCGTTCGGGTGCTCGTGGCAGCGGTGTTCCGCCTTAGTGCACTTCGTCGACGGTATTGGGGGTGCGGCCGTCTACTAAAGTTTGCGACGAGCATTCGATCAGGATATCGGGAATCTTATTGAATTGGCCGACTAGATATTGAAAAGTGTTTTCGATAATGAGACTAAAATGCGAGGTTTATAACTGTTAGGAATGCGATGTCTAAGGAATTCATTTTTTAGGCATGCGATGTCTAAGGTGGTTGCGGATTCCAACTGTTGTAGTTTTACACTTTCTTTTCTGTGACCGTAAGCGTAGTATGTGGTGTATCGCCGATTTCGTTGTTATACATCAACGACAATCGGGATAAGCATACTTGCTTACGTTGATGATATGCGATATTATATGTTGCTGTGATATATTATATTGGATCGTCGCGTTCTGAATAGCCGGGGGTTTTATGTGAGATGAGAGTTTTTTCTTTTTCATTCATGTAAAATTCATTTGTATGTAATATTCTTTTATTGGGGCACTTCCGGGCTGAGGATGATGTCACCATTGTATATTATTTACTTTTCCGCATTAGGTAGACCTAAGACGGGGAGCACAAGTAACCGGGATCTAGGGTCCAGTGGGAGACCATCTCGAGGATTCGAGACCAGGTCTCCTAACCCTAGAATTGGCAGTGTTGCTTGCCGCTCTCGTAGGGGTCTAGGGATGTGGGTTTGGCTATTCATCGTGACCGTGGAATCCGTGTTTTATACAGTCTCGTATTAAAACATGGACGTCCTAGTATATCCAATATTTCATATATGTTCTTCTGCTGCAATGTTCTGTGATGAGATCATATTACTGCCTGAGACGAATGTTAATATTATATATATGAGATATATGTTATATTGCAGATTTCGTTTCAAATGTGATGCTTGTGAAGCATAATAAAATGGGACTTCATTAATGAGATTAATGAAAATAAAAGAAACCTAAAGATGTTGTAGAAACTTGTTTAAAAACTGGTAGCTCTAGTTCTTGCTTTGCATAGCGATGTTCCTTGTAGAACATCCAGCACCTTATTCGATAAGGAAACAGCTGAGATCCCTTCACCGGGAGTGACCTCTTTAGAGAAACTAGCAGATGCTACAAACTCGGTTTGTCTTTTGATTGCTTCTATAGTTCTTGTTTTGCATAGTGGTATTTGTGAAATATCCTGCACCTTATTCGACGAGGAAAAAGCCGACGATCTCTTCATCGGGAGTGACCTCTTTAGTAAAACTAGAAAAGGCCTAAAAAACATTCCATTTAAAATCACTCGATTTTACGACGATATGAAGTTCATTACAAAAAAGGTTTTCTTAAAAACCTGTCGTAGCCCTCCGTCATTTCAGATAAGTACTAATTAGTATTCATGCTATGTTTGTTGACTATGTTAAGGCGTAGTGTGCGGTAGCTGATTAGTGCTTATCTGTATAAGCATATGATGCAATTGGATTAGGGTAGTCGTGCGACTTTGTTGACTATGTTAAGGGTCGTGCGGGTGGGTTTAATTCAATCGGGAAATGACGGGTTGAACTTGACTAGCACTTATGATTTGTTGACTATGTTAAGGTCATATAGCTGTTAGGGGTAAAATATTATTAGGAATTTCAAATGTTGAAATTTGCAATGAGATTGCATACTTTCTATGAGATAGTTGGATTCCGATACCCGCTGCAAGTAAGAGTTACTCCTGGGAGAGTTTTACACATTACAATTAGCCGATCAAGTAGGTGTCTAGAAAGGTGTCAACGGGGTTACGCTCCTGGGAAAATGAGGTTTACTTTAATTAGGTCCTTACGAAAGCACGGGGAACCTCCCTCAATGTACCGGCACTGGCCTGGCTGAAAGATTGGCGAACTTGTAGCGTGTAATTAATCCCGGCTAGTCTTTCCTTTTAGGGTTTGAAGGAAGATTTGACTAAAACAGTGGGAGACATCCTGATTAGATATATTAGATAACCAATCTAATGTTGCAAGAGCATACGCTGAGTGTTTTCTTCTCTCTCTCTTTCCAGGTAGCGACCATATCACGCCTTAATTAAGATAATAATATGGATGTATTGACCGAACCCGCTTGTTATACTGAGCTGGGGAACGTTGGTCCTACTTCAACTTATAATTGTTTTAAGACAGAGCAGGAAATTGGGGATTACCAGAATTCTCGTGCCGCCAAAACGAAGAAAGTACATGTTGATGCATCTTCTTCGGGTGTGTTCATTACACAGAACTGTTTCTATCCTTTACGTCCTGGGTATTTGATACCGGATTAGGATCTCACAAATGTAATTTGTTACATGGGCTACAGATAGGTAGAGAACTGAGAACGGGTGATAAATTTCATGAGATAGAAACGGTGCAAGTGTTGCAGCCAAGTCCGTTGGTAGTTATCACCCTGTATTAACAAATACATTGATTCTGAACGAATGTTATTAGATACCGAACCTGATATACAACATCATATCAGTCTCTTTATTAGTAAAGAAGGATATAATTTTGTATTGTTGGATAATGTTTTGAACATTTCCTATATCAAGAGTTGATCGGTTCAGGTACGTTATCTAAAAGCATAGACGTTCTAAATCAAACTACAGTTCTTAGTATACAGAACACACAAGAGGAAGAGTTCAGAAATGAACGAATCCTTCTTGAGGTATTGTAGACTAAGTCATATCAATGCGACCCGACTAGCTGAAGTTACATTTAGTTGCATATTTAAATCTGTTTGAATTTACATCTTGTGAAACTTGCTGGTCATGTCACAAATATAAGATGACCACAGTTCTGTTTATTGGAAACAGAGAAAGAGTTAGTGAACTCTTGGGATTGATACATGATGATGTAAGGTCCCCTGTCTATACATGCCAAGACCGGTTCTTTTTACTTCATTACATTCACTGATTATCTCTCAAGATTAGGACATATGTTCCTGATGAAACACAAGTCTGAACCTTTTGAGATATTCACAGAATATAAGTTAGAAGTAGAGAACCAAAAACGGGTATAAGTAATATGTCCTTTGATGAGATCAGAGAGGAGAATACTTGAGCACGGAATTCCTGGACTATTCTAAAGGAGAATGGGATTCTCTCTCAGCATTACTCCTCCGTATACACAATAGCACGATGGTATATCGGGGTAGAGCAATAGCACCCTATGTGATATGGTGTGCTCTATGATGAGTACTACTAAGTTTCCTATTTTCTTTTGGGAGTTATGCACTTGAATAGGGTTCAAACCCCAGTAGCGTCAGACCCCAGTAGCTTGATAAGTCGTGTCGATATGAGGTCTATAATAGTTTGAGAAACTACTGATAACACTTACCAGTAAATCTCAGCAACCCTGGCCAGGGATTTCCAGTTATAGCCAATCGAACACAGCGCAACATCAACTCCCTATACCGGGAGAGACGAAACCCCTCCTATCGCTCATTGCCTCCATATGATTCGGGACTGTATCCAAAAGCGACCATTTTGCATGCCCACTTGGACATGGTATGATGGATATTAAAGCACAGTGGGAATCTCACAAGACTCTATGACGATCTCGGGTCTACAGACTAACCTGTACCAGTGTCACTAGAGAACTGCCATCTGACGTGAGGTATAATACCATCTGGGAGTTCTCGGAGAGTCCGTCCAATGTACCCAGTCTCCACTGAGCACCCGTACACCATCTTTGATGTCAAACACCGATGGATATGGGATCATCCATCGCCCATCATATGGGTCAAGATGTGTATACGCTAGTCTACTCTGGTGTATCGATGCCCTGTCTCGATACACCCTCGACTAGGAACAGTTATAGGATGTACTCGTCGACTACCGTGGTCCCACTAGTATGATCTCATCATAGTCCCAGTAGTCAAGTACATATCCTAAGGGCTTTATCAACATGTGAGAGCAAGACAGTAAACTAATACAAGTCAACATGTTAAGACAAAGTAAAACCAAATAGCATACTATTATGATGAGCAAGAAGGTCCTCTATATATATCTAAGCGTCCACTATAATATACATCATAGGTACAACAATGGCCTCTAGGGCATATATATAACTAACATTACCGTGATGCGGTAACCTAATTAACTGCAGGGGCTTGCGCCTGTAGGGAAGAGCGTCCCCACAATCAAAACTTCCTCACAAACAAGGGGGAATGTGATGAAGTCTGGTACAATGGCCGCATCCATCTAAACCTCTGATATACGGTGCCATAAATCAACTTGGCATCTTTGGAGAGATGGACGGATAAATCCAAATAGCATCTGCACCCAAATTCAGGAAAGACGAACCATCCCGGTTCTGTCTCCGTTTTCGGTGGTGAACAGATTCTGGCATGCCTGGTGGGACCTTTTCCTCTTTCCACTCCACAATTCGTGTGTCGTGTTCATGAACAAATCGCGGTTTACTATGGTTGCCCCTGGATTCGAGATACTAAGATTTGGTGTCTTGCTCCTGTGTAGAGAAAAGAATATCAATGGCTTCTAAGTGTACCTGCAACAACAACTTTCGCTCTACCCCAAATGGAGGAGTGACTTATGGGCCCCAAGCGGCCTCCATCTTTGCGATCCCAGTGGAGCAGGTGACTCAAGCTACCACTGGGCTGTTCTTTGGGACCATGATCCCGCTAGCAATCTTCAGTGCCCCAGTGCCACCGCAAGAAGCTCCCAAGAAGTCGGTTTTTGATCGACTTGCAATCTCTATGGCCCCTCTCAACCGGTCGTCCAATTCTAACGCCTTAGTCTTCAACAGGCCGAGCCATAGCTCAAGTGGGCCCACAGAGAGGCTCGCGATACCTGAGAGGGTTATCCCAAAATGGATAGCCGTTCCAGCTCCGATGAGAGAAGTCGTCGACAAGGCTTCTCCTGCTAAAGGATCGGTCTTCGCAAGATTGGCCATTCCAACTCCTGCTTTCGGTGAAGTCATCAAGAGTGCTTCCCTTACCAAAAGGTTGGCCTTCGAAATATTGACCGTGCCCTCTCAACGGACGTCAGTCTTCAACAGGCTGGCACAACCAGTAGCCCTTCATCAGAGAAGGGGGCATGATGAAGCCGCGTCCACAACTGAGGCAATCCTGTCCGCAAGATATGCTCGACGTCACCACTGGCTCCGAGTGAGGAAAGCTGGGGCAACTCTCCCTCCGGACTTACTCCACCAGCTCCAATGGTGGAAATTGACGTTGTTGTTCCAACTATGTACAGCTTCAATCCGCTCAGGAGGGTGCGAAAGAACTCCCCAAGCGTTGTATAGAAGAAGTCTCCCCCGCCTTCTGAAAACATGATGCAGGAAAAGCCGGAGCAACCCCCTCAGCGGTTGTCCTCCAAAATCCACAGAGTCTGGCGAAAGGTCCAAGATTCTGTGATCGAAAAAGACTACTCTCGCCGACTGAAGAAAACGAAGGCTCGGCAAGAGGAGGACCATCCCTCCATCATACCAAGGAAGGCATCGTCTATATGGGTGCCTGTTACAACGGCCCCTCTGACTTCAACCTCCCACAAAAGGAGAAGGCCGGAGAAAACCCCACTACCTGCGGCGAATTCCAAAGGCACTGGACCCAAACACCCCAAGTCTGGGGGCATGATCGTGCACACGGTGTATATGGCTTCCGGGAATAAGGAAAGACGTGCTTCCGTAGGTCATCGACCACTCACTCGGTCTTCGACAAAAGCTCGGGATCAGCAACAAAAGCCCCAAGAAATGTTGATGGACATGTCAGCACTCGCCGGGCAGAAAGAAAGCCAGGAATCAACGTCTGAGCAGTGCCAGGAACAAGAGACTGACACCGAGTTCTTGCAAAGGGTGCTGGAAAGGAAGGATACGGAGGCTGCAGAACATGCCGCTAATATAAAACAGATGGCGCTTCTGTTCCAAGACATGGTTAGGATGATGATCCAGCCGGAACCTCCAGCCGAAGACCCTCCGATAATCATCGAAGACGACAGAGGGGAAATGTCAAACCCTCCTCCGGCTTTCTCAGCAGCCCAAGAAGAGTCAATTTCCAAGCTGCCCTTGATGACTACATAGCTCAACAAATACGAGCTCATTAAGCGAGTGAAGCGGCAGGCCAAGTCATCAAAATTGGGCGACCTTAACTAGGCTGGTACGGTCAAATCAAGTACCCGCCAGGATATACGATCCCTAAGTTCCATGTGTATAAGGGGACAGGCAATCCACAGCAGCACGTTGCTCAATTCAGAGCTTTGTGCGGTAATACTGGAGGCGGCGACAAACTGCTGCTTCGCCAGTTTGTTGGCAGCTTGTCAGAGACGGCATTTGAATGGTACTCTGAGCTCCCAAATGATTCTGTCAAAACATTCATGGAGATGGAATTACTATTCACACAACGGTTCACAAGCGCAAGAGAGCGCACCCTAATCACGGCATTAATCAATGCCAGGGTGAAGCCAGGAGAGACCTGGGTTCAATACGCAATTCGGTGGCGGAACCTATGGTCAAAATGCGAACAACGCATCGAAGAAGCTCCTGCCGTGGGCATGTTCATAGGGACCCTTGATCCTCAGGCAACTATATCCCAATTTATGATGTTCTTCAAGCCGACCACCTTCCAGGCCTTGATTGACAAGCTGGCCTAAATGGACCAGATAGGCCATAGGCCGTCCTCTTCGAAAACGGATCTCCGGAATGAAAAGGGAAAGCAACCTTCGTTTCCAATGCTCAACAATAACCGAGTGACCCGAAATCAGTTGATTGCCAAAGCAACACACGCCGATCCCTCGAAGAGAAGTTGAGACGTCCTTACTCGTTTCCCCAGGATAAAACGAGGAGACTGTTCGAACTGGCGGTGCGCAACAGGCTCATCTCTCTGCCGTATCCAAGACGCCCACTGCAGCCTGGTGACGTCAATAGTCCCAACTACTGCCCCTACCACAGAGTAATGGGTCACCGAATCGAAAATTGCTACATCTTTAAAAACTGGGTTGAGGACGAGTACCAAAAAGGCAAGTTCACGCTGTCCAAAAACTGGAAGGTAAACCCGCCACAACAACACGCTCCTAAAATGGTTAGTACGCCGGGGGCATCATGCTCATTTGTAGAAGAAGCTCCGTGGGAAGTTGTCCTTTCAGCTAAAACTAAGAGAATGCTGAAGGATCTTCAAGCATGTCCGGCGATCAGGTGGAAAACCCCGCTGGAGCCCGTGATCATTGAGGGGATGCTTAAACTGCCCCCAACACTGAGAGCTGGTAATGATGGGCAGAACACCCAGGTCAAGCCTTCGAAGAAAAAGAAGAGGACCAAGAAGCCTCTGGAGCCTACCGAGTACGACGACAAGTGTACGGATCTACAAAAATACATCGACGCACTGGAAGAATACAACCAAAAGGCACGGACCCCGGTCACACTCGAAGAATTTCTCAACCACATACTTGAGAATGGAGATAGTGACATTGATGAGGGAAACGACTTTTCAGAAGAAACCGAGGATTATCTAGCGAGTTGCTACATGGTCTCTCACTCGTCGTTGTCGGAGAACAACGCGTAGAAACTGGGGGCAAGAGCGGTGCAAAAATCCCAAGAGCCGTCAGACGACTTGATCGACAGGTTGCTAAACGAAGCCCTTAAAAAGAGCAAAGCTAACCAAGAGCGTGAAACGGCCATATACGAAAAGGCCAAGCGTCGGCGTCAGGATGAAGAAGATGCGGCGATGAAGAGTCATAAAGTACTCCAATCAGATCGAAGCACACCCGCGGCAGACAAAAGCAGGTTTAAGACGGGGAAATGATTTGCCAAAGCCCTGTCAATTGGAATGAAGCTGCCACCTTTCAAAGGGAATACTCCCGGGAGTACGTGCCTCGATGAAGCGGATGTACATCCGAACTACTCCTTATACCATCGGAGGGTTACACACCCGACTGAAGAGTGCGGTTCCTTCAAGAAGCGGTGGTAGGGATACGTTGCCCCACCGACAACACTTCAAGAGGATGAAGCGTGAAGCTCGTCGACAGCGAAAAAGTGTGACAGATGTGCGCGGAAATACGACTGGCAACTGTTATATGGTTGATACCAGTTCGACAAAAGGGAAAACTTAAGTTCTCACATTCGGGAGCAATTCTGAGGATGAAATAGCCCTTGGCCCTCTCTTCAAAGAATCCACCTTTGGAAAAGAAGAATGGGGCGAAGAAATGCGAGAACATTCAGCTGCGTAATCGCACGCTGCCTGAGAAAAACCTCGTGCCTACAAACAAAGGTTCGAGCAAAAGAGACAAGGGGAAAGAAAAGTCCCTGAAGAAATTGCCCTCGATGATGGATTCGTCAAAGAGCTCGTGGCCAAGGACCCCCCTAAGTGTTGGATATAGTGCCCTCAAAGTCAATTATTGGATCACAGGCACGTGATTGCAATGATTGAGGGAGGACCTACACCGGTAGGATAGTCTTACTCGAAATGAAAGTATGCTATCTGGTTTATCTTTATCATCGTGTACCGCTTTAGGTGACCTTACAGGTCACTATTACATGTTGATAGAGCCCTTAGGATTCTTGCTTGACGACCAGCAGTATGATGGCGATCATATACGTGGGAGCTGGGGTCTATAAGCACATCCTTAAAAGGTCCCTAGTCGTAGGAGTTTCAAGACCGGGCATCGATACTCCATTAGTAGACTAGTGTATACAGTCGAGACCCCGACGAGGGGCGGTGGCCGGTCTCACAAGCCATTGGTATCAGTTGGTTCACCTAAGATGTATACAGCTGCTCATTGGGTTATGAGTATACCGAACAGGACTCGCCGGGAACATGCTAGTTGGTATTATACCTAGCGTCAGATAGCAGTTCCCTAGTGACATGTGTACAGGTTAGTTCATCGACCTGAGATCGTCATTTGTCTCGTGTGAGTTCCCACTGTACTTTGATTACTACCCTACCACGGCTCAAAGGAGTCGTGCAAACAGGTTTTAGTTAGGTACAGTCCCGAGCCACATGGAGGCAGTGAGCGGATCGGCAGGGGTTCGTCTCTCCCGGTATTGGGGGTGAGGACACGCTGTGTCTAGAAGAGCCATTACATGAAGTCCTTGGCTAAGGCAGGAGATTTACTGGTAGGTATTCCAGTAGTATCTCAGGGTGTTCTGGGCTACACTCTGACACGACTTGTACCGCTTTTGGGGGTCTGACTTTTACCAACCCCCTAGGCCCGCCATGCGATGCTCATAGACGAACGGACCGGACTGTACGGATATTGTCACTGACAGGCTCAGTAAGGTGTCTGGATGAGTTTGCTCATCGACCTCCTTTTTGGTCAATACCTGGTAGCCCGTTACGTATAGCTAGTACCTCTGACGTGCTAGTGGTTAAATCCACAGCCAAAGTATTGACGAGTCTTTAGAGTTCCCCACAGACAGTTTCTCAAGTTTCAGGCGAAACACTGTAGAGGCCGTATGGATTTATGGCAGGGTTCGAACGTACGCGTGCACTTATGCACGTGTTATGGTTCGGACGGATAATACTAGCGGGATTTGGTTTAAGCCGGATCCTAGTATTATACAGTGTAGATTTTATCTCACTGCATTTGTATTCGGTCGGAATACAAATGCGGGTATGTATATACAGTCGCGGGGTTTTCCTGTAATTTATTACGGGATCATTTTTTTGAAGTTGCCAGTTTGCATTCCGTTTCGGCCATTTTCCTTTCTTTCTTTCTTTGGCTGAAAATTGATGGGAGAGGCTTATTTGCAAATGTGCATATTAGTAAAATGGAGGGTGTTTTTTTGTGGTGGAGGGTTCATGATGGTTCTAGCATCTTTTGATTCCTTTTTTGGTTCATCATTGCTTGCTTTATTAGATGGGATTGTGAGAGGATTGAGTTGGACTTTGGTGTGACATATATTTCTCATTATCATCACACATTTGCTTATGCTATCTATCTCCCCTCTTCATTTTTCTCAAGGGGCCGGCCACTAATAGATGGGGGGCTGTCTAAATTTTTGTGTAGGGATTTTTATCTCATTTGCTCACACAAAAATTCCTTAGCTCCATTTAAAAGTTCCTTCCTCCACCTTCACATAAAATGGCAACTTCTAATAACCCCTCGAGACATAACATGTAGGGTTGCTAGGCACACGCACAAGGGTCTACGAGGCATCAACCATGCCCGATTTAAAAATTAGCCGTGCCGAACAATCTAAAGCCGGATCTTTAAACTAGAGATTAGGCGAAAACAAGTATGTTAAACACTTTAACACTAAGTGAGAGAGATTACAACCTTTGTAGATCCGGTCCTTCACTTCATAAGCTCTGTGTTGAGATCCCTTCGCTGCGATCATCGTGTTCTGGACTCTCGAGAGGTTCTACGAAGAGAAAGATGCAAGCTTGCTTCCGATCTTCGATAACAAAGATGATCTACCTTGAAGTTTCATTAACACAAGCTAACACTTACTAAATGAAGTGAACACCCTCATCTAAATGGAAAAGGTAGATGAGGATGATGAAGTAGGATTTTTGCTCTCTTTTATTTTCTTATTCTCATTCATTTTCATCACTTGGAAAAAAGCTAGAAAGCTTTTTCCATGAAAGAAAGAAGAAGGAAGAAAAAGATGAATAATCATTGTTAAACCTTTTTTGATGAATAATGAAAGGATAATGATGAATAATGCAACCATGGTTGCTAAACCTTTGTAGAGAATTAACCAAGGGTGAAGGGTTTGGGTTAGGTTAAAGATGAGTCACATGTAAATATCTTTTCCAAAACAAAAGAAAAACCTTCTAGAAACTTCTAGAAAGCATTAACCCAAATCAAACCCTAATCTTGTTTAATCTCTACTAAACATGTTGCATTAGTAATCATATCATATTACAATATTATATATCACATATATAATATTTATTGTAACAAAATAAAATAATACAATTAACATATATCGCATATATATCAATGTATTACCCGAGTGAGAAAAAGAATCTTTTAGTGAGCTAACGTTAGTTAATGTAATTTAATATATCATATATATTATTATACATTAAATTATCGAATCAACAATTGATCCGATGACCCGGCTGATATCAAATATCGCGAGAATAGAATACGGTATCTCATATCGCATTATCCTCGGTCCCGCACATATCACATATGTGCCCCTACTCCGTTTTGCCTGAGTCAAGAAACCTCTGTGTAGGACTCTAAAGAATCGTCAATACCCCGACAGTAGGTGGTGATCATATCAAACACCCACAAGCTGCAAGTGGTCAGCTAAACGTAACAGCCACCCAGGTATTGAGCGATCAGAAGATCAACAAGCAATCCTGTATATTCTCCTGCGAATCCAAACAGTAACACTCCCGTACAGTCCGGTCTCGTCGTCTGATATGTCGTATATCTCGCCTAGGGGTGGTAAACGTCAGACCCCAGTAGCTTGATAAGTCATATCGATATAAGGTCTATAACAGTTCGAGAAACTACTGATAACACTTAACAGTAAATCTCAGTAACCCTGGCCAGGGATTTCCAGTTATAGCCAATCGAACACAGCGCAACATCAACTCCCTATACCGGGAGAGTCGAATCCCCTCCTATCGCTCATTGCCTCCATGTGATTCGGGACTGTACCTAAAAGCCACCTTTTTGCACGCCCTCTTGGACGTGGTATGATGGAAATCAAAGCACAGTGGGAATCACACAAGACTCTATGACAATCTCGGGTCAACAGACTACTCTGTACCATTGTCACCGGAGAACTGCCATCTGACGTGAGGTATAATACCATCTGGGAGTTCTCGGCGAGTCCGTCCAGTGTACCCAGTCTCTACTGAGCACCTGTACACCATCCTTGATGTCAAACACCGATGGATATGGGATCATCCATCGCCCATCATATGGGTCAAGATGCGTATACGCTAGTCTACTCTGGTGTATCGATGCCCTGTCTCGATACACCCTCGACTAGGAACAGTTATAGGATGTACTCATCGACTACTGTGGCCCCACTAGTATGATCTCATCACAGTCCCAGTAGTCGAGTACATTTCCTAAGGGCTTTATCAACATGTAACATAGAGACAATCAGAGTACATGTTAAGATAATGTACAACCAGATAGCGTCCTATCATGTCGAGCAAGAAAGTCCCCCCTATATATGTCCAAGCATCCACTGCAATATACATCGTATGTACAGTAATGGCTTCTAGGGCATACATATAACTAACATAGCATTCTACACTCAGTCTATAACAATCTTGGACACGTCGGCTAGCCAATTTCGTGTCCGAGTTGCCTCGGTTCAGAGGTGGGAGCCCGTAAAAAGACTTCTCGATGTGGTGCCCTTTCCGACGAGGAGAACAAGACAGGAGATGCCGCGAGGAGCTTGGAATGGTGGCCGAAGACCGAAGGACACGGATCGCTCGGTATAGCCTCTCTACCCTTTTTCTAGTTAGCTAGTAGTAGGTTAATGGTCCGATCCGGGTTTTAAGCATACGATAGCGCCGTTCTTCTAGTTTGAAAAGGTTTTCGTTTCCGCATTTTGGCCTCGTACAGATGGCCGGGGCGCTACCGTAGACTTACATGGTATCAGAGCCAGGCCATTAACCTTTACTAGTTTGCTCTAACGTGTTTAGAATTTCGATCGAACGAAAATTTCAAAAAACCGCATTTCCAAGCATCAGTTTCTGTCGATTCTGTTTTGTGCTCAAAAAATTATTTGGTGTATTGAAGAAAACCATGCAGGGTTTTTTAGAAATTCTAACAAAATTTGGTAGCGCGTGGCTACAATAACTCCACGGAACTGTGGCCATACCCCTGTTTTGGCCGCGGTTCCGCCGCAGTAATGACTCTTCAATGCACCAAATTTAGCACAGTGTTTTCTGAGTTGGAAATAGGTTTTCTGGTAATTTTATTTTGGGCCCAGATTTATTTGAGTACTGGGTATTGTGCTTTAGGCCCACTTCAGGAAATTTTGTCAATCGAAAATTTTAAACATGTTAGTTCACAGTATTTACATTATATCTGCGACTGTGAATGTCATTTGATCGGTAAATCCTGTCTAATTGCTATAGTTCTTTTAGACAGATTTGCGAACGTGACATTCACGTTGATGTTCTGTGTTGTGCTGTGATGTTGCGGATTTTTCGTGGTGGATAGCCTGGATGCAATGGTAGTACAGTTTGGTTGTATTTGTACATTTGATATTGCGGGACGAGCGTCCGACATGTGGACTGCCGTTACCGCCTGTTTGTATATTATTCTTTTGGGGCACGACCAGGCTGAGGTCGATGTACCCGTTATATATATTTTTACTTTCTGTACTAGGATTACCTCACGGTGGGGTGCACGGATAGCCGGGTTCTAGAGGGCAACGGGCCCGCATCTCATGGTTTTGAGACGGAGGGGGCTTTACTCTAGAATTGGCGGGCTATTCGCCGCACTCGTAGGGGGTATAGGTTGACCCAAGGAAGGGTGCTCAAGTTACCGGATTCTGTGAAGTGCTGGGTGGTCCATTCACTTTGTTGAAAGGGGCTGCCTCGCTTCAGGTTTTGGCGGGTAACTTGCCGCGCTCGTAGGGGTCTAGGATTTCATTGCACAGGCTATCCACACGACCAGAGGAACGTCGGGTTTCAGTAGCGACTCTATGAAACCCGGAGATCCCAGATATCTGTATTATTCTGTGATGCTTATTACATTTCTATTATGTTGCATTTTTCACGCCTTGAGCGATTATCATATATTGATATATATACTAGTAGATGTTGTATATGTTTTACACTCGCGCTAGTCCAGTCTCCGCTCTGCCGTTAGTTAAGTAACCTAACGGGTGATGACGGGACCCAGTGGCGAATGCGGATGGCATATACGTACATCGTATTTTCGTTCTTTATTAGTGTGATCAATTGATGGGACTGCGTTGATTCGGATCAATGCAAGCTAAACAAACCTATTCTGATGTTGTTGGAACATTTTTTCAAAAAGCTGTTATTGCAAGGACGTTCTCTTTTGTTTTGCACAGTGGTATTCGGTTATGAATATCCAGCACCTCAGTCGACGAGGCAACGGCCGAGATCCCTTCACCGGGAGTGGCCCCTTGGATAGAAGTTTGCGTCAGGGTAATAACTTCACTATAGCCGATTACTTTTTGCTTTGTATCGTGGTATTCAGTTGGAATATCTTGCACCTCATTCTACGGGGAAAGAGCCGAGATCCCTTCACCGGGAGTGACCTCTTTAGCAAAGGTTTTCGCCACTATATTTTTATAAAAAGCTATCCAGTTCCTTCAACGATATCAAGTTCATTACGTTAAAGGTTTTTCGCCAAAAACCATTCGTAGCCCTCCGTTATTTCAGACAGGTAGCACTTAGTATTCATGCTATGTTTGTTGACTTTCATCAAGGCATAGTGAATGGTAGCTGCTTGTTATCTTTCTGCTGCATAGATAGATGCGTTGGTTTGGGACAGTCGTATAGCCTTGTTGACCTTCGTCAAGGGCTTGTACGGGTGGGTTCAAAATAACCTGGACAATGACGGGTAGAACTTGACATGTGACTTATGATTTGTTGACCTTCGTCAAGGTCATAAGAGCATGGGGTAAAAATCATATCGAGAGTTTCTAAAGAAACTGAAACTTGCCAGATATGCGCATACCTTCTGGAGTGTGATAATGTGAGTGGATTCCATCACATTATCATGCGATGGTAGTTGGATCCCGATTCCCACTGATGAGTTGGTTTACTCCTCGGGTGATCCCGACTAATTCTTCTTTCAGATTTGGAGGAGAATTTGAGCTTACAGTGGGAGGTTTCCTGATTGGATAAAGTGATAACCATTCTGATCCAGGTTAGAGTGCACGCAGAGTGTTTCTTTTCTCTCTCTCTCTTTGGCAGCGACCATGACGCGACCCTTGACTATGACTCAGTGACCAAGTTAACCGAACCTTCTTAAAACACTGGCTTTTGGATTGTCAGAGTTGCATACCTCATTGCTACTCCTACTTTTATCCTTTTCTCCAGGACACCCTGTATTATTACGAATGTCCACTTCTATTGGATAAAACCATTGTATGGTTATATACGAACTCGAAGGAATTTGTTCCAGATTCGAGAATGGTTTTCGGTTCTGGAGAAAACGAATAGGACTATTCAGTTGTCTTTTCCTTTTACCTTCTCTCAGGTTGCGAGTGCTCCTTGGATTAAGACGGTACACCTATTATGCTAATTGGATAGTCTTCTTCCAAAGCATAGGCAGGTGCCGAAAGGTAAGGAATGAAGAATACCAATTAGCCTAACGAAGGTGTACAGAAGGTATTAAGAAAAGACAAATAAAGGGGGGATTAGTAAGAGGGCAAAGTAAATTGCGACTGCTATTCACGACCAAACCAAATATTTCTTCGCCAATCCTACATCACCTTTGTATTTCTCCAGAACACTCTGTATCACTACGAAGATCTACAGTTTATTGGATACTCCATCGTATGGTTATATACGAACTCGAAGGAACTTGTTCCAGTTCTGGGATGGATTCTGGTTCAGGAGAAATAGGAATAAGGTTTTATTCGGTTGTCTTTTATCTTTACCTTCTCTCGGGTTGCGAGTGCTCCTAGGATTAGGACAATACACCCATTATCCTTATTGGATAGTCTTCTTCCAAACCATAGGCTGGTGCCGAACGGTGGGGAAGGAAGAAAACCATTTGGCCTAAAGGGGTGTACAGAAGGTAATGACTAAAGACATATAAAGGGATTTGGAGAGATGGCAAAGAAATATACGGTTACAATTATGAATCTGATAATGGAAAATGTATTACTAGGAATACCCGGATACCCCTTCGAAACATATTCATGTTTCAGTTTCACTGTGTATTGTTAAAAGAAAACTGATTTCCCAATTAGCCTTTGCTCCAGGGTATGTATTTACCAGGTTTGATTCTCACATTTGTATGGTTTTACAGATGATGAGTGGGAGTAAGTTATTGGGAATTGGGTGATTATCCTCATTATATCGGGATTCGTTGTAATTGGTGATATTTGAGGAAATCGCCTGGGTAGTTTGCCGGACGACAAATATTTGGTTTTGAATATCCGTTATAATGCACCAATTCAAATTGATATATCTGTACGTTTATTTTTATAAAGTGAGATATAAATTTTTGAAATTATGTCCATGAAATTTACCATATCGGTGGATGGTTAGGTAAGGAACATTAAACAGCGGTGTAATTCTTCTTAACCATAAGTACATTTTTCAACCTACGACATACAGGGAAGAGTTATTAGACTCAGGGGACTTATACAGAGTATTGTATTTTGTCCAGTGTCCATGAGGACAAAGGGGTTGGTACTCGTACTATATTCTATTTACTTGTGACTTCTCTAGTTCTTAGACATGTGTTTCGTAGAAATGCAAGGTCTAAGTTTTGAGAAGTTATAGGTATAAGAATAAAGTAGAGAACCAGGTATTGCAAGTATCGGGATTCTTCAAGGTGATCGAAGATGTAGATACTTGTGTATGGTATTCAGTTGATAGTAATGATTAAGAGAACTTGCTTCTCTTTCAGGTTACTCATAATTGGAAGCACTCCTAAATTGAGTAATGCTGATCGGCCTCTCTCCATTTAGTTGACATGCACTGGAGACAGCTGCATGATTTGAATCTGGTTCCAATTAAATCAGTGCCTCTGTTTCTATATTGGATATAGAATAGTTCATATCTTAACAATGTTAAGGTACGGGGAGTTGTCCGGCTTATGCTTAAAACCAGACTCTGGATAACTCAAGGCATGTTTCTGTAATGGCTGTTTGTGGGTTGACCCGGGCTATGACGAGGGTTGACTTTCTACCATCTGGAAGATCAATAGTGATATTGTTCTTGACTCGCCACAGTTTTAGTTGTTAGTTATATGTATGCCCTAGAGGCCATTACTGTACATTGGATGTATATTGTAGTGGATGCTGGGATATATATAGGGAGGACTTTCTTGCTCGACATGATAGTATGCTATCTGGTTACTCTTTACCTTAACGTGTATACTGATTGTCTCTCTGTTACATGTTGGTAAAGCCCTTAGGATGTGTACTTGACTACCTGGACTATGATGCGGATCATACTAGTGGGGATATGGTAATCCATAAGTACATCCTTGAAAGTCCCTAGTCGTGGGTGTATCGAGATGGGGCATCGATATACCAGAGTAGACTAGCGTGTACCTTCTCGACCCATACAGATGGGCGATGGATGATCCCATATCCATCGGTGTTTGACATCAGAGATGATATATGGGTGCTCAGTAGAGACTGGGTACACTAGACGGACTCGCCGAGAACTCCCAGATGGTATTATACCTTACGTCAGATGGCAGTTCTCTGGTGACACTGGTACAGAGTAGTCTGTTGACCCGAGATCATCATAGAGTCTTGTGTGGTTCCCACTGTGCTTTGATTTCCATCTTACCACGTCCAAGAGGGCGTGCAAAACGGTGGTTTTTGGGTACAGTCCCGAGTCACATGGAGGCAATGAGCGATAGGAGGGGATTCGTCTCTCCCGGTATAGGGGGTTGATGTTGCGCTGTGTTCGATTGGCTATAACCGGAAATCCCTGGCCAGGGTTGCTGAGATTTACTGGTAAGTGTTACCAGTAGTTTCTCGAACTGTTATAGACCTCATATCGACACGACTTATCGAGCTATTGGGGTCTGACGTTTACCACCCCTAGGCGAGATATGCGACATATCAGACGACGAGACCGGACTGTACGGTAAGTGTTACTGGTTGGATTCACAGGAGTGTGAGCGGGCTTGCTCGTCGATCTTCTGATCGCTCAATACCCGGGTGGCCGTTACGTTTAGCAGACCGCTTGCGGCTTGTGGGTGTTTGATAGGATCATCACCTGCTGCCGGCGTATTGACGAGTCTTTAGAGTCCTACACAGAGGTTTCCTGGCTCAAGCGAAACGAAATAGGAGCGCATATGAGATATGTGCGGGACCGAGAATAATGCGTGTATGTGATACCGTATTCTATTCTCGCGATGAATGTATCGAATGGTTATATGCGATATAACCTAGTTATCGAATCGAGGGTTGATTCGATAAGCCGATACATTGGATACTAGTCGGTTATATGCGATATGACCGGATCGTTAAATCAAGTGTTGATTTAATGATTTAATGCATAATTATATATTTGATATATTACTTTGCATTAACTAGTATCGGTTCACTTTTAAATGGATTTTCTCACTTGTTTGTGCACATTGTATATATGATATATTTTTTGTGCACAAGATTGTATCATGTTTGATGATACATGCTAGTTTGGGTTTGTGTAAAGAATTAAACCATGGTTACTTAAGTGGTTAGGGTTTCATTTCCTTTTCTCATTTATTTATTTATTTATTCTTTATGGAAAATGAAAAGCATAAAGAGAAAAATGGTTGCTAACTTTGTTTGTATTATTGAAGCTTCATGAAGCTTTGACCAAGTGACCATTTTGTCTTGTTCTTTTAACCCTAACCATTCTTATAACCTTAGTTAGTTCTCTACACTTGACCATGGTTTATTATATGATAAGGATTATTTTCTTTTAACTTATCATATTATTCTCTTCATCTTCTTCTTCTTCTTCAAATGAAGAAAGCTTGCCTCATCAATGGCAAGTGAAGAAATCAAGTGAGAAATCCAATTCTAAAGTCTACCCACTTCCTATTTATTCATCCTCTACTTCTTGCCAAGTAGTAGAGTGTGTTTCCTTCACAAGTTTTCTTGACTTGGTGAAGTTGGAGCTTGATCTAGCGATGCCTCGACGTAGATCATCTTCGGCATCGTCGTCGATGACCTAGCCCGCTTCTTCTCCGATGAAGCCGACGCTAGAGCCCGGGATTGCATTTGGACAGCGGAGAGGACTTCATCACGGAGCCGTGGAGGTGGAGGAACGGATCTACAAAGGTTGTATTTCCGTTCTTTTAGTTAAATTGTTAACTAGCTTCTTTTTGTCGCCTAAAATCTAGTTAACGATCCGTATTAGGGTTTCTCGGCACTTGTAAAATTTGAAATTGGCATGGTTGATGCCTTGGGAGACCTCGTTAGTGTGCCTAGGAACCCTACAGTGGTATCAGAGCTACTAGGCATTGGATGTCGACCTATGGGGGGTTCTCACTGTGTGACAGTGTGGCGAAGCATAAGCTCTTACCCCCAGGGTGTCCCAAGACCGGAAGGTGTTCCGGCGGGTTGTAGTCCTCGCGAGGGGGCATGCGTAAAGAATAGCTACCGAGGGACCCGTTGGTGCCACGGTGACCCCATTGGATGGGGTGGCTGCCTGACCTACAGTGGTATCAGAGCCTAGCTAGAGCCTTAGGCGATGCGTAGACGAAGTTTGAAACCCGATCGAACCGAAACCCTAATTCAAAACATGCTCTCTGGACTTTTTTCAAAAACTGGGATTTTTCCATATTAAAAATATACAGAAAATTCAGCAGGGAATTGTAAGAATTACTGTGAAGCCCGTACCCATGAATCCACCAAAGTGCGGCGGAACCGCGGCAGAAGCCTGGCTTCTGCGGCGGTTCCGCGGCCGTATAATGACGTCAGCTTCCCATTTTTGCACAGTAATTCCTCTTTTCTGGTGTTGGATTTTCTGGGAATTTTTAATATTTATTCAAGAGTTGAATTTTCTGGGTTGTTTTGGGGATTCGAATGTTCGATCGGATTATCAAATTTTGTCTGTGTGGCTTTCCGGATAATTTTTGGATATGTTAAAAAGTTCGACCGGATATAAATACCCAACTTTTCCCCTGTCGGGAAATTTCCAAGTGTTGGATTTTTCCGTGATTTAAAGACGTTCTAAGTAGTGCAAGTAACGCGATGGTCCCTCTAGAAGACAACAAACCTTAACTCGATTATGTGACCGTCTTGAACTGCCCTTTGAACCTTCGGGTTTGGGGCAGTACGGCGTGCCACATGTGAGGCGTTGGCTTGACCCTTCTACGGCTGGACCGTTGGTACTGAGGCACGAACTGAATGTTTTTAGACTTATTTCATGTGTTGAGCTGTATCGGGAAAACTTGGGTGTTTGAATGTTCGATCGAAAAGTTTAACATTTTCTATTTATCCGGAATGTGATACAATAATTGGAATTCACAAGTAGTTATGTGATAACTGAATGAATGTTATAAACACAGCAGTTTAGTCTCACTTGATCGGTTGCCACGGAATTTTGATGTGATCAAAAGTCCGTCGCAATCACGTAGCATACGCGGATACTCGCCGGGTAAACTTAATAGACAGCCTCACTCCATAGCCCCGACCAAGTGACTGTAGGAGAACCCCGTCGCCGAAAGCATCCGTTCGGGTGCTCGCGGCAGCGGTGTTCCGCCTTGGTGCACTTCGTCGACGGTATCGGGGGTGCGGCCGCCTACTAAAGTTCGCGACGAGCATTCGATCAGGATGTCGGGAATCTTGTTGAATTGCCCGACTTGATATTGAAAAGTGTTCTCGATAATGAGACTAAAATGCGGGGTTTATAATTGTTAGGCATGCGATGTCTAAGGAATTCATTTGATTAGGCATGCGATGTCTAAGGAGGTTGCGGATTCCAACTGTTGTAGTTTTATACTTTCTTTTCTGTGACCGTAAGTGTAATATGTGATATCGCCGGTTTCGTTGCTATATGTCAACGACAATTGGGATGCGCATATTTACTTACGTTGATGACATGTGATGTTATGTGTTGCTGGATATGTTATATTGGATCGTCGTGTTTGAATAGCCGGGGGGTTTTTATGTGAGATGAGTGTTTTTCATTTTCATTCATGTAAAAACTTGTATGTAATATTCTTTTATTGGGGCACTTCCAGATTGCGGAAGATGTCACCCTTTGTATATTATTTACTTTTCCGCACTAGGATAGACCCAAGGAGGAGGGCACAAGTAACCGGGTTCTGGAGTCCAGTGGGAGACCAACTCGAGGAGTCGAGTCCGGGTCTCCTAACTCTAGAATTGGTAGGGTTGCTTGCCGCTCTCGTAGGGGTCTAGGGGTGTGGGTTTGGCTATTCATCGCGACCGTGGAATCCGTGTTTTATACTGGCTCGTATTGAAAACACGGACGTCCTAGTATATCCAATATTTCATATGTTTCTTCTGCTGCGATATCTGTGATGTGATCATGTGATGTTCTGTGATAGATACAGTATATAGTATATATGATATATTATATAGACGTTACTTATGTTTTACACCCGTGCTAGCCCTGCCATGCTCTGCCGTTAGTTACCTAACCTAACGGTGCACGAGGGGACATCGAGGCGAATGCGGATGGCATAAGTGTACGTCGTATTTATCTGTGATGTTTAGGTACTTAAATGATGGGACTTCATTAATAAGATTAATGAAAGAAAAAGAAACCTAAGATGTTGTAGAATCGAATTTCAAAAATAAAACAGGTAGCTACAGTTCTTGCTTTGCACAGCGGTATATATGATATATCCTGCACCTTATTCGATGAGGAAAGGACCGAGATCCCTTCACCGGGAGTGACTCCTTTAGCAATAACTGGCAGATGCTACACACTCGGTTTGTCTTTTGATTGCTTTTAAGAGTTTTTGCTTTGCACAGTGATATATATGATATATCCCGCACCTCATTCGACGAGGAAAGGACCGATGATCCCTTCACCGGGAGTGACTCCTTTAGCAAAACTAGAAAAGCCTCAAAAACACTCCATTTTAAAAAATCATTTGATTCTACAACGATATCAAGTTCATTACGTAATAAGTTTTCAGAAAAACCTGTCGTAACCCTCCGTCATTTCAGATAAGTACTAGTTAGTATTCGTGCTGCGGTAGTTTGGCATTCGTTAAGGCGTAGTGTACGGTAGCTAACTAGTATTTATCTGCTTATGCATATGATGCAGATTGGATTAGGGTATTCGTACGGCGTTGTTTGGCATTCGTCAAGGGTCGTGCGGGTGGGTTTAATTCGATCAAGAAATGTACGGGTTGAACTTGACTAGTGGACTATGGGTTGTTTGGTATTCGTCAAGGTCATAAAACACTAGGGGCAAAATATTATCGGGAATTTCAAGTGTTGAAATTTGCAATGAGATTGCATACCTTCTATGAGATAGTTGGATCCCGATACCCGCTGCGAGTAAGAGTTACTCCTGGGAGAGTTTTACACATTACAATTAGCCGATCAAGTAGGTGTCTAGAAAGGTGTTAACGAGGTTACGCCTCTGGGAAAACGAGGTTTACATTAATTAGGTTCGTGCGAAAGCACGGGGGACCTCCCTCAAAGTACCGACACTGGCCTGGCTGAAAGATTGGCGAACTTGTAGTGTGTAATTAATCCCGGCTAGTCTTTCCTTTTAGGGTTTGAAGGAAGATTTGATAAAAATCAGTGGGAGCCATCCTGATTAGATAAAATAATAACCAATCTATTCTTGTAAGAGCGCACGCTGAGTGTTTTCTTTTCTCTCTCTCTCCAGGTAGCGACCAGATCACGCCTTAATCAAGATAATAATACGGATTATTGACCGAACCCGCTTGTTATACTGAGCTGGGGAACGTTGGTCCCGCTCCAACTTATAATTGTTATAAGATAGAACAGGAAATTGGGGATACCAGATTTCCCGTGCCGCCCAAACGAAGAAAGTGCATGAGATTGATCTCCTTCGGGTTTGTTCATTATAAAGAACTGTTTCTCAGTATCGTCCGCATCCTGGGTATATGATACCTGATTAGGATCCCAGATATGTAATCTGTTACATAGGGCTGCAAAAAGGTAGAGAACTGAGAACGGGTGATAAGTTTCATGAGACAGAAAATGGGGCAAGTGTTGCAGCCAAGTCTGTTGGTCACTGTCACCCTGTATTACCAATACATTGATTCTGAACGAATGTTATTAGATACCGAACCTGATATACAAAATCATATCACTCTCTTTATTAGTAAAGAGATGATAAAATTTTGTATAGTTGGATAATGTTTTGAACATTTCCTATATCAAAAGTTGATCGGTTCAGGCACGTTATCTAAAAGCATTGATGTTCTAAATCAAACTACAGTTCTTAGTATAAAGAACACACACAAGAGGAAGAGTTCAGAAATGAATGAATTCTTCTTGAGGTATTGTAGACTAGGTCATATCAATGCGACCCGACTAGCTGAAGTTACATATAGATGCATATTTAAATCAGTTTGAATTTACATCTTGTGAAACTTGCCAGTCATGTCACAGAGATAAGATGACCACGGCTCTGATTATTGGAAACAGAGAAAGAGTTAGTGAACTCTTGGGATGATACATGTTGATGTATGTAGGTCCCCTGTCTACACATGCCAAGACCGGTTCTTTGTATTTCATTACATTCTCTGATAATCTCTCAAGATTCAGATATATGTTCCTGTTGAAACACATGTCCGAACCTTTTGAGATATTCACAGAATATAAGTTAGAAGTAGAGAACCAAAAAGGGTAAAAGTATTATGTCCTTTGATGCGATCAGGGAGGAGAATATTCGAGCACGGAATTCCTGAACTATTCTAAAGGAGAATGAGATTCTCTCTCAGAATTACTCCTCCGTATACACCATAGGACGATGGTATATCGGGGCGGAGCAAACACACCCTATATGATAAGGTGTGCTCTATGATGAGTACTACTGAGTTACCTATTTTCTTTTTGGGAGTTATGCATTTGAGAAGCTGCATACCTATTGAATAAGGTTCCAATCAAATCAGTTGCCTATCACTTCATATGTGATATGGAAAGGGAAGAGCCCATGTCTTAAGCTAGTTAAGATTTGGGGTTGACCGGCCTATGTCTAAAAGCAAAATCCGGACAAACTCGAGGCAAGATCTGTTATGTACAACTGGAAAGGTTCCAGCTATACTAACTACAGTAGATGATTTGGTAGAACCAAAGGATTCAGTAGATTCCAACGAACCTCAGCCTCTCCGCCGATCTAGTAGGGTTCCTCACCCACCTGAGAGATACTTCGGTTCCTCTATGACAGTGGGAGCGAGGATTGCATCATGAGATGATGACCCAACTAGTTTCGAGCTGGCCATCAGGAGTAAGACTCTGTAAGAATGGCTGGATGCTTAGTGATCTGAGATGGAATCCATGTACACCAACAAAGTATGGACTTTAGTTGCTATATCTGAAGGGTTAAATCCCCATCAGGAGCAAGTATATCTTGAGAAGATTACTTGGTGTAGATGGAAAAGTTGAGACTTTCAAAGCTAGACTTGTTAAAAGTTTGCATCATTGACCAGGTGTGGATAATGATGAAACCTTTTCAAGTAGCTATGCTTAAGTCCATCCAGATCCTACTTGTCACGGCTACATACCATGACTACGATATCTGGTGGTTGGGTGTCATGACTGCGTTTCTAAATGATGTTTTAGAAGAGTGCGTCTATAAGTACACAGCCAGAGGGCTTCGTAGACAGTGGGAGCAGCGGAAACGTGTGCAAGATGCTTTATAGGATAAAGCAGGTATCGTGGAGTTAGAACGTCTGTTTTGATGTGTTAGTCAAAGAGTTTGACATCATCAAAATGGTAGATGAACCTTGTATAAACAAAAAGGTAGTAGGGAGTATGGTGACGATCCTCATAGAGTACGTGGATGACATACTCTTGATAGGGAAGGAGTTTCCTATGATACGCTCGATCAATCTCGGATTATCACAAAGATTCTCCATATAGGATCAAAATGATACCTACTAAATCCTGGATTTTAGATCTATGAGATAGATCTAATTGGATATTAGGAATCTCACTAGTAGTAGTGAGATGGTATCAATCGATCCTGGGGAGAATCACTGGAAGTGTTCCAGGGTGATAAAGACGACTGAA
The DNA here is from genome assembly GCA_030015575.1 of Agapanthus africanus. Taxonomy (NCBI): domain Eukaryota; kingdom Viridiplantae; phylum Streptophyta; class Magnoliopsida; order Asparagales; family Amaryllidaceae; genus Agapanthus; species Agapanthus africanus. Next base: position 410,631,504 of record JASDDO010000016.1, read on the forward strand.
TGTCAGTCACAGGCATTGTCTTTACCCTCAGTAAAGGGACGGTATGTTGGAAGAGTTCCAAGCTAGATACCGTGACATACTAGACGATAAAGGAAGGATACATCGCTACTTAAGATGCTACCAAAGAGGCTGTCTGGGTGTATATTGGTTCAAATGATGAACTATGTTCCTCCCATTGTGTGACAATGGAGTTGTGGCTTATGCCAAGGAACGCAGGTCCCATCAGTGATCCAGACATATTCTAAGGCAGTATCACTTGATCATGGAGATGGTTGATCTCTAAGGGATCGAGGTTAGGAGAGTAGACTCAGAGGACAACACGGCAGATCCACTCACGAAGGCCTATTCCCAGAGAGAGACTTTTATGGGATGGTTGAGTATGAGATACTTCAACCACTGCTTTCAGATGGCCCTAGTGCAAGTGGGAGATTGTTAGTTATATGTATGCCCTAGAGGCCATTACTGTACATTGGATGTATATTGTAGTGGATGCTGGGACATATATAGGGAGGACTTTCTTGCTCGACATGATAGTATGCTATCTGGTTACTCTTTACCTTAACGTGTATACTGATTGTCTCTCTGTTACATGTTGGTAAAGCCCTTAGGATGTGTACTTGACTACCTGGACTATGATGCGGATCATACTAGTGGGGACATGGTAATCCATAAGTACATCCTTGAAAGTCCCTAGTCATAGGTGTATCGAGATGGGGCATCGATATACCAGAGTAGACTAGCGTGTACCTTCTCGACCCATACAGATGGGCGATGGATGATCCCATATCCATCGGTATTTGACATCAGAGATGATATACGGGTGCTCAGTAGAGACTGGGTACACTAGACGGACTCGCCGAGAACTCCCAGATGGTATTATACCTTACGTCAGATGGCAGTTCTCTGGTGACACTGGTACAGAGTAGTCTGTTGACCTGAGATCGTCATAGAGTCTTGTGTGGTTCCCACTGTGCTTTGATTTCCATCTTACCACGTCTAAGAGGGCGTGCAAAACGGTGGTTTTTGGGTACAGTCCCGAGTCACATGGAGGCAATGAGCGATAGGAGGGGATTCGTCTCTCCCGGTATAGGGGGTTGATGTTGCGCTGTGTTCGATTGGCTATAACCGGAAATCCCTGGCCAGGGTTGCTGAGATTTACTGGTAAGTGTTACCAGTAGTTTCTCGAACTTTTATAGACCTCATATCGACATGACTTATCGAGCTATTGGGGTCTGACGTTTACCACCCCTAGGCGAGATATGCGACATATCAGACGTCGAGACCGGACTGTACGGTAAGTGTTACTGGTTGGATTCACAGGAGTATGAGCGGGCTTGCTCGTCGATCTTCTGATTGCTCAATACCGGGTGGCCGTTACGTTTAGCAGACCGCTTGCGGCTTGTGGGTGTTTTATATGATCATCACCTGCTGCCGGCGTATTGACGAGTCTTTAGAGTCCTACACAGAGGTTTCCTGGCTCAAGCGAAACGAAATAGGAGCGCATATGAGATATGTGTGGGACCGAGAATAATGCGTGTATGTGATACCGTATTCTATTCTCGCGATGAATGTATCGAATGGTTATATGCGATATAACCTAGTTATCGAATCGAGGGTTGATTCGATAAGCCGATACATTGGATACTAGTCGGTTATATGCGATATGACCGGATCGTTAAATCAAGTGTTGATTTAATGATTTAATGCATAATTATATATTTGATATATTATTTTGCATTAACTAGTATCGGTTCACTTTTAAATGGATTTTCTCACTTGTTTGTGCACATTTGTATATATGATATATTTTTTATGCACAAGATTGTATCATGTTTGATGATACATGCTAGTTTGGGTTTGTGTAAAGAATTAAACCATGGTTACTTAAGTGGTTAGGGTTTCATTTCCTTTTCTCATTTATTTATTTATTTATTCTTTATGGAAAATGAAAAGCATAAAGAGAAAAATGGTTGCTAACTTTGTTTGTATTATTGAAGCTTCATGAAGCTTTGACCAAGTGACCATTTTGTCTTGTTCTTTTAACCCTAACCATTCTTATAACCTTAGTTAGTTCTCTACACTTGACCATGGTTTATTATATGATAAGGATTATTTTCTTTTAACTTAACATATTATTCTCTTCATCTTCTTCTTCTTCTTCTTCTTCAAATGAAGAAAGCTTGCCTCATCAATGGCAAGTGAAGAAATCAAGTGAGAAATCCAATTCTAAAGTCTACCCACTTCCTATTTATTCATCCTCTACTTCTTGCCAAGTAGTAGAGTGTGTTTACTTCACAAGTTTTCTTGACTTGGTGAAGTTGGAGCTTGATCTAGCGATGCCTCGACGTAGATCATCTTCGGCATCGTCGTCGATGACCTAGCCCGCTTCTTCTCCGATGAAGCCGACGCTAGAGCCCGGGATTGCATTTGGACAGCGGAGAGGACTTCATCACGGAGCCGTGGAGGTGGAGGAACGGATCTACAAAGGTTGTATTTCCGTTCTTTTAGTTAAATTGTTAACTAGCTTCTTTTTGTCGCCTAAAATCTAGTTAACGATCCGTATTAGGGTTTCTCGGCACTTGTAAAATTTGAAATTGGCATGGTTGATGCCTTGGGAGACCTCGTTAGTGTGCCTAGGAACCCTACATTAGTAAAATGGATTTTTTCAGAAAACAGTAGTGGGAGTATGGTAGAACTGGAAGTGATTCCAGAACCGCAAACGATTACTGAAAGTTTGATAAGAACCTAAACATTCAATCTGGTTTGACATTCCATTGGCCACTCTGCAGATATGGTGGGTAACCTCACGCACCCGAGAGGTACTCCAGTAACCTCAAGGACGGTGACAGGGAGGTTCTTGTTTTCCCAGACTTGCCGATACTGTTGTTCCAGACTGTGAGACCCGGTAGGAGGATGGGTATAGCGTCGTTCTGAACTAGCTTTAGAAGTGCACGTGTATATGACTCTGCCAGAGGGTTGTCGTAGTCAATGGGAGCAGCGGAAGCATAATGGACAAGTAGCTTATGTCTATTTATAGACTAAAGCAGATATAGCGGAGATAGATCATCTATTTCTGATATGACAGTCATATGTTTGATTTCATCAGAATAGTGGATGGATCTGTTAAGAAGGTAGTAGGGTGTGATGTCCTGGTACTTGGATGACATACACAGAATAGGAAGTAAAATTCCTATACTACAATCGGTTATACTTTGGTTATCACACAGTGGTTTCTTCACATGGGAATTAGATATTATATCAGATATTCTGGTTACTAGATCTATGGTTTTAGATCTAGATTTGGGTAGTTTTCCAATCAAGGTACTTAGACAGCATTCTAAAGGTATTTAGAATGGATGACTCCAGGCATGGTAGTGTACCTGCAGGTAATGGAGTCACCCTCTCTAAAGGTGTCTTACAGACTAAAGGGGAGAGAGATGTGCATGATTGGCAGATCACTTGCTTAAGCAATTGAGTTGATCATGAGATGTCAAGCACCACACCAGACGTTGTTTTTGCACTAGATGCAATAAGTTGATATTAATCCTATCCTGGAGAAACATTCGGAGGCAATTTCAGAACATAAGTGAATGTTCTAGGGATATGATAACGGCAGCCTCCTTCGGGAGACGATTATTATTCCAAGCTTCCAAGGTGACCTGGATGACAGAGTTGTAGTTTTCCCTCTGACGAGGGGCAGTATTTTGGACAGGTGGTCCAAGCGGATACTGATTAAGTTCAGTTGACAATACAGTCTAAGAAGTTTGGATTTGGAGTTCATTTATGAACTAGGTCCCATCAGATATCCAGACATATTCTAAGACAGGTATTGCTTATTTTGGGAGATGGATTTCTCCGCGAACTTGAGATAAAGAAGACATAGAAAGAAACATCATGGCGGATCCACTAGCTGAGGCTATTCCTCGAACGCAATAGTTTCGCAAACAGGCTTTGTGAGACTGATTAGTAGAGGAGCTGTGTGTTCGGTATCACACGGGCTGTGAGTATGCGACATCGCAATAATTAGTCTTGAGTGCAAGTGGGAGATTGTTGGATATAGTGCCCTCAAAGTCAATTATTGGATCACAGGCACGTGATTGCAATGATTGAGGGAGGACCTATACCTGTAGGACAGTCTTACTCGAAATGATAGTATGCTATCTGGTTTATTTTTATCATCGTGTACCGCTTTAGGCGACCTTACAGGTCACTATTACACGTTGATAGAGCCCTTAGGATTCTTTATTGACGACCAGCAGTATGATGGCGATCATATACGTGGGAGCTGGGGTCTATAAGCACATCCTTAAATGGTCTCTAGTCGTGGGAGTTTCGAGACTGAGCATCGATACTCCATTAGTAGACTAGTGTATACAGTCGAGACCCCGACGAGGGGCGGTGGCCGGTCTCACAAGCCATTAGTGTCAGTTGGCTCACCTAAGATGTATACAGGTGCTCATTGGGTTATGAGTACACCGGACATGACTCGCCGGGAACATGCTAGTTGGTATTATACCTAGCGTCAGATAGCAGTTCCTTGGTGACATGTGTACAGGTTAGTTCATCGACTTGAGATCATCATCCACTGTACTTTGATTACTACCCTACCATGGCTCAAAGGAGTCGTGCAAACAGGTTTTAGTTGGGTACAGTCCCGAGTCATATAGAGGCAGTGAGCGGATCGACAGTGGTTCGTCTCTCCCGGTATTAGGGCTGAGGTCGCGCTGTGTCTAGGAGAGCCATTACACGAAGTCCTTGGCCAAGGCAGGAGATTTACTGGTAGGTATTCCAGTAGTATCTCTGGGTGTTCTGGGCTACACTCCGACACGACTTGTACCGCTTTTGGGGGTCTGACTTTTACTAACCCCCTAGGCCCGCCATGCGATGCTCCTAGACGAACGGACCGGACTGTACGGATAGTCACTGACAGGCTCAGTAGGTTGTCAGGATGAGTTCGCTCATCGACCTCCCTTTTGGTCAATACCTGGTAGCCCGTTACGTATAGCTAGTACCTCTGACGTGCTAGTGGTTAAATCCACAGCCAAAGTATTGACGAGTCTTTAGAGTTCCCCACAGACAGTTTTTCAAGTTTCAGGCGAAACGCTATAGAGGCCGTATGGATTTATGGCAGGGTTCGAACGTACGCGTGCACTTGTGCACGTGTTATGGTTCGGACGGATAATACTAGCGGTCTTTGGTTTAAGCTGGATCCTAGTATTATACAGTGTAGATTTTGTCTCACTGCATTTGTATTCGGTCGGAATACAAATGCGGGTATGTATATACAGTCGTGGGGTTTTCCTGTAATTTATTATGGGATCGCTTTTTTGAAGTTACCAGTTTGCATTCCGTTTCGGCCATTTTCCTTTCTTTCTTTCTTTGGCTGAAAATTGATGGGAGGGGCTTATTTGCAAATGTGCAAAATAGCAAAATGGAGGGTGTTTTTTTGTGGTGGAGGGTTCATGATGGTTCTAGCATCTTTTGATTCCTTTTTTGGTTCATCATTGCTTGCTTTATTAGATGGGATTGTGAGAGGATTGAGTTGGACTTTGGTGTGACATATATTTCTCATTATCATCACACATTTGCTTATGCTATCTCTCATCCCTCTTCATTTTTCTCAAGCCACCGGCCACTACTAGATGGGGGGCTGTCCAAATTTTTGTGTAGGGATTTTTATCTCATTTGCTCACACAAAAATTTATTAGCTCCATTTAAAAGTTCAATCCTCCACCTTCACATAAAATGGCAACTTCTAATAATCCCTCGAGACATAGCATTCTACACTCAGTCTACAGCAATCTTGGACACGTCGGTTACCCAACTTCGTGTCCGAGTTGCCTCGGTTCAGAGGTGGGAGCCCATAAAAAGACTTCTCGATGTGGTGCCCTTTCCGATGAGGAGAACAAGACAGGAGATGCCATGAGGAGCTTGGGATGGTGGCCGAAGACCGAAAGACACGGATTGCTCGGTATAGCCTCTTTATCCTTTCTCTAGTTAGTTAGTAGTAGGTTAATGGTCCGATCCGGGTTTTAAGCATACGATAGCGCCGTTCTTCTAGTTTGAAAAGGTTTTCGTTTCCGCATTTTGGCCTCGTACAGACGGTCGGGACGCTACCGTAGACTTACACTAAGAAAAACAAGGTGGATTATAATGTCATAGCACATCTAAGGAAGATACCTTCACAACTGAGCATACTGGATGGTCTTATCCTGTCCAAAGAGGCATGAGATTCTGTAATCAATGCACTGTAAGAGCCTGATCAATTCCAAGCTTTCTTTGCGGAAGAAAAGATGAAGGACGAGCTGGCAGAGGTTCATACAGCTGACATCACATTCGGTGATGAAGATCTCCTCATCGGAACATGCGAGCACAACCGTCCTCTATATGTCACAGAGTACTGCCATAACATTAAGATAGGGAAGATCCTGGTAGATAACGGGTCCTCTATCAACCTTCTTAACGTGAAGGTGCTGAAGGAGATCTGCATGAACGTTCAGCACCTGGCTCGGGACAAAATTATCATCTCCGGGTTTGACTCGCAGTTATCACAGACGCTTGGGTCCGTGAGATTGACATTACGCTTTAGGATGCTCGTTACTGACATCAAATTTCATGTCATCGATGCCAAGACTTGCTATAACGCTCTGCTCGACCGGCCTTGGTTACACGAGTACAACATCATCCCTTCTACACAACATCAGTGTATGAAAGCTTCAAAGATGGCCTCGAGTACACAGTTACAGGGGAGCTAAACCCATTCTCCATAAATGATGTCCGCAAATATGAAGACGCCAAGTACTTCCTACCAGACTTCGAAGACACGGAAAGATGTCACAAACCAGAGAACCAACAAAAAGCTGTTGCCACTATCCCGATCTTTGGGAGCGATACTGAGGAAGATGAAGAAATAGTCTACTCGGGGCAAACCCAAGGCAACATGCCAGGACCATCTACTCTTATCTAGATCTTTGGCAGTGACTCTGAAGACGAAGTCAACACAGTGTTCTCCATTCGCCCGTCAATGCAGACCTTCGCTGAAGCTGATCAGAGTTTACAAATCACCATTGTTCAGCAGCAGCATTACAGGGAACATGATGTGCTCAATACATACGGCGTGCAAGAGCTGCAGACCATCTACGTCCCTCCTAAGCGAAGAGGTGAAAAGGCGATCCTCTTCTACCAATCTACGGAGACTAAAGTGGAAAAGGAAGTCTGGCATGGTGCCGAACTTATGCTTGACAGGTTTCAACCAATTTGTCTGCCCAGATATTACACAGAGGGATTGAAAAGGCTACGAAGATGCCAAGGCATACACTTCAAGAAAAAACGCTCGACAAGCCCAGTTCTACAACAAGATTTCGGACATTCCCTGGACTCAGCGAAAGATTCCCAACAGGCGGACGGAGACGACTGGGCTTCGATACGTTCGGTCCAAGAAACGGGAGCGATTCCATGGTTTCCATGTCATAAATAACTCCGGTGGAGAAGTGAATGCATTTCCAGATAGCACTGATATTGAACCAGAGCGAAATCCCGCTGTAAGAATACCAAGTCCATCATTCGAAGAACAGATTGACATGCTAATAAGTGAAGCGGGACAAAAAGTTTGGGATGACCACAGACGCGAAACGGCCATTTACGAGAAAGACAGGACGCAACGTCTCATTCAGCAGGCTACGAAAAGAGAAGACTACGATGCCCTTCACCCTCAGCCCGTTGTGCGCTCTCGTGGCAAGGAAAAGGCACGACGCAAACACAACAACAAGGTGAAGAACGAGAAGGGCGTTCAAAAACAGCGAAGTGGATCTAAGAAGCCACGCGATCGAGAAAATGTCAGCTGGAACTCGTCTTTTATGAAGAAGATGGGTCGGGTGTACTCGTTCCCTCAAGACAAGATAAGAAAAATATTCAACCTTGTCATGAAGCATCAAATGATGACGCTCCCGGAGTCTTGATACCCTGAACAGATAAACGAGGTCCATCACCCGGATTATTGCTCCTACCACCGAGTAATAGGACATCCTCTTGAAGACTGCTTCACCTTCAAAGACAGGGTCGAAGAACAGTATCAGCAAGGCAGGTTTGCTCTATCTAACAGTTGGAGGATAGCCCTACCACGAAAGCATGAGCTAAGTGTTCCCCGCCGAAAACGCCGGGATGCGATGAACGTCTCGCCTGAATTTCGGGGTAGATGCTAATTGTTGCTATCCGTTTACCTCTCCGAAGATACCAAGTTGATTTATGGTACCGTGTATCGAAGGTTTAAACGGATGCGGTCGATGTAGCAGACTTTGTCAGATTCCCCCTCATTTGAGGGGTTTTTGATTGTGGGGACGCTCTTCCCTATAGGCACAAGCCCCTGCAGTTAATTACGCTACCGCGTCGCGGTAACAACTTTCTCCTTCTCCAGATGGTCACTTCGTGTCGTGGGTGTTTGTTTTGTTTTTGGTTGCCCGTGGATTGTATACGGAGACTAATTTATATTGTCGCCCGTAGGGTGTGGATTAGTCCAAATCCGTATCTTCTTAGATTTGGGTTTGGGGGTTGGGTTTAAGGATACGTTAGTCTCATTTAGGACTAAGATCAACTTAAACGTATGTTAAGGATACGTTAGTCTAATTTTAGATTAACGTGATCGTTTAGATCCAACAAGAGAGCAATTGGGCTCTATTGTTTAGTTTAAGGATATTGCGGTCGATTAGTTTAAGGACATTACGGTCCAATGTTAGTTTAAGGACATCTCGGTCGAATGTTAGTTTAAAGACATCACGGTCGAGGTTAAGGACATCATAGTCCATGAGTTTAAAGACCTCACAGTCAAGGTTAAGGACGTCATAGTCCGTGAGTTTAAAGACCTCACAGTCAAGCTTAAGGACGTCATAGTCCGTGAGTTTAAAGACCTCACAGTCAAGGTTAAGGACATCATAGTCCGTGAGTTTAAAGACCTTACAGTCAAGGTTAAGGACGTCATAGTCCGTGAGCTTAAGGACCCCACAGTCCGTAGAGTGTTTGGCTGTCGGGACCCGTCACCTCTCTGAAGACGTTGAAGGATTACAACGACAAATATCAGAGGAGTAAAGAGATGTACCCTCGAACCGGCGTGAGTTGGTTGAAAGATCTGTAGTCCAATTTGGGACTAAGATCTGTTAAAATATTCATGAGCAGATGGGCTTAATTAATATGAGTTGAGGACTTATGGCCAATCTTGGGCTAAGTCCGATAAATGTTTAACATTTTGTTTTGGGCTGTTGAGCCTTTATTTAGGCTTGGCCATTTTAACAATGTCTTTGTCTTTTATTGAATACTGAGCATTCACCAGAGCTCTGGGCTTATTAAAGGACAATTTATGTTCTGTCAGCGCAATACGTGGCGCGCTAGACGCTTTGTGCCAATCAAAAAACGCAGTGCGCTTCTGCCACGTGGCACACATGTAAGGGACACGTGTCGCACTCAGCGCTAGGCGCTAGATGATGAGCGCATGATGTCAGATTATGAGTGCTGAGCGCTAATCCATGTGCGTTGATGCTCATTTCAAGCTCGAGCCGCATTCTTCTTGGTGCTTGTTTGATCGGCTTGACGTCCGGGGATATTGCCAATTTGTGTACAGTAATCTCTGGATCTAGTCCTGGCATCTCGGAATAGTTCCATGCGAAACAGTCTCTATGCTGCATAAGCACGTCTTTTAGTGTAGCCATCCTTTCTTCAGACAGCAGCTCACTGACGAATGTCGGCCGTGGATCACTTGTCATCCCCAAATCGATTTTCTTGAGGTTATCTGCAGTAGTATGTATTCCCTCTTCCAGCTCTTTTGGCGCCGGTGGAAATTCTGATATCACCTCGTCATCATTGTTTTCGAAGCACCAGGGGAGGTCATCCATATTCTCGGGCTCTTCTTCTGATAGTGTTATCACGTGGCAGGTACGAGATCATTTCCAAGATCGATGTTGATCTGGTTTTACTCTAGTTATACACGTCGCTTTTGGTTCATGCTTCTGTGGCGGGCTTACCCTCCAATTGCTAGATAGAGCGAAGCTGCCCTGTTGATATTGGTCTTCGACCCAGTTTTTGAAAGTGAAGCAGTCTTCGAGAGGATGTCCTATTGCTCGGTGATAAGAGCAATAGTCTGGGTGAGAGACCTCATTCGCTTGCTCGGGGTGTTTGGACTCTGGGAGTGTCATCATCTGATGCTTTACGATGAGATAAAATATCTTCTTTGTCTTATCTTAGGGGAAAGAATATTCCCGGCCCATCTTCTTTATAAGGGACGGATCCCAGCTGCTCGACTCTTGTTCGTGTAGCTTCTTAGACCCGCTTGGCTGCTGTCGAATGTTTTTTCCGTTCTTTGGTTTATTTTTGCCTCTGCGCCGGGTCTTTTGTATGACGGGCTGGCGATGAGGAGCATTGTCATTTTCCGCGGCCTGTTGAAGGAGGCGCTGCGTCCTGGCTTTCTCGTAAATGGCCATCTCATGGTTATGGTCATCCCGGACCTTTTGACCTGCTTTCCTGATCAATTTGTCCATCCGTTCTTCAAACGACGGACTCGGCGTTTTGATGACAGGACCTTGTTTTGGATCAGGATCAGCATCTTTTAACAGAATGTCTCTTTCTTCATCGAAATCATATATGACGTAGCTGCCATGGACTCGCTCTCGTTTTTTGGATTGAACATATCCAAGCCCGATCATTTCGATTCTCCCGTTAGGCAACTTGCGCTGAGTTACGGAGACATCCCAAATCCTGTTGTAGAATCGAACTTCTCGAGTTGTCTGTTTGAAGGGTACACCTTGGTGCCTCAATAGCCTTTTCAAGCCTTCTGTGTAATATCTAGGAAGACGGATGGGCTGGAGCCTATCAAGTATAGAATCCGCGCCATGCCAAATTTCTTTCTCCACTTTTGTTTCCCCAGATCGGTAGAATTGGATTGCCTTTTCACCCCTTTGCCTGCGAAGGACGTAGAATGTCTCCAGTTCTAGCACACTATAAGTTTCAAGTGCATCGAGCTCTTTATAATGCTTTTGTGGAACCATAGCAACTTGCAAACTTTGATCTTCGTTGGCGAAAATTTGTATTGACGGCCGAGCAGAGAATACATGATTGACCTCGTCTTCCGAGTCGCTGCCGAAGATCAACGTAGGGATGGATGGTCCCGGTTTGTTGTATTGGGGCGGCCCTGAATAAACTATCTCTTCTTCCTCCTGGGTATCACTCCCGAAGACCGGAATAGTAGTGATGGCTTTATTCTTCGATCTGTGACATCTTTCCGCGTCCTCAAAATCTGGTAAGAAGTATTTTGCATCTTCGTACTTTCGGACTTCATTCACGGAGAATGGGTTCAACTCTCCTGTTACGGTATACTCGAGACCATCCTTGAAATACTTCATACATTGATATTGTGTAGAAGGGATAATGTTGTACTCATGTAACCAAGGCCTGCCGAGCAAAGTATTGTAGCATGTCTTGACGTCGATGACATGAAACTTAATGTCCATGACAAGCAGCCCAGAGCGTAGTGTCAATATTACAGACCCAAGCGTTCGTGGTGACTGAGAGTCAAACCCGGAGATGGTGATTTTATCACGAGCGAGATGCTGAACACTCATGCAAATTTCCTTCAATACTCTCACATTGAGGAGATTGACGGAAGACCCACTGTCAACCAGGATTTTGCCAATCTTGATATCATGACAGTATCCGGAGACATAAAGGGGACGGTTGTGCTCGCACGTCCCAAGGAGGAGGTCTTCATCGCCGAAGGTGATATCGGCCGTGTGTACTTCTTCCAGCTCGTCCTTCATTTTTTCTTCGGCAAGGAAAGCTTGGAATTGCTTGGGCTCTTGCAGTGCCTTGATTAAAGAATCTCTTGTTTCTTTTGATAACAAGAGGGTATCGAGAATGCTTAGCTGCGAAGATAGCTTTCTCAAGTGTGCCAGAACGTTGTAGTCCACCTTACTCTTCTTTGGCGGGTCTTTGGCTGTCAGCTCTTCGATGGATTGGTCATCGAGGGCGATATCTTCAGGGATCTTTTCTTTCCCCTTATCTCTTCTATTTGACCCACTGTTCGAGGGCCCAAGATTCTTTTCGAGCAGCGTACGATTGCGCAGCTGAATATTTTCACAGGCCTTCGGTTCTTTCTCTTTTCCCGACGTGGATTCTTTGAAGAGAGGGCCAAGAGTCATTTCTTCGTCAGAGTCACTCCCGAAGGTGAGAACTTGCGATCCCCCAGCGTCGACCATGTGAAAGTTGTCGGTAGTTCTTTTACGCTCCTCAGTCGTATTTCTTTGCTCCCAACGAGTTTTGCGTTTCATCCGCTTGAAATTTTACCGGTGAGCAATATATCCCTGCCACCATCTTCTAAAAGCGTTGAACTCTTCTGTGGGGTGCGCAATCTTTCGATGATATAAGCAGTAATTAGGATGTATTTCCGCTTCACCAAGAGTGTTTCCTTCGGAGGGTGGCAGCTTCATTCCCATTGATATGGCTTTGGCAAATCTCTTTCTCGTCTTGATCCTGCTTTTATTTGCGGTGGACGTACTCCGATCTAGCAGGAGTGTTTCAACCCTTTCGTCCAGTCGTCGGCGTTTGGCCTTTTCAAATATGGCCATTTCACGCTCCCGATCAGCTTTGCTTTTCGAAAGATCTTCGTTCAGGAATTCGTCAATCATTTCGTCTGATGGCCCTAGAAGTTACGGCTCAGGACCTGCCCCCAGTTTCTCTGTGTAAGGAGCTTCTACATCGTTTATCGATGAGTGAGAGATCACATGGCAACTTTCTACGTAATCTTCAGATTCATCCGACGAGTCTTCTCCATCATCTCCGTCCTCAAGGACGTGACTGAGAAATTCTTGGAGTGTGACTGGAGTCCGAGCCTTTTGGTTATACTCTTCCAACACGTCAATCTGTTTTTGCAGGTCCGTGCGCTTGTCACCAGGCTTCACGGGCTTTTTGGTCTTCTTCTTCGAAGACTTTGACGGCTGGGTGTGAGCACTTTGAATATCACCACCAATTTTTGGAGTTGGGCGCGGCTTCAGCATTCCCTCGATGGTCTCGGGTTTCAGTGGATTCTTCCACCTGATCGCTAGGCATGTTTGGAGATCGTTCAGCATTCATTTGGTTTTGGCTGAAAGAGCGACCTCCCATGGAGCTTCTTCTATGAAAGAGCATGATGCCCTCGGTGTGTCTGTCTTCTTGGGAGCGTGTGGCTGTGGTGGGTTCACCTTCCAATTCTCGGACAGCGCAAACTTGCCTTGTTGGTATTGGTCCTCGATCCATCTCTTAAAGACGAAGCAATCTTCAATTGGATGGCTTACCGTTTGATGGTAAGGGCAATAATTGGGACAATTAGCCTCGCCCGGTTGCAATGGTCATTTTGGATTCGGCAGATTGATGAACCTGTTGCGCACCACCAGTTCAAACAGTCTCTTCGTTTTGTCCCGAGGGAACGAATAAGGACGCTTCATTTTCTCATTATAGTATCGCCGCCTCTCTTTTAGTTGATCCGTTAGTTTTGGGGCACTGAGCTGCTGTTGAGTATTCGTAACGAATGTCGCCTTCCCTTTACCCTTTTCGTTCCGCGGCTCCGTCTTTGGAGGAGACGGTCTATGATCCATCTGGTCCATTTGGGCCAGTTTGTCGATCAAGGCCTTGAACATGGTCGGCTTGAAGATCATGAATTGGGAAATAGTTGCCTGAGGGTCTAGAGTGCCTACGAACATGCCTACTGCCGGCGCTTCCTCGATGCGCTGCTCACATTTCGACCATAAATTTCGCCGCCGTATTGCGTATTGTACCCAAGTTTCTCTTGGCTTCACCCTGGCGTTAATTAGTGGGGTTATTGGGGTGCATTCACTAACACTCGCGAAACGCTGGGTGAATAGTAGTTCCATCTCCGCAAAAGTCTTGATGGAGTCATTTGGAAGTTCAGAATACCACTCGAATGCCATTTCCGACAAGCTGCCGACGAACTGGCGAAGTAGCAATTTATCACCACCTCCAGTGTTGCCATATAGAGCCCTGAACTGGATGACATGCTGGTGGGGATTGCCCGTCCCTTTATATACATGAAATTTAGGGATCGTATATCCCGGCGGGTACTTTATTTGGTCAAACCAACTTGGATATGGTCGCCCAGTTTTAACAATTTGGTCGGCCGCTTCATTCGGCTGGTGAGCTCGTATTTGCTGAGCAATGTAGTCATCCAAAGCGGCCTTGGAGATGGTTTCTTCTTTGGCTGCTGAAAGAGCCGGAGGAGGGTTCGATGTCTCCCCTTTTTCGTCTTCAATGATGATAGGGGGTCTTCAGCTGGAGGTTCCGGCTGTAACATCATCCCAGCTATATCTTGGAACAAGAGAGCCATTCGTTTTATATTGGCTGCCTGTTCCGCAGCTTCTTTTTCTTTCCTATCGAGCATTCTTCGGAGGAACTGGGTGTCAGTTTCTTGTTCCCGACGCTGCTCCGAGGTATCTGGATTTTCTTTTGGCCCAGTGAGTGCGGCCATTGCAGTCAGCATCTCCTGGAGCTTTTGTTATTGTTGCTCATGAGCCTTAATCACTAATCACGTAAGCGGTCGATGACCTGTGGAGATATGGCTATCCTCTTTTCCGGATGCCACATAGACGGTATGCACCACCAGGCCCCCAGATTTACGGCGTTTAAGTTCGGTGTCTCTGTGGCTCGCCGTGGTCACATGGGCTTTCTCTGGCCTCCTTCTCTTGTGAGCAGTTGAAGTGGAGGGGGCCGTTGCAGCGGGTACCCAGGTAGCTGTCACCTTTTGTGGCTTGACAGGATGGTCCTTTTCTTGCCGAACTTTTATCTTTTTCTGTCGGCGAGAGTAATCTTGATCAATTACTGAGTCCTGAACCTTTCGCCAGACTTTGTAAATTTTAGAAGAAAGCTGCTGAGGGGGTTGTTCCGGCTTCGCCTTCAGTGCATTCTCCACGGGTGAAGGAGATCTCTTCAGCACTGCAGTAGGAGAGTTCCTACGCACCTTGTTAAGTAGTTCAAAGATGTTCCCAGTTAGAACGGCAGAATCGATCTCCACCGTTGGAGCTGGTGGAGTAAATCCAGACGGAGAGCTGCCCCCAGCCTTCCTTACTCGGTGCCAGTGACGACGGCGAGCATGTCGTGCAGATGGTGTTAGTTCAGCTATGGAGATGGCTTTGTCATACCCCCTATTCTGGTGAGGCGCTGCTGCTACCAGCCTCTTAAAGACCGACGTCCGTTGAGCAGTAGTATCCAATCTGTCAAAGACAGACCTTTGAGCAGGAACGGGAACCGGAGTGGCCAGCCTCGTAAAGACTGATCCTTTGACGGGAGAAGCTTCTTTAGTGACCTCGAGAGCAGGAATGGCTATCCGTTTTGGGATGGCCGCTTCAGGTATCATGGGCTTCTTCACGGGCCCACTGGAGTTCAGGCTCAGCTTATCGAAGACTGATGCTGTCGGCTTGGCATTGGATGACCCGTTGAGATGGGTCGTGGTGGTAGTGAGCCGATCAAAGACCGACTTCTTCTACGCTTCTTGCGGCAGCGGGATGTTAACGCTCACTGGTAGGAGCATGGTCCCGAAGAACAACCCGGTGGTAGCCTGCGTTACCTGCTCTACCGGCATTATGAAAAGGGAGGCCGCCTGGGGCCCGTAGGTTACACCACCAGATGAGGCGGAACGGGAGTCGCAGTTGCAGTTAGCGCAGGTTGAAGCCATTGATCTTTCATTTTCTGCACCGAGCAAGACACCAAATCTTAATACCTCGAATCCAATGGCAACCATAGCAAACCGCGATTCGTTCGCGAACACGACACACGAAGTGTGGAGTGGAAAAAGGAAAAGGTCCCACCGGGCGTGCCAGAATTTGTTCCCCGCCGAAAACGTCGGGATGCGATGAACGTCTCACCTGAATTTCGGGGCAAATGCTAATTGGTGCTATCCTTCCACCTCTCCGAAGATGCTAAGTTGATTTATGGCACCGTGTATCGAAGGTTTAAACGGATGTGGCCGATGTAGCAGACTTTGTCAGATTCCCCCTCATTTGAGGGGTTTTTGATTGTGGGGACGCTCTTCCCAGCAGGCGCAAGCCCCTGCAGTTAATTACGCTACCGCGTCGCGGTAACAACTTTCTCCTTCTCCAGATGGTCACTTCGTGTCTTGGGTGTTTGTTTTGTTTTTGCTTGCCCGTGGATTGTATACGGAGACTAATTTATGTTGTCGCCCGTAGGGCGTGGATTAGTCCAAATCCGTATCTTCTTAGATTTGGGTTTGGGGGTTGGGTTTAAGGATACATTAGTCTCATTTGGGACTAAGATCAACTTAAACGTATGTTAAGGATACGTTAGTCTAATTTTAGACTAAGATCAACTTAACGGGATCGTTCAGATCCAACAAGAGAGCAATTGGGCTCTATTGTTTAGTTTAGAGACATTGCGGTCGGTTAGTTTAAGGACATTACGGTCCACTGTTAGTTTAAGGACATCTCGGTCGAATGTTGGTTTATAGACATCACGATCGAGGTTAAGGACATCATAGTCTGTGAGTTTAAAGACCTCACAGTCAAGTTAAGGACGTCATAGTCCGTGAGTTTAAAGACCCCATAATCAGCTTAAGGACGTCATAGTCCGTGAGTTTAAAGACCTCACAGTCAAGGTTAAGGACATCATAGTCCGTGAGTTTAAAGACCTCACAGTCAAGGTCAAGGACGTCATAGTCCATGAGCTTAAGGACCCCACAGTCCGTAGAGTGTTTGGTTGTCGGGACCCGTCACCTCTCTGAAGACGTTGAAGGATTACAACGACAAATATCAGAGGAGTAAAGAGATGTACCCTCGAACCGGCGTGAGTTAGTTGAAAGATCTGTAGTCCAATTTGGGACTAAGATCTATTAAAATATTCATGAGCAGATGGGCTCAATTAATATGAGTTGAGGACTTATGGCCAATATTGGGCTAAGTCCAATAAATGTTTAACATTTTGTTTTGGGCTGTTGAGCTTTTATTTGGGCTTGGCCCTTTTAACAATGTCTTTGTCCTTTATTGAATGCTGAGCATTCATCAGAGCTCTGGGCTTATTAAAGAACAATTTATGTTCTGTCAGCGTAACACGTGGCGCGCTAGGCGCTTTGCGCCAATTAAAAAGCGCAGTGCGCTTCTGCCACGTGGCGCACACGTAAGGGACACGTGTCGTACTCAACGCTAGGCGCTAGATGATGAGCGCATGATGCCAGTTTATGAGCGATGAGCGCTAATCCATGTGCGCATTGCGCTTTCAGTTTAGTGGCGTACACATGAGTGACACATGGTACGCTTGGCGTTGAGCGCCAGCCCATGAGCGCAGTGCGTTATTTCAATAGCGCAAAGTGCAAATTGTTAATTGGTGCCTACGTGGTTGACACGTGGCGCATTTGGCGCTGAGCGCCAGTCCACAGAGCGCAGAAGTGCAGTTCAAGAGTGCAAGACGCATTTCAAGAGCGCAAAGCGCATCTGATCAATTTTATGATCTGGGAACAAATTTATGTTCTTTTAAAAGAGAATTTGTCTCAAGATCAAAGAACAACTTTCTTATTTTGCAGGAGATATTTCCAATCCCTTATTTTGATGAAAGGCTTGGCCTTTATAGATCCATGATTTGTGAGAAGAATTATGTTCTTCTTTTATTTTATGATGGGATCTTTTGATCTCTTTTTGAAAGAATTTTTGTCTTGTAGAACTATGATCTTTTTAAAGAAATGAATTTTTCTTTTTATGAGATAATTTCATCTCTGTGTTCATCATCCTTCATCTTTACCTTGAAGAAATATCTTCTTGTAAGAGCTTGCTCTTTATCTTTGAATTTCTTAAAGTTTATGGGGGGTTTCTCTCTATCAGACTTGAAGTCTTGGGGCCTTTATATAGGGCAAGCTGATTTGTTGAATCAATTAAAGTGATCTTTCTCTGATTGATTTGGGAATGTTTCTCTACCATTGGATCTTTGATCTTGGGGCTTCTGTTTTACAGAAGGCAATCTTCTTGATTTTAATAAGATTGGAAAATCTTTCCATAACAGAATTTAATTCTGATTAATTAATGATTTATCATTATTATTAGATCTTTTGATCTAACGGTGGAGAGTTTTTTAATTCCAGCGCTAGCGCACCCGTGCTTTGCTTGTGGTGCGCTGCTTAGAGCGCAGCGCTCTTAGCGCTAGCGCACCTATGTCTTACATGTGGTGCGCTGCTCGGAGCGCAGCACACTTAGCGCTAGCGCACCCGTGTTTGACACCTGGTGCGCTGCTCGGAGCGCAGCGCACCTAGCGCTAGCACACCCGTGTTTGACACCTGGTGCGCTGCTCGGAGCGCAGCGCACCTAGCACTAGCGCACTTGGCGCTGCATCTAAAGTGATGATTCAATTTTGAAATTTGAATTTCAAACAGAGCTTTGCTCTGATTGGTGGAAACACCAAGAACAACCTATACTGCGAGGGAAAGTCTAGATCGGCATCGAGCTTGGAAACGAGCTCGTACCTGCCACGTGATAACACTATCAAAAGAAGGAGAGCATGAGAATATGGATGACCTTTCCCGGTGCTTCGCAAATGAGGATGAGGATGAGGTAGTTTTAGAATTTCCACCAGCGCCAAAAGTGCTGGAAGATGGGATACACACCATAGCGGACAACCTGAGAAAAATTGACTTGGGGACGGCAAACGATTCGAGGCGAACGTTCGTCAGTGAGCTGCTGTCTAAAGAGCGGGTGGCTACACTAAAAGACGTGCTTATGCAGTCTAAAGACTTCTTCGCATGGAACTACTCCGAGATGCCGGGATTAGATCTAGAAATAGCGGTGCATAAATTGGCTATATCGCCGGACGTTAAGCCAGTCAAGCAGGCGCCAAGAAGAATGCGGCTCCAACTTGAAATGAGTATCAACGCCGAAGTCAAGAAACTAATTGACTCCGGCTTCATCAAAGAAGTTCAATATCCTGACTGGATCGCCAACATTGTCCCAGTAATGAAGAAAAATTGGACAGTATGCGTCTACGTGGACTTTCGGGACCTTAACAAAGCTTGTCCAAAGGACGACTTCCCTGTACCGGTTACCAAGCTGATGATAGATAACACGTCCACTCATGAATTCTTCTCCTTCATGGATGGATCTTTAGGCTATAATCAAATAAAGATGCACCCCGAAGACAAAAAGCATATTGCCTTCTGGACCCCGCTAGGCATATTCTGCTATAAAGTGGCGCCTTTCGGTCTGAAGAACGCTGGCGCTATCTACTAGAGGGCCATGAAAAAGATCTTTGATGACCTCATACATGAGATCGTTGAATGCTACATTGACGACCTTGTGGTGAAAAGCAAATCGTACGAGGAGCATTGGGAGCATTTGAAAATAGTGTTCCAGCGTCTTCGGAAATATAATCTGAAGATGAAACCTCTGAAATGCGCATTTGGAGTCTCCTCAGGCAAATTCCTAGGATTCATCGTACGACACCGAGGCATCGAAATAGACACATCAAAGATCAAGGCGATTATGGAAATGCCCTCGCCAAGAACTCTCAAACAATTGCGGTCTCTCCAAGAAAAGCTCGCCTATATCCGACGGTTCATAACTAAACTCTCTGGCAAATGCCGCCCCTACAGCCATCTAATGAAGAAGGGGACCCCATTCATTTGGGATCGTAAATGCCAAAGTACATTGGAAGAAATCAAGCAATATCTGCAGAACCCGCCGGTACTAACCGCTCCAGTCAAGGGAAAGCCCCTCATCCTGTATACAACATCCCTTGAAGGTTCTCTAGGTGCACTATGGACACAGGAGAACGATCAGGGAAAGGAGAGAGCTCTCTATTATTTGAGTCGAGTTCTCCTGGGGGCAGAAAGCAACTACTCTCCCGTCGAAAAGCATTTCCTGGCACTGATCTTCGCGATAACGAAGCTTCGACATTATTCCTTGGCGCATGAGGTCCATCTCATATCAAAGATGGATCCTCTCAAATATTTGATGTCAAGAGCCATACTAACGGAAGGCTTGCCAAATGGGCCCTCTTATTGATGGAGTTCTCAATAATCTATCGACCCCTCGGTGTAGTGAAGGGCCAAGCCATCGCTGACTTTCTTGCTGAACATCCAATACTAGCCGACACTCCCTTAAATTGCGAATTGCCAGATGAACACGCGTTTGATTCAATCGATAGGAAGGAGGAAGGAAATAATGCCCGATAGGAACTCTACTTCGATAAAGCATCTTCGATGAAAAAGCGAAAGTAAAACACCCCTATAATTAAAACTGGGGTGGGCCTTATCTTCATGACTCCGTGTTCATATCAGAATTTTGCATTATTATATTCCCCATTCTTAATCATATTATAAATAAATAGGTGCTTTTGATTCATATATGCTAAATAGTTGCAGGTTACAAGTTGTCAGAACAATACAGTGAAATTAATGAAAAGACGTTACAAAAGTGAGACTACGACCAACAAAAGATGAATCCTTATGATGCCGCATAACAGTTCAAGGAACAAATGAAGATCAGTAAACAGTTCAATGCATAAGGGCAGCACAAGATTCAAGACTTCAACGTGAAGCTTACGGTAAAAGTCCATATAAGTCTGTACTGTTGGAAATCTGAAAGAAAGTAGAAAAGATTCTGAGGAATCAAGTGAAGAAAACAGAAGGCAAAAGCAACATGAAGCAACCCTAGAAGTTTGAGCCAGAGATCCCTCAATATGGTCGTGGAACCGTGGCCAAACATGGCTTTCTGCCGCGGAGC
Source organism: Agapanthus africanus (assembly GCA_030015575.1). Classification (NCBI taxonomy): domain Eukaryota; kingdom Viridiplantae; phylum Streptophyta; class Magnoliopsida; order Asparagales; family Amaryllidaceae; genus Agapanthus; species Agapanthus africanus. The sequence continues at coordinate 410,652,245 of JASDDO010000016.1, forward strand.
CGCGGCCGTGCAATGCACGTGTCGGTGGGGTGTCGGTGCTTTGACTCGATCTTTGGGGTTGTTTTGTAATTTCATGTATGGATCAGAATATAAACCTAGGGGTTTTCCTATCTATAAATAGGAGGATGCCTCTCTCTAGTTTTTATGCCTCTTTTGGGTGCCTCTTTTGAGATGCCTCTTTTTAATGTCTAGATTAAATTTTAATTTCTTTGTAATCGTCAAGAGGTCATCAATAAAGGTATTCTTTTTATCGTGCATTCTTTTATCTGAATTTAATTTCTGAATTTTTATCTGTCTTTTATTATCTGCAACTTAGATAGTCTTTTAAATTATAAAAATGAATCTTATCATAACTTCCCTAATGAATGAGTAATTCCTCACTTGTTAGAGTTAGGATTGGGAAGGTTTGAGAGAAGTAAATCTCTCTCTCTCTTTTCTTTGCCCATATAATTTTTATAATAGGACTCTATTTAAATTAACCACACACCGCTCACTACGGCATCCTATCCTACAAGATAGTGGTGATTCCCTAATTAGACCGGTTGTGGTTGATTTAAATAGAGGTTAGGGCTAAGAGTTAAGAAAGGACGGACAAGGACTAAAAGGAAAAAACTATGTTTCTTCCTAGTCGTGCTAATCCCCTTTGTTGACTATTATCCTAACACCTATATTCTTCACTAGGGCATTGAAAGCAGTGGGTAGAATCTCTTTTCCAAACTAACCTAATCCTAACCTAGCAAGACTTTTAATCAATTTAATCTCATTCTTAGATCGTAAAACAAAACCCGACTTGATCGGATTAACTCGTTAGAACATAAAGAAAAGGAATCCATCTCCCTGTGGACCGACCCGTACTCAACCGGCTAGCTACCAAACGACACCGTTATTGATTGCGGTATATTCTTAACTTTGATTTTAAAACGCACGCATACGCAAAAGAACTCTCAATCACTCCGCAAGGAGGGATAATGCATTTCGCCCTTTCATTAACAGAGTCGAGCACGAACAATGAGGCTGAGTACGAAACTTTGATTGCAAGTCTTGAGATTGCTGTTGACATGGGTATCAAAAATCTCCTCATATATGGAGACTCCCAGCTAGTCGTTAGCCAAGTAAATGGCGACTATCAGACATTCAAATCGGAGGTGGTAAAATATGGCGAAAGAGTGCGGCAACTGCTGACTCATATTCCCTCCTACATCCTAGAAATCATACCGCGGGCGGAAAATAGAAAGGCGGATACTTTGGCCAAGCTCTCTAAAGAATTGGCCGACGAAAACCTTGATGGCGTAAGGATCATTGTGCAAAGCCGCCGGATTCTCGCCCCAGCTGAAATATCTCCGGAGCCGTCTAAAGGAAAGGAAGCGACCAAACAAGCAGCCTGCCGAATAGAAGACGAAGAAAAGGCTACGGATTGGAGAGAAGTCTTCATAGACTACTTCAAATCTCATCGAACACCTGAAGACGCGTCGTCAAGACATCAGCTCATGAAGCGAGCCCTGTCTTTCACCTTCGTCAATGATACTATTTATAAGAGATCATTCGACTATCTGTGGCTGAGATGCCTGGGACCAGAAGAAGTAAAAAGGGTCGTCCAAGAAACTCACGACGGACTCTGCGGTTCCCATCAAGCTAGGCCAAAGATGAAGCCGAAGATCAAGAGAATGGGTTACTATTGGCCCATGATGATTCAGGACTACCTCGAATATGCGAAGCAGTGTCACTCATGCCAAATTCATGGGGACTTCATTCACCAACATCCAAATCCGCTACACCCAACATTGGCTAGCTGGCCATTCGAAATGTGGGGAACCGATATATTCGGGCCCATTGAGCCAGCATCGTCTAAGGGACATCGGTTCATACTGGCAACAACCGATTACTTCTCTAAGTGGGCAGAGGCAATACCGCTAAGGGAGGTGAAGACGGAGAACATCCTCCATTTCTTCAAGACACATGTCATCTACCAGTTCGGCACTCCGCGACAAATCATCTCGGATAATGGGCCAACCTACAGGAGCCATAAGATCATCCGCTTCACACAGCAGCATAATATAGATTGGAGATACACCTCAGTCTATAATCCCCGAGCTAACGGTTTAGCCGAGGCTTTCAAAAAGACCTTGACGAAGTTCATAAAGAAAACGGTGTCCAGAAATAAAAGAGACTGGCACGAGAGACTACATGAAGCTCTCTGGGCGTATCGAACCACGTTCAAAACGGCTATGAATACAACGCCATTCACGTTGGTATTCGGCACGAAAGCGGTACTTCCCTTGGAGATAGAGGTACCCTCTCTATGAGTAGCAGTTCGATACGAGCTGACGGATGAAGAAAATGCCCATCTTCGGCTTGAGGAGCTCGATGCCCTCAATGAAACTCGTCTCGTAGCGCAGCAAAACCTGGAAACCTACAAAGCAAGGATGACGCGCTCATACGAAAGACTAACCAGGCCGAGAACATTCCGCCAAGACTTCGTGCTAGTCATAAAAAGACCTATGATCCCCAACCGTGCAAAGCGGGGGAAATTCGAGCCGAACTATGAGGGTCCGTACATCATAGACAAGGTCTGCCAAGGTGGGGCCTACTTGCTTATGGATATGCATGGCGAAAGACCCTTCCGGCCAATAAACGGCCGGTTCCTTAAGAAATACTACGCTTGACAAGTCACAACTCAGGTTAATGACAGATGACGACGCTCGTGTCCACTTGCTGTCTTCCTGAGTCAAGACTCTATAAGTAGTATCCGGCAAAACTTCGCCTCGAAACTAGCTATGGACCGAGATGTCCGTAAACTAATAAAGGACCGAGATGTCCCTAAACTAACAATAGACCGTAATGTCCTTAAACTAAATACGTCGCCTCAAATATGGTGATAGTGGAATTCAAGTCCACAAGTCCTAGCGGCGATGACTGCAACTCAAGTCCCGTTGGCTGCACAGCTGCCCCAGTGACGAAGTCCTCCATAAGTTCCATTGGCGAACAGAGGGGTAAAAAAATGGTACGTCCACAAATGAAATGAGCACGGATGAAAACCCGAAAGGGCACCGTGAGTAAAAAAAGCAGCGCTACCAGCGACCTTGTGAAAACCTGAAAGGGCGCAATCTCGTGGTTTAAAAAAACCGTACGTCCACAAGCGAAATGGGCACGGGTGAAAACCCGAAAGGGCGCCGTGAGTAAAAATAACAGGGCTACCGGCGAGCTTGTGAAAACCTGAGAGGTCGCAATCTCGTGGTAAAAAAAACAAAAAATGGTGCGTCCACAGGAGAAATGGGCACGGATGAAAACCCAAAAGGGTGCCGTGAGTAAAAACAGCAGGGCTACCGGCGAATTTGTGAAAACCCGAAAGGGCGCAATCTCGTTAAAATAAAGACACCTGTAAGGTCCTCTCGACCTTGTGAGGAGAAAATGCCTGCGTGAGATCCTTATGACTCACATGGGAGCAACACACTTAGGGATCCCTACGATTCCTAAAGAGAAATTACACTTACGAGATCCTCACGACTCGTAAGGAGAATTCCTCCCTGTGAGACCCTCACGGCTCATAGGATTAAAAAGCCTTAAAATACAGGGACCCGAACCTGTTCTTAAGCCATCACACTCCCCAAGTTGCCCTACAGGCGGTCCATATTGACCCTTGTATACAATCCACGGGCACAAATAAACGTTCCCTCACCAAGTCCCACCAAGGACGAGGAGTGTCCTCATATGGTGAATGACACTTGTAAGTCCTCTCGACTTATAAGGAGAAAATACTCTTATGAGATCCTTATGACTTATAAGAGAATACACACTTGGGGATCCCCATGATTCCTAAGTAGAAAATACACCAACGAGATCCTCACGACTCGTAGAGAGAAATACCTTTATGAGACCCTTACGGCTCGTAAAATCAAAAAGCCTTAGTCAACAGGATCCTAACCCTGTTTGCTAAGCCACCTTTGTTCAAATCGACAAAGGCAAATGATGATTCGCTCCTGGAAATATTCCAGTTGTAGCGATGCCGATGCCTAAATCGGTATCAAATTCCAAGTCTTTTCAAGGCAAATGATGATTCGCTCCTGACAATATTCCAGTCGCAGCGATGCCGATGCCAAGATTGGTATCAGATCTCAAGTTCCATACTCGCAATAAAAATCAGCGAGCAAAAATTGCATATGAAATAGCCGAAATGATGGGGCAACTCGCAATAAAAATCAGCGAGCAAAATATGTGCATATAAAAACAGCCGAAATGTTTGGGCAACTCGCAATAAAAAGCAGCGAGTAAAAAGAAAAAACAGCCGAAATGATTGGGTACCGCGATAAAACAGCAGAAATGATTGGGCAATCGCGACTTTCGCGATATAAAAAGCTGAAATGATAGAGCATCGTGGAAACAAAAAAATGAAACTTCTTCCCTGCGTGTGAGTCCACATTGACCCCTGTATACAATCCATGGGTATAAACGAAAAGGGACGCACATTTTCCCACCAGGCTCTATCAAAAGGAGAACCAGGTCTCGACGGCAACATTTACAGCCTAAAGATCCACAACGGCATTCTTTCTCACTCCAGCAGGATGCAGATGCAACATCAACAACCAACCACAGAGTCAAAACAATGGAGCCATGGCAAAGTCCCTAGTTCCAAGCCTCGACGGTTCATCAACAACCTAGAGACTACCTCGGAGCTACGAAAAAGTCCCTAGTTCCCAGTCTCGACGGCAACATCTACAGCCTAGAGATCAACAATGACCTTCCTTCTCACTCCAACAGGATGCAGACGCGACGTCAACAACCGACCCCAGGGTCAAAACAACGGAGCCATGGCAATGTCCCTAGTTTCGAGTCTCGACGGTTCACAGACAACCTAGAGACAACCTCAGCATTCATCGCAATATAGCAGACACAATGTCAACAGACAAAGCAAAGGAAGATCCCTAGCTTTAGGGTCTTGATTGCAACTCAAATAAAACCTGAAAGACTATCGGAGATCATCCCACACCAGCGCGGAGTGGTCATGACACATCGGGGCTCCCAAGTTGAGCCTAATCTCAAGTAAAAAGCGGCATGGAAAATCCCTAAAGCTTGTTCTTCCGACGGTAATATGACCTGGGAGATTACTTGATGACATCTTGTCCAACCCCCGAAGGGATCATAGACACGACAGTCGTGGGGCTACTCGAACAGCAAGATTGCGTATCAGGGAATGCATCAGCCAACGCGACGGTACGACGGACAAAAACCCTAGTATCACAGACCCTAACGGACCTCTGTCATAAAGAGCAGAGGTTAACTGTGACGTTAGGACATTCTTGCGAGAACTTCTCGATTCATCTCGACTCGTAGGGAAAATAATGTTCCTGCGAGAACTTCTCGACTCGTCTCGACTCGTAGGGAAAAACATCTTCGTGAAACCCTCACGGATCATGAAGGTGGAAAGCCTTAGGCAACGGGGATATCAACTTGTTTCCTAAGCACTGTGGCTCTGCAAGTAGGTCCAAGATGGACTATTGTATACTATCCACGGGCCATATTCTCCAAAGTCGAATATCAACAAGGAGAAATAAACCAATTATGAGTCCTCTCGACTTGTAAGGAGGAAAATTCTCTTGTGAGATCCTTACGACTCTCAAGAGAAAACGCACTTAGGAGTAATCACGACTCTTAAGGGGAAAATACACCTACAGGATCCTCTCGACTCGTAGGGAGAAAAGTCTTTATGAGACTCTCATGGCTCATAAAGTTGAAAAGTCTTAGGCGGCAGATCTAAACCTGTTTTCTAAGCCATCGCTGCCCTGCAAAGAAGTCAAGATGGACTATCTACGGGCCACATTTTCCAAAGTTACATGCCAATATGAAATAAAATATGTCTTTTATTCATGATTTCAAGTGAATACAAGATACATTTCATAAAGGAATCAGAATGAATACACGTTATTCATGAATCACAAGTTTACAGTTGGTACAAGAAAAAAGGTACAATGACAGTTATTAAGGAGGAAGCATCTTCAATAAATTGACAAGCCACTCACGTGCTCCTTCAATCCTTTCTCGTGGTCAGCCATGGCGGCCAACTCCGCTTCGACTTGAGTCCGTTGCTGCAGACAGGATGAAAGATTTTCAATGATTTCTTGCCTGGAAGCTTCGCAGTCCTGCATGACTCGCTCAGCGAAATCAAGTTTCCGCTTTAGCATCAACCCATCCAAGATACATCGTTGGAGGTTGTCAAAAATAGCTTTTAACTACGCAGCATTCGCCTCAACTTGGGCACGCAACTGGACAGATTCGTTGGAAGCCGTCTCATGTTCCTCTCGCCTTAGGGCCGCCTCTTGTTCAAAATGACGAATAAAAAGAACACTCTGCTCAACCCATGCAGCCCGCTGAGAGTTCGAGGCCAACACCTCAGGAGAGAGACGCTTAAGCTCAATCTCGTGCAGGCAAGCCTCGATCTTTCTTCAATAATCAACCTAAGAGCTGACAAGATCTTCATCATGGAAGTTCACGAGTGTCGCTATCATTGGATTGACTTCAACGGCAAAATCCGTAGCAGAAGTAAGGGCCTCAGCATTGAGATCTTCGATAAACTCGCTTAACATTCGCTGGCTATTTACGGCGCCCGTGGAAGATATGCGTTTAGCGAAGGGCCCTGCGAGCATTGGAATATGAGACTCAAAAGGAGCTGGAGCCGGTGCAATTGCTGCAAAATGAATTACGGTCAAATTTCGACTCGGGAGATAAAGAAAACACATAAGTGATGGAGTCTATTATACCAGCTGTGGCAGGCGGCAGAATGGGGAGTACCGGAGGAGCGGCTACTCTCTCATCTCCTCCTCCTCCGACCCGTGACGCTGTGATTAATATAAAGAAGACTTAGCAACAATAAGTCTATTCATAAAAGAAGGGGGAACATTAGCTGAAGAATATACTAACCAATACCATAATGTGGAATGATTTCCGACTGAAAGGAAAAATGCGGGTTTAACACCTGGTATAAATGGTCAAAAAGGACTCCTGCAGAGTTGCGACAATATACAGTCAATACAAGGAGGATTGTATCCACAGTGAAATAAATAAGTGAGAAACCCATACCTTCCAAGATTTGAGGGAGCACAGAAGAAGGCAAGGGGACAGCGACCGTTAGAGCAGTGACCAGCGACACTTCTTTAGACGACATAGCCTCAGGGTTCTCCGTGCCTATGCTCAAGACAAACAAAATATCATCAGAAGGGCTGAACAAGATTAAAAAACTCGAAAACAACAACCCAAGGACTACCTAATAGATCATAGACCAGAACCGCAATGGAAGCGTTACCAGGTGTAACGAATTCTTCACTCTCTGTCGGGGGAATAGATTCTGCGCCCATAGCCTCATCCTATGACTCGATGAGGGCCGTCGTAACGCTAGCGACGCCCACCGATACCAAGGAGCCACAGGGAGAAAGAGCAGTGGTCTGGACAGTCCCAGATTCTCGAGAAAGAGTAGCCACTTCGAGCTCTGTAATCGCCAGCGTTTTACCTACCATACCATCGCCAGGACTTGGCCCTGCGTAAAAGAAAATGCGTATGTCAGAATTCAAGGACCGGTTTCCAATAAAATACTGGGCGTTACGTTACCTTGAAGTAGCTTTTCAGTTTCTTCCCGAGCCGCGCGTGCAGCTTGTCTATGTGCGGTAGATAGGGAAGAGGGAACATCCGTCGAAGGAGTGCCAGCAGGCGGGATACTTCTTGAGCCTACATCTGCAGCCAAAACAGCATCGCGTTCCCTCGCCACTCGCTTCCTGTGCTTCTTGTCAGTATGAGTAGTGAGAACTGACCTCCTTAAGACTTCCGACAGAGGGACGTCGTTGTCTGAACCGAGCTCTGCCCCCGGAACCGCTCCAGTATCCATCATCGGCTGCTTCAGCAAAGCCTCCTGTGGTGACTTTGGGGCGGTCGTGGCCATAGTAGCTGGCTCTAGAAGTTTTGCTGCATTGCCACTTGGGATCGGCATTGCACTTGGAATAACCTGAGTTGAGATAGTCCCTGCAATAAAGTAAAAGAGGGTGTCAGAGCACGAATAAAAAGAATAAAGGTGTAATGAAGCAACTTATACCAAGACCCAAAGAAGCGCGGAGCCTCTCTTCCTCCTCGAACGTCTTGAGGGAAGCCACGAGAGCCACTTTGGCAGAAATACCTGTTGAAGAAGAGAGCGTTAGTAAAATCATAATAACAAGAAAGGGATAGACGCAGAAGAATATAAATGAAGTATACCTGACTTTACAATAGTGATCAACGCCGCTTCCTCACGAGCCAGTCGCTCGGAAGCTGCGAGGGCAGCCTGAAGATCAGTATCGGTCGTAAGTGCATCGAACAAACCCACATTGGTGCCATATTCACCATAGGGAGTATGTGGCTCCTGGCCAAATATGACATCGGCAGAAAATAAAGACTTCTTCTTTTTCTACGAGCGGACACCAGCGGCCGATGACTAGAGCTTGCGCTTGACAGGCATTTTCGGGGGGCAGGTCCTAATTTCAATACCAGCGCCAGATTCTGGGGATACCATGGCTACCGCAGTTACGGGAACATCAGATCGAGGCCTCTCAGGGAAGACTCGTGGGACTACGGCTGTAGTAATTTCCCTCAAAGAAGGACGAACGGCAGTCTATCGCTTTATGGCGAAAGATGGATTACCGGCGGGGACTGCATCCTTATGATCGAGCAATAATCTCCTTTCTTCCCTAATAACAGCACCCGTCGCATGCTGGTACCATGCCACATAAGCATTCGAAGCTTTCGGAACATAGCTCGGCTCGCTGATGAGAAAATTGGACCCCGTATTTAGTCGCATAAAATGGTGCAACGCACTGCGAATACCTTCTTCCGTAGCGACCGGCTCGGCTAAGAATGCCTCGAGAGGAACACCCTGATTGTAGACCGACTGTTGAGCGAAGCGGTGCGGGTTATACCTCATGAACAGTGCCGAGGCGTTTTGCCTGAACACTAAAAAGCCCGGCCTAATAGAATACAAGTGCAGGATTTCCCGAGCCTTCAATATGGGAGCCCCATCTTTGAAAGTATCACGCAGCGGTTGCACTACCTTGGTAGATTCCTTGCCAATAGTCAAGACTCTATCAACAAAGGTCATGTTGTCCCCAACCATGCACGGGCGGAGAACTAGTCGCCGAGCCTCTCGCTGCGACGGGTGTTAAGCAGAAGCGTCAACCAGATTCATGACCCGAGGAAAGTTGTAGCTATCGCAGAAGCGGGGTCATTTGTGGACACCGAAAGCACATAGCACGTGCATCTCGATCCACGACGTGAAGTAGTGCAATGGAAGATGTATGGGCTTTACCCCCGGCTGAGTAGTGTCTGCCGTTATGCTCAGGCCATGATATAGATGAGCTAGCCCTACAATCCCAACGGCCACACACGTCCTATGACAATGAGGTGGGCTGGATAAAAAACGGACGTCCTCATGTAGCGAGGGTGCATCGGAAGTATAAACCAGCTCAACCACAGGCCGATGAACCCCAAAAAGAACGTCTCTTCATCGATATCTGAAGCAGCAAGTTCTGCAAAAGGGACGACCAGAGTGTCTGGAATAAAGAAATATTTTAAATCTGCTTCCGCCATCGGCTGGTTATCCAAATCGAAACCAAATGGGTCGTCAAGCTTGGCAAATTTCGCGGCTTGTTTTGACAAGACTTCTGGGCGAAGAAAGCGGGCGATGAAATCTGCGAAGCCGACTCCATGCCCTTCAGACTCTAAAAATAGACTCTCATAAATGTTCAACACCTTGATTAGGCTCGGAAACCAATGTTGAATGGCATTCTCCGGAGTGAGACCCATTACCACTGATTTGGTGGCAAAGATGTACTCATCAGGAGGAAGTATCTCCTCGTAATGTTCCCCTCTGACGGGTAGGCCTGAAATTTCCGCAAACTCCTCCAAGGAAATTGAGACTTCCCGGTCAAATATAAGAAATGTGGAGGTTGGGATGTTCCACTGTTCCAGAAAAACCTTAACCCACCACACATGAGGCACGGGATATTGGAAGAGGGAAGCATACATGGCAGAATATAGCCTAAGCTTTAGCAGCAGCGACTTCTTGGCTGACAAGATATACCTGGCCCACTGCAAGTAGCCGGCTGATTGGCAAGGAGCTAACCCTATCATATAGACTTGTCCCCAAGGGCGCAACTCGCCTTGATATATGCGCCTCCCCAAAATATCCAAAGCCATCGGTGGCTGTACGGGTATTGATGCCATAGAAAGCTAAATGCGACCCTCCGAAGTCCAGTTGACCTCATCTACAACATAATTCACTTGAGGCGAATCGGCGTAATGAATTGCTAAAATTGGCTCTGAGGGCACTGCACAAGAAAAACTGTGCCGACCCTGCATAATTTGATTGTACCATGACCCCCATAGGTGAAGAGATTTCTGCTCCAGGTCATGATCTTTAATGAGCACGAAGACATCCCGATCCACGGGCGCGTCGGCGAAGGCGCTCTCTGAACGTACAAAAGGGGAAGAAGAGTCGGAAGCCATAGTACCTAAACAAAGAGAGATGAGGGTTAGTTATCAACACTATGTTCTGAACTCTGACACTTGGTACTTAAAAATTGTACCGCACTGCAATGTAGAAGAAAGGGACAAAGGGGGACCCACAAAATTAAGGTGACATCCCATCATTGAGGAGCGGTCACTCATTAAGGATGGAATCCTAAAAAGATTCTCATTTAATGAGAAGCTTCATTAGGATAAGGAGTTAAACTCCCTTGAGAGCTGTGCTCTGCAAACAGATTTCACATCTGTCAACTTTAATTAAGAGGGGAATAAAATTCCCCATTAATTTCTAAGAGCTATGCTCTGTAAAAACAATGGGATAATCTATCAGAACCCTCAAAAGCAAAGCTTTTTAACAGGGCAAAACCCCAAGATCTTTAAGATCTGAAAGAAGAATCCTAAAAACTCTAAGAGTTCTTCATGGAAGATGAGCGATGCTTTGATAATGGGTTAAGCAACCCTAGAATACATTTTAAGATCTACGATCTAAGAAGAGCAAAGCTCTGTTCATGGGTTCGATTATAATCCTTACCAAATTTTGGGGCACAGTTCTAACTCTAGAAAGGATTTCTTTGGGCAGAGATCTAAGCTCTGAAAGGAAAATTAAGTTCTCAAAGAATAACAAGAGAAGATGAACAGCAGTCATCTCAAGGGCCAAAGGCCCTACTTATAGGCACAGAAGGTCGATTCAACTTCCAAGAAGATACAACGGTAGAAAAGTTGTCACCGCTGCACTCACGTGTGAGCCACGTGAGCGCAACGGTGGGGGCATTTGTTTCCCCAATAAAAGAGCAAAGATTTGTTCAAAATTTGAAAGTTAGCGCCAAGAGTTAAAAACTCTGAGGCAGCGCCACACGTGCCTTGCACGAGGGCGCCAGCGCCAAGAGTTAAAAACTCTAAGGCAGCGCCTCACATGCCTCGCACGAGGGCACCAGTGCCAAGAGTTAAAAAACTCTAAGGCAGCGCCTCACGTGCCTCGCACGAGGGCGCCAGTGCCAAGAGTTAAAAAACTCTGAGGCAGCGCCTCCGTGCCTTGCACGAGGACGCTAGCGCCAGAACTAAAATCTCTCTGTTAGACAGAGCCGTTGGATCAAAGATCCAACGGAGATGATAAATCATCAAAATACAGAATTAAATTCTGCTGAGGAAATATTCCTCAAATCTTTCTAAATAAGAAAAATTACTCTCTGTAAAATAGAGCACCGTTGAATTAAAAATCCAATGGTTATTAAAAATCACCTATCTGCAGAATAAATTCTGTATGGGAAAATATTTCTCTAATCTTGTTAAAAACAATAAAGATATCTTCTATAAAACAGAAGTCCTTGGATCAAAGATCCAACGGTGGATAAAATCCCCAAATCAATTAAAGATCTCTCAATGAGAGATTTCTTTAACTAAATCAACAAACTCTCCTCTACTATATAAAAGACCCAAGACTTTAAGTCTTTTACAGAAGAACCCCCCCATAAGCTTCAAACTTTAAAAAAAGAGCAAGCAAGAAGAAAGCTTTAAGAGGGAAGAAAGAAGAACACCTTTCTTTGAGGTAAATAAAAATAATAGAGATCAGAGCATTTCATCTACATATCCAAGGGTTTAACCCTTATAAAAGAACTTATTTCTTTCCCTGGATCTGAGATCCAAGAGACAAGTCTCCCATAAATGAGAATTTAATTCTCATAGGGATGAAATTTTCCTTGGGGGATCAAAGATCCAGAAAAGAACAGAGAATTGAACTCTTCATAACAGAATATACGAAGAAAACCTAGCGTCCAAGCGCCTCATATGTCCCTCACATAGGCGCTGCTCAATAAGAGTGCTTAGCACTCAATGGTTGGCGCTCAGCGCCAAGCGCCTGACGTGTCCCTCATGTGGGCGTTTCTCAATAAAGAGTGCTTAGCACTCAATGGTTAGCGCTCAGCGCCAAGCGTCTCACGTGCCCCTCATGTGGGCGCCATTCAACATAAAGCGCTTGGTACTCATCAGCCAGCGCCCAGCGCTTAGCACCTAGTGTCTCACGTACTCCGCACGTAGGCGCCATAAAGAGTGTTTAACACTCCACAAGAAACAAAAAAAAGGGAAAGTAAAATAAAGTATGAGTGTCAGAACCTATATAAATGCTCAGCATTGTTTACACAGAAAAGGGACTGAGCCCAAGCAAGTGCTTAGCGATTTATTCAAATGAAATGACAAATACTGAGGGGGCTGAGCCCAAGTTGACCAGATCCCTAATTCAGATCAACCGAGCCTATGTGCTCATTATTTTCCAAATTGGACTTAGTCCCAAACACGACTACTGATCTTCCGACGGATATTCATTTCATATCTCCCCTCAATCTGGAAATTGGTTCAAAGGTACATCTCCTCACACCTCTGATACATGTCATTGTAATTCTTCAGTGTCTTCAGAGAGGTAGTAGGTCCCGATAACCAACAACTCTTTGGTGCACTCCCGAATCGACGGGCGCATCCCAATAAGGACCGCAACGTCCTTAAACTAACAACGGACCGAAACGTCCTTAAACCAACACAATAGAGCCCAAATGCTCTTTTATTGGGTCTGAATGATCCCAAAATCCTGTTGAGTAGATATTAGTCTAAAATTAGACTAACGTATCCTCAACAAATATTTAAGCTGATCTTAATCTCAAACGAGATTAACGATCCTTAAATCAACCCAAACCCAAATCTAAGAATATACGGATTTGGACCAATCCACGCCCTACGGGAGACAACATAAATTAGTCTCCGTTTAAAATCCACGGGCAACCAAAAATAAAAAAACACACACGACACGAAGTGACCTTCTGGAGCAGGAGAAAGTGGTTACCGTGATATGGTAACATAATTAACTGCAAGGACTTGCGCCTGCAGGGAAGAGCATCCCCACAATAAAAAAAAACCCTCGCAAAAGAGGGAGAATCTGACAAAGTCTGCTACAACGGCTGCATCCGTCCAAACCTATGATACACGGTGCCATAAATCAACTTGGCATCTTCGAAGAGGTGGACGGATAAATCCAAATAGCATTTGCCCCCAAATTCAGGCAAGATGAACCATCCCGGTTCCGTCTCCGTTTTCGGCTGTGAACACTAGTGGTTTATGATTTGTTGGCCTTTGTCAAGGTCATGAACCGTTAGGGGAAAAAACCACATCGGGTGTTTCAAATATACAGGAAACTTGCTAGTGTTGCATACCTTCTGGAGTATGGTGACTAGAGTGGATTCCATCTAGTTTATCATGCAATGATAGTTGAATCCCGATCCCACTGATGAGTAGGATTACTCTTGGGAAATATTTTTCACTTCACAACTAGCTAACTTATCAGGTGTCTAGAAAAATATTTACGGGGCTACGCCTCTGCAGAAACGAGGTTTATTTTAATCAGGTCCGTGCGAGAGCACATGGAACCTCCCTCGGAGTACAAACACTCACCTGGCTGAACGGTTGGCGAACTTGTAAGGTGTTAATGATCCCAGCTAGTTCTCCTGATGTCACGACCCGAAATATTAGCTCATGACCAACACTTAAATCATGCAACATCTAAAGGCGTAACGCAATTCAAGTAAGCTGAAACCCAGAAATCTATACCTTTTTAAAAAAATAAAGGAGGTGAAGTTTTGAAATAGAGGTATAATGAAATCAAGTTTTCTTAAAATGCATAGAAAAGGAACATGAAAATGCAAGTGGAATTTACTAGTTTGAAAACATGTTTCGTCTTTTAAAAATTTGGGCAGCACCTCCTTTGTATATTTTGATCCAAAACCACATATACAAGATAATGATAAAGGCATCCCCAAGCGGGAGCTAGCACTTCGCCAAATGGAGGATCACAACAACGCAAGACAGTATATGTAAGTATACGACGCCCAACGGCGAAGTTCACCACAAAAATAAAGAAAAGCAAGACATAAAAACCACAAGTAGCAGAAAACCCCTCACTCTAAATCTCACAACCATAATCCCACTAAGTCTCATTACTTATATAATTTACTAATTTTGATTGATGGAGTTAACTAGATACAATATGAAATATAGATAGAAGAGTGGGTACGATACAAATTTCCTACCTACCAATGCAAAACATCTGAATGCAACTGTGTGCCAGTGAAGCCGCGACTGATCCAAGCGGTCAACCTCCAAGAACTGTGACACAACGGGGGTGAGTTGCCAACTCGTGAATAGAAAAATATCAACAGATAGAAATCGAATAAACAACGACTCCTAGGTCAACTATATCATAAAGGTAATACTATGATATCTTGGGTGACCGGGTCTGTAAATGTGCCAACAAGGTAGTCAATGCCTATAAGCATGTGGATAACATCCAACAGTATAATCAATGTATCTATGCATGTGGGTCTCGTCCAACCATATAATCCATGTCTGTATGCACGTAAATATCATAAAAGAGTGTGCATGAAAGTATGAGGATATAAATCAATGGTGTCCCTCGCGACACGTCAAAATCAAGGAACCTAGGTGCCCAACATCGATACCCGAAAGCATCATGAAACCCGTGTCCAGCATCGACACGTAAATCCTTATATCTCGGGCTCCGTCAGTCCTGATCGGCCCATATCATCTCTCGACTCCGGTCGGTATCCTCCGGATATCCGCCAGGTCCAACCAATCACCGGTAGGTAGTAGTCCCTCTGCCAGGGTCACCGTCTATATACACAGCATCTCTTTCCTGCCCCGGGATACCATACCGGGTCCACCATGTACCCGCAATCGGCCACATCCGCCTCCTCGAATCGGGTTTCATATGTCGCTCTTAGAACCGAGAAAACACATGGTGGACGCACTAAAATATCATATCAAGAGAAACCGGGTTTTTAAAACAGTACATGCTTTCTTTTGAAATCGCCATGGTTCTCAAATCTAGAAATCTCATGGAAATAGCATATCTCAATGTGTAAAATCATAAAGCATTATGTATGTAACATATGATGGAAATGTAAGAATATCCGTATATCATGCGACATGGAACAGTGATGTATCATATTAAGGGAAAACCGCTCTTTTAAATGATTCCAGTTTTTAAAATATTTCTTGGGGTTTCCAATATCTCCAAAGTCAAATGCAACATCGTATAAAAGTGCACAGGTAACTATAGCAAGTAAATCATGTAAAGAGTCATATCATGATGCAGCAATCCTACTGTGTAGTGACATAGCAATTATCGATGGTGAAATGTGTGAGCCGGCAAATCTGTGTACGTGTAACATACGCATCATCGATAATGGTGTAAGTTTACTAACACAGGTACATACAATGCAATGATAATATCATGAATGCAGCATAAGGTAAATCATCAGCTAAAAGCTATAAGGTATACGTAACTATCATATGTCTGAGTCGGTGAATCTATCAATCGGTATCTAGCCTCACAACATCACGTACGGTATAATTCATCGTAAGGCATCCTCTAGTCAAGGGTACGGATCAATCATCAAGTCAAACTCATCACGTACGGAAAATCATCGTACGGCGGCATAATACCAATAGGGATCCTATCAACTTTTACGACAATGAGGGTATGGACCTAACATCTCGTATAGCTTATCATTCCAGATTCACCACAATATAAAAATCTATATACCTATGTCCCATGTCACATCCATAACAATCTCATATCAGGGGACCGACAAGGTATCAATCATCTCAATCGACTCGCATCCGTATACCAACATATCATCATATCACATGTCAATTCGTATTCTCTTTTCATCGCATTTATATCTCATAAAGGTCAATTTTACAATACATCCTACCTTTACTATAAGCATACGTATCTAATCTAACACACACACCCGAACCATACAATCAGTTTTTTGAAAGATGCGAATTGTAGTTTTGAAAGTAGGAGCTACGGTGTTTTTAAAGAAAATATATCATTTAAAAATCCGTAACGTCCCTCAAGGTATCTATTTAAAAGATGCATACGATTCTTCAGTTTGGAAATAGGTATGGTTCGGATGACACATCTACGTCAACTATCTGGTCCTATAGTACCCTAAACGGCAATATCATCAAATATCATCCTCAAGTCCCATCATCACATACTAGTCGTATGATTTCCCTTCTAACTATCTTTTAGTTTCTAATATAGTTCTCTAACTATCTTTTAACTTTATCTATAGTTTTCTTAACCAAAAACTATGAATCGGTTTCCATCAAAATGTGCGGGGGTGCTATACGCCATCCACCCGACTTCCCCCATGGATAAAGATCCACTCACCTTGCTCTTCGCTTGCCAAAGTCGTTGACGCCACGCTCCGTCGCCTCGGAACCCACACGAAGGTACCTACAATAACAACACATATCACAACGCTATTAAAATCAAGTTCTAAAATCCAATACAGCACGCGCCTTGCTCGTAGGTTAGAACCTATAGCATACGCGTACTAAATCAACCAAATAACCCTTGTTGTTGATGTACGAACATCCACAACCAAATACAAATTCAAATAACAAGAATTAGTATTTCAAAATACGGAAAACATAACCAAAATCACACTAAAAAGCTCCCAGATTTTGACTCAGGTCAAATCAAGCCAAGCAAACAAGTTTAGGGTGATGTATATTGTGTATTTGAGCTACTGGACCAACCCCGACACCCCAGCCAACCAAGTGGCCGGCCACATGGTCCCTAAATCCGGCCTCCTCGGCCCCCTATGCTCCTATGGGCTCCGTATTGTCATGGTGGTCTCCTGGTGGTGGCGGGAAAGAAAGAGAAGGTAATAACTATTTGGAACTCAAGGCTAGCCCTCCACTTAGTATCTAGGTCCATGGTATTGTTTGCTACGCTCAAAAATCCCCCGGGTTGCTCCAGATTTCCCTGCACACCTTTTATTTCCACAAAACCGACATGAACTTAAATCCCAAATCCGTATTTTGGTTTCCCATACTCATTCTCAGGTATTATACAGCCCCTCCACAGCCACTCAAACATTATCAATCCACAATTTCATTCAAACCCTCACTAGGATTTTCTAATTTCCACAAATCACCACCAAACCATCTCTAAACTAAACTAGAAGCTAAGAGTTCAAACTAAACTAACATGGAAAGAGATATGCCTCATGGATGAACTCAAGAGAACCCTAGTAGTCCCAATATTGCCAAAATCCCACTTTGTTTGGTTTGATGTAATGAGCATGTAGAGGGGATCGTTTTTTGTGAAAGGGGTTTAGGGTTTTGGGGATTATTTAGAGATGGATCTAGGATTTGAAGGTGGAGGGAGATGAGGGTGAGGAAGATGAAGAAGGAGATGAAAAAAGATGGGGGAAGAGAATGAGACAGCCCCCCCTCTCTCTCAATTATTCTCACTCTCTCTCTCTCTCTCCAAGTCATCATTATGTCTCCTTTCTCTCTCCTCGCTCATCATGACACCTTTTCTATTCTTTTCTCACCAATAATACTTACACCCTAATAAAAACAACACAAATGAAATAATATGTAACATGTCATGGTGCACAAACCATGAGAACTGTAGAAACACGGATTTGGCTTAATCGCGATTAGCAGTGCACTAATCCGGTTTTTATCGAAACTGCATATAATAAATTTTTAAAATGCCAAATCATTTAAATATATTTTTAAATGAATAAATCATTTTAATTTTCATTTATTTCACTATTATTTGTATATATTTATACCCTTTTTCGAAAACCCCAATTTCGCAAATCGGACAGTTTTCGGGAAAAATATTATTTTAATATTAAATTCCAAAAATAATATTTTATATTTTCTGAAATTTTACAATCTTCCCCCCTTAAATAAATTCGGTCCCTGAATTTAAATTTAAACCCTCAAAATCTAAAACATTTCAATAATCAGCTCAAATTAACGGGGCTCCGAAATCATGGAAGATGCAGAAACAACACAGCGCGTCAAGTGCGCATGAAAATGAGTACAAAACTCAAAATCGAACTCCGTCAAGCGTCACGCAAATCATCGGATTTGCACGCATATCCGGAGTTACAATAGAGATACAGATCTCGAAATCCACTACTGAAATCCAATATACACTAGTCAAATACTATAATACATGTATAGTACGTATCTTTGGAAAACTTTCAAGAACTAAATAAAACTCATGCAAAAATCTTTTTCTAAATCGCCGCGTGAATGCGTAACTCACGGCATAAGTGACGGACGCTCATTTTAAAATAATAATATATGTTCATATATGTTTTCCTAACCCTTCGTTTTCAAAATATCCCAAAAGGTTTTCCTTTATAAACGTTCGTGTCGCTCACGGACACGTAGGAAATAGCGAGACTATAGCTCCTTTTGAAAACCCTCTTGGTAATCTTTTAATGCATGCCAGGTACTGAGGTACTGTCCTCAGATCAGTCCAGTTTGGCC
Organism: Agapanthus africanus; assembly: GCA_030015575.1. Taxonomy (NCBI): domain Eukaryota; kingdom Viridiplantae; phylum Streptophyta; class Magnoliopsida; order Asparagales; family Amaryllidaceae; genus Agapanthus; species Agapanthus africanus. The sequence goes on from JASDDO010000016.1 coordinate 410,671,154, forward strand.
ACTATATAATATGGTGCCAAAACGAAAACAAAGTGCTCAAAAGCAAAATCAGCCTCAAAAGGCGTATCCAATAATCACATGCGTCTGTTGCGCATGGAAATAAAATCCAAATACAAGTGCCACAATATGCACAAGAGAAAAACTCAGTGCAATGGGTATGCACGAAAGCATATGTCCAGTGCAACGGGTGTGCGCGATAACGATATCAAGTGCATATAGAGTGCATCCGGTGCAACTAACATGCGTGAATGAAAATCCCAATTGAGTGCATCCGGTGTGCATAAAAACCACATCTCATATCATGCGTCTAATATGCGCAAAAATCTAAATCAAGTGCATCCATCATGCACGAAAAAATCTAAATCAAGAGCATCCAACATGTACGAGTAAAATCTCACTCAAGTGCATCCGATGCGCACAAAAATCCAAAATCAAGCGCCTAATATGCGCAAAAATCCAACCAAAACACGTCGGGCCCATAAAAGCATATAGTGCAGTAGCATACACGAAATCGAATGGCAAGTTCCAACGCGCACGAAAATAAAAATCTGGTAAAACGAATGCTCAAGGACATAAATCGGGTGCAACCAAGGTATAGAGTATAAATCCAGTGCGACAAACGCATAAATACCCGTCCGGTGCAAAAAATGCAAAAAATGCAAATCTAGTGCAACAAATGCACGAAGTGCCAATCTGGTGCATCCAGTGTACAAAATACAAATACAGTGCATCCAGTGCACGAAATACGAATACAGTGCATCCAATGCACGAAATACGAATGCAGTGCATCCAATGCACGAAATACGAATACGGTGCATCCAATGCAAAAAAATACTAATACAGTGCATCCAGTGCACGAAATACTAATACAGTGCATCATGTGCACAAAATACCGATCAATAACTCAAATACGTAAACAGCAACACCGAGTGTACCAAGGTGTATAAAATCATAATCGTGTGCAACTGCGTGCACAAAACGCATATCAATGCACTACAAGCACATATAAGCTATACCGAGTGCAAAAATCAAATCGAGTGCATACCATACGCACAAAATCAAATCAAACGTATGAAATCCATAAAATCATAAACATGTGCAGCCAAGGCACAAAACCGAATCTCAAGTGTAATAGATATGCACAAATTGCAAATCAACATAATGGTGTATAAAATATATATAAGGTGTGATAACTATGTGCAAAAATGTAAATACTCAGTAGGTGCAGCCATGGTGCATGAAAGCGATATCATGAAACTCAATCATGAAAACTCAGATCCAAGCGATATAAGCGTAATACTCGGACCACAAACGCAAATCACAATAAATGACATTGAGGTACACCTCCTACAATGTCGAAAAAGTAAATCGGTGTGCCTAAAACCTACAGAACAAGAACATCCACTTGCCTCCTGCTCACGGTCTGGCGTCCTCATTTTCTCTGCGGATTATCAATCTCGCAATCCATCGTCACATCGGCCTAGTCAGGTGTGCTAACGGGGACGATTCCGTCCTGGCACTCCTCTGGTCATCTCTCAGTCAATCATTATGACCACTTGTAAAGCAGCACGTCACTGGCGTCAGCCTCTGGTCCTCTGAATACACGTGACACATCTGATCCTGGGTGCAAATCTCATTGCGGCAGTGTCCTGGAAGGAATCCTGCTCAAGCTCTCTTCCGATCTCTCCTATGCCGAACTGTACGGAGGCTGGTACTCTTACATAATCTTTTCTCGTTTTCTGGACATCTGCATGTTCCGTACACATTTCCTCGAGGACCGGCCGTAACCCAACGCCTCTGTAGGCATATCAAGTCTATGATCTCGACGGGGATTAATAACAGCTCGCCAGCGTCTTGCATGAACCTCTGGCTCCACTCGTCTTTATCATCGTCCGCTTCGATGTCACGTCTTGCTGTCCGCGTACTGCTACTATTCTCGGCCACGGTCAATCCGAAGTCTCTCACACGGACTCGAAATCGCGTACTCTATATCTTCATCACTTTGTAGAAGATATCTGGCCGAACACGTCCTCGGGAACTCGTCCCAACCATCGGAGGAATACTCAATACTCGTCCGTTCTCGATCAACTCACAATGCATCTGGGTGAGGTCCTCTATCTAAAGCTGGTCAGCTTGCTGATCTCTTATCACATGATATCCGGACGACACTAAACCTTTTGATCGAGTCATAAAGGTCCCAAAATTTTCCGAAAGCTCAACACCTGAGCACAGTCTAAAATATCTAGTACATAACACAGTACTTCTGGACCAGCCGTAGAAAGGCAAACCCTAGCCTCACTGATGGCATCGCTAAACTGCCACAAACCCTAAGGTTCAAAGCAGTTCTATGGTCATCATGTCGAGTTAGGGTTTCATTCTTCTAGAGGGTCTACAGAATCACTTGCATGTTCCTCCGAACACTTTAAACATGGGAAAAATAGGTTTCTGACACTCGTTCGAACTTTTTAGCTTCGCCTATACAACATGTGAATATTCTTCGCCTGCATGCTAAACAATGCCTCAATCCTCCAGGAAAAACGATACATCAACGGTCATCTCTGGATCGGTCTGCTCTAGATCTGAGTAAGACTCTCCATACTGAAAATCTTCAACTCAACTGGACCTACGTCGGCGCATCAATCTGACGGCTCACCTTCATCTTTCAACTCAGGGTAGACTAGCTATCATCTGTCGCATTTCTGCATGGAAGCTCTGGCGATCTCAGCTCGTAAGCTCTGGAAGCTACATCCCATCAATCTCAGCAACAGCTGGGTCATCAGTCCACACGGTAGATGACATCACAACCTCTGAGGTACGATATACATCAACGGTCCTCCCGCAACTGGCAGCTCTAACAGTGGCCCGATCATCCGGTGTAAAACCAAGCACTCACCTCAACAGAAGGTCACAACACAACACTACATCGAGACGTTCACATGTCACCTGAAAACAGTGGTCAGCCCTCGTACCAGACAAGCTCACCCTGACCGCAACACTAGCAGCAGCTCAATCTGCTCAAACCATGGTGACCGGAACCTCAATCGAGTATCGATAAAAACATATCAAAGGCATGAAAGGAAACGACAGATTCAGAATGGATACATGATCATAAGAAGGAGCAACATCAATGAGAGTATGATCATGGAAACGAATAGAATCAAGGATCTCAAATGGATGTATAATCATGGATACGAGGAGAATCACAGATCTCAAAATATGTACATCCTAAGGTTTCTTAAGTGGAGTATCGTATCGTAAAAATGCCGCGGAACATATGTACGGTACGTCACTCTACTCAAGGTACCTACTCCATCAATCAGGGTCAGCCTATGAAACGAAAGTTCGGGTCTAATACCCCCGCATTAAAGTCTAAGTTTCGTAAAGTCAAGCCAAGGTTCCGAAATACATACCCGCCCTAGACTCCGCATAGTCAAACATAGACTCGAACCAAGGTTAAACCTAACGCTCTGATACCAACTTTGTCACAACCCGAAATATTAGCTCGTGACCAGCACTTAAATCACGCAACGTCTAAAGGCGTAACGTAATTCAAGTAAGCTGAAACCCAGAAATCTAAACCTTTTTAAGAAAATAAAGGAGGTGAAGTTTTGAAATAGAGGTATAATGAAATCAAGTTTTCTTAAAATGCATAGAAAAGGAACATGAAAATGCAAGTGGAATTTACAAGTTTGAAAACATGTTTCGTCTTTTAAAAATTTGGGCAGCACCTCCTTTGTACATTTTGATCCAAAACCACATATACAAGATAATGATAAAAGCATCCCCAAGCGGAAGCTAGCTCTTCGCCAAACGACGGATCACAACCATGCAAGACAGTATATGTAAGTATACGATGCCCAACGGCGAAGTTCACCACAAAGATAAAGAAAAGCAAGACATAAAAACCATAAGTAGCGGAAAACCCCTCGCTCTAAATCTCGCAACCACAATCCCACTAAGTCTCATTACTTATACAATTTACTAATTTTGATTGATGGAGTTAACTAGATACAATATGAAATATAGATACAAGAGTGGATACGATACAAATATCCCACCTACCAATGCAAAACACCCGAATGCAACTGTGTGCCAGCGAAGCTGCGACTGATCCAAGCGGTCAACCTGCAAGAACTGTGGTACAACGGGGGTGAGTTGCCAACTCGTGAATAGAAAAATATCAACAGATAGAAATCGAATAAACAACGACTCCTAGGTCAACTATATCATAAAGGTAATACTATGATATCTTGGGTGACCGAGTCCGTAAATGTGCCAACAAGGTAGTCAATGCCTATAAGCATGTGGATAACATCCAACAGTATAATCAATGTATGTATGCATGTGGGTCTCGTCCAACCATATAATCCATGTCTGTATGCACGTAAATATCATAAAAGAGTGTGCATGAAAGTATGAGGATATAAATCAATGGTGTCCCTCGCGACACATCAAAATCATGGAACCTGGGTGCCCAACATCGACACCCGAAAACATCATGAAACTCGTGTCCAGCATCGACACGTAAATCCTCATATCTCGGGCTCCGTCAGTCCGGATCGGCCCACGGGCACCGTCAGTCCGAATCGGCCCATATCATCTCTCGACTCCGGTCGGTATCCTCCGGATATCCGTCTGGTCCAACCAATCACCGGTAACCAGTAGTCCCTCTGCCAGGGTCACCGTCTGTATACACAGCATCCCTTTCTTGTACCCGCAATCGGCCTCATCAGCCTCCTCGAATCGGGTTTCATATGTCGCTCTCAGAACCGAGAAAACACATGGTGGACACATTAAAATATCATATCAAGAGAAACCGGGTTTTTAAAACAGTACATGCTTTCTTTTGAAATCGCCACGGTTCTCAAATCCAGAAATCTCATGGAAACAGCATATCTCAATGTGTAAAATCATAAAGCATTATGTATGAGACATATGATGGAAATGTAAGTATATCCATATATCATGCAACATGGAACAGTGATGTATCATATTAAAGGAAAACCACTCCTTTAAATGATTCCAGTTTTTAAAATATTTCTTGCGGTTCCCAATATCTCCAAAGTCAAATGCAACATCGTATAAAAGTGCACAGGTAACTATAGCAAGTAAATCATGTAAAGAGCCATATCATGATGCAGCAATCCTACTGTGTAGTGACATGGCAATTAACGATGATGAAGTGTGTGAGCCGAAAAATCTGTGTACGTGTAACATACGCATCATCGATAATGGTGTAAGTGTACTAACACAGGTACATGCAATGTAATGATAATATCATGAATGCAGCATAAGGTAAATCATCAGCTAAAAGCTATAAGGTATACGTAACTATCATATGTCTGAGTCGGTGAATCTATCAATCGGCATCTAGCCTCACAGCATCACATATGGTATAATCCATCGTACGGCATCCTCTAGTCAAGGGTACGGATCAATCATCAAGTCAAACTCATCACGTACGGAAAATCATCGTACGGCGGCATAATACCAATAGGGATCCTATCAACCTTTACGACAATGAGGGTACGGACCTAACGTCTCATATGGCTTATCATTCCATATTCACCACAATATAAATATCTATAAACCTATGTCCCAGGTCACATCCATAACAATTTCATATCAGGGGACCGGCAAGGTATCAATCATCTCAATCGACTCGAATCCGTATACCAACATATCATCATATCACATGTCAATTCGTATTCTATTTTCATCGCATTTATATCTCACAAAGTTCAATTTTACAATACATCCTACCTTTACTATAAGCATACGTATCTAATCTAACATACATACCCGAACCATACAATCAGTTTTTTGAAAGATGCGAATCGTAGTTTTGAAAGTAGGAGCTACGGTGTTTTTAAAGCAAAGATATCATTTGAAAATCCGTAACGTCCCTCAAGGTATCTGTTTAAAAGATGCATATGATTCTTCAGTTTAGAAATAGGTATGGTTCGGATGACACATCTACGTCGACTATCTGGTCCTATAGTACCCTAAACGGCAATATCATAAAATATCATCCTCAAGTCCCGTCATCACATACTAGTCGTATGATTTCCCTTCTAACTATCCTTTAGTTTCTAATATAGTTCTCTAACTATCTTTTAACTCTATCTATAGTTTTCTTAACCAAAAACTATGAATCGGTTTCCATCAAAATGTGCGGGGGTGTTATACGCTATCCACCCGACTTCCCCCATGGATATAGATCCACTCACCTTGCTCTTCGCTTGCCGAAGTCGTTGACACCACACTCCGTCGCCTCGGAATCCACGCGAAGGTACCCTACAATAACAACACATATCGCAATGCTATTAAAATCAAGTTCTAAAATCCAATACGGCACGCACCTTGCTCGTAGATTAGAACATATAGCATATGCGTACTAAATCAACCAAACAACCCTTGTTGTTGATGTACGAACATCCACAACCAAATACAAATCCAAATAACAAGAATTAGCATTTCAAAATACAGAAAACATAGCCAAAATCACACAAAAAATCTCCCAGATTTTGACTCAGGTCAAATCAAGCCAAGCAAATAAGTCTAGGGTGATGTATATTGTGTATTTGAGCTACTGGACCAACCCCGACACCCCAGCCAACCAAGTGGCCGGCCACATAGGCCCTAAATCCGGCCTCCTCGGCCCTCTATGCTCCCATGGGCTTCGTCTTGTCATGGTGGTCTCCTGGTGATGTATCTCGGTCCCTGGTATTGTTTGCTACGCTCAAAAATCCCCCGAGTTGCTCCAGATTTTCCTGCACACCTTTTATTTCCACAAAACAGACATGAACTCAAATCCCAAATCCGTATTTTGGTTTCCCATACTCATTCTCAGGTATTATACAGCCCCTCCACATCCACTCAAACATCATCAATCCACAATTTCATTCAAACCCTCACTAGGGTTTTCTAATTTCCACAAATCACCACCAAACCATCTCTAAACTAAACTAGAAACTAAGAATTCAAACTAAACTAATATGGAAAGAGATATACCTCATCGATAAATTCAAGAGAACCCTAGTAGTCCCAATGTTGCCAAAATGCCACTTTGTTTGGTTCAATGTGATGAGCATGTAGAGAGGATCGTTTTTTGTGAAAGGGGTTTAGAATTTTGGGGATTATTTGGAGATGGATCTAGAGTTTGAAGGTGGAGTGAGATGAGGGTGAGGAAGATGAAGAAGGAGATGAAAAAAGATAGGGGGAGAGAAAGAGGCAGCCCCCCCTCTCTCTCTCAATTATTCTCACTCTCTCTTTCTCCAAGTCATCAGTATGTTTCCTTTCTCTCTCCTCACTCATCATGACACCTTCTCTATTCTTTTCTCACCAATAACACTTACACCCTAATAAAAACAACACAAATGAAATAACATGTAACATGTCATGGTGTACTAACCATGAAAACTGTAGAAACGCGGATTTGGCTTAATCGCGATTAGCAGTGCACTAATCGGGTTTTTATCAAAACTGCATATAATAAATTTTTAAAATGCCAAATCCTTTAAATATATTTTTAAATGAATAAATCATTTTAATTTCCATTTATTTCATAATTATTGGTATATATTTATACCCTTTTTCCAAAACCCCAATTTCGCAAATCGGGCAGTTTTCAGGAAAAATATTATTTTAATATTAAATTCCAAAAATAATATTTTATATTTTCTGAAATGTTACATCTGATTAGATAAACTAATAACCAATCTAATTTTGCAAGAGCGCATGCTGAGTATTTATTTTCTCTCTCTCCAGGTAGCAACCATTTCACGCCATAATCAAGATATTAAAATGTATTGCTTGACCGATCTGAATTCTTATTCGGGGCTAGGGAACGTCGGTTCGGCTCTAACTTATGACAACAGTCATAAGAGTGAGTAAAGGAAAGAGGATTGCATGAATGCCTTGATGACCCCAATAAAGAAGAAGCATACTATTGCATCTCCTTCAGGTGTTCTTGTTATTGAGAACTGTTTTTTGGTCAGTCCTTTCTCCTAAGTACTAAATACTGGATCAGGATATCATATCTGTAATTTATTGCAGGGACTAAGAAAAAGTAGGATGGTTGGACCTGGTGATATGTCCCTCAGAGTAGGGAACGGAGCACAAGTTGATGCTGCTGCCGTCGGTGAATATCACCTAGCATTGCCAAGCGGCAATACTATAATTTTGAACAATTGCTACTATGTACCTTCCATGGTATTCAACATCATATCAGTTCCTTTACTTGATAAAGATGGATATAAGTTTGTTCTTGATAGAAATATCATGAACATTTACCTTAATCAGGTATTGGTTGCAGAAGGTATACTGTGTAATGGTATCTATGTTCTAAATCAAAACACAGTTTTCAATATACAAAATACACGCAAGAAGAAGAGTTCAGAAGTGAACGAATCCTACTTGTGGCATTGTAGACTTGGTCATATCGGAGAGAAAAGACTAAGTAAGTTGCATAAAGATGGATATTTGAATGCGTTCGAAATTTCATCTTATGAAACTTGTCAGTTTTGTCTCAAGGGAAAGATGACCAAATCTCCATTCATCGGACACGGAGAAAAAGCAGCAGAGCTCTTGGGACTCATACACAGTGATGTATGTGGTCTGATATCTATACATGCAAGGGGTAGGTTCTCATACTTCATTACATTCACTGACGATCTCTCAAGGTTCGGGCATGTGTATCTTTTGAAACACAAATCTGAAGCTTTTGAAAAATTCAAAGAATATAAGAACGAAGTAGAGAACCAGACAGGCAAAAGTACCAAGATCCTCCGATTAGATAGAGGAGGGGAGTACTTAAGTACAGAATTTCAGGATTTTCTAAAAGAGAATGGTATTCTCTCTTAGCTTACTCCTCCGTATACACCACAACACAATGGTGTATCGGAGCGGAGGAACCATACCCTATTGGACATAGTTCGCTCCAAGATGAGTAACGCCGAGTTGCCTCTTTCATTCTAGAGACTTGCGCTCGAAACAGCAGCGTACCTATTGAATCAGGTTCCATCTAAATCAGTGCCAAAGACTCCATATGAAATATGGAGTGGTAAAAAACCATGTCTTAAATGGATTAAGATATGGGGTTGTCTGGTCTATGTTAAAAACCAGAATCCGGACAAACTTCAGGCACGATCAGTTTTATGTAAGTTTGTGGGATATCCAAAGCATTCAAATGGATATCTGTTCTACCACACCGAGGAACAGAAGGTGTTTGTTGCACATCACGCCACCTTTTTAGAATGGCAATTTCTTGCAAAAGAAATAAGTGAGAGCACGGTAGAACTGGATGAAATGTCAGAACCACAAACTCAAACTGAGGATTTGGTAGACCTCAAGATTTAGAAGTCCCAGACGAACCTCGGCCACTTCACAGATCTAGTAGGATTTCTCAACCGCCCGAGAGATACTACGGTTTTCTCATAGACGGGGATCGAGAGGATTATATCTTGGAAGAAGATGATCCTACTAGTTTCAAGCAAGCTATTATCAGTCGAGACTCTGATAAATGGCTAGATGCTATGTGATCCGAAATGGAGTCAATGTACACCAATAAAGTGTGGACCTTGGATATTGCTCCACCCAGGGTAAAACCTGTTGAATGCAAATGGATCTACAAAAGGAAGTTTGGTGTAGATGGGCAGGTGGAAACTTATAAGGCTAAACTTATCACAAAAGGTTTTCGTCAAAGACCAGGAGTGGACTATGAAGAAACTTTTTCTCCAGCAGCTATGCTCAAATCTATCGAATCCTACTTGCCATTGTTGCCTTCCATGACTATGAAATCTGGCAGATGGACATAAAAACGGCTTTTCTAAACGGAAGTTTGGAAGAGTGCATTTATATGGATCAGCCGGAAGGTTTTATAGACAGTAGGAGCAGCGGGAAGGTATGAAAGTTGCTTAAATCCATTTATGGATTAAAGAAGGCATCGCGGAGCTGGAACATCTGTTTTGGTGAAACGGTCAAGGAATTTGACTTCATCAAGAACGAGGATGAACCTTGTATACATAAGAAGATTGTAGGACGCAATATCGTGTTCCTAGTCTTATACGTGGATGACATTATTTTGATAGGAAATGATATTCCTATACTACAATCGGTCAAGTTGTTCTTGTCACAAAGGTTCTCCATGAAGGACCCGGGTGATGCCTGCTGCATTCTGGGGATTAAGATCTATAGAGATAGATCCAAAAGATTGTTGGGACTTTCGCAGTCCAGGTACATAAAGACCTTACTAAAGAGATTTAGTATAGAAGATTCCAAGCACGGTAATATACTCGCATTGCACAGAATCACCCTCTCCAAAGAGATGTCTCCTAAGACTGATGAGGAGAGGATTCGCAAGAGCACTATACCGTACACTTCGACGGTAGGGTCTATAATGTATGCTATGCTGTGTACCAAACCAGATGTAGCATACACGCTTAGCGTAATGAGCCGTTATCAGTCGAACCCGGGTGAGGATCATTGGACAGCTGTGAAGAACATTCTCAAATACCTGAGAAGGACTAATGAGATGTTCTTGGTTTACGGTAATGGAGACCTTAAGGTCAAATCCTTTACCGATTCAAGCTTCCAGATTGACAAGGATGACAGCAAGTTTGTCTCGGTTTTTGTGTTTACCCTTAATGGAGGGGCGGTATGCTGGAAGAGCTCCAAACAAGACACCATCACAGACTCGACGATGGAGGCTGAATACATTGCTGCGAACGATGCCGCAAAAGAAGCGGTCTAGATAAAGAAATTCATTACTGAACTTCAGGTAGTTCCATCCATTGTTGATCTGATACCTTTGTATTGCGATAACAATGGGGCTATAGCTCTAGCGAAAGAACCACGGTCCCATCAGAAATCCAGACACATCTTAAGGTGGTATCACCTGATCAGGGAGATCGTTAATAGCCGGGAGATCGAGGTGCAGAGAGTGGACATAAAAAACAACACAGCGGATCCATTCACGAAGGCCCTCCCTCAGGCGCAGTTCAAGCGACTTTTTAAGATGTTGGGTATGCGATATGCCAACAGCTGGCCCTAGAGCAGACGTTGGGTACTCGCTACGCCAATATATGGCCTTAGTACAATTAGGAGTTATTGGATATGTATGCCCTAAAGGCCATTATTGTATATGTATACATGTGGATGCTTGGACATATGTATGTACAGGACAATCTTGCTCGATATGATAGTATGCTATCCAGTTTGTCTTTATCTTAACATGTGCATATGTTTAACTTATTATTACGTATCATCCATACATGTTGATAAAGCCCGTAGCATCATTACTTGACTACCTGCGTTGTGATGGCGATCATACTTATGGGAGCTGGGTAGTCGATAAGCACATCCTTAAAAGGTCCCTAGTCGTGGGAGTATTGAGACTGGGCATCGATATTCCGGAGTAGACTAGTGTATACGTTTCCAGACCCCAACGATGGGCGATGGTTGGTCCCGCAGCCATTGGCCTTTTGCACCTAAGATCGTATACAGGTGCTCACTGGGGGTGAGTACACTGGATGGACTCACCGAGAACTTCTAGATGGTACTATACCTATCGTCAGATAGCAATTCTCAGGTGACATGAGTACAAGTTAGTCTTCTGACCCGAGATCGTCATTTGTCTTGTGTGAGTTCCCACTGTACTTTGATCACTACCCTACCACTGCTCTACTGAGTTGTGCAAACAGGTTTTGGTTGGGTACTGTCCCGAGCCATATGGAAGCTGTGAGTGATTTTGGGGATTCGCCTCTCTCGGTATAGGGAGTCGATATCGTAACTGTGTTCAATTGGCCAGGACCAAAATACCTTGACCAAGGCAGTTGGGATTTACTGATAGGTTGATCTGTAGTTTCCCGGATTAGTCCTGAGCTACATCAGCACGAATTATTGGGTTATTAGGGTATGACGTTTACCACCCCTAGACCCGGTATGCGATACTCTCATACGAAGAGACCGGACTGTACGGAGATTGCCACAGATAGACTCAGTAGGATCCTTATGAGTTTGCTCATCGGCCTTCCTTTTCGACAGGTACCCAGGTAGCCATTACGTACATCTAGTGCCGCTGACGTGCTTGTGGTTATGGATTTATCCAGTAACTCACTACCGGCGTACTGTCGAGTCTTTAGAATCCCACACAGAGGGTTTCCCTGGTTCAGGCGAAATGATGTAGTAGCCGTATTGGATACGCGCAGGGTTTCGATTGATTAATTATACTATGTACCCGGACTTTCGATCGGACAGTTGATAATACTAGCCGGCTCAGGATTTAGCCGGATTATTAAATCAAGTATTGATTTAATAATTTACATATATGTATTTCGATATGTATATTCTAGTATTATGTTCTTTGTGTTATTCTATCTCTTCGGGTATTCGTATTTTTATACGAATGCATGTATGTATATACAGTAGACTGTAATCCTTATTTTATACGGAAAACATTCTAGAAGGTGGACACCTCATTTTGGTTATTTCCATTTATCTTTAAATGGATAATGAGGTGTAAAGCAAGGTGAAGGGAGTATGGTGAGAACCATGCCTCAATAGTATTGACAAATTAATTATTAATTCATTTGTGCAAACTATTGAAGCATGGTTGCTTTTAATATTTAGAAAAATGGTTTTACAAAACCAAGTGTGAGGATTTTCTCCCACATGCAAGATTCATTTTTTCATACTCTCACCATTTTCTTCACTCTCCTCTCCTTTTCTTGAGCTCCTCCACCTTCATCATCTACCTCCTCTCTACACTCTCATGTGTTGAGAATCAAGAGAGATGGTGAGATAGAAACACACCTTGAACCTTACACTACATCCTAGATCTCTTAGACTAGCAATCTAAGGCCTCTAGTTGCTCCACTTGACAATTTGTGTAGAGCTAGAGCCATGGACCACATCCTTCGGGTAGATCATCTTCGACGGAGGAGGACCGATGAACAAGCTCGATCCCGGAGAACCGAAGGAGCAAGAAAAGAAGAACAAGCTCTTTTAAGAAGGTCACTTGGAGCTAACGAAGAGAAAAGAAGACCAAAGGATACGGATCTTTTGGTGAGACTTTTCTATCATTGTAGATAGCTCCTTTTATCTTGCTAGTTTAGGTTTATGATAGATCCGGTGAATGGGTTATTCTAGCACCAGTTTCAAACCCTAGAAAAAATTTTGTTCCGTAAACGGCCATGGTAGATGGCCATGGCGTTAGTATAACCAAACAGCATGGTTGAGTTTTTGTATTGAAAAAAGGTTTTTACAAAACCATGGTTGTTCTTTTTCTCTCTCATTAGATTTTTCATTCTTGCCATTTGCTTCACTCTCCTCACAACCCTTTCTTGAGCTCCTCCTCCTTCTTCTTCAACTTTCTCTCTACAATCTCGTGTGTTGAGAATCAAGAGAGGAAGTGAGATAAATACACACTTAGAACCATTCACTACAACCTATGTTAGTGTATATGCCCTAGAGGCCATTACTGTATCATACTAGTATGTATATTACTTAATGGAAGCTTGGGATATTCACCTTGTATTGACAATCTTGCTCAAAATAGTAGTATGCTACTTGGTTTGTTTCTACTTCAATGTGTACATGTGTTTATTTTTGTATATCGCCTATACACATTAGTAGAGCCCTTAGGATCTTTGCTTGATTACCAGCGATGTGATGGCCGTCACACTAGTGGGGCTGGGTAATCTATAAGCACATCCTTATGCAGGTCCCTGGTCGCAGGACTATCGAGACAGGGCATCGATACTCCGGAGTAGACCAGCGCATGCGCTTCTCATCCCAGTGTGGGAGACGGTCTGTCCCACAGCCGTCAGTACGTCGTACTTGAGATAGTATGCGGGTGCTCGTTAGGTTACGGGTACACTGGACAGGACTCGTCGGGAACTGACTAGTTGGTATTATACCTATCGTCAGTTATCAGTTCCCAGGTGACATGAGTACAGCTTAGTCCGCTGACTTGACACTGTCACTCCGCCTCGAGTGTGTTCCCACTGTACTTTGATCACTACCCTACCACGGCTCAAAGGAGTCGTGCAAACAGGTAGTGGTTGGGTGCAGTCCCGAAGCACTTGGAGGCAGTGATGGTTAGACAGGATTCGTCTCTCCCGGTATTGGGGGTTGACATCGCGCTGTGTCTAGGAGAGCCATTACACGAGTAGTCCCTGGCCAGGGCAAACGAGATATACTGGTAGGTTTCCAGTGTTATCTCAGGGTGTATTGGGCTTCACTCCGGCACGACTTGTACCGCTATTGGGGGACTGACGTTTACCGCCCCCTAGGCCCGCCATGCGATGTATCAGACGAACAGACCGGACTGTATGGAGAATGTCACACTCAGGCTCAGTAGGAGTTCAGATGGGTTTCGCCTCGTCGGTCTTCTTGTCGGCATTACCTGGGGACCGTTACGCACAGCTAGTGCCGCTTGCGGTCTGTGGTTAAACCCACTGCCAGCGTAGTGTCGAGTCTTTAGAGTCCCACACAGAAAGCTTTTCGCCTTTAGGCAAAAGAGTAGAGGTCGCATGGTATTGCGACAGGTCGCATGGTTTTGCGACAGGGTTCGGTCACATCCGTGCACTTGTGCACGTACAGTGTCCGGGCAGTTTACACTAGCGGGCTTTGGTTTAAGCCAGATCCTAGTGTACCTTATGGGATTGGATTTATCCAGTTTGCATTCGTGTTCCTCGGAACGCGGATGCGGGTGTGTATGCACAAATGACAGGGAGGCAGAGGCAGCGGATTCTCATTAGGGTTGTTGACAGTTGACCGTTGACTTTTTGACTTTATGCTCAACCCTAATGAGAATATGATATGTGATTAACTATTATATTAATTAAGTATTATGGTGATATGGTTGTTGACTTGTTGACTTTTGTTGACTTGTTGACTTTGGTGACTTGTTGACTTTTGTTGACTTGTTGACCGGTTGACTAGGCTTGACTAGTTGACCATCATGATAACCATGGTTATCATTTCATGCCAAAGACTTTTTCTTGCTTGTTCATTTGAGTAAAATGAGTGCATGACATGATAAGGTTATGGTTACTTCAACCATCACATAAGACTTTTGTTGATATGATGAGTTATCATTGCCTTGGATTATGAGAGGGTGAAAGACAAAAGAGTTGCTCATTCTTTCTTGCTCATTCTCTCTCTTGTTCTTGAGCTCTCCTCTTGCTCTCACCCTCAACCTCTTGCTCCCTCTCTTGATCTATGGTTCTCTTGTCTCATGAGTTGAGAATCAAGAACCATAGATAAAATCCCATTCTAAATCATCTCTACTCATTCTAGTTCACTAGGTTTAGCAAACCAAGTGAACTAGTTTCTTCAAAGAACGAAGAAGGAGCTAAAGGTTGGAGCTTTCAAGTGGATCTATCTTCGGCGTACGGAGACAACGAGAAGGAGCCATCGAACCACCATCGGAGCTTGAAGAGAAGGAGTTCAAGTTTAGGTATAACCATCCTCATCCGAGTAGCTAAATATCTTTAGCTTAGTATGCTAGTTTTAGTTTAGGTAACGATCCCGACCATAGTTTAGTCCATGTTGCCTCTTGCGATAAAAATTCGTTTTTTATACCGTTTCCGCCTCCCCGTAAGAACCGGGGGTCGCAACGTGGAGTTACAGTGGTATCAGAGCCTAACTAAACTTAAACTAGCTTGGTAGTGAAGTGTAACGAAGTTCGGAACCGGAAAAATCCAAAAACCAAACTTTTACTAAAACTGAGTTTCTGTTGAAATTTTTTCTGGTCAAAATGAAAAAATTTATACTCCTAAATTCGGCTCAGGGTTTTGTGTGAACACCCAAGAAAAACGATACAGTGACTCGTCTAAACTGCCGCCCTTCCGCCGCGTGAGCCTTCTTAGCCGCCGCGGAACCGCCGCGAGTTGTTGTCTTCTCTGCATCGTTTTTCGTGCAGTGTGTTTGTGTGTTGGTTTTGGGATTTTTAAAATATATTATATGTGCCCAGATTGTCCAGAAAAGAAATTTCCTTTTGGGGTCCTATAATTCCGTATTTTTTCCGAACTTCACTGCACTTTGACTATGATGGTTATATCTGTAATGTTTGCATGTATTGAACGTCGGCTTATCGCTATAAGTCGATTGGTCGGGGTTATACATGATCTGTAATGTGCTGGAATGTGTATATAAATATGTTGGATTGTCGCGGGTGAATAGCCGGGGGTTGTGAGACGAGAGTTTTCTTTTCTTGCAATTCATGTAAATTTGTAAATTGATGTAATAATTATTTGTATGGCCGCACAACCGGGAAGGGGTTGTAGCCGTCATTGTATAATTTCTTTTTACTGTTTTTGCTCCTAGGATAGACCCATGGAGGGGTGCACAAACTACCGGGTATGCCGAAGTGTCGAGTGGCCTACTCATGGAGTTGAGGGAGGTTGCTACGCTTCGGGTACTTGGCGGGTAGTTTGCCGCACCCGTAGGGGTCTTGGGTGGGGTTTTGGCTATTCACCGCGACCGTGTTATCTGTTTTTGTTACAGGCTCGTACAAATTACAGATTGCTAGTATATCCAATGTATTTATCTGTGATCTGAAATGTTTATCATTGCAGTATATCTATATATGATATTATTTAGGCGTTGCTTATGTTTTACAGACGCGCTAGCCCAGCCCCCGCTCTGTCGTTAGTTAAGTAACCTAACGGGTAATGACGGGGCCCCGTGGCGAATGCGAATGGCATAAGCGTACGTCATATTTTGGTTGTTTTCTGCAATGGTAGGATTAATTGATGGGACGCATTAAAAGAACTAATGCAAGAATATCACGCATTAAAAGAACTAATGCAAGCAAAACATGCATTAAAAGAACTAATGCAAGAAAATAAACCAAGTATAAGTCGTTGGAACATTTTCGAAAAACCACTCGGTTCTTTTCAAAACAAACTTTTAAAATGCGGAGTTTGAGCCACTCCATTTAAAAGCTATCTCGTTCCATCGACTAAATCAAGTTCACTACGTTCACGGTTTCGCCAAAACCATTCGTAGCCCTCCGTTGTTTCATATGAATATTCAACAGTATTCAAGCTGTGTTTGTTGGCCTTAGTCAAGGCACAGTGTTTGGTAGCTGGTGGGTATTCATATGTTGCATAGATAGAATGCGTTGGTTTGGGACAGTCGTATTACCTTGTTGGCCTTAGTCAAGGGTATGTACGGGTGGATTCAAATTAACCTGGACAACGACGGGTAGAACTTGACATGTGACTTATGATTTGTTGGCCTTAGTCAAGGTCATAAGAGCATGGGGCAAAAATATACATCGGGAGTTTCATAAGTACTGAAACTTGCTAGATTTGCATACCATTTGGAGTGTGATGATTCTGGTAGGATTCCTTCAGTTTCGTCACGCGATGATATTTGGATCCCGATCCTACTGTGAGTATATGCTACTCCTCGGAAAATTTCTCACTAAACGATCAATGCTATAAACCTAGTAGGTGCCTAGAAAGGTGTTAGCGGGGCTACGCCCCCAGGGAAAAGAGGTTCTTTAATTAAGGAACTTCGCGAAAGCGTTGGAAAACCTCCCTCGAAGTACCGACACCGGCCTGGCTGAACGGTTAAGCAAGTATTGTGCGGTGGGATTGATCCCGACTAATTCTTCCTTTATGGTTTGAGGAGGGATTCGAGAAACAGTGGGAGCCATCCTGTTTAGACAAACTAAAAACCACTCTAAACTTGCAAGAGCATCATGCTGAGTGTTTCTTCTTCTCTCTCTTAATTGCAGCGACCCTGTGACCGCACCTAGGTTACATCTAGATAAAAATATGACTGAACCTGACTGTTATGACTGGCAAAGGTCTGTCCAGATGTCCATTGCCCATGACAAGCTGGGACACCTCTTAACTAATCAAATCCCTGCTGTCTCAGGTCCAGTTTCCCCTGTCACGGATGTTCACATCCGCAGGACACCGGAAAAGGATTGTGCGAAAGCCAAGTGCCTCGTGTTAGCCTCAGTTAATGGTGCAAACCAGAGGCAGCACGAGAAGATGGACTCAGTTTCTATCTTCCTCCATAACAAAGTTTTATATGGAGAGCAATCTCGTATCGCAAGATATGAGACCTCGAACGAATTGCTTCAAGCGAGGTTGGCTGTCGGGTCATCTGTAGGGGGCAACGTCCTTACAGAGACCAGCTATTTTAAGCTCACGGACCTGGAGACCACGTTGGAGAATGGGTCAAGTACTGACCTAATTCTACAGTCCCTGCCCTCTGCTTATACCCTGAAAGAAACCAGGGAAGAAAAAGGAAAAACAAGGGCAAAAGTTTCGGGACTGGATATGATTAAAGAGGGACGTTCCTATTGTAACGGGAATGAACTATGGCAGAGAGATTGCAGGGCTTGTAAAGCCAGTAGCCAGAATTCGAAGCATGTTGTGGCTTCGGCTTCGAGTGTGTTTGTAATTGAGAACTGTTTGTCAGTTAACCCTACTTCCTGGGTATTGGATACCGGATCAGGATCTCACATCTGTAATTCGTTACAGGGTCTGAGAAACCGTAGGGTTATCAGGAAAGGTGATATGACTCTCAGGGTTGCTAACGGAATGAGCATGGATGCTGTATCCGTAGGGGAATATCACCTAGGACTGACAACTGGGCAGATATTGATTCTGCGTGACTGTTTGTATGTACCAGGTGCGACTTGCAATATCATATCTGTATCCTTACTTTCTAAGGAAGGATATGATTTTGCTTTTGTAAGCGATGTAGTAAACATCCACCTAAATCAAGCACTGATTGGGTCAGGTACATTAAATAACGGTATATACGTATTGAATCAAGCTCAGATATTCAGTGTCCAGAACACACTTAAAAGAAAGTCTCCAGAATTAAATCAGACTTTCTTATGGCATTGTAGACTGGGTCACATCAATGAGACACGGTTGACTAAGTTACATAAAGAAGGATACTTGGATCCGTTCAAGTACCAGTCTTATGCCACTTGTGAATCTTGTCTCATGGGAAAGATGACAAAGACTCCGTTCACTGGACACGGAGTAAGAGCGAGCGAGCTCTTGGGACTTATACACAGTGACGTGTGTGGTCCAATGTCTACACATGCGCGAAGCGGTTATTCATACTTCATTACTTTCACAGATGATTTCTCTAGGTTTGGACATGTCTTCTTAATGAAGCACAAATCCGAGGCCTTTGAGAAATTTCGAGAATATAAGAATGAAGTAGAAAAACAAACAGGCAAAAGTATCAAGATCCTAAGATCGGATCGAGGTGGTGAATACTTGAGTGCCGAGTTTCTGGACTACTTAAAAGAGAATGGAATTCTCTCTCAGCGTACTCCTCCATACACACCACAACACAACGGTGTATCGGAAAGAAGGAATCGAACCCTACTAGATATGGTTCATTCCATGATGAGTAAGGCTGAGTTACCGCGATCTTTCTGGGGTTATGCACTGGAAACAGCTGCACATCTCTTGAACCAAGTTCCTACTAAGACAGTGCCTACCACACCATACCAGATGTGGAGTGGGAAGAAACCCTGTCTTAAATCCTTTAAGACATGGGGATGTCCGGCTTTTGTAAAAAAGCAGCATGCGGACAAGCTCGAGGCACGCTCAGTACAGTGCAAGTTTGTGGGATACCCAAAGAACTCCAAGGGGTATCTTTTCTATTACGCAGAGGAGCAAAAAGTCCTTGTTTCTCGTCATGCCCGCTTCATGGAAACTGAGTTTTTAGAAAATCAGATAAGTGGGAGCGCAATAGAACTGGAAGAAATTCCAGAACCACAAGCTATTACTGAAACCTTAGTAGAACCAGAAGGTTCAGGGGAACCGGACATTCCTACGCCGCTCCGCAGGAGTAGTAGGCAGTCTCATCCGCCCGAGAGATACTACGGTTTTCTCATAGACGGGGATAGAGAGGATTGCATCATAGATTATGATGAGCCTACTAGCTTCCAGCAAGCCATTCAGAGCGGTGACTCGGTAAAATGGCTGGATGCAATGCGGACCGAGATGGAGTCCATGTACACCAACAAAGTTTGGACTTTGGACTTTGCTCCAGAAGGGGTAAAACCCGTAGGCTGCAAATGGATCTTCAGAAAGAAGATTGGTGTAGATGGGCAGGTTGAAACCTATAAGGCTAGGCTCGTTGCAAAGGGTTTTCGTCAAAGACCTGGTTTGGACTATGACGAGACTTTTTCTCCGGTAGCCATGCTTAAATCCATTCGGATCCTTCTTGCCATTGCTGCCTTCCACGATTATGAGATCTGGCAGATGGACGTTAAGACGGCTTTCCTAAATGGAAATTTAGAAGAGTGCGTCTATATGGATCAGCCAGAGGGATTCAATCAGAGTGGGAGCAGCGGTAAAGTGTGCAAGTTGCTCAAGTCCATCTATGGACTTAAGCAGGCATCGCGGAGTTGGAACATCTGCTTTGATGATACTGTCAAAGAATTTGACTTTGTCAAAAACCCAGATGAACCATGCATTTACAGTAAGATTGTAGGGAGAAATGTGGTATTCCTCGTCTTGTACGTCGATGACATTCTCCTAATAGGAAATGATATTCCTATGCTACAGTCAGTCAAAGGATTCTTGTCACAGAGGTTCTCCATGAAGGACCTGGGCGATGCCAACTACATTCTGGGGATCCAGATCTATCGTGATAGATCTAAAAGGATGTTGGGACTTTCACAGTCAAGGTACATCGACACCATACTGAAACGATTCAGTATGGAAGATTCCAAGCGCGGTAATTTACCGGCTTGTCACGGAATCACCCTCTCCAAAGAGATGTCTCCCAAGACTGATTTGGAAAGGGCTCGCATGTCATCAATACCCTACGCATCTGCGGTAGGCTCTATTATGTATGCGATGTTATGTACCAGACCAGATGTAGCATACGCATTGAGCGTTGTAAGCCGGTATCAGTCAGACCCAGGGGAGAAACACTGGATAGCAGTAAAGAACATTCTCAAGTACCTGAGAAGGACTAAGGAGATGTTCTTGGTGTATGGCGGAAAAGACCTCCAGATTGAGGCCTTTGCTGACTCCAGCTTCCAGAGTGACAAGGATGACTCCAAGTCCATGTCGGGTTATGTCTTTACCCTCAATGGAGGGGCGGTTTGCTGGAAGAGTTCCAAGCAGGAAACCGTTGCTGACTCAACCATGGAAGCGGAGTACATAGCTGCTTGCGATGCCGCAAAGGAAGCTGTCTGGATGAAGAAGTTCCTCACGGAACTTCAGGTGGTTCCTACCAGTGTTGATCCAATACCGCTGTATTGTGACAACAACGGCGCTATAGCTTTAGCGAAGGAACCAAGGTCCCATCAGAAGTCCAGGCACATTTTGAGGCGGTTCCACCTGATCAGGGAGATCATTGATCGCCAGGAGATCGAGGTAAAGAGAGTAAAATCAGAAGATAACACTGCAGATCCATTCACCAAGGCCTTGCCCCAGACTCAGTTCGAGCGGCTGATCGAGATGATAGGTCTTCGATACGCCAGTACATGGCCTTAGTGCAAGTGGGAGATTGTTAGTGTATATGCCCTAGAGGCCATTACTGTATCATACTAGTATGTATATTACTTAATGGAAGCTTGGGATATTCACCTTGTATTGACAATCTTGCTCAAAATAGTAGTATGCTACTTGGTTTGTTTCTACTTCAATGTGTACATGTGTTTATTTTTGTATATCGCCTATACACATTAGTAGAGCCCTTAGGATCTTTGCTTGATTACCAGCGATGTGATGGCCGTCACACTAGTGGGGCTGGGTAATCTATAAGCACATCCTTATGCAGGTCCCTGGTCGCAGGACTATCGAGATAGGGCATCGATACTCCGGAGTAGACCAGCGCATGCGCTTCTCATCCCAGTGTGGGAGACGGTCTGTCCCACAGCCGTCAGTACGTCGTACTTGAGATAGTATGCGGGTGCTCGTTAGGTTACGGGTACACTGGACAGGACTCGTCGGGAACTGACTAGTTGGTATTATACCTATCGTCAGTTATCAGTTCCCAGGTGACATGAGTACAGCTTAGTCCGCTGACTTGACACTGTCACTCCGCCTCGAGTGTGTTCCCACTGTACTTTGATCACTACCCTACCACGGCTCAAAGGAGTCGTGCAAACAGGTAGTGGTTAGGTGCAGTCCCGAAGCACTTGGAGGCAGTGACGGTTAGACAGGATTCGTCTCTCCCGGTATTGGGGGTTGACATCGCGCTGTGTCTAGGAGAGCCATTACACGAGTAGTCCCTGGCCAGGGCAAACGAGATATACTGGTAGGTTTCCAGTGTTATCTCAGGGTGTATTGGGCTTCACTCCGGCACGACTTGTACCGCTATTGGGGGACTGACGTTTACCGCCCCCTAGGCCCGCCATGCGATGTATCAGACGAACAGACCGGACTGTATGGAGAATGTCACACTCAGGCTCAGTAGGAGTTCAGATGGGTTTCGCCTCGTCGGTCTTCTTGTCGGCATTACCTGGGGACCGTTACGCACAGCTAGTGCCGCTTGCGGTCTGTGGTTAAACCCACTGCCAGCGTAGTGTCGAGTCTTTAGAGTCCCACACAGAAAGCTTTTCGCCTTTAGGCAAAAGAGTAGAGGTCGCATGGTATTGCGACAGGTCGCATGGTTTTGCGACAGGGTTCGGTCACATCCGTGCACTTGTGCACGTACAGTGTCCGGGCAGTTTACACTAGCGGGCTTTGGTTTAAGCCAGATCCTAGTGTACCTTATGGGATTGGATTTATCCAGTTTGCATTCGTGTTCCTCGGAACGCGGATGCGGGTGTGTATGCACAAATGACAGGGAGGCAGAGGCAGCGGATTCTCATTAGGGTTGTTGACAGTTGACCGTTGACTTTTTGACTTTATGATCAACCCTAATGAGAATATGATATGTGATTAACTATTATATTAATTAAGTATTATGGTGATATGGTTGTTGACTTGTTGACTTTTGTTGACTTGTTGACTTTGGTGACTTGTTGACTTTTGTTGACTTGTTGACCGGTTGACTAGGCTTGACTAGTTGACCATCATGATAACCATGGTTATCATTTCATGCCAAAGACTTTTTCTTGCTTGTTCATTTGAGTAAAATGAGTGCATGACATGATAAGGTTATGGTTACTTCAACCATCACATAAGACTTTTGTTGATATGATGAGTTATCATTGCTTTGGATTATGAGAGGGTGAAAGACAAAAGAGTTGCTCATTCTTTCTTGCTCATTCTCTCTCTTGTTCTTGAGCTCTCCTCTTGCTCTCACCCTCAACCTCTTGCTCCCTCTCTTGATCTATGGTTCTCTTGTCTCATGAGTTGAGAATCAAGAACCATAGATAAAATCCCATTCTAAATCATCTCTACTCATTCTAGTTCACTAGGTTTAGCAAACCAAGTGAACTAGTTTCTTCAAAGAACGAAGAAGGAGCTAAAGGTTGGAGCTTTCAAGTGGATCTATCTTCGGCGTACGGAGACAACGAGAAGGAGCCATCGAACCACCATCGGAGCTTGAAGAGAAGGAGTTCAAGTTTAGGTATAACCATCCTCATCCGAGTAGCTAAATATCTTTAGCTTAGTATGCTAGTTTTAGTTTAGGTAACGATCCCGACCATAGTTTAGTCCATGTTGCCTCTTGCGATAAAAATTCGTTTTTTATACCGTTTCCGCCTCCCCGTAAGAACCGGGGGTCGCAACGTGGACTTACAACCTATACACTTTAGATTAGCAATCTAAAGTCTCTAGTTGCTCCACTAGACTTTTAGTATAGAGCTAGAGCCATATACTACATCCCTCGGGTGGATCATCTTCGAATGAGGAAGACTGGTGATCAAGCTCGTTCATGGAGGTCTCTAGGAGCAAGGGAAGGAGATAGAAGACCGAAGGACGGATCCTTTGACCGGTGATCAAGCTCGATCAAGAAGATCTCAAAGAGCAAATGAAGAGGATAGAAGACCAAAGGACACGGATCTTTTGGTGAGATACTTCTATAATAGTAGTTAAGATCTCCTCTTTATTAGCTAGTTTCGGTTTATGGTAGTTCTAGGTCGGGTTTTTCTAGCACCAGTTTTTAAACCCTAAACATTTTTGTTCCGCAACAGCCACGGTAGATGGTCAGAGTGCTAGGAAATCCCAACATAGTATCAGAGCCACCCCATAAACCCTTACTAACTAGTTTAGACAAGTTTAAATATCGATCGACGAAAATTTTCAAATCACAATTTCATTTGACATGCTTGCTGTCGATTTTAAAACTTTTTCAAAAAATTGTTTATAGTACCTTAAAAATACGTGCAGACGATTTTAGAAGGCTTGAAGAAATTTGGGCACATAAGCCTTACATACGGCCGCGGAACCGCCGCATAACATACTTGTTGGCGGCGGTTTCACGGTCAAAATGGGGCCGTTGTGCACCAAATTTCTTCTGGCACTTTATAATATGGAAATGTGATTTTTAGGATGTATGATTTTTGCCCAGATTTGTTTGAGTACTGGTTTGCACTTGGGGCCAATACGGAAAAGTTTTAGTCGATCGAAATTTTAAAAACGTGTTTATCAGTGCATGTGTGAGTATCTATAACCATGAATATCATTAAGTGGTATAACCCGACTAATTGCTATATGTTCAATTAGACGCGTTTGCGAACATGATATTCATGTTGATGTTCTATGTTGTGCGGATATTGTGGATGGATTATCGTGGTGGATAGCCTATAGTTCAATGGTAGTAGTACAGTTCAGATTCATCTATATATTCATTATTGCGGGGTGAGCGTTCAACATGTATACGGCCGTTTCTGCAAGATTTTATATTCTTTTATTGGAGCACGACCGGGTTGAGGTCGATGTCACCATTGTATATACTTTTCTTTTCTGTACTAGGATTACCCCGTGATGGAGTACTCGAATAGCTGGGTTCTAAAGGGCAACGGGCCTGCATCTCATGGCGTTGAGACGGAGGGGGTCTTACTCTAGAATTGGCGGGCTTTCGCCTCACTCGTAGGGGGCATAGGATGACCCACGGAGGGGCACTCAAGTTACCAAATTCCGTGAAGTGCTGGGTGGCCCATTCACTTTGTTGATTGGGTTGCCTCACTTCTGAGATTGGCGGGTAACTTGCCATGCTCGTAGGGGTCCAGGTTTTTCATTGCACGGGTTATCCACATGACCGGGAACGTTCGGTCTCATTTGCGGCTCAAATGAAACCCAAGGCTCTAAGATTATCCGCCGTTCTGTGTTGCTTATTGCTGTTCTGTGATGTTGCTTATATCATGCCTGAGACGAATGTTATATATATATATATATATTTATATATACTAGTAGATATTGTATATGTTTTGCACCAGCGCTAGTCCAGCTCCCGCTCTGCCGTTAGTTAAGTAACCTAACGGTGCATGACGGGGCCCCATGGCGAATGCGGATGGCATATACGTACATTGTATTTTCGTTCTTTTCTGGTGTGATAGGGTTTAATTGATGGGACCACAATAATTTTGATTAATGCAAGTAAAGAAACCTAAAAGAGATTGTTGGAACAAATTTCGAAAAACTATAGTTATATTCTTTTGCTTTGCATAGTGGTATTCGGTCATGAATATCCAGCACCTTATTCGAGGAGGCAAGTGCCTAGATCTCTTCGCGGAGAGTGACCTCTTGAGCAAAAGTTTAAACTGTAGATTACTCGGTTTTCTTCAAAACCATAAGTTTTCAAAAGCGGAGCCTAAACCACTCCTTTTCAAAACTACTTGGTTCTTTCAACGATATCAAGTTCATTACGTTAAAAGTTTTTCGCCAAAAATCAGCCGTAGCCCTCCGTCATTTCCTATAAGTATTACTTAGTATTCGTGCTATGTATTTTGGCATTGTCATGGCGTAGTGATCGGTAGCTGAGTATTGCTTGCTTGTAGTTTTATTTCGGATTATTTAGGATAGTCGCATAGCTATGTTGGCATTGTTAAGGGTTATGCTGGTGTGTCTAGGTTAATCAAGATAATGACGGGCCGAACTTGACTAGCGGCATATGATATGTTGGCATTGTCAGGGTCATAAAGTTGCTAGGGGAAAAAACCACATCGGGAGTTTCAAATATACAGGAAACTTGCTAGTGCTGCATACCTTCTGGAGTGTGGTGACTAGAGTGACTTCCATCTAGTTTATCACGTAATGATAGTTGGATCCCGATCCCACTGATGTGTAGGATTACTCTTAGGAGATATTTTTCACTTCACAATTAGCCGACCTATTAGGTGTCTAGAAAGGTGTTAACGGGGCTACGCCTCTGCGGAAACGAGATTTATTTTAATTAGGTTCATGCGAGAGCGTAGGGAACCTCCCTCGGAGTACCAACACTGACCTGGATGAATGGTTAGTGAACTTGTAAGGTGTTAATGATCCCATCTAATTCTCTTTTTAATAATTGAAGGAGAATTCGAGGAAATAGTGGGAGCCATCTTGATTAGATAAATTAATAACCAATCCAATCTTACAAGAGTGCAAGCTGAGTGTTTATTTTCTCTCTTTCCAGGTAGCAACCAATTCATGCCTTAATCAAGATAATAAAATGTATCGCTTGACCAATACGAATTCTTATTCGGGGCTGGGGAACGTCGTTTCGGCTCTAACTTATGACAACTGTCATGAGAATGAGCAAAGGAAAAAGGATTGCATGAATTCCTTGATGACCCCAACGAAGAAGAAGCATACTATTGCGTCTTCTTCAGGTGTTCTTGTTATTGAGAACTATTTTTCGGTCAGTCCTATCTCTTGGTTACTAGATACCAGATCAGTATCTTATATCTGTAATTTATTGCAGGGACTAAGAAAAAATAGGATGGTTGGACCTGGTGATATGTCCTTTAGAGTAGGGAATGGAGCATAAGTTAATGCTGCCTCTGTCGGTGAATATCACCTAGCATTGCCAAATGGCAATACTATGATTTTGAACAATTGCTACTATGTACCTTCCATGCTTTATAACATCATATCAGTTTCTTTACTTGATAAAGATGGATATAAGTTTGTTCTAGATAGAAATATCATGAACATTTACCTTAATCAGGTATTGGTTGCAGAAAGTACACTGTGTAATGGTATCTATGTTCTAAATCAAAACACAGTTTTTAATATACAAAACACATGCAAGAGGAAGAGTTCAGAAGTGAACGAATCCTACTTATGGCATTGTATACTTGGTCATATCAATAAGAAAATACTATCTAAGTTACATAAGGATGGATATCTGAATCCATTTGAATTTTCATCCTATGAAACTTGTCAGTCTTGTCTCAAAGGAAAGATGACCAAATCTCCGTTCACCGGACACGTAGAAAGAGCAACAGAGCTCTTGGGGCTCATACACAGTAATGTATATGGTCCAATGTCTATACATGCAAGGGGTGGGTTCTCATACTTCATCATATTCACAGACGATCTCTCTGGGTTCAGATATGTGTATCTTTTAAAACAAAAATCTGAAGCTTTTGAGAAATTCAAAGAATACAGAAACGAAACAGTGAACCAGACTGGCAAAATTATCAAGATCCTCAAATCTGATAAAGAAGGGGAGTACCTAAGTACGGAATTCCTTGAATACCTAAAAGAGAATGGAATTCTCTCTCAGCTTACTCTGTAAACACCATAGCACAACGGTGTATTGGAGCGGAGGAATCGTACCTTATTGGATATGATTTGCTCCATGATGAGTAGTGATGAGTTGTCTCTTTCATTTTAGGGACATGCGCTTCAAACAACGGCATAACTATTGAATCAGGTTCCATTCAAATCTGTGCCAAAGACTCCATATGAAATATGGAGTGGTAAATGACCGTATCTTGAACGTATTAAGATATGGGGTTTTCCGGTCTATATAAAAGTACAAAATCTGGAAAAACTGCAGGCACGGTCAGTTTTATGCAATTTTGTGGGATATACTAAAAATTCTCTAGGATATCTGTTGTACCACACTAAGGATCAGAAAAAGTTCGTTGCTCGTCGCGCCACCTTTTTCGAATAGCAATTTGTTGCAAAAGAAATAAGTGGGAGCACAGTAGAACTGGATGAAATGTTGGAACCACAAACTGAAACTGAGGATTTAGTAGAACCTCAAGATTTAGTAGTCCCAGATGAACCTCAGCCGCTCCGCAGATCTAGTAGGATTTCTCATCCGCCCGAGAGATACTACAGTTTTCTCATAGACGGGGATCTAAAGGATTGTATCTTGGAAGAAGATGATCCTACTAGTTTCAAGCAGTCCATTATTAGTAGGGACATTGAAAAATGGTTGGATGATATATGATCCGAAATGGAGTCCATGTACACCAATAAAGTGTGAACCTTGGATATTGCTCCACCCAGGGTAAAACCTGTTGGATGCAAATGGATCTACAAAAGAAAGTTTGGTGTAGATGGATGGGTGAAAACCTATAAGGCGAGACTTGTTGCAAAAGGTTTTCGTCAAAGACCATGTGTGGACTATGATGAAACCTTTTCTCCAGTGGCTATGCTTAAATCCATTCGGATCTTACTTGCCATTGCTGCCTTCCATGACAATGAAATCTGGCAGATAGACGTAAAAACGGCTTTTCTAAATGGAAGTTTGGAAGAGTGCATTTATATGAATCAGCCAGAAAGATTCATAGACAGTGGGAGCAGCGGGAAAGTGTGCAAGTTACTTAAATCCATTTATGTATTAAAGCAGGCATCGCGGAGCTGGAACATCTGTTTTGCTGAAATAGTCAAGGAATTTGACTTCATCAAGAACGAGGATGAGCTTTGTATATATAAGAAGATTGTAGGACGAATTGTTGTATTCCTAGTCTTGTACATGGACGACATTCTTTTGATAAGAAATGATATTCCTATGCTACAATCGGTCAAGTTGTTCTTGTCACAAAGGTTCTCCATGAAAGACTTGGGTAATGCCTGAAGGGTGACACTAGCGCCCCGGCCAACATCCGTGGCCAAATACGGAACAAAATTTTTTATAGCGAACATAAACTTGGCGTTAGAATAACAGTAAACCCGGATCTTTACCATAAACCTAAGTAGCAAAAGAAGAGTTCTATCTACTATGATAGAAAGTTATACCTAAGTCTTGAACTCCTTCTCTTCTTGTGTTGCTTCTCCTTGTTGTGAGCTCCTTGGAGTGGTGTAGATGACTCCTCCTCACCGTCTTCTCTTTGCCAAAGAAAGATCCACCCGAATGCCTCTACCTTGAGCTCCAATCTCTATCTTGAAGTAACTAAGGTGTTTGGTGTGGTGGACTAAGAACCCTAGAGTGAGTAGAGAGTTGTTTTAGTGGTTAGATCTCACAAAGCTCTTAATTTTCAACTCATGAAACAAGAGAGCCTTGAGAGAGGAAGAGGAGAGAGCTTGCAAGAGAGAGAATGTCTCATGATAGAATGAGGAGATAGCTCTCATATGATGAAAAGAATAATGATAATTTTAATTAGAATAAATTATCATGGTTGATGTTGATTTGACCATTATCATGTCACAATTAATGCTAAGCATGCTCACAAAAATATCTAAGTCAACATGGGTCAACAAAGTTAAATGATCAAAAAAATTAACCATGATACAATTATCTATAATTAAAACTCATTAATCAATTTCCTCCATCTCATTATGGTTTTAATCAAGTCAATGGTCAAAACCCTAATGAGGTTCCTCTGCCTCTGTTAACTGTGTATACACACCCGCATCCGTGCTCCGAGGAACACGAATACAATAAGACTAAACCAACCCAAAACTAAATACTAGGATCTGGTTTAAACCAAAGCCCACTAATATCAACTGCCCGAACACTGAACACGCACAAGTACGCATATGTGAACGAACCCTGTCGTAAAACCATACGACCACTATCTCGTTTCGCCCAAAGGTGAACAACCCTCTGTGTGGGATTCTAAAGACTTAACACTACGCTGGCAGTGGGTTTAACCACAGGCCGCAAGCAGTACTAGCTGTACATAATGGTCCCCATATAGATGCCGATAAGAAGACCGATGAGGTGAACCCATCTGAACTCCTATTGAGTCTGAATGTGACAATTTTCGTACAGTCTGGTCTGTTCGTCTAAGAGTATCTCATGTCGGGCCTAAAGGCGGTAAACGTCAGACCCCTAATAGCGGTACAAGTCATGTCGGAGTGTAGCCCAGAACACCCTGAGAAACTACTAGAAACACTACCAGTAAATCTCGCTTGCCCTGGCCAGGGACTTTGTGTAATGGCTCTCCTAGACACAGCGCGATATCAACCCCCAATACCGGGAGAGACGAATCATATCTAACCGCCACTGCCTCCAAGTGCTTCGGGACTGCACCCAACTACTACCTATTTGTACGACTCAATAGAGCCGTGGTAGGGTAGCAATCAAAGAACAGTGGGAACACACTTGAGGCGAAGTAGCAGTGTCAAGTAAACGGACTAAGCTGTACTCATGTCACCTAGGAACTGCTAACTGACGATATGTATAATACCAACCAACAGTTCCCGACGAGTCCTGTCCAGTGTACTCGTAACCTAACGAGCACCTGCATACTATCTTCAGTATGACATACTGATGGCTGTAGGACAGACCATCCCCCCTGCTGGGATGAGAAGCGTATGCACCAGTCTACTCGGGAGTATCGATACCCTGTCTCGATAATCCTACGACTAGGGACCTGTATAAGGATGTGCTTATAGACTACCCAGCCCCCACTAGTGTGATCGCCATCACAACACCGGTAGTCAAGCAAAGATCCTAAGGGCTCCATCAATATGTATTAGCGATATTTTAAAAGAAACATATTCACATATTAAGATAGATACAAACCAAGTAGCATACTACAAAATCGAGCAAGACTGTCGTCAATCCATGTATATATCCCAAGCTTCCAAAATGTAATATACAAACTAGTACTATACAATAATGGCCTCTAAGGCATACATATCCAACAATCTCCCACTTGCACTAAAGGCCAGTAATTGGTGTACCGCATACCCAACGTCTGCACTAAGGCCAGCTGCTGGCGTACCGCATACCCAATAGCTCAAAAAGTCGCTCAAACTGTGTTTGAGGAAGGGCCTTTGTGAATGGATCCACCGTGTTGTCTTTAGTGTCCACTCTCCGTACCTCGATCTCCTGGCGATCAATGATCTCCCTAATCAGGTGATACCGCCTTAAGATGTGTCTGGATTTCTGATGGGACCGTGGTTCCTTCGCTAAAGCTATAGCCCCATTATTATCGCAATACAAAGGTATTGGGTCAACAATGGAAGGAACCACCTGAAGTTCACTAATAAACTTCTTCATCCAGACCGCTTCTTTTGCGGCATCACTTGCAGCAATGTATTCAGCCTCCATCGTTGAGTCTGCGGCGGTATCCTATTTGGAACTCCTCCAACACACCGCTCCTCCATTGAGGGTAAACACAAAACCCGAGACAGACTTGCTGTCATCCTTATCACTCTGAAAGCTTGAATTGGTAAAGGACTCGACCCTGAGGTCTCCATTATAGTAAACCAGGAACATGTCCTTAGTCCTTCTTAGGTACTTGAGAATGTTCTTCACTGCTGTCCAATGGTTCTCACCTGGGTCTGACTGATACCGGCTCACCACGCTTAGTGCGTAAGCTATATTTGGTCTTGTACATAGCATCGCATATATTATAGATCCTACCACCGAAGCGTAGGGAATAGTGCTCATGCGAACCCTCTCCTCGTCAGTCTTGGGAGACATCTTCTTGGAGAGGGTGATTCCGTACAATGCGGGTATATTACCGCGCTTGGAATCTTCCATACTAAATCTCTTTAGTACGGTCTCTATGTACCTGGACTGTGAAAGTCCTAGTAATCTCTTAGATCTATCTCTGTAGATCTTGATCCCCAGAATGCACGAGGCATCACACCGGTCTTTCATGAAGAACCGTTGTGACAAGAATAGCTTGACCGATTGTAGCATAGAAATGTCATTTCCTATCAAAAGAATGTCATCCACGTACATGGCTCATCTTCGTTCTTGATAAAGTCAAATTCCTTGACTGCTTCATCAAAACAGATGTTCCAACTCCGCGATGCTTGCTTTAATCCATAAATGGATTTAAGCAACTTGCACACCTTCCCGCTGCTCCTACTGTCTACAAAACCTTCTGGCTGATCCGTATAAATGCACTCTTCCAAACTGCCGTTTAGAAAAGCCGTTTTTACGTCCATCTGTCAGATCTCATAGTCATGGAAGGCAGCAATGGCAAGTAGGATCCGAATGGATTTGAGTATAGCCACTGCAGAAAAAGTTTCATCATAGTTCACACCAGGTCTTTGACGAAAACCTTTTGCAACGAGTCTAGCCTTATAGGTTTCCACCTGCCCATCTACACCAAGTTTCCTTTTGTAGATCTATTTGCATCCAACGGGTTTTACCCCAGGTGGAGCAATATCCAAGGTCCACACTTTATTGGTGTACATGGACTCCATTTCGGATCGCATAGCATCCAGCCACTTATCAAAGTCCCTACTGATAATGGCCTTCCAGAAACTGGTAGGATCATCTTCTTCCAAGATGAAATCCTCTCGATCCCCATCTATGAGAAAACCGTAGTATCTCTCGGGCGGATGAGAAATCCTACCTGATCTACGGAGTGGCTGAGGTTCGTCGGGTATAACTGAATCTAGCGGTTCCACCAAATCTTCAGTTATAGTTTGTGTTTCTGGAATTTCAACCAGTTCTACCATGCTGCCACTAATATTTTTAATAAGAAATTCTTTTTCCAAAAATGTGGCGTTCCTAGAAACAATAATCTTCTGTTCCTCCACATGGTAGAATAGATACCCATTAGAATCTTTTGGGTATCCTACAAACTTACACAAAACTAACCGTGCCTCAAGTTTGTCTGGGTTCTGCTTTTTGACATAAGCTGGGCAACCCCAAATCTTAATACGTTTAAGATACAAACTCTTACCACTCCATATTTCATACGGAGTCTTAGGCACGGATTTGGATGGAACTTGATTCAAAAGATGTGCTGCTGTTTGAAGTGCATATCCCCAGAATGAAAGAGGTAACTCAGTATTACTCATCATGGAGCGAACCATATCCAATAGGGTACGATTCCTTCGCTCCGATACACCGTTGTGCTGTGGTGTATACGGAGGAGTAAGTTGAGAGAGAATTCCATTCTCTTTTAAGTATTCTAGGAATTCCGTGCTTAAATACTCCCCTCCTCTATCCGATCGGAGGATCTTGATACTTTTGCCAGTCTGGTTCTCTACTTCGTTTCTAAATTCTTTGAATTTCTCAAAAGCTTCAAATTTGTGTTTTATGAGATACACATATCCGAACCTAGAGAGATCGTCAGTGAATGTGATGACGTACGAGAACGCTCCCCTTGCATGTATAGACATCGGACCACATACATCACTGTGTATGAGTCCCAAGAGCTCTGCTGCCCTTTCTCCATGTCCGGTGAACGGAGATTTGGTCATCTTTCCTTTGAGACAAGACTGACAAGTTTCATAAGATGAAAATTCGAACGTATTCAAGAGTCCATTTTATGTAACTTACTTAGTATTTTCTCTCCGATATGACCAAGTCTACAATGCCACAAGTAGGATTCTTTCGTATCTGAACTCTTCTTCTCGCATGTGTTTTGTACATTGAGAACCGTTTTCTGATTTAGAACATAGATACCATTACACAGTGTACCTTCTGCAACCAGTACCTTATTAAGGTAAATGTTCATGATATTTCTATCAAGAACAAAGTTATATCCATCTTTATTAAGTAAAGAAACAGATATGATGTTGCAAACCATGGAAAGTATATAGTAACAATTGTTCAAAATCATAGTATTTCCATTTGGCAACACTAGGTGATATTCATTGACGGCTGCAGCATTAACTTGTACTCCGTTCCCTACCCTTTGAGGGACATATCACCAGGTCCAACGATCCTACTTTTTCTCAGTCCCTCCAATAAATTACAGATATGAAACCCTGATCCGGTATCTAGAACCCAGGACGTAGGACTGACCGAAAAGCAGTTCTCAACTACAAGAACACCTGAAGTAGATGTAATAGTATACTTCTTCTTCACTTGGGTCTCCTTGGAATCTATACAATCCTTTTTCCCTTGCTCACACTTATGATTGTTGTCGTAAGTTAGAGCCGAACCGACATTCCCCAGCCCCGAATAAGAATTCGGATCGTTCAAGCGATACATTTTATTATCTTGATTAGGGCGT
The DNA here is from genome assembly GCA_030015575.1 of Agapanthus africanus. NCBI lineage: Eukaryota > Viridiplantae > Streptophyta > Magnoliopsida > Asparagales > Amaryllidaceae > Agapanthus > Agapanthus africanus. The sequence goes on from JASDDO010000016.1 coordinate 410,705,373, forward strand.
GAAATGGTTTCTACCTGGAGAGAGAAAAGAAACACTCAGCATGCGCTCTTGCAAGATTAGATTGGTTATTAATTTATGTCACGCCCCGCTTCCCAAAATACGGAATACGAGGGGTTGACAAGGCCAGCCATGCACCTACGGTCAAGAAAATGTCTTGCCGTAGTCACACTTCGGCTTCTAGCTTTACGTGGTAAACAGTAAATAATGTGCAGGTAATAAGAAATGCAGTAACTGGAACAAAACAATATAAAGAACTGACCTCATGGGAAACAAAAGGGTATAACTCTGGATAGCTAATCAAGATGTCCGTGGTGTGAGTCTGGTCCTGGTCCCTGCTAAATCTAATCCTCACACTGAGCATGCATACTCAGGTCGTCAGAGCAACACAATAGCAATATAATATATAAATACAAGTGACAACTCGAACAGTGATAATAGATATATATATATATATATATAACAGTAACTCAAGACGGTATAGATATGCACATGCAGTAACCAATGAAATGCTTAATAGATCAGGTGAACAGTAACAGTAATATAGTATGCCAGGTATGTCAACATAGTAAGAAATGTATATCAATGCCGTTATCCCTATTAGTCTCTAAGTCTCACTGTACAGGTCACTAAGCCTATCGTCAGTCCAAGTGTGAGAGTCAACCACTCGCGAGTGTCCTCCACCCAAGGGTAGGACCCAAGGGCAAGGGACCACGGGCCCAACATGTAACTCACGGTAATAATCATGTACCCTGTAAATCTCCATATATCTCCATATATATATAAGCCGGTATGGGACTCCCGAGATTATGTTGAACTCACACTCAAACTACCCCACACCCCGTGGTCTACATCAAACGCTAACCATAACCTCAACTACCAGTCGGTCTGTGACAAGTCTGCACGAGAACTGGAGACAGGATCGCCATCAAGCACGTCCTGACTAATATCTAAGGTAAATGGCAGTGTCTGGTGCCTTATCTGTGACACCCATGCAAGAGCTTCCGTAAGTGTCCCATACCACTTATAGTCACACGTACACGCTTTCCACAGACGTCGACAATGCAATAGAATAATAAGGTTCACTGATTGTGTACAGGTACGTGTCCCTTTCACTTATTCACTTATGCACGAACACTAACGTACTTACCACAATCATCACTAATACCTAACACTGAGTAATGCACATGATCACTAGGTTATCAATGCAGTGACTTATGTATGATATGATGAGGAAACAGTATGTAAAGCATGATTAAGATGTCATAAATCAGTATTCTACCACTTGCGTAATTTATCATAAATCATACGTGTACAGTTTAGCGAAACGATGAATGGGGATTAAATATTATGTTTAATTATCTATCCATCGAATTTAGTTTCACGCCAATCGGGTTTCAGGATCACTAGTTATGGCCATTTCATTTTAAGCGTTCATGGCTGAAAATCAGGTTTCAGAATCGGAAGTCCGTTTCGTAACGCATTTTAATCCCAGTTGGGATCAGAATTTAGCGACGCTACAGTTGAATGGAATCTAGGGTTTTCAGTAAGGTTTTCAACTCAATAGACAGATCTTCAATCGCGTCTGTACATCAGGAGATATACACTGTTCAATACTAGTTTGTCAATTCTGATTCTGTTGGGACTGTTATACATCCCCATCTTTTAAATTACAGATTAAATAGCAACCGATGATGAAACAGAATGAATCCACTGGTGTTATCTATCTAATAGATTCAACTTTAGTAAACTGTGGAGTTCCGCAACCTACGAGTTAATGAAACAGGGTGGCACTCATTACGGGACAGCACACAGTAAACAGAGTCGCTCTGGACTGCAGTCCAGAGTCGCACTCCGAGCCAAATATTGTCACAGTTTAAGTACAGAAACCATGATAACCTTGCATAGGGTTATATTTCGTCAAGTCGGCTTCGATTTAAGCCCTCGAACGCATCATTCCAGTATGTATATAATTTATGGTGATTTTAACGGTTTTCAGGTACAAGAAATTTCCAGTTTTACAGGTATACTTAGGGGTATACATTTTAGTCGTTAACAGTCGTATTTTCCAATGAGATTTACACACTAGGTTCACTACCCTACGTGCCAGACCATGCAATTGAGTTCCATCAAATCAGATAAGGATTTCCATAGGGATCATGCATCGAACAATTACGCCGTATAGTTTAACGGAAAAGTAAAACATGGAATCTATACGATTGTAATTTGTAATTAACATAAAGTAGCATGTAGCAAGTAGGGAACTTGCCTGGAGACGTTTTGGGGTACACGGCAGCGGCAACGACACACGCGCGGCACAGCAACGACACACGCACGGCACAGCAACGTCGACGGCAGCGGCTCAGGGTGAGCTCGGGTCTGTTCTGGGGCAGCGAAGAGCGGCGTTGGTTGGCCGGAGCAGGTGAGAGGCGTTGCAGAGAGAGAGAGGGAGATTTAGAGAGAGAAGGGATTAGAGAGAGAGACAGAGAGAGAGAGAGAGATAGAGATAGACATAGAGAGAGAGAGAGAGAGTTAGAGAAATTGAGAGAGGGAGGGAATTTGAGAGAGAAACAGAGATGTTGAGAGAGGGATAGAGTTGTAGTGAGAGAGTAAGATGTAGAGAGAGGGGGGAAACAGAGAGAACGAATAGAGAGAAAACAGAGAGAGAAAGGGTTGCAGAGAGAAAGAGAGAGGCAGAAAGATTGAGAGAGAGGGCGACGGCGATGATGATGATGATGATGATGATGATGATGCGGGGGAGTCGACGAGATGTAGTGAGGGCTCGCCGGCGAGAGGGCGCAGGAGCTCGAGCTCGGATGTGCAGTGTGGGTTGGAGCTCGAGAGATGGGCTCGGCAGATAGGGAGGTGAAGTGATGAGGGAAGAGGTTAGGGTGATTGCGGTAGAGGAGTTCCGGTGAAGGGCGATGGGTTAGGGTGGCCGGTGATGGGTGCAGGAAGCTCGGGGCAGGCGATGGGAGGAGACGAGGGAGGTGAGGAGGTTGGTGAATGAGATGGGAGATTTGAGAAAAGAGAGAAGTGTGGGTGTCGACGAGGAGAGGTCGAGGGGCGCGCGTCCTGGGTAACGCTCGCGAGCGTTGGCGACGGAAACTGCGGAGATCGCGGATCGCGAGCGGGGGAGGAGGAAGTAGCCGTTGGGGAAAATGGGTACTGTAGGTGGCAGGTCGGGTAGGAGGCGCGGGTGCGGGCTGAAGAGAATGGGCCGGGCCAGAGGAAAATTTAATTGACTAAATAAATAATAAAAGGTGTTGGCTGAGTAAACTGTTGGGCCGGCTTGTGAAATAAAAATTAAAGAATAAATAAGAGAAAGGAATGGGGCCGGGGCTGAGAAAAAAGTTGGGCTGGAAGAAAAGAAAAAAGAAAACGAATTTATTTAAAAGAATAGGCTTGTGTTTTATTAAAAGAAAAATGGTGTTGGGCTGAGGGAATTAGTTGGAAAAAGATGCAATAGGGTTTGGGTTTTGGGGTTTTATTGATAAGAGGAAGATGAGGGTTTAGAAGAAATAAAATTATATATAAAAATAAATAAAATTCAGGAGTAACAAAATACAGATATTGGTATAAAAAGGGGCTGGATATTATATCATACCACCCTTACAAAAATTTCGTCCTCGAAATTTAAAAGAAACGACTTGCTATAAAATAATAAGCGAAAGCTACTATATTGCAAACTAACACATGATGATTTACTTGAAATAGGCGGATGAAGAAATTTGAAGGTAAATACTATATAAGAACAACATACACAAGAATAGTTCTAAATAAGTAATAGACAGGAACAATTATAAGGGCAAACTATATGTATACGAGAATATAAATAACAATAACGAACAATAATATTCGAGGCGTGCTCGATAAAATCGAAACCCAAATATATGCACATATAAGTATATCAAAAGTAGCACATCAGAAATAATAAGTATAAGGCACAACCATTGATAATAGTAACCATAGGCACAATACCCGAAAATAAAGTAACGACAATAAAGTAGTGAAAGATTTGTCGGTAGGTTAAAACATTTTAGGATAACGCATCGATCAAATAACTTAGAAAACTCACATTGTGAAAATAAGGAACATAGAACAAAAATATGCGCGGTGTAAGGTTGCGCTACTGAAAAAATGAGGATAATAGTAGTGTGCTTAAAATACATAAAACTAAGTAGTCAATAACACGCACTCTTCGATAAATACAAAATAGTGAAAACCAAATTTCGAATAATAATGTCCCTAAATATAGTTAGGGTAATAGGAAAAACATAAAAATGTATATGGCTAGCCAGGGTAAGGATTACAAGGAAGTGAGGCTCATTCAGAAAGTCGGAGTGTGGCGGCTTTAGTCTGAAGGTCAAGGAGATTGGGATCGGGTCAGCACAGGAAGTAAGGGTGAGCAACAAAGGACTACAAGGGGAAAAATATGGGGAGGATAACGGTCGGTACATCATATGAATCAAGAATTTGAAGGGTTAGCGAACTCGGAAATTTTACTATCAATTTCCCCTCCCAGAAGGATTTCAAACGAGGCATATACGAAGGATGAAAGGTGGCCCATTCCAAAGATCAGGGTGCGGTACTTGTTAGTCTAAGTGAGGGTCGAAACAGCACAGGGTATCGGGGTGGACAGTCAGGGGTCTCAGGAAGAAAACGGTAAAGGAAAAATCGAAGCATCGAGTGAACCAGTAAACAAAAGATTTGCGAACTCAGAAGATTTATTTCATTCAAGAAAATTCTAACAATGCATTCTTAAAACGAAAGGTGGCCCTAAACTATACACAGATTTATTTGGCCAGAGAAGACAACATCTAAAAGAAATCTCGTCAGTCGCGGTTGTGGAGGTTCAGCAGGTTGCGGTAGGCTCGCGCGTTCAGGTAGGGGCGTCCATTTCCATAGCGCCTCGCGTGGACCGCCATTGGGAGTTCTTCCACAGCAGGGTCTTGTCCTTCTGGTCCTTCTTCCTCGGCTGGAGTTTCTTCATCGAGGTCTGATTCCATGTGATTCTCTTCTTCTGGATTCTCTTCCATGGGATTTTCCTCCACTGGATTTTCTTCTATCGGGTCTTCCTCGGGATCTTCCTCTATCGGGTTCTCTTCAAGCTCTCCTTCCTCTTCGTCGGAATCGCCTATCATGTCAAACTCTGGGGCGGCTGCTCCTTTGTCATCTGAATCGCTGTTTCCGAAAATGACCTGGGGATCGTTGATCTCATCATCAGAACTTATCAGTGTGCGGTCTAAGGAAACGCATGACTGTGCATCCTCATCTAGATGCGGCGCTGCTCCAGGGTGGGCCATGGCCTGAAAGGAAAGAGTCATGATTAGACAGTGAAATACATCAAGAAAATAGCTAAGGGTACGAAGTATAGGAAAATATGCGGTGGCAGGAGCTGAAAAATCAGGATTAAAAATGCTGTGATAATGAATAGTATGAATAAGGGGAAGGACAAGAGAATGATACATATATTACGATTCAACGTTTTTATTGCATTCGATTAAAAGTTCGACGGATACAAGATTTCAAACGAAAAGAAATATTTATAAGGGGATGACAACATTACTACTGAAAGTAGAAACATGGAAATTCTTCTTTGACTACTAGACCGCTGCATTCTCGCCACGCGAGTTGAATCCTGGGCTGGGTCCGCCTTATCCTCGAGGTTCGAACTACGCAATAATCATTACTTGGCAGAAGTGGAGAGTGTGGATGAGTATCCTCCTTGTAGCTCCTTCCTTTTTGGGCAACCGTTGATAAGATGTTCGCTGGATCCGCAAATCAGACATTTCCCTTGGGCGCGGCGACAATCCCTCTAAAGATGTCCTGGCCTCTTACAGTACCCACAACATTGGGTCCTCTGCTACTTCTGTCGCGGGGAAACAAATTGGCGCTTCATCTTCTTCTCTTTTCCTCGCCTAACAGGGATCCCTTTACAATTTGAGACTCCCGCTGGTGCCTGATTCACCTGCCTTCTCAGTCCTTCAGCTAACAAGTCGTTCGTTCGCTCCTGGACTTCCTTCAGACCTTGCAGTACACTCAGAATCTCAACGGTCTGATTCTGGGGAATGGAGATAGAGAAAGAGTCGTTGGACGACATGATCCTGAAACAATACTTTTGAGGACGATATAAGGCACAGGCTATAAGAATCAAAATATAATACGGATTGGGCAAGGATTCAAGAATATCAGATGTGAAGAAATTCATTACAAGTGGAAAATCAACTGTATGACTCTGAGTCACTTAAACAGAGTATGGTAGTGTAACCGTGATGTAGTTCACAATTACAACCACGTAACTTTGCCAAGTCACCCGAAACCCTAGCGAATGAATAGCAGAACACACCATGTGAATATGGATCAAGAATGACGAGTTTACAACCTAGACCGAGGAATATCTTAGATTGTCAAGCTATACACGGAAAACTGCAATCCCAATCGAAGCAAAACCTGGCTCTGATACCAACTAAACCATGTCACGCCCCGCTTCCCAAAATACGGAATACGAGGGGTTGATAAGGCCAGCCATGCTCCTACGGTCAAGAAAATGTTCTGCCGTAGTCACACTTCGGCTTCTAGCTTTACGTGGTAAACAGTAAATAATGCGCAGGTAATGAGAAATGCAGTAACTGGAACAAAACAATATAAAGAACTGACCTCATGGGAAACAAAAGGGTATAACTCTTGATAGCTAATCAAGATGTCCATGGTGTGCGTCTGGTCCTGGTCCCGGCTAAATCCAATCCTCACACTGAGCATGCATACTCAGGTCGTCAGAGCGACACAGTAGCAATATAATATATAGATACAAGTGACAACTCGAACAGTGATAATAGATATATATATAACAGTAACTCAAGACGGTATAGATATGCACATGCAGTAACCAATGAAATGCTTAATAGATCAGGTGAACAGTAACAGTAATATAGTATACCAGGTATGTCAACACAGTAAGAAATGTATATCAATGCCGTTATCCCTATCAGTCTCTAAGTCTCACTGTACAGGTCACTAAGCCTATCGTCAGTCCAATGTGTGAGAGTCAACCACTCGCGAGTGTCCTCCACCCAAGGGTAGGACCCAAGGGCAAGGGACCACGGGCCCAACATGTAACTCACGGTAATAATCATGTACCCTGTAAATCTCCATATATCTCCATATATACATAAGCCGGTATGGGACTTCCGAGATTATGTTGAACTCACACTCAAACTACCCCACACCCCATGGTCTACATCAGACGCTAACCATAACCTCAACTACCAGTCGGTCTGTGACAAGTCTGCACGAGAACTGGAGACAGGATCTCCATCAAGTACGTCCCGACTGATATCTAAGGTAAATGGCAGTGTCTGGTGCCTTATCTGTGACACCGATACAAGAGCTTCCATAAGTGTCCCATACCACTTATAGTCACACGTACACGCGTCCCACAGACGTCGACAATGCAATAGAATAATAAGGTTCACTGATTGTGTACAGGTACGTGTCACTTTCACTTATTCACTTATGCACGAACACTAACGTACTTGCCACAATTATCACTAATATCTAACACTGGGTAATACACATGATCAATAGGTTATCAATGCAGTGACTTATGTATGATATGATGAGGAAACAGTATGTAAAGCATGATTAAAATATCATAAATCAGTATTCTACCACTTGCGTAATTTATCATAAATCATACGTGTACAGTTTAGCAAAACGATGAATGGGGATTAAATAGTATGTTCAATTATCTATCCAGCGAATTTAGTTTCACGCCAATCGGGTTTCAGGATCACTAGTTATGGCCATTTCATTTTAAGCGTTCACGGCTGAAAATCCGGTTTCAGAATCAGAAGTCCGTTTCGTAACGCATTTTAATCCTAGTAGGGATCAGAATTTAGCGACGCTACAGTTGAATGGAATCTAGGGTTTTCAGTAAGGTTTTTAACGCAATAGACGGATCTTCAATCGAGTCTGTACGTCAGGAGATATACACTGTTCAATACTAGTTTGTCAATTCTGATTCTGTTGGGACTGTTATACATCCCCATCTTTTAAATTACAGATTAAATAGCAACCGATGATGAAACAGAATGAAACCACTGGTGTTATCTAGCTAATAGATTCAACTTTAGTAAACTGTGGAGTTCCGCAACCTACGAGTTAATAAACAGGGTGGCACTCATTACGGGACAGCACACAGTAAACAGAGTCGCTCTGGACTGCAGTCCAGAGTCGCACTCCGATCCAAATATTGTCACAGTTTAAGTACAGAAACTATGAGAACCTTGCATAGGGTTATAGGTCGTCGAGTCATCTTCGATTTAAGCCCTCGAACGCATCATTCCAGTGTGTATATAATTTATGGTGATTTTAACGGTTTTCAGGTATAAGAAATTTCCAGTTTTACAGGTATACTTGGGGGTATACATTTTAGTCGTTAACAGTCGTATTTTCCAATGAGATTTACACACTAGGTTCACTACCCTACGGGCCAGACCATGCAATTGAGTTCTGTCAAATCAGATGAGGATTTCCGTAGGGATCATGCATCGAAAAATTACGCCGTATAGTTTAACGGAAAAGTTAAACATGGAATCTATACGATTGTAATTTGTAATTAACATAAAGTAGCATGTAGCAAGTAGGGAACTTTCCTGGAGACGTTTTGGGGTACACGGCAGCGGCAACGACACACGCGCGGCACAGCAACGACACATGCGCAGCACAGCAACGTCGACGGCAGCGGCTCAGGGTGAGCTCGGGTCTGTTCTGGTGCAGCGAAGAGCGGCGTTGGTTGGCCAGAGCAGGTGAGAGGCGTTGCAGAGAGAGAGAGAAGGAGATTTAGAGAGAGAAGGGATTAGAGAGAGAGACACACAGAGAGAGAGAGACAGAGAGAGAGAGAGTTAGAGAAATTGAGAGAGAGAGGGAATTTGAGAGAGAAACAGAGATGTTGAGAAGGGGAGAGAGTTGTAGTGAAAGAGTAAGATGTAGAGAGAGGGGGGAAACAGAGAGAAAGAATAGAGAGGAAACAGAGAGAGAAAGGGTTGTAGAGAGAGAGAGAGGCAGAAAGATTGAAAGAGAGGGCGACGATGATGATGATGATGATGATGATGATGCGGGGGAGTCGACGAGATGTAGTGGGGGCTCGCCGGCGATTGGGCGCAGGAGCTCGAGCTTGGGTGTGCAGTGTGGGTTGGAGCTCGAGAGATGGGCTCGGCCGAGAGGGAGGTGAGGTGATGAGGGAGGAGGTTAGGGTGATTGCGGTGGAGGAGTTCCGGCGAAGGGCGATGGGTTAGGGTGGCCGGTGATGGGTGCAGGGAGCTCGGGGCAGGCGATGGGAGGAGACGAGGGAGGTGAGGAGGTTGGTGAATGAGATGGGAGATTTGAGAAAAGAGAGTAGTGTGGGTGTCGACGAGGAGAGGTCGAGGGGCGCGCGTCGTGGGTAACGCTCGCGAGCGTTGGCGACGGAAACGGCGGAGATCGCGGACGCAAGCGGGGGAGGAGGAAGAAGCCGTTAGGGAAGATGGGTACTGTAGGTGGCGGGTCGGGTAAGAGGCGCGGGTGCGGGCTGAAGAGAATGGGCCGGGCCAGAGGAAAATTTAATTGACTAAATAAATAATAAAAGGTGTGGGCTGAGGAAACTGTTGGGCCGGCTTGTGAAATAAAAATTAAAGAATAAATAAGAGAAAAGAATGTGGCCAGGGCTGAGAAAAGAGTTGGGCTGGAAGAAAAGGAAAAAGAAAACAAATTTATTTAAAAGAATGGGCTTGGGTTCTATTAAAAGAAAAATGGTGTTGGGCTGAGGGAATTAGTTGGAAAAAGATGCAATAGGGTTTGGGTTTTGGGGTTTTATTGATAAGAGGAAGATGAGGGTTTAGAAGAAATAAAATTATAAATAAAAATAAATAAAATTCAGGAGTAACAAAATACAGATATTGGTATAAAAAGGGGCTGGATATTACAATTTATCTAACCAGGATGGCTCCCACTGTTTCCTCAAATTCTTCTCCAAACCTTTAAAAGAAGAACTAGTCAGGATTAATCGCACGTCACAATACTTGCTTAACCTTTCAGCCAGGCTAGTGTTGGTACTTCGAGGGAGGTTTTCCAACGCTTTCGCGAAGTTCCTTAATTATATAACCGCTTTTCCCTGGAGGCGTAGCCCCGCTAACACCGTTCTAGACACCTACTTGGTTTATAGCATTGATTGTTAAGTGAAATAATCTCCTGAGAGTAATCCAACTCATCAGTGGGATCGGGATCCAACTATCATTGTGTGATGACCTAGATAGAATCCACTCTAGTCACCGCACTCCAGAAGGTATGCTGAATCTGCAAGTTTCCTATATGTTTGAAACTCCCGATGTGGTTTTTGCCCCTAAGACCCAAGTGAGCTTGACACAGTCAACAAATCAAAAAGTCCTAGTCAAGTTCAACCCGTCATTATCTTGATTGCATTAAACCCACCAGCATAACCCTTAACACAGTCAACAAGGTTAGACGACTGTCCTAACCAATCACATTGTATGCTACAGATAAGCAATACTCAGCTACCGTTCACTGCGCCTTGACACAGTCGACAAACGTAGCACAAATACTAAGTATAACTTATAAGAAATGACGGAGGGCTATGGCTGGGTTTTTGGTGAAAAAACCCGTTAACGTAATGAACTTGATATCGTTGAAAGAACCTGAGTACTTTTACAAATATATAGTGGCAAAAGCCTTTGCTAAAGAGGTCACTCCTGGTGAAGGGATCTCGGCTCTTTCCTCGTAGAATGAGGTGCAGGATATTCTAACTGAATACCGCGATGCAAAGCAAAAGTAATCGACTATAGTGAAGTTATTACCCTGACGCAAACCTCTGTCTAAGGGGTCACTCCCGATGAAGGGATCTCAGCCCTTGCCTCGTCGAATGAGATGCTGGATATTCATAAACGAATACCTCTGTGCAAAACAAAAGAGAACGTCCTTGCAATAACAGCTTTTTGAAAATTGTTCCAACAACATATTTTAGGTTTATTTTCTTGCATTCAAAATTAACGCGGTCCCATCAATTAACCTATCACACCAGAAAAGAACGAAAATAAAATGTATGTATATACCATCCGCATTCGCCACTGGGCCCCGTCATCACCCCTTAGGTTATTTAACTAACGACAGAGCGGGGGTTGGACTAGCACGGATGCAAAACATATACAACATCTACTAGTATATATATAAGTATATACAACATTTATCCCAGGCATGATAATAATCAACATCACAGAATCTCAGCCAACAATACAGAATGGTGGATAATCTTGGAGCCTCTGGTTTCATTTGAGCTGCAAATAAAATCCGACATTCCTGGTCGTGTGGATAGCCTGTATAATGAAAACCTGGACCCCTACGAGCGCAGCAAGTTACCCGTCAATCCCAGAAACGAGGCAGTCCCCTTCAACAAAGTGAATGGGCCACCCAGCACTTCACGGAATCTGGTAACTTGGGCGCCCCTCCGTGGGTCATCCTACACCCCCTACGAGTGCGGCGAATAGCCCGCCAATTCTAGAATGAAGCCCTCTCCATCTCAACGCCATGAGATGCGGGCTTGTTGCCTTCTAGAACCCGGCTATTCGTACACTCCACCACGGGGTAATCCTAGTACAGAAAAAGAAAATAATATGTAAAAATGGTGACATCGACCTCAACCCAGTCGTGCCCCAAAATAATATACAACCCGGCAAAGACGGCAGTCCACATGTCGGACGCTCGCCCCGCAATAACAAATATACAAATGAATATAAACTGTACTACTAACATTGCACCACATGCTATCCATCACGACTATCCAACCACAATCATAGCACAAGCACAAAACATCAACACGAATGTCACGTTCGCAAAACCCGTCTAAAAGAACATATAGCAATCAGACGAGTTTTACCGATCGAGTGACATTCCTGGCCGCAGGAAAAAGTGAATGTACTGTAAAATACACATTTAAAATTTCGATCGACTAAACTTTTCCAAATAGGCCCCAAATGAAAATCCAACACTTAAATAACTATATATCACAAATATCATATTTTCATGAACTAGAGCCCCAGAAAAATTTTGGGGTACTTTAGCCCAAAATGCGCAGCGGAAGCGCCTCAAATTGCGGCATTTTGCTCACTTTCCACGGCGGAATTTTGGAGTTAGGCCCCCAAATTTTTTTTGTAGCTATAGTCTGGCCTACACATAATTCTAAGATACCAAGAAAAATTTTATGACAACTTTGAAAATCGACAACAAGCTCATGAACATAGATTCGTGATTCGGAAAAATTTGTCAATCGAGATTTTAACCTTATGCAAACTAGCTAGTAGGGTTTATGGGTAGGCTCTGATACCATGAAGGGTTACACTAGCGCCCCGGCCAACATCTGTGGCCAAATGCGGAACAAGAATTTGCATAGAGAATATAAACTTGGCGCTAGAATAACACTAAACCCGGATCTTTACCATAAACCTAACTAGCAAAAGAAGAGTTCTATCTACTATGATAGAAAGTTATACCTAAGTCTTGAACTCCTTCTCTTCTTGTGTTGCTTCTCCTTGTTGTGAGCTCCTTGGAGTGGTGTAGATGGCTCCTCGTCACCGTCATCTCTTTACCAAAGAAAGATCCACCCGAAGGCCTCTACCTTGAGCTCCAATCTCTATCTTGAAGTAACTAAGGTGCTTGGTGTGCTAGACTAAGAACCCTAGAGTGGGTAGAGAGTTGTTTTAGTGGTTAGATCTCACAAAACTCCTGATTTTCAACTCATGAAACAAGAGAGCCTTGAGAGAGGAAGAGGAGAGAGCTCACAAGAGAGAGAATGTCTCATGATAGAATGAGGAGATAGCTCTCATATAATGAAAAAGAATAATGATAATTTTAATTAGGATAAATTGTCATGGTTGATGTTGATTTGACCATTATCATGTCACAATTAATGTTAAGCATGCTCACAAAAATATCTAAGTCAACATGGGTCAACAAAGTCAAATGGTCAAACCAATTAACCATGATACAATTATCTATAATTAAAACTCATTAATCAATTTCCTCCATCTCATTATGGTTTTAATCAAGTCAATGGTCAAAATCCTAATGAGGTTCCTCTGCCTCTGTCAACTGTGTATACACACCCGCATCCGTGCTCCGAGGAACACGAATACAATAAGACCGAACCAACCCAAAACTAAATACTAGGATCTGGCTTAAACCAAATCCCACTAGTATCAACTGCCCGAACACCGAACACGCACAAGTACGCATAAGTAAACGAACCTTGTCGTAAAACCATACGACCTCTATCTCGTTTTGCCCAAAGGTGAACAACCCTCAGTGTGGGACTCTAAAGACTCGAGACTACGCTGGCAGTGGGTTTAACCATAGGCCGCAAGCGGTACTAGCTGTACGTAACGGTCCCCAGGTAAATGCCGATAAGAAGACCGATGAGGTGAACCCATCCGAACTCCTACTGAGCCTGAATGTGACAATCTTCGTACAGTCCGGTCTGTTCGTCTAAGAGTATCGCATGTCGGGCCTAGGGGGTGGTAAACGTCAGACCCCTAATAGTGGTATAAGTCGTGTTGGAGTGTAGCCCAGAACACCCTGAGAAACTACTTGAAACACTACCAGTAAATCTCGCTTGCCCTGGCCAGGGACTTTGTGTAATGGCTCTCCTAGACACAGCGCGATATCAACCCCCAAGACCGGGAGAGACGAATCCTGTCTAACCGCCACTTCCTCCAAGTACTTCGAGACTGCACCCAACTACTACCTGTTTGCACGACTCAATAGAGCCGTAGTAGGGTAGCAATCAAAGAACAGTGGGAACACACTTGAGGCGAAGTAGCAGTGTCAAGTCAACGGACTAAGCTGTACTCATGTCACCTGGGAACTGCTAACTGACGATAGGTATAATACCAACCAACAGTTCCCGACGAGTCCTGTCCAGTGTACTCGTAACCTAACGAGCACCTGCATACTATCTCCAGTACGACGTACTGATGGCTGTGGGACAGACCATCTCCCCTGCTGGGATGAGAAGCGTATGCACCAGTCTACTCTGGAGTATCGATGCCCTGTCTCGATAATCCTACGACTAGGGACCTGTATAAGGATGTGCTTATAGACTACCCAGCCCTCACTAGTGTGATCGCCATCACAACACCGGTAGTCAAGCAAAGATCCTAAGGGCTCCATCAATATGTATTAGTGATATGTTAAAAGAAACATATTCACATATTAAAATAGATACAAACCAAGTAGCATACTACAATATCGAGCAAGACTGTCGTCAATCGATGTTTATATCCCAAGCTTCCAAAATGTAATATACAAACTAGTACTATACAATAATGGCCTCTAGGGCATACATATCCAACAATGCCTCGTACATTCTGGGGATTAAGATCTATAGAGATAGATCCAAGTGATTATTAGGAGTTTCACAGTGCAGGTACATAGAGACCATACTAAAGAGATTTATTATGGAAGATTCCAAGCGCAGTAACATACCCGCATTGCACGGAATCACCCTCTCTAAAGAGATGTCTTCCAAGACTGATGAGGAGAGGGTTCACATGAGCACTATACCCTACACTTCAGCGGCAGGATCTATAATATATGCGATGCTATGTATAAGACCATATTTAGCTTGTGCGCTTAGCGTGGTGAGCCGGTATCAGTCAAACCCAGGATTGAACCAGTGGACAGCACTGAAGAACATTCATAAGTACCTGAGAATGACTAAGGAACTGTTCCTGGTATTTGGTAATGGGGACCTCCAGGTGGAGTCCTTTACTGACTCGAGCTTCCAGAGTGGCAAGGATGACAGCAAGTCTATCTCGGGGTTTGTGTTTACCCTCAACGGAGAGGTGGTCTGTTGGAAGAGCTCTAAACAGGACACCGTCGCAAACTCGACGATCGAGGCTGAATACATTGCTGCCAACGATGCCGCAAAGGAAGAAGTCTTAATTAAGAAGTTCATTACTGAACTTTAGATGGTTCCATCCATTGTTAATCCAATACCTTTGTATTGCGACAACAATGGAGCTATGGCTTTAGCGAAAGAACCACGGTCCCATCAGAAATCCAGACACATCTTGAGGCGGAATCAACTGATCAGGGAGATCGTTGATCACTAGAAGATTGAGGTGCGGAGAGTGGACACAAAAGACAACACGTCGGATCCATTCACCAAGACCCTTCCTCAAGCACAATTCGAGAGACTATTTGAGATGTTGAATATGCAATATGCCAACAACTGGCCCTAGAGCAGACGTTGGGTACTCGATACGCCAATATATGACCTTAGTGCAAGTGGGAGATTGTTGGATATGTATGCCCTAGAGACCATTATTGTATATGTATACATGTGGATACTTGGACATATGTATGTAAAGGACAATCTTGCTCGATATGATAGTAAGCTATTTGGTTTGTCTTTATCTTAACATGTGCATATGTTTTACTTGTTATTACGTATCATTTATACATGTTGATAAAGCCCGTAGGATCATTTCTTGACTACCTACGTCCTACTTATGGGAGCTGAGTAGTCGATAAGCACATCCTTAAAGTGTCCGTAGTCATGAGAGTATCGAGACTGGGCATCGATATTCCGGAGTAGACTAGTGTATACGTTTCTAGACCCCGACGAGGGGCGATGGTTGGTCCCACAGCCATTGGTCTTTCGCACCTAAGATTGTATACAGGTGCTCACTAGGGGTGGATACACTGGACGGACTCGCCGAGAACTTCTAGATGGTACTATACCTATCGTCAGATAGCAATTCTCAGGTGACATGAGTACAGGTTAGTCTTCAGACCTGAGATCGTCATTTGTCTCATGTGAGTTCCTACTGTACTTTGATTACTATCCTACCACGGCTCTACTGAGTCGTGCAAACAGGTTTTAGTTGGGTACAGTCTCGAGCCACATGGAGGTAGTGAGCAATTGTTGGGGATGTGTCTCTCCCGGTATAGGGAGTCAATATCGCACCGTGTTCGATTGGCCAGCACAATAAGACCTTGGCCAAGGCAGTTGGGATTTACTGATAAGTAGATCAGTAGTTTCCCGGATTGGTCTTGAGCCACATCAGCACGAATTATCGGGTTATTAGGGTTTGATGTTTACCACCCCCTAAACCCAGTATGCGATACTCTCAGACGAAGAGACCGGACTGTACGGAGATTGTCATGGATAGGCTCAGTACGGATCCGGATGAGTTTGCTCGTCGGCCTTCCTTTTCGACAGGTACCCAGGTAGCCGTTACGTACAGCTAGTGCCGCTGAAGTGCTTATAGTTATGCATTTATCCAGAACCCACTGCCGACGTACTGTCGAGTCTTTAGAGTCTTACATAGAGGGTTTCCCTGGTTCAGGCGAAATGATGTAGTAACCGTATTGGATACGTGCAGCGTTCTGATCGAATGATTGTACTAGTTACCCGGACTTTCGATCGGACGGTTGATAATACTAGCCGGCTCGGAATTGAGACGGATTATTAAATCAGGTATTGATTTAATAATTTACGTATATGTATTTCGATATGTATATTCTAGTATTATGTTCTTTGTGTTATTCTATCTCTTTGGGTATTCGTATTTTGATACGAATACATGTATGTATATACAGTAGAGTGTATTCCGTAATTATACGGAAAATATTCTAGAAAGTGGACAGCTCATTTTAGTTTTATCCATTTATTTTAAATGGAAAATGATGTGTAAAGGTGGTGAGGTGAGTATGGTGAGAACCATGCATCTATAGTGTTGACAAATGAATATTCAATTCATTTGTGCAAACTATTCAAGCATGGTTGAGTTTTTATATTGAAAAAAGGTTTTTACAAAATCATGGTTGATCTTTTTCTCTCTCATTAGATTTTTCATTCTCACCATTTCCTTCACTCTCCTCACAACCCTTTCTTGAGCTCCTCCTTCTTCAACTTCCTCTCTACAATCTTATGTGTTGAGATTCAAGAGAGGAAGTAAGATAGATACACACTTAGAACCATTCACTATATTCTAGACACTTTAGATTAGCAATCTAAAGTCTCTAGTTACTCCACTAGACTTTTAGTGTGGAGGTAGAGCTATGGACTACATCTCTCGGGTGGATCATCTTCGACGGAGGAAGACCGGTGATCAAGCTCGTTCATGGAGGTCACTATGAGCAAGGGAAGGAGATAGAAGACCGATGGACACGGATCCTTTGACCGCTGATCAAGCTCGATCAAGAAGATCTTAAGGAGCAAACGAAGAGGATAGAAGACAGAAGGACACGGATATTTTGGTGAGATACTTCTATCATAGTAGTTAAGATATCCTCTTTGTTGGCTAGTTTCGGTTTATGGTAGATTCTAGGACGGGTTTTTCTAGCGCCGGTTTTTAAACCCTAAAATTTTTTATTCCGCAACGGCTACGGTAGATGGTCAGAGCGCTAGGAAATCCCAACAGTCCTTACATTGTTATTCCATTGGTCATATGCTCAAATCCTCATTCTTGCAATTATTTTTATCATTTTTTGAACGCTCTAATAAGACCTTTCATTTTTTTAACTCCCGAATGAATGGTCACCCTTTCAATTTCTTTTAACTCTCAAAATAAATCCATCATGAATTAGAATTATGGTGAACATTATATGTTCTCTCCCTCTCCTTCATTTTCTTCAAAACCTCCGCTCATAATTCTCTCTCTTTCTTATGTGCATTTCATCATTATTTGTTTTCCTCTTCTTCTATTTTTATATACAAAAATTCAGAAAAGATAAACCCTAAATAAAATCTAGCAACCTTCATACATAGAACTATCATAATTCCTGCGTTTTTGGAGTACTTCCATTCGCTAGGATTCAAGAGGAGGTGAATCGAGCATTGTTACCGCTCACAACTTTGTTATCAAAATAAATCGTTTTCCACCAAATCGAATCGGTGAACCGGTTGCTATATCGTCTCACACATCCTGTAAGTCTCTTCTCTCTCCTTCGTTTCTAGTTTTCTCCTTTTTGGACCCATCACCTTGCCTTATCGTAGTCCCTAATTAAATATATATTTATATATGTATTTCATTAAATATAGTTGTACCTGTAGCAATTAGTTGTATGTTCTTTTCATATTTTTGTGTTGTAGTTTATGTCATATTCATATTAATTTATTGATTTTGGTAAACTATTGATATTAGCATAATATTCATATATTCCACTTCTATTCCATAGATCACATGTTTGAAACCCCAGATCTCGTAATTATTTAATAAAAAACCATAGTTTTGTCATTCTCAAATACGACCTTAAAATACCTTTATCATTTATATAATTTTTAGAAATTAATTTCCACTTCTAGAAATTCTTGGAATATTAGGATAAAATGATAGGTTGAATTGCAAATCTACAGTAAAAATTTCATATCAAACCGAATAACGGTTTAGGAGTTACATAGTATTTTATTCACTGTTTTAAAAACTAGAAAACTACCATTAAGGGTCTTCTTCAAAAGACCATAACTCTATAATAATTGATCCAAATTAAGTGTTTTCAGATGTTTTGAACATCTACATCAAAATATATAGATTTTTGTAGTTTTAAGTTTTTATTGGAAACCGATGTAAAATATAGAAAACTATGTTACAATATTAAGCGATGAATCTGGACAAAATCTGTCCTGATTTATAGAACATAGATATCCATCCGTGACAAACTTTAGATGTGTAGATGCACAATTGATAGAACTATAATTTCTTGTATATTAGATTACTTAGAAACACATGAAACAATCAGATATAGGCTTTGCAATATAACATATAGTTGTTGTCCAGAAATCTGAATTTCTGTTTTAAACCATGACGTTAAAATGACCATAACTAGAGTTTCAGAAATTCAAATCGCACGAAACTTAGTTGTTTGAATAATTACTCCGAAAGACCTACAATTTTCTAATAATTTTTGTAAGCTGAAACCCGATGGAAATTAACTCAAACAGTGTTTTAAAAATATATGACGGTGCTGAACAGATTCTAATTTGTTTTGCTCGACGATACGAAAACGGATATATGTTCAAAACCGGTAGTCGTATTTAGGCGAGAATGGAACTCACACGTGCACAACACATAAATCTACATTTCTCTTTATATTCCGAAATTGATTGACTTGATTGATTAGTCATACACAACACTTCTTTATAACATTGTTTATGGTCGTTACTTAAATAATATACTTGTAGCATTTTGAAAATTTAGAAATAAATAAAATTAATTAATTAAATAATAAAATGTTAAATTAAAAAGTTATTAAAAACAAATAAGACATTTTCATAAATAGTATGTAAAACAAATTAAATTAAAATTTTAATATGTAACATAAATAAATTATAAGGGTTTTAATGTGAAATTTAGCTTCATTTTAATTAAAATGGTGTTATATAATAACATAAGTTGTGAAGGGTTGTTATGTAAAGCTTAGGAATTTGTGCAAATTGGAATTTGTAAAGGGTGTAAGTAGAAAAGAGGTTAGATAAGGTTTAGTTCAGAATTTTATCAAGATAAATCAATTTAGAAATGATAAAACATTGACACCTCCTACTCTCATGCACAACACACACACAACAACTCCTCGTAGCATGAGAATGACACCCTTTGGTCTTTGACACCTCACCCTTCCCTTATCTCATATATATCTTATGTTCAGATCAGTAGCTAATTTAAAATCTGAAAAAAAATCAAAAAAGAAAGAAAAAGAAAACCAAAACAAAACAAAGAAGAACAAGAGAAAGGAGAAGAAAAGAGCTAAGTCTAGGATTTTCTCACCATCAAGCTAGGACTAGGAGCTTGTGCATCTTGGAGGGATTTCTTCCAGCAATCCCTTGTAGGTAAAATCTTTAATCACTGTAGGGTGTAGTTCTGTAATTAGTTTAAATTAGAAATCCAATGTCTATAATATTGTATTTTTAAGCAAAACTGAACTCTGTAGTAATCTGCTATTAGTCGGGATAAAATCTACTTAACCAAACAATGCCTAAATATTGTATGTTAGACCCAGAACAAACCCTAGAAGCACGAACCCAGGGGCTCGGATTTTGGCCGGCGGGGTATAGGCAAAATCCGGCGTCGCCGGATTTGTAGGGAGGTATGGTGATTTGGGTTGTTGGGTAAGTCCTTGTGTAGGTGTTTGGTTATTTTGTTATTGTTTAATCAAGTTAGTTTAACTGTATATGAAATCTGGGAACTCATATCGGAAAAAGAATCAAAATTTCTAAAAAACGACAAGGGTAAAACGTAACGCGTTCTGTTTTCTGTCGCGAAACACCGTTGGGTTAAATTTCGGTAAAGTTAAGTGTTAGATCGTTTGCAATAGTCGTACGTTGTGTAAGTAGTACATACAACTTGTGTTTTCATGATTTTGCCGTATCGGTATGTAGCCATTTTCTTATACAAGTTAATTCAATGTTAGATTTGAGTACGGGAACTTCGGAGGCCGCAAGGAAAGGAAAAGGATTGGTGATTCCTGAGTAGTGCGACGTATTCCGATGAGTAGACTAAAGATCTACCGGGGAATTGTGTAAAGATGGCGTGATACGTGATTTTTGTGTCAAAAACTATCTCTATTAACCGCAATCAAGAATGGCGTCGCATGTAGCTAGCCGGTGAGTACGGGTCGGTCCACAGGGATGTTATGAATCTCCTAGTCGCGCTTACGAGCTAATTCCGAAGGGTGTTCGGATTAATTATTAAATCTAAAAACCTAATTAACCTAGGGCAATTATCTAGATCTATTCTTGTTAGGGCTAGGTTTAGGGATGGTTTGGAAATGTAATTAAATCTCACCGCTTTCAATACCCGAATAAAGATCTGTGAGGAGTTATGGTAATTATCAATAAAGGGGATTAGATCCATTCGGGAAGGTGTTCCTTCCTCTACATTCTTGTCCTTCATTTAGAGATCCTTACCCTAACCTCCATGGAAAACGTGTGCAACCGGTCCTTTACACTACGGTGTCATCGTTACCTCGAGGGGTAGGATGCCGTAAGGTGCGGTGTGTGTGCATATGCATGGAGTCCTATTGTAAATATTTGGTGGGTAAGAATGGGATGAGAGATCTCATCTCTCAAAAGCCTTTCCCAAAGCTAAACCCTAAACAAGTTCCTAGGGCATGAAATTAAATCTACCTAGGGAAAGGAATTGAAATCTACACTAGGGCAAGAAATTAAATTACTTACAGATGGATCCCTCCAATCATCCATGCAGGTTTGTCAGATCTGAATTTCTGAATGGAAAAGAAGCACCGATGCTCTCCAAAAGATTTCTAAATTTTATTCATTAAAGGGAGGCATGAAAAGAATACAATGATTTGGGCTTCTATTTATAGGAGATAGAAACCCTAGGTTACAATTGATTCGCATGTCTACATTTACCAAAATATCCTTAGGAAGACCTAGTCAAAGTAGACTTCCAAGCTTTGGTAAAATTTTATGTCTGGAAATTTTGGAACTGATTCTGGGCTTCTTGGGCTTTTTATTTCTTTGGATCTTTATTCAATTTGGCTTTTCTATTTCTTCCAGATCTCCAGTGAATAATTGTGGTGGACTTTTAACCGTTCACTTTGTAATCTTGGACCTTGCATTGCCTTGTACTTTGTGAATTTTATTTTTGATGTAGGCTTGATCAAGAGTCTTCTGTTTGTTGGTCAAAGTCAACTTTTGCATCGTCTTTTCATCGTTTTCACTGTTTTCGCTCCATGAACCTGTAACCTGTAATATGTAGCAGATATGCATCAAAAGTACCTGTTTATTTATAAAAAGAATAAGAATAGGGAATAGAATAATGCAATATTATGGTATGATCAAATACCCCTAAACTTATCTTTTGCTCGTCCTCGAGCAAACTTATTTTTTTATTCACTAAAATCCTAACCGCACTTTCGCAGGGAAACGCGATTGCACTGAGCACGTGTAACAAGCCGTTAAACCTCTAGGTGTCCCTAGTAGGAGGAGTGTTGTTTCCTGAGGGTTTTCAGCGGATTACACCCACAAAATCCTATCAATTTGGCCCATTGACTTTTGTTCTCCAATTAGGTTTTCTAACTAAGAATTCTATTATCATCGACCCGCAAATTATCCACCCATATTCTTCACACTTCCTCATTATTTAACTTAAAATTATATATGTTATGTAGACCTACTTAGCTTTCGGCATCTCTTAAGTTTTCCTTCTAAAGTTCCATCTCCACTTAGGAATTTCTATCAACTCTACTAAAGATACAAGTTCTATTCTTCATCCTTTTCTCTCATCTAAACTCCAATCACATACCCCCTACGTGTGTGTTTAAGTTACCCCTACACTTGGAAATTCAAATCAAGCAATCATACTCTCGTCCGCTGTCCAAAGCACTTCTTAATTGGTGAATTTTTAATTGAATTTTGCTTACACATCCTTCATGCGACCGTTAATACTTCTTGAGGTACCAACGACCGATTACAAGATGTGTTTGCACATTAAAGCATAATTCCTAGTCTTGCAACACCCAAGGCTTTAGCAGTGACTCCCAAACCAGTTGGTCTAAGGCACTAAGTGATGAAGCACCCTCGCTAAATATTTTTCTATTTTTGCAGCCTTAAGTAATCACAAAAACCAGTGTTCATTTTTTTTTATTCTTTATTCACACTTTTTTTCTTTTTTTTTCTTCGTACTAAGGACTTTAGACAAGAGCATTTCAAGGTCTCTTCTACTATTCCAAGTTTCAAGGTGCGTGATTGTGCAAATTGTAGGGTATACATTTTCAGAATCTAGACTTAAGTTAGGAACTATTTTTCAGACTCATATTTTAATAAAAATATCATTACTCTTCCCTTGTTTTAACTTAGCCCAAGAAGTAGACTCAAAATTTGCCTATTTCTAAATAAGCTACAAAGACATATACTTTCTACCGTTAAACTTTAAGGAAGGTTATTTTTAGGGTTTTTAATTTACTAAGTCTAAGATCTAGTTGTTCCTAGCCAGTTAACGTATTTGTCAAACTCAAATCAAATATGGCCAAAATTGAATACAATTATTTTTATAATTTTTTGAAATTTTCCAATTTTTATGGTTTTTCAAATAAATATGCAAATGCAAAAATATGTACAAATGAATGCGAAGAAAGAAGACGTACCGAGCATACCCCCAAACTTGAACTTGACAGTGTCCTCACTGTCATGCTAAACCAAGAGGGTCAAAATACCGATACTCCCATGTTTATTTATTTACAATTTTTTTTTATTTTATTGTTTTGAAATTTTTTTGTTATTTTTTTATAGAAAAAGAAAACAAAAAAAATATATATACATATATACAAAGGTTCCCCCCAAACTTAAGCTTGGCCTTACACAAGCCAAAGGTTAGCACCAACCATTCAAAGATCTTATCGTGGTAGTGGTATAGTTGGTGCAAGAATGGGGTGTGGATGAAAGAAATGAGAAACACATGAGACCGTGTGGAAAGAAGAATGGCAGAATATGGTCTCGGTGGGGGAGAAGAAGGGCGGAAAGGAGAAAGAAGAGTCGCACGATCTTGAGGGTGTAAATCGAGTGAATAAATTAGCGCAATTTGTGATGACCGATGTGTTAAAAGCGATTGCGCTAACCTATCAACCCGTCGTGAAATGGGGTCAAATCCTTCAAGATTCGCAACAAAACATGGGTACGCCGAACTTGGTATAGGAGATGAAAGCGTAACGGTCTCTTTTTTCGGTCGGAACAATGGAAAAGACGAAAGGGAGTAAATTAGGGATAGTCTAATTCTCACCGTAATAAACTGTTTCGAACTTGAAAGATTCCATTAATGGTTCGAAACTACTATAATTAACCGAGTCTGATGGCTCATCTGAAAATGTAAAGGACTCAAACTCGGGCGGTGAGTCATCAACATCGTCCGAAAAAGTGAAACACTCGTAGGTGTTTTCATCTGTGAGAATTGTGTCAGATTCAAAGGAAAATGTTTCAAGCTCACAGTCTTCAAGCGGGGTCGGAAGGATGGGAAGGAGGGAGGGTGATATAACAGTCAAAGGTTCAGGAGGATGAATTGGAAAATCAGACACATCAAACAAAAATGATTCAACCTCAATATTATCCTCAAGACTCTCCTCAATACTATCCTCAATATTTAACTCATCCATGCCATTATCATCAAAATCAAGACGCATGTGAGATTCGGGAGAAACATTTAATAACTCAGGATGATGATTTGAACATAACATTTCAATTAAATCGACAGGTTCATCATCCGAAATATTCCCGGCGTCTATATCCTCAATTAAGTGAAAATCAATTTCTTTAGACACCTCCTCAAAAGCATGGATGTTTATCAATTTAGGTTCTAGAGTGGAGGTGTAAAGGTCAAACGGATTAGGTGCGGTTTCACTCGAAAGGGGTTCCTCATAATCTGGCAAATCAAACACTACAAATTCGCTCAACTCATCATTTTGGACACATGTTTGAAAATTGGAGTTGTTGGATTCAATTGGGTATGGGTAGGTTTGATTTGGAAATCCTCTATCATTCTCACTCTGTCCAACCGCCTCCTTATACATTGAAAAATTTTGAGCTAGCGGGAAACTAGCTACCGGTTCACTAGGTTGCATAAAGGCGGCCACGGACGCTTCCACATTCCTAGTCATTTTATTTGTTGCAGCAATATAAGCCTCCAACGACTCTTCCAAACTAGACTTAGGTGGTGAGGGGGTTTCGGTAAAGGATTCAAAATGGTGTGGATATGTGAAACTCCCTAATGACTGTGTAGAAATAGTGTCTAGTGAAGGTGGGAAAGTCGGGTAGGACTGGTAGGAAGTGGGTGATTGGACAGGGGTAGGGTCAACATGTGGATAAAAAGGTGAATAGTCGTGCGAATCCCTAGAACTAGATGAGTGGAGAGGGGTGAAAGATCGACTGCGAGATTGAGCAATATGCTCAGCAATGGACATTGGCTTAGGAGTTACAGCTGAACTTGAAAAAGTGGTGTCAACATACGAAGGTGGTGAAGGTTGACTTGGTTGACACAAAGTGGGTTGAAAAGTCAAACTGTTTCTCCTAGACGCCTCTATGTGATCTTTCAAATATTTTTTAGGCATGGAGGGATCGTTTTTAAATTGACCGAACAAATTGACATATGACGCAAAATTAGGTTCGGGATACCAAAGTTCGGCTAATGATTTATTATGTGGGGTACCCATGCTGTAAGAAAAGGGGAAAGAAGGAAAGTTTATTGTGTGTAAGGATTTATATGCGGCTAAAAATTTTGCAAGTTTCTATAAAATATTTGACCTTTTTATTATCATTCTTTTTCTTTTTATTTGGAAAAATTTTGTTACAAAAAGATTTTAGAGAAAAGATATGCAACAGCAAAATATTTTATAAAAAAGATATGCAACAGCAAAATATTACTTGCAATCTAATTTCATTTCAAGCAAGGCACAAAAATCCTGCACAAGATCGTTATTTGGAAGGGAAAAAAATTTTGAGCGTAAAAAAATCCTGTAGGCAAATTTACAGAAGATATATCAAGATTTGCAAAGGAGGAGAGAGAAAACTCACAGAAATTTACAGTGGCAGAACTGTTTTTTCTTTATACCGCGCTTCTGCCTTTTTTTCTGGCAACCGATCTGTCGCCACCACCACGGAACCGCCGCGAAGTGCCGCCTCCGACGACGGATCCGCAGCGGGTTGGTGCCTTCGGCGGTTTTTTTTTTTAAAATTTTTTTTTTTGCGCTCACCAGATCGCTGCTGTTCTTCTTGTTGACTCGGTCCTCCAAATTTTTTCTGTTCCTCTGTTGTTGCAATTTTCTGTTGATAGGATCGTCTATTTGTTGTTTTGATCTCTGGAGATTTCCAGATCCGAACTTGATTGTAGATCCTGCAAAATTCAAACAACAAAATACCCTTTCCAAAAATAACAGATGATATATTTTTATATTTTTTGGATTTTTCAGATTTTTATGATTTTTTTTATTAAGATTAACCCGAAATTGCAAAAAGGAAATAACACGCCATCCCCGGCAACGGCGCCATTTGATTTTTGTGTCAAAAACTATCTCTATTAACCGCAATCAAGAACGGCGTCGTATGTAACTAGCCGGTGAGTACGGGTCGGTCCACAGGGATGTTGTGAATCTCCTAGTCACGCTTACGAGCTAATTCCGAAGGGTGTTCGGATTAATTATTAAATCTAAAAACCTAATTAACCTAGGGCAATTATCTAGATCTACTCTTGCTAGGGCTAGGTTTAGGGATAGTTTGAAAATGTAATTAAATCTCACCGCTTTCAATACCCGAATGAAAATCTGTGAGGAGTTATGGTAATTATCAATAAAGGGGATTAGATCCATTCGGGAAGGTGTTCCTTCCTCTAGGTTCTTGTCCTTCCTTTAGAGATCCTTACCCTAACCTCCATGGAAAACGCGCGCAACCGGTCCTTTACACTACGGTGTCATCGTTACCTCGAGAGGTAGGATGCCGTAGGGCGCGGTGTGCGCGCGTATGCATGGAGTCCTATTGTAAATATTTGGTGGGTAAGAAAGGGATGAGAGATCTCATCTCTCAAAAGCCTTCCCCAAAGCTAAACCCTAAACAAGTTCCTAGGGCATGAAATTAAATCTACCTAAGGCAAGGAATTGAAATCTACACTAGGGCAAGAAATTAAATTACTTACAGATGGATCCCTCCAATCATCCATGTAGGTTTGTCAGATCTGAATTTCTGAATGGAAAAGAAGCACCGATGCTCTCCAAAAGATTTCTAAATTTTATTCATTAAAGGGAGGCATGAAAAGAATACAATGATTTGGGCTTCTATTTATAAGAGATAGAAATCCTAGGTTACAATTGATTCGCATGTCTATATTTACCAAAATATCCTTAGGAAAACCTAGTCAAAGTAGACTTCCAAGCTTTGGTAAAATTTTATGTCTGGAAATTTTGGAACTGATTCTGGGCTTCTTGGGCTTTTTATTTCTTTGGATCTTTATTCAATTTGGCTTTTCTATTTCTTCCAGATCTCCAGTGAATAATTGCGGTGGACTTTTAACCGTTCACTTTGTAATCTTGGACCTTGCATTGCCTTGTACTTTGTGAATTTTATTTTTGATGTAGGCTTGATCAAGAGTCTTCTGTTTGTTGGTCAAAGTCAACTTTTGCATCGTCTTTTCATCGTTTTCACTGTTTTCGCTCCAAGAACCTGTAACCTGTAATATGTAGCAGATATGCGTCAAAAGCACCTGTTTATTTATAAAAAGAATAAGAATGGGGAATATAATAATGCAATATTATGGTATGAACAATACGCCCGTATTTTGTTAACTTAAAAGAATTGACTTTACATGCGAAGTAAATAATATGCATTCATATATACCTATGCATCACTAGGTTAGTAGTTGTTAGAACACTGCACGATTATCGACGAGTTATGCCGCACACGCACCTATCTGTATGTTACACTACACCTCGTCGATATTAACATGTCACTTTTACACTCAGTAATTATCCTGTTAAATATGATTCTATCATACCTTAAACATCATTAACATTAGTACTTTGCATAAATGACATCTTTTTTCGTATTTAAATGTTCGGTGTTAATATAAGAGAAAATTTTATTATTGAGAATTTATGGTTTTGAGTTTTCCTATACCATGGCATAAATTCAGTGATTCTTCAAATTGATATGAGATGTCCACAATAATATGTCATTTTTTTTATGAATTGGTTTTATTCCGGATCGAGTCGGTGGGTATACGGTTACGGATTTACAATTTTATCCAAACTGAGTCGGTGGGGATACAGTTGGATACATGGTGGACCCGGTCGAGACCGAGGGACAGGATAGCCGCATTTGAGGCAGGGGAGCCTAGCGAGGATACTCTATACCGGAGATAGCTGTGAAACACGGCGGATATCTAGATGATACCGACCGGTGTTATTGATTACAGGATCGTTCGAGGAATGATGCCTGCGAGAATGGAAGATTTGTGTCGATGATGGACACAGAAAGATGAAAATTATTTGGAAATAAATGATGAGATTTTAGTTTTGGTTATGTGATTAGTAGTGCAGATTCATGTTTTCCACATGTTATCATACATCATAATTATCCTTATTGCAGTTAGTTATAGTTCGTCATAATTACATTATCAGCCGTTATATGTTAGTTTTATTCACTGAGTTGGCAACTCACCCCCGTTGTGCCACAGTTCCTTGCAGGAGTAGAGTGGACGGTTAGCAGCAGTGCAGATCCACTTTTGCAGCTTTTATCGCATCTTTTGATAGGTGGGTTACATATGTAGTAACCTTCTCTTTTGGTATTGTATTTTCGATCTAGAAAATCTCCATCAGACTTTGTATTATGACTTAGAATGAGAGATGGTTATATGTATATTATTTGACAGTTGAGATCGTTGTTATGTTAGAGAATATTTCTTTTATTTATGTCTGAGATCTTTATTAATGTCATATATAGTTGTACCCTTATTTCCGCTGTATACTTGTTAATCCCAACTAGGGATGCAACCAAACTTAACACTTTATAATTAATTTATTATAAACTCAATAGGGATTTACGGTTGAAATCTTAATTACTTAAAACTGTGATTTTTACTTAAAAACTAAATTTTTATAAAATTCCGCAAAAAGGATTGGATCCTGGTTTTTCGGCTTACTCGGGTTGTGTAAATATCTTTAGATATTGTACAATCTAAGTGCCGGTCACATCCAAATTTGGGTTGTGACAAAGTTGGTATCAGAGCTCAGGATTAACCTTACGGAATCGAGTACTGAGTTAAGGTAGGTTGACTTGAGTTTATTACGTAGGATGACCTTTGGTTTGATGGAGTGGGTGAATTAGGATGAGTGCAGTACCGTACGTATATTCCGCGGTATATTTATATTACCATACTTAGCCTAACTAACCTTAGGATGTATATCTTGATTTAGCCTTCCTTTGACTCTCTGTTGTTGATTATTCCTATTCGTAAGCCTTATCAACTCTCGTTTCTTGTTCCAGTTTCTATGGCTACGCGATCTAGGCGAGCCGCAGCCAGAGATGCATGTAGGGCGAGTCCGCCTGTGACGGCGACTGTTATGTTAGTTATATGTATGCCCTAGAGGCCATTACTGTACATACGATGTATATTGTAGTGGATGCTAGGACATATATAGGGAGGACTTTCTTGCTCGACATGATAGTATGCTATCTGGTTGTACTTTGTCTTAACATGTACTCTGATTGTCTCTATATTACATGTTGATAAAGCCCTTAGGATATGTACTCGACTACTGGGACTATGATGAGATCATACTAGTGGGGCCATGGTAGTCGACGAGTACATCCTATAACTGTTCCTAGTCGAGGGTGTATCGAGACAGTGCATCGATGCACCAGAGTAGACTAGCGTATACGCATCTTGACCCATATGATGGGCGATGGATGATCCCATATCCATCGGTGTTTGACATCAAGGATGGTGTACGGGTGCTCAGTGGAGACTGGGTACACTGGACGGACTCGCCGAGAACTCCCAGATGGTATTATACCTCACGTCAGATGGCAGTTCTCCGGTGACACTGGTACAGAGTAGTCTGTCGACCCGAGATCGTCATAGAGTCTTGTGTGATTCCCACTGTGCTTTGATTTCCATCATACCACGTCCAAGAGGGCGTGCAAAAAGGTGGCTTTTGGGTACAGTCCCGAATCATATGGAGGCAATGAGCGATAGGAGGGGATTCGTCTCTCCCGGTATAGGGAGTTGATGTTGTGCTGTGTTCGATTGGCTATAACCGGAAATCCCTGGCCAGGGTTGCTGAGATTTACTGGTAAGTGTTATCAGTAGTTTCTCGAACTGTTATAGACCTCATATCGACACGACTTATCAAGCTACTGGGGTCTGACGTTTACCACCCCTAGACGAGATATGCAACATATCAGACGACGAGACCGGACTGTACGGGAGTGTTACTGTTTGGATTCGCAAGACAATGTACAGGCTTGCTTGTTGATCTTCTGAGCGCTCAATACCTGGGTAGCTGTTACGTTTAGCTGACCGCTTGCAGCTTGTGGGTGATTGATATGATCATCACCTACTGCCGGCGTATTGACGATTCTTTAGAGTCCTACACAGAGGTTTCTTGACTCAGGCAAAACGGAGTAGGAGCACATATGTGATATGTGCGGGACCGAGGATAATGCGATATGTGATACCGTATTGTATTCTCGCGATATTTGATATCAGCCGGGTCATCGGATCAAGTGTTGATTCGATGAATCGGTACGGATAAATATTAGTCGGTTATATGCGATATAACCGGATTGTCGGATCAAGTGTTGATTCGATAATTTAATGTATAATAATATATATGATATATTAAATTACATTATCTAATATTTGCTCACTAAAAGATTCTTTTTATCACTCGGGTAATACATTGATATATATGCGATATATGTTAATTGTATTATTTTATTTGGTTACAATAAATATTATATATGTGATATATAATATTGTAACATGATATGATAAATAATGCAACATGTTTAGTAGAGATTAAACAAGATTAGGGTTTGATTTGGGTTAATGATTTCTAGATGATTCTAGAAGGTTTTTGTTTTGTCATGGAAAAGATATTTACTTATGACTCATTCTTAACTCAACCCAAAACCCTAACCCTTGGTTAATTCTCTACAATGGTTAAGTGAACCATGGTTGCATAATTGATCATTATCTCCTTTTCCTATTCATCACAAAAGGATTATTATTATGTTCATCTTCTTCCTCCTTCATTCTTTCATGAAAAGCTTACTAGTTTTTCAAAAGGTGATGAATAAATATGAGAAAAAGATAAATAAAGAGAGCAAAAATCCTACTTCATCATCCTCATCTTCCCTTGCCATTTAGATGAGGGTGTTCACATCATTTCATGAGTGTTAGCTTGTGTTAAAGAAACTTCAAGGTAGATCATCTTAGTATCGAAGATCGGAAGCAAAGCTTGCGTCTTTCTCTTCGTGGAACCTCTCGAGAGTCCGGATCCCGATGATCGCAGCGAAGGGACCACAACACGGAGCATATGAAGTGAAGGACCGGATCTACAAAGGTTGTAATCCCTCTCACTTAGTGTTAAAGTGTTTAGCATGCTTGTTTTCGCCTAATCTCTAGTTTAAAGTTCCGTATTCGGGTTGTTCGGCACGGCTAAATTTTTATTCGGGCATGGTTGATGCCTCGTAGACCCTTGTGCGCGTGCCTAGCAACCCTACAGTGGTATCAGAGCCAAGCTAGAGCTTTAGGCGAAGTCTAGACGAAATTTAAAGTCCGATCGAACCCGGAAAACCTGATATACCCTAGTTTCTGGAAATTTTTTAAAACTGTGATTTTTTCCAAATTAAAAATGCTCAAAAAAATCAGCAGGGAAATACAAGAGTTACTGTGAAGCACGTGCGCCTAATTCCACCAAAGCGCGGCGGAACCGCGGCACATACATGGCATGTGCGGCGGTTCCGCGGCCCTTTTGTCGCTTCACTGTTTGAAATTTGCACAGTAATTCTTGTCTTTTAGTACTGTATTTTCTGGGAATTTTTAATATTTATTCAACTGTTGAATTTTCTGGGTTGTATTGGGGATTCGATGATTCGATCGGGAAATTTAACTGCGTCTTTGTGTTTTGTCCGGATAACTTTTAGAAACTGTTAAAAAGTTCGAACGGATATCAATAACTCACTTTTTCCCCTGTCGGAAAATTTTTCAAAAGTTGGATTTTTCCTCGTGTTTAAGAACGTTCTAAGTCGTGCAAGTAACGCGGTGGACCCTCTAGAAGACAACAAACCTTAACTCGATTATGTGACCGTCTTGAACTGCCTTTTGAACCTTAGGGTTTGGGGCAGTACGGCGTGCCACATGTGAGGCGTTGGCTTGACCCTTCTACGGCTGGACCATTGGTACTGTGGCATGTGATGGATGTTTTTTAAACTGATTTCAAGTGTTGAGATATATTAGGGAAATCTTAGGTGTTTGATTGTTCGATCGGAAAGTTTAACATTTTCTGTTTTATCTGGAATGTGATACAATATTTGGAATCCACAAAAAGTTATGAGATAACTAATTTGAATATTATAAATCTAGCAGTTCAGTCTCAGATGATCGGTTGCCACGGAATTTTGATGTGATCAAAAGTCCGACGCAATCACGTAGCGTACGCGGATACTCGCCGGGTAAACTTAATAGACAGCTATGCACCATAGCCCCGACCAAGTGACTGTAGGAGAACCCCATCGCCGAAAGCATCCGTTCGGGTGCTCGCGGCAGCGGTGTTCCGCCTTAGTGCACTTCGTCGACGGCATCTGGGGGTGCGGCCGTCTACTAAAGTTTGCGACGAGCATTCGATCAGAATATCGGGAATCTTGTTGAATTCCACGACTTGACATTGAAAAGAGTTTTCGATAAATGAGACTAAAATGCGGGGTTTATAATTGTTAGGCATGTGATGTCTAAGGAATTCATTTGGTTAGGCATGCGATGTCTAAAGAGGTTGCGGATTCCAACTGTTGTAGTTTTACACTTTCTTTTCTGTGACCGTAAGCGTAGTATGTGGTGTATCGCCGGCTTCGTTGCTATACATCAACGACAATCGGGATACGCATACTTGCTTACGTTGATGATATGAGATATTATGTGTTGCTGTGATATGTTATATTGGATCGTCGCGTTTTGAATAGCCGGGGGTTTTATGTGAGATGAGAGTTTTTCTTTTTCATTCATGTAAAATTCATTTGTATGTAATATTCTTTTATTGGGGCACTTCTAGGTAGCGGAAGATGTCACCGTTGTATATTATTTACTTTTCCGCATTAGGTAGACCCAAGGCGGGGAGCACAAGTAACCGGGTTCTAGGGTCCAGTGGGAGACCATCTCGAGGAGTCGAGACCGGGTCTCCTAACCCTAGAATTGGCAGTGTTACTTGCTGCTCTCGTAGGGGTCTAGGGATGTGGGTTTGGCTATTCATCGCGACCGTGGAATCCGTGTTTTATACAGGCTCGTATTGAAAACACGGACGTCCTAGTATATCCAATATTTCATATATGTTCTTCTGCTGCAATGTTCTGTGATGAGATCATATTACTGCCTGTGACGAATGTTTATATTTTATATATATGAGATATATGTTATATTGCAGATTTCGTTTCAAAAGAGATGCTTGTGAAGCATAATAAAATGGGACTTCATTAATGAGATTAATGAAATAAATAAACCTAAGATGTTGTAGAAACTTGTTTATAAAAACTGGTAGCTCTAGTTCTTGCTTTGCATAGCGGTGTTCTTTGTAGAACATCCGGCACCTTATTCGATAAGGAAAGGACCGAGATCTCTTCACCGGGAGTGACTCCTTTAGCAATAACTGGCAGATGCTACAAACTCGGTTTGTCTTTTGATTGCTTCTATAGTTCTTGCTTTGCATAGTGGTATATATGATATATCCTGCACCTTATTCGATGAGGAAAGGGCCGACGATCCCTTCACCGGGAGTGACCCCTTTAGCAAAACTAGAAAAGCCTCAAAAACACTCCATTTAAAATCACTCGATTCTACAACGATATCAAGTTCATTACGCAAAGGGTTTTCTTAAAAACCTGTCGTAGCCCTCCGTCATTTCAGATAAGTAATAGTTAGTATTCGTGCTGCGTTTGTTGACCTTGTCAAGGCGTAGTGTGCGGTAGCTGATTACTGCTTATCTGTATAAGCATATGATGCGATTGGATTAGGGTAGTCGTGCGACTTTGTTGACCTTGTCAAGGGTCGTGCGGGTGGGTTTAATTCAATCAGGAAATGACGGGCTGAACTTGACTTGCGGTCTATGGTTTGTTGACCTTGTCAAGGTCATAGATTGCTTGGGGTAAAATATTATTGGGAATTTCAAGTGTTGAAATTTGCAATGAGATTGCATACCTTCTATGAGATAGTTGGATCCCGATACCCGCTACGAGTAAGAGTTACTCCTGGGAGAGTTTTACACATTACAATTAGCCGATCAAGTAGGTGTCTAGAAAGGTGTTAACGGGGTTACGCCTCTGGGAAAACGAGGTTTACATTAATTAGGTTCGTGCGAAAGCACGGGGGACCTCCCTCAAAGTACCGACACTGGCCTGGATGAAAGATTGGCGAACTTGTAGCGTGTAATTAATCCCGGCTAGTCTTTCCTTTTAGGGTTTGAAGGAAGATTTGATTAAAACAGTGGGAGACATCCTGATTAGATATATTAGATAACCAATCTAATCTTGCAAGAGCATACGCTGAGTGTTTTCTTCTCTCTTTCTCCAGGTAGCGACTATATCACGCCTTAATCAAGATAATAAAATGGATATATTGACCGAGCCCGCTTGTTATACTGAGCTGGGGAACGTTGGTCCCGCTCCAACTTATAATTGTTATAAGAAAGAGCAGGAAATTGGGGAATACCAGATTTCCCGTGCCGCCCAAACGAAGAAAGTGCATGTTGATGCATCATCTTCGGGTGTGTTCATTACACAGAACTGTTTCTCAGTATCCTTTACGTCCTGGGTATGTGATACCGGATCAGGATCCCGTATATGTAATCTGTTATATGGGCTACAGATAGGTAGAGAACTGAGAACGGGTGATAAGTTTCATGAGATAGAAAACGGTGCAAGTGTTGCAGCCAAGTCTGTTGGTCACTATCACCCTGTATTACCTGAATACA
This sequence comes from Agapanthus africanus, assembly GCA_030015575.1. Lineage (NCBI taxonomy): Eukaryota > Viridiplantae > Streptophyta > Magnoliopsida > Asparagales > Amaryllidaceae > Agapanthus > Agapanthus africanus. The sequence goes on from JASDDO010000016.1 coordinate 410,740,104, forward strand.
TTGATTCTGAACGAATGTTATTAGATACCGAACCTGATATACAAAATCATATCAGTCTCTTTATTAGTAAAGAAGTGATATAATTTTGTATTGTTGGATAATGTTTTGAACATTTCCTATATCAAGAGTTGATCGGTTCAGGCACGTTATCTAAAAGCATAGACGTTCTAAATCAAACTACAGTTCTTAGTATACAGAACACACACAAGAGGAAGAGTTCAGAAATGAATGAATCCTTCTTGAGGCATTGTAGACTAGATCATATCAATGCGACCCGACTGGCTGAAGTTACATTTAGATGCATATTTAAATTAGTTTGAATTTACATCTTGTGAAACTTGCCGGTCATGTCACAAAGATAAGATGACCACAGCTCTGTTTATTGGAAACAGAGAAAGAGTTAATGAACTCTTGGGATTGATACATGCTGATGTATGAAGGTCCCCTGTCTACACATGCCAAGACCGATTTTTTGTACTTCATTACATTCTCTGATAATCTCTCAAGATTCAGACATGTGTTCCTGTTGAAACATAAGTCCGAAGCTTTTGAGATATTCACAGAATGTAAGTTAGAAGTAGAGAACCAAAAACGGGTAAAAGTATTATGTCCTTTGATGAGATCAAGGAGGAGAATACTTGGGTACGGAATTCATGGCCTATTCTAAAGGAGAATGAGATTCTCTCTCAGCATTACTCCTCCGTATACACCATAGCACGATGGTATATCGGGGCGGAGCAATAGCACCCTATTTGATATGGTGTGCTCTATGATGAGTACTACTGAGTTTCCTATTTCCTTTTGGGAGTTATGCACTTGAGAAGCTGCATACCTATTGAATATGGTTCAAATCAAATCAGATGCCTACCACTTCATATGTGATATGGAAAGGGAAGAGCCCATATCTTAAGTTTGTTAAGATTTGGGGTTGTCCGGCCTATGTCTAAAAGCAAAATCCGGACAAGCTCGAGGCAAGGACTGTTATATAGAACTGAAAATGTTCCAGCTATACAAATTGCAGCTGATTTGATAGAACCAAAGGATTCAATAGTTTCCAACGAACCTCAGCCTCTCTGCCGATCTAGTAGGGTTCCTCACCCACCTGAGAGATACTTCGGTTTCTCTATGACAGTGGGAGCGAGGATTGCATCATGAGATGATGACCCAACTAGTTTCGAGCTGGCCATCAGGAGTGGGACTCTGTAAGAATGGCTGGATGCTTATCGATCTGAGATGGAATCGTTATACACCAATAAAGTATGGACTTTGGTTGCCTTATCTGAAGGGTTAAATCCCCATCAGGAGCAAGTATATCTTGAGAAGATTACTTGGTGTACATGGAAAAGTTGAGACTTTCAAAGCTACACTTGTTAAAGGTTTGCATCATAGACCAGGTATGGATTATGTTGAAACCTTTTCTAAGGATCTATGCTTAAGTCCATCCAGATCCTACTTGCCACGGCTACATACCATGACTACGATATCTGGTGGTTGGGTGTCATGACTGCTTTTCTAAATGATGATTTAGAAGATAGCGTCTATAAGTACACAGCCAGAGGGCTTCGTAGACAGTGGGAGCAGCGGAAACGTGTGCAAGATGTTTTATATGATAAAACAGGCATCGCGGAGTTGGAACATCTGTTTTGATGTGGTAGTCAAAGAGTTTGACTTCATCAAAATGGTAGATGAACCTTGTATATACAAAAAGATAGTAGGGAGTATGGTGGTGATCTTCGTAGAGTACGTGGATGACATACTCTTGATAGGGAAGGAGTTTCCTATGCTATACTCGGTCAATCTCCGCTTATCACAACGATTCTCCATATAGGATCAAAGTGATACTTCCTAAATCCTAGGTTTTTGGATCTATGAGATAGATCTAATTGGATGTTAGGATTCTCACTAGTTGTAGTGAGATGGTATCAATCGATCCTGGGGAGAATCATTGGAAAGGTTCCAGGGTGATAAGGACGACTGAATGTCAGTCGCAGGCATTGTCTTTACCCTCAGTGGAAGGACGGTATGTTGGAAGAGTTCCAAGCTAGATACCGTGACATGCTAGATGATTAAAAGCAAGATACATCGTTACGAAGGATGCTACCAAAGAGGCAGTCTGGATATTTATAAGTTCATAAGATGAACTTCGTTCCTACCATTGTGTGACAATGGAGTTGTGGCTTTTGCCAAGGAACTACCGTCCCATCAGAAATCCAGATATAATTCTTAGGCAGTATCACCTGATCATGGAGATGGTTGATCTCCGGGGAGATCGAGGTTAGGATAGCAGACACAGAGGACAACATCGCGGATCCACTCACAAAGGCCTTTTTCCCAGTAGAGACTTTTATGGGATGGTTGAGTATGAGATACTTCAACCGCAGCTAATTGTTGGGTATACGATACCATAACAGATGGCCCTAGTGCAAGTGGGAGATTGTTAGTTATATGTATGCCCTAGAGGCCATTACTGTACATACGATGTATATTGTAGTGGATGCTAGGACATATATAGGGAGGACTTTCTTGCTCGACATGATAGTATGCTATCTGGTTGTACTTTGTCTTAACATGTACTCTGATTGTCTCTATATTACATGTTGATAAAGCCCTTAGGATATGTACTCGACTACTGGGACTATGATGAGATCATACTAGTGGGGCCATGGTAGTCGACGAGTACATCCTATAACTGTTCCTAGTCGAGGGTGTATCGAGACAGTGCATCGATGCACCAGAGTAGACTAGCATATACGCATCTTGACCCATATGATGGGCGATGGATGATCCCATATCCATCGGTGTTTGACATCAAGGATGGTGTACGGGTGCTCAGTGGAGACTGGGTACACTGGACGGACTCGCCGAGAACTCCCAGATGGTATTATACCTCACGTCAGATGGCAGTTCTCCGGTGACACTGGTACAGAGTAGTCTGTCGACCCGAGATCGTCATAGAGTCTTGTGTGATTCCCACTGTGCTTTGATTTCCATCATACCACGTCCAAGAGGGCGTGCAAAAAGGTGGCTTTTGGGTACAGTCCCGAATCATATGGAGGCAATGAGCGATAGGAGGGGATTCGTCTCTCCCGGTATAGGGAGTTGATGTTGTGCTGTGTTCGATTGGCTATAACCGGAAATCCCTGGCCAGGGTTGCTGAGATTTACTGGTAAGTGTTATCAGTAGTTTCTCGAACTGTTATAGACCTCATATCGACACGACTTATCAAGCTACTGGGGTCTGACGTTTACCACCTCTATGCGAGATATGCAACATATCAGACGACGAGACCGGACTGTACGGGAGTGTTACTGTTTGGATTCACAGGAGAATGTACAGGCTTGCTTGTTGATCTTCTGAGCGCTCAATACCTGGGTAGCTGTTACGTTTAGCTGACCGCTTGCAGCTTGTGGGTGATTGATATGATCATCATCTACTGCCGGCGTATTGACGATTCTTTAGAGTCCTACACAGAGGTTTCTTGACTCAGGCAAAACGGAGTAGGAGCACATATGTGATATGTGCGGGACCGAGGATAATGCGATATGTGATACCGTATTGTATTCTCGCGATATTTGATATCAGCCGGGTCATCGGATCAAGTGTTGATTCGATGAATCGGTACGGATAAATATTAGTCGGTTATATGCGATATAACCGGATTGTCGGATCAAGTGTTGATTCGATAATTTAATGTATAATAATATATATGATATATTAAATTACATTATCTAATATTTGCTCACTAAAAGATTCTTTTTATCACTCGGGTAATACATTGATATATATGCGATATATGTTAATTGTATTATTTTATTTGGTTACAATAAATATTATATATGTGATATATAATATTGTAACATGATATGATAAATAATGCAACATGTTTAGTAGAGATTAAACAAGATTAGGGTTTGATTTGGGTTAATGATTTCTAGATGATTCTAGAAGGTTTTTGTTTTGTCATGGAAAAGATATTTACTTATGACTCATTCTTAACTCAACCCAAAACCCTAACCCTTGGTTAATTCTCTACAATGGTTAAGTGAACCATGGTTGCATAATTGATCATTATCTCCTTTTCCTATTCATCACAAAAGGATTATTATTATGTTCATCTTCTTCCTCCTTCATTCTTTCATGAAAAGCTTACTAGTTTTTCAAAAGGTGATGAATAAATATGAGAAAAAGATAAATAAAGAGAGCAAAAATCCTACTTCATCATCCTCATCTTCCCTTGCCATTTAGATGAGGGTGTTCACATCATTTCATGAGTGTTAGCTTGTGTTAAAGAAACTTCAAGGTAGATCATCTTAGTATCGAAGATCGGAAGCAAAGCTTGCGTCTTTCTCTTCGTGGAACCTCTCAAGAGTCCGGATCCCGATGATCGCAGCGAAGGGACCACAACACGGAGCATATGAAGTGAAGGACCGGATCTACAAAGGTTGTAATCCCTCTCACTTAGTGTTAAAGTATTTAGCATGCTTGTTTTCGCCTAATCTCTAGTTTAAAGTTCCGTATTCGGGTTGTTCGGCACGGCTAAATTTTTATTCGGGCATGGTTGATGCCTCGTAGACCCTTGTGCGCGTGCCTAGCAACCCTACAGTGGTATCAGAGCCAAGCTAGAGCTTTAGGCGAAGTCTAGACGAAGTTTAAAGTCCGATCGAACCCGGAAAACCTGATATACCCTAGTTTCTGGAAATTTTTTAAAACTGTGATTTTTTCCAAATTAAAAATGCTCAAAAAAATCAGCAGGGAAATACAAGAGTTACTGTGAAGCACGTGCGCCTAATTCCACCAAAGCGCGGCGGAACCGCGGCACATACATGGCATGTGCGGCGGTTCCGCGGCCCTTTTGTCGCTTCACTGTTTGAAATTTGCACAGTAATTCTTGTCTTTTAGTACTGTATTTTCTGGGAATTTTTAATATTTATTCAACTGTTGAATTTTCTGGGTTTTATTGGGGATTCGATGATTCGATCGGGAAATTTAACTGCGTCTTTGTGTTTTGTCCGGATAACATTTAGAAACTGTTAAAAAGTTCGAACGGATATCAATAACTCACTTTTTCCCCTGTCGGAAAATTTTTCAAAAGTTGGATTTTTCCTCGTGTTTAAGAACGTTCTAAGTCGTGCAAGTAACGCGGTGGACCCTCTAGAAGACAACAAACCTTAACTCGATTATGTGACCGTCTTGAACTGCCTTTTGAACCTTATGGTTTGGGGCAGTACGGCGTGCCACATGTGAGGCGTTGGCTTGACCCTTCTACGGCTGGACCATTGGTACTGTGGCATGTGATGGATGTTTTTTAAACTGATTTCAAGTGTTGAGATATATTAGGGAAATCTTGGGTGTTTGATTGTTCGATCGGAAAGTTTAACATTTTCTGTTTTATCTGGAATGTGATACAATATTTGGAATCCACAAAAAGTTATGAGATAACTAATTTGAATATTATAAATCTAGCAGTTCAGTCTCAGATGATCGGTTGCCACGGAATTTTGATGTGATCAAAAGTCCGACGCAATCACGTAGCGTACGCGGATACTCGCCGGGTAAACTTAATAGACAGCTATGCCCCATAGCCCCGACCAAGTGACTGTAGGAGAACCCCATCGCCGAAAGCATCCGTTCGGGTGCTCGCGGCAGCGGTGTTCCGCCATAGTGCACTTCGTCGACGGCATCTGGGGGTGCGGCCGTCTACTAAAGTTTGCGACGAGCATTCGATCAGAATATCGGGAATCTTGTTGAATTCCACGACTTGACATTGAAAAGAGTTTTCGATAAATGAGACTAAAATGCGGGGTTTATAATTGTTAGGCATGTGATGTCTAAGGAATTCATTTGGTTAGGCATGCGATGTCTAAAGAGGTTGCGGATTCCAACTGTTGTAGTTTTACACTTTCTTTTCTGTGACCGTAAGCGTAGTATGTGGTGTATCGCCGGCTTCGTTGCTATACATCAACGACAATCGGGATACGCGTACTTGCTTACGTTGATGATATGAGATATTATGTGTTGCTGTGATATGTTATATTGGATCGTCGCGTTTTGAATAGCCGGGGGTTTTATGTGAGATGAGAGTTTTTCTTTTTCATTCTTGTAAAATTCATTTGTATGTAATATTCTTTTATTGGGGCACTTCTAGGTAGCGGAAGATGTCACCGTTGTATATTATTTACTTTTCCGCATTAGGTAGACCCAAGGCGGGGAGCACAAGTAACCGGGTTCTAGGGTCCAGTGGGAGACCATCTCGAGGAGTCGAGACCGGGTCTCCTAACCCTAGAATTGGCAGTGTTACTTGCTGCTCTCGTAGGGGTCTAGGGATGTGGGTTTGGCTATTCATCGCGACCGTGGAATCCGTGTTTTATACAGGCTCGTATTGAAAACACGGATGTCCTAGTATATCCAATATTTCATATATGTTCTTCTGCTGCAATGTTCTGTGATGAGATCATATTACTGCCTGTGACGAATGTTTATATTTTATATATATGAGATATATGTTATATTGCAGATTTCGTTTCAAAAGAGATGCTTGTGAAGCATAATAAAATGGGACTTCATTAATGAGATTAATGAAATAAATAAACCTAAGATGTTGTAGAAACTTGTTTATAAAAACTGGTAGCTCTAGTTCTTGCTTTGCATAGCGGTGTTCCTTGTAGAACATCCGGCACCTTATTCGATAAGGAAAGGACCGAGATCCCTTCACCGGGAGTGACTCCTTTAGCAATAACTGGCAGATGCTACAAACTCGGTTTGTCTTTTGATTGCTTCTATAGTTCTTGCTTTGCATAGTGGTATATATGATATATCCTGCACCTTATTCGATGAGGAAAGGGCCGACGATCCCTTCACCGGGAGTGACCCCTTTAGCAAAACTAGAAAAGCCTCAAAAACACTCCATTTAAAATCACTCGATTCTACAACGATATCAAGTTCATTACGCAAAGGGTTTTCTTAAAAACCTGTCGTAGCCCTCCGTCATTTCAGATAAGTAATAGTTAGTATTCGTGCTGCGTTTGTTGACCTTGTCAAGGCGTAGTGTGCGGTAGCTGATTACTGCTTATCTGTATAAGCATATGATGCGATTGGATTAGGGTAGTCGTGCGACTTTGTTGACCTTGTCAAGGGTCGTGCGGGTGGGTTTAATTCAATCAGGAAATGACGGGCTGAACTTGACTTGCGGTCTATGGTTTGTTGACCTTGTCAAGGTCATAGATTGCTTGGGGTAAAATATTATTGGGAATTTCAAGTGTTGAAATTTGCAATGAGATTGCATACCTTCTATGAGATAGTTGGATCCCGATACCCGCTACGAGTAAGAGTTACTCCTGGGAGAGTTTTACACATTACAATTAGCCGATCAAGTAGGTGTCTAGAAAGGTGTTAACGGGGTTACGCCTCTGAGAAAACGAGGTTTACATTAATTAGGTTCGTGCGAAAGCACGGGGGACCTCCCTCAAAGTACCGACACTGGCCTGGCTGAAAGATTGGCGAACTTGTAGCGTGTAATTAATCCCGGCTAGTCTTTCCTTTTAGGGTTTGAAGGAAGATTTGATTAAAACAGTGGGAGACATCCTGATTAGATATATTAGATAACCAATCTAATCTTGCAAGAGCATACGCTGAGTGTTTTCTTCTCTCTCTCTCCAGGTAGCGACTATATCACGCCTTATTCAAGATAATAAAACGGATATATTGACCGAGCCCGCTTGTTATACTGAGCTGGGGAACGTTGGTCCCGCTCCAACTTATAATTGTTATAAGAAAGAGCAGGAAATTGGGGAATACCGGATTTCCCGTGCCGCCCAAACGAAGAAAGTGCATGTTGATGCATCATCTTCGGGTGTGTTCATTACACAGAACTGTTTCTCAGTATCCTTTACGTCCTGGGTATGTGATACCGGATCAGGATCCCGTATATGTAATCTGTTATATGGGCTACAGATAGGTAGAGAACTGAGAACGGGTGATAAGTTTCATGAGATAGAAAACGGTGCAAGTGTTGCAGCCAAGTCTGTTGGTCACTATCACCCTGTATTACCTGAATACATTGATTCTGAACGAATGTTATTAGATACCGAACCTGATATACAAAATCATATCAGTCTCTTTATTAGTAAAGAAGTGATATAATTTTGTATTGTTGGATAATGTTTTGAACATTTCCTATATCAAGAGTTGATCGGTTCAGGCACGTTATCTAAAAGCATAGACGTTCTAAATCAAACTACAGTTCTTAGTATACAGAACACACACAAGAGGAAGAGTTCAGAAATGAATGAATCCTTCTTGAGGCATTGTAGACTAGATCATATCAATGCGACCCGACTGGCTGAAGTTACATTTAGATGCATATTTAAATTAGTTTGAATTTACATCTTGTGAAACTTGCCGGTCATGTCACAAAGATAAGATGACCACAGCTCTGTTTATTGGAAACAGAGAAAGAGTTAATGAACTCTTGGGATTGATACATGCTGATGTATGAAGGTCCCCTGTCTACACATGCCAAGACCGATTTTTTGTACTTCATTACATTCTCTGATAATCTCTCAAGATTCAGACATGTGTTCCTGTTGAAACATAAGTCCGAAGCTTTTGAGATATTCACAGAATGTAAGTTAGAAGTAGAGAACCAAAAACGGGTAAAAGTATTATGTCCTTTGATGAGATCAAGGAGGAGAATACTTGGGTACGGAATTCATGGCCTATTCTAAAGGAGAATGAGATTCTCTCTCAGCATTACTCCTCCGTATACACCATAGCACGATGGTATATCGGGGCGGAGCAATAGCACCCTATTTGATATGGTGTGCTCTATGATGAGTACTACTGAGTTTCCTATTTCCTTTTGGGAGTTATGCACTTGAGAAGCTGCATACCTATTGAATATGGTTCAAATCAAATCAGATGCCTACCACTTCATATGTGATATGGAAAGGGAAGAGCCCATATCTTAAGTTTGTTAAGATTTGGGGTTGTCCGGCCTATGTCTAAAAGCAAAATCCGGACAAGCTCGAGGCAAGGACTGTTATATAGAACTGAAAATGTTCCAGCTATACAAATTGCAGCTGATTTGATAGAACCAAAGGATTCAATAGTTTCCAACGAACCTCAGCCTCTCTGCCGATCTAGTAGGGTTCCTCACCCACCTGAGAGATACTTCGGTTTCTCTATGACAGTGGGAGCGAGGATTGCATCATGAGATGATGACCCAACTAGTTTCGAGCTGGCCATCAGGAGTGGGACTCTGTAAGAATGGCTGGATGCTTATCGATCTGAGATGGAATCGTTATACACCAATAAAGTATGGACTTTGGTTGCCTTATCTGAAGGGTTAAATCCCCATCAGGAGCAAGTATATCTTGAGAAGATTACTTGGTGTACATGGAAAAGTTGAGACTTTCAAAGCTACACTTGTTAAAGGTTTGCATCATAGACCAGGTATGGATTATGTTGAAACCTTTTCTAAGGATCTATGCTTAAGTCCATCCAGATCCTACTTGCCACGGCTACATACCATGACTACGATATCTGGTGGTTGGGTGTCATGACTGCTTTTCTAAATGATGATTTAGAAGATAGCGTCTATAAGTACACAGCCAGAGGGCTTCGTAGACAGTGGGAGCAGCGGAAACGTGTGCAAGATGTTTTATATGATAAAACAGGCATCGCGGAGTTGGAACATCTGTTTTGATGTGGTAGTCAAAGAGTTTGACTTCATCAAAATGGTAGATGAACCTTGTATATACAAAAAGATAGTAGGGAGTATGGTGGTGATCTTCGTAGAGTACGTGGATGACATACTCTTGATAGGGAAGGAGTTTCCTATGCTATACTCGGTCAATCTCCGCTTATCACAACGATTCTCCATATAGGATCAAAGTGATACTTCCTAAATCCTAGGTTTTTGGATCTATGAGATAGATCTAATTGGATGTTAGGATTCTCACTAGTTGTAGTGAGATGGTATCAATCGATCCTGGGGAGAATCATTGGAAAGGTTCCAGGGTGATAAGGACGACTGAATGTCAGTCGCAGGCATTGTCTTTACCTTCAGTGGAAGGACGGTATGTTGGAAGAGTTCCAAGCTAGATACCGTGACATGCTAGATGATTAAAAGCAAGATACATCGTTACGAAGGATGCTACCAAAGAGGCAGTCTGGATATTTATAAGTTCATAAGATGAACTTCGTTCCTACCATTGTGTGACAATGGAGTTGTGGCTTTTGCCAAGGAACTACCGTCCCATCAGAAATCCAGATATAATTCTTAGGCAGTATCACCTGATCATGGAGATGGTTGATCTCCGGGGAGATCGAGGTTAGGATAGCAGACACAGAGGACAACATCGCGGATCCACTCACAAAGGCCTTTTTCCCAGTAGAGACTTTTATGGGATGGTTGAGTATGAGATACTTCAACCGCAGCTAATTGTTGGGTATACGATACCATAACAGATGGCCCTAGTGCAAGTGGGAGATTGTTAGTTATATGTATGCCCTAGAGGCCATTACTGTACATACGATGTATATTGTAGTGGATGCTAGGACATATATAGGGAGGACTTTCTTGCTCGACATGATAGTATGCTATCTGGTTGTACTTTGTCTTAACATGTACTCTGATTGTCTCTATATTACATGTTGATAAAGCCCTTAGGATATGTACTCGACTACTGGGACTATGATGAGATCATACTAGTGGGGCCATGGTAGTCGACGAGTACATCCTATAACTGTTCCTAGTCGAGGGTGTATCGAGACAGGGCATCGATGCACCAGAGTAGACTAGCATATACGCATCTTGACCCATATGATGGGCGATGGATGATCCCATATCCATCGGTGTTTGACATCAAGGATGGTGTACGGGTGCTCAGTGGAGACTGGGTACACTGGACGGACTCGCCGAGAACTCCCAGATGGTATTATACCTCACGTCAGATGGCAGTTCTCCGGTGACACTGGTACAGAGTAGTCTGTCGACCCGAGATCGTCATAGAGTCTTGTGTGATTCCCACTGTGCTTTGATTTCCATCATACCACGTCCAAGAGGGCGTGCAAAAAGGTGGCTTTTGGGTACAGTCCCGAATCATATGGAGGCAATGAGCGATAGGAGGGGATTCGTCTCTCCCGGTATAGGGAGTTGATGTTGTGCTGTGTTCGATTGGCTATAACCGGAAATCCCTGGCCAGGGTTGCTGAGATTTACTGGTAAGTGTTATCAGTAGTTTCTCGAACTGTTATAGACCTCATATCGACACGACTTATCAAGCTACTGGGGTCTGACGTTTACCACCCCTAGACGAGATATGCAACATATCAGACGACGAGACCGGACTGTACGGGAGTGTTACTGTTTGGATTCGCAGGATAATGTACAGGCTTGCTTGTTGATCTTCTGAGCGCTCAATACCTGGGTAGCTGTTACGTTTAGCTGACCGCTTGCAGCTTGTGGGTGATTGATATGATCATCACCTACTGCCGGCGTATTGACGATTCTTTAGAGTCCTACACAGAGGTTTCTTGACTCAGGCAAAACGGAGTAGGAGCACATATGTGATATGTGCGGGACCGAGGATAATGCGATATGTGATACCGTATTGTATTCTCGCGATATTTGATATCAGCCGGGTCATCGGATCAAGTGTTGATTCGATGAATCGGTACGGATAAATATTAGTCGGTTATATGCGATATAACCGGATTGTCGGATCAAGTGTTGATTCGATAATTTAATGTATAATAATATATATGATATATTAAATTACATTATCTAATATTTGCTCACTAAAAGATTCTTTTTATCACTCGGGTAATACATTGATATATATGCGATATATGTTAATTGTATTATTTTATTTGGTTACAATAAATATTATATATGTGATATATAATATTGTAACATGATATGATAAATAATGCAACATGTTTAGTAGAGATTAAACAAGATTAGGGTTTGATTTGGGTTAATGATTTCTAGATGATTCTAGAAGGTTTTTGTTTTGTCATGGAAAAGATATTTACTTATGACTCATTCTTAACTCAACCCAAAACCCTAACCCTTGGTTAATTCTCTACAATGGTTAAGTGAACCATGGTTGCATAATTGATCATTATCTCCTTTTCCTATTCATCACAAAAGGATTATTATTATGTTCATCTTCTTCCTCCTTCATTCTTTCATGAAAAGCTTACTAGTTTTTCAAAAGGTGATGAATAAATATGAGAAAAAGATAAATAAAGAGAGCAAAAATCCTACTTCATCATCCTCATCTTCCCTTGCCATTTAGATGAGGGTGTTCACATCATTTCATGAGTGTTAGCTTGTGTTAAAGAAACTTCAAGGTAGATCATCTTAGTATCGAAGATCGGAAGCAAAGCTTGCGTCTTTCTCTTCGTGGAACCTCTCGAGAGTCCGGATCCCGATGATCGCAGCGAAGGGACCACAACACGGAGCATATGAAGTGAAGGACCGGATCTACAAAGGTTGTAATCCCTCTCACTTAGTGTTAAAGTGTTTAGCATGCTTGTTTTCGCCTAATCTCTAGTTTAAAGTTCCGTATTCGGGTTGTTCGGCACGGCTAAATTTTTATTCGGGCATGGTTGATGCCTCGTAGACCCTTGTGCGCGTGCCTAGCAACCCTACAGTGGTATCAGAGCCAAGCTAGATCTTTAGGCGAAGTCTAGACGAAGTTTAAAGTCCGATCGAACCCGGAAAACCTGATATACCCTAGTTTCTGGAAATTTTTTAAAACTGTGATTTTTTCCAAATTAAAAATGCTCAAAAAAATCAGCAGGGAAATACAAGAGTTACTGTGAAGCACGTGCGCCTAATTCCACCAAAGCGCGGCGGAACCGCGGCACATACATGGCATGTGCGGCGGTTCCGCGGCCCTTTTGTCGCTTCACTGTTTGAAATTTGCACAGTAATTCTTGTCTTTTAGTACTGTATTTTCTGGGAATTTTTAATATTTATTCAACTGTTGAATTTTCTGGGTTTTATTGGGGATTCGATGATTCGATCGGGAAATTTAACTGCGTCTTTGTGTTTTGTCCGGATAACATTTAGAAACTGTTAAAAAGTTCGAACGGATATCAATAACTCACTTTTTCCCCTGTCGGAAAATTTTTCAAAAGTTGGATTTTTCCTCGTGTTTAAGAACGTTCTAAGTCGTGCAAGTAACGCGGTGGACCCTCTAGAAGACAACAAACCTTAACTCGATTATGTGACCGTCTTGAACTGCCTTTTGAACCTTATGGTTTGGGGCAGTACGGCGTGCCACATGTGAGGCGTTGGCTTGACCCTTCTACGGCTGGACCATTGGTACTGTGGCATGTGATGGATGTTTTTTAAACTGATTTCAAGTGTTGAGATATATTAGGGAAATCTTGGGTGTTTGATTGTTCGATCGGAAAGTTTAACATTTTCTGTTTTATCTGGAATGTGATACAATATTTGGAATCCACAAAAAGTTATGAGATAACTAATTTGAATATTATAAATCTAGCAGTTCAGTCTCAGATGATCGGTTGCCACGGAATTTTGATGTGATCAAAAGTCCGACGCAATCACGTAGCGTACGCGGATACTCGCCGGGTAAACTTAATAGACAGCTATGCCCCATAGCCCCGACCAAGTGACTGTAGGAGAACCCCATCGCCGAAAGCATCCGTTCGGGTGCTCGCGGCAGCGGTGTTCCGCCATAGTGCACTTCGTCGACGGCATCTGGGGGTGCGGCCGTCTACTAAAGTTTGCGACGAGCATTCGATCAGAATATCGGGAATCTTGTTGAATTCCACGACTTGACATTGAAAAGAGTTTTCGATAAATGAGACTAAAATGCGGGGTTTATAATTGTTAGGCATGTGATGTCTAAGGAATTCATTTGGTTAGGCATGCGATGTCTAAAGAGGTTGCGGATTCCAACTGTTGTAGTTTTACACTTTCTTTTCTGTGACCGTAAGCGTAGTATGTGGTGTATCGCCGGCTTCGTTGCTATACATCAACGACAATCGGGATACGCGTACTTGCTTACGTTGATGATATGAGATATTATGTGTTGCTGTGATATGTTATATTGGATCGTCGCGTTTTGAATAGCCGGGGGTTTTATGTGAGATGAGAGTTTTTCTTTTTCATTCTTGTAAAATTCATTTGTATGTAATATTCTTTTATTGGGGCACTTCTAGGTAGCGGAAGATGTCACCGTTGTATATTATTTACTTTTCCGCATTAGGTAGACCCAAGGCGGGGAGCACAAGTAACCGGGTTCTAGGGTCCAGTGGGAGACCATCTCGAGGAGTCGAGACCGGGTCTCCTAACCCTAGAATTGGCAGTGTTACTTGCTGCTCTCGTAGGGGTCTAGGGATGTGGGTTTGGCTATTCATCGCGACCGTGGAATCCGTGTTTTATACAGGCTCGTATTGAAAACACGGATGTCCTAGTATATCCAATATTTCATATATGTTCTTCTGCTGCAATGTTCTGTGATGAGATCATATTACTGCCTGTGACGAATGTTTATATTTTATATATATGAGATATATGTTATATTGCAGATTTCGTTTCAAAAGAGATGCTTGTGAAGCATAATAAAATGGGACTTCATTAATGAGATTAATGAAATAAATAAACCTAAGATGTTGTAGAAACTTGTTTATAAAAACTGGTAGCTCTAGTTCTTGCTTTGCATAGCGGTGTTCCTTGTAGAACATCCGGCACCTTATTCGATAAGGAAAGGACCGAGATCCCTTCACCGGGAGTGACTCCTTTAGCAATAACTGGCAGATGCTACAAACTCGGTTTGTCTTTTGATTGCTTCTATAGTTCTTGCTTTGCATAGTGGTATATATGATATATCCTGCACCTTATTCGATGAGGAAAGGGCCGACGATCCCTTCACCGGGAGTGACCCCTTTAGCAAAACTAGAAAAGCCTCAAAAACACTCCATTTAAAATCACTCGATTCTACAACGATATCAAGTTCATTACGCAAAGGGTTTTCTTAAAAACCTGTCGTAGCCCTCCGTCATTTCAGATAAGTAATAGTTAGTATTCGTGCTGCGTTTGTTGACCTTGTCAAGGCGTAGTGTGCGGTAGCTGATTACTGCTTATCTGTATAAGCATATGATGCGATTGGATTAGGGTAGTCGTGCGACTTTGTTGACCTTGTCAAGGGTCGTGCGGGTGGGTTTAATTCAATCAGGAAATGACGGGCTGAACTTGACTTGCGGTCTATGGTTTGTTGACCTTGTCAAGGTCATAGATTGCTTGGGGTAAAATATTATTGGGAATTTCAAGTGTTGAAATTTGCAATGAGATTGCATACCTTCTATGAGATAGTTGGATCCCGATACCCGCTACGAGTAAGAGTTACTCCTGGGAGAGTTTTACACATTACAATTAGCCGATCAAGTAGGTGTCTAGAAAGGTGTTAACGGGGTTACGCCTCTGGGAAAACGAGGTTTACATTAATTAGGTTCGTGCGAAAGCACGGGGGACCTCCCTCAAAGTACCGACACTGGCCTGGCTGAAAGATTGGCGAACTTGTAGCGTGTAATTAATCCCGGCTAGTCTTTCCTTTTAGGGTTTGAAGGAAGATTTGATTAAAACAGTGGGAGACATCCTGATTAGATATATTAGATAACCAATCTAATCTTGCAAGAGCATACGCTGAGTGTTTTCTTCTCTCTCTCTCCAGGTAGCGACTATATCACGCCTTATTCAAGATAATAAAACGGATATATTGACCGAGCCCGCTTGTTATACTGAGCTGGGGAACGTTGGTCCTGCTCCAACTTATAATTGTTATAAGAAAGAGCAGGAAATTGGGGAATACCGGATTTCCCGTGCCGCCCAAACGAAGAAAGTGCATGTTGATGCATCCTCTTCGGGTGTGTTCATTACACAGAACTGTTTCTCAGTATCCTTTACGTCCTGGTAACTGATACCGGATCAGGATCCCGTATATGTAATCTGTTACATGGGCTACAGATAGGTAGAGAACTGAGAACGGGTGATAAGTTTCATGAGATAGAAAACGGTGCAAGTGTTGCAGCCAAGTCTGTTGGTCACTATCACCCTGTATTACCTGAATACATTGATTCTGAACGAATGTTATTAGATACCGAACCTGATATACAAAATCATATCAGTCTCTTTATTAGTAAAGAAGTGATATAATTTTGTATTGTTGGATAATGTTTTGAACATTTCCTATATCAAGAGTTGATCGGTTCAGGCACGTTATCTAAAAGCATAGACGTTCTAAATCAAACTACAGTTCTTAGTATACAGAACACACACAAGAGGAAGAGTTCAGAAATGAATGAATCCTTCTTGAGGCATTGTAGACTAGGTCATATCAATGCGACCCGACTGGCTGAAGTTACATTTAGATGCATATTTAAATTAGTTTGAATTTACATCTTGTGAAACTTGCCGGTCATGTCACAAAGATAAGATGACCACAGCTCTGTTTATTGGAAACAGAGAAAGAGTTAATGAACTCTTGGGATTGATACATGCTGATGTATGAAGGTCCCCTGTCTACACATGCCAAGACCGGTTTTTTGTACTTCATTACATTCTCTGATAATCTCTCAAGATTCAGACATGTGTTCCTGTTGAAACATAAGTCCGAAGCTTTTGAGATATTCACAGAATGTAAGTTAGAAGTAGAGAACCAAAAACGGGTAAAAGTATTATGTCCTTTGATGAGATCAAGGAGGAGAATACTTGGGTACGGAATTCATGGCCTATTCTAAAGGAGAATGAGATTCTCTCTCAGCATTACTCCTCCGTATACACCATAGCACGATGGTATATCGGGACGGAGCAATAGCACCCTATTTGATATGGTGTGCTTTATGATGAGTACTACTGAGTTTTCTATTTCCTTTTGGGAGTTATGCACTTGAGAAGCTGCATACCTATTGAATATAGTTCAAATCAAATCAGATGCCTACCACTTCATATGTGATATGGAAAGGGAAGAGCCCATATCTTAAGTTTGTTAAGATTTGGGGTTGTCCGGCCTATGTCTAAAAGCAAAATCCGGACAAGCTCGAGGCAAGGACTGTTATGTAGAACTGAAAATGTTCCAGCTATACAAATTGCAGCTGATTTGATAGAACCAAAGGATTCAATAGTTTCCAACGAACCTCAGCCTCTCTGTCGATCTAGTAGGGTTCCTCACCCACCTGAGAGATACTTCGGTTTCTCTATGACAGTGGGAGCGAGGATTGCATCATGAGATGATGACCCAACTAGTTTCGAGCTGGCCATCAGGAGTGGGACTCTGTAAGAATGGCTGGATGCTTATCGATCTGAGATGGAATCGTTATACACCAATAAAGTATGGACTTTGGTTGCCTTATCTGAAGGGTTAAATCCCCATCAGGAGCAAGTATATCTTGAGAAGATTACTTGGTGTACATGGAAAAGTTGAGACTTTCAAAGCTACACTTGTTAAAGGTTTGCATCATAGACCAGGTATGGATTATGTTGAAACCTTTTCTAAGGATCTATGCTTAAGTCCATCCAGATCCTACTTGCCACGGCTACATACCATGACTACGATATCTGGTGGTTGGGTGTCATGACTGCTTTTCTAAATGATGATTTAGAAGATAGCGTCTATAAGTACACAGCCAGAGGGCTTCGTAGACAGTGGGAGCAGCGGAAACGTGTGCAAGATGTTTAATATGATAAAACAGGCATCGCGGAGTTGGAACATCTGTTTTGATGTGGTAGTCAAAGAGTTTGACTTCATCAAAATGGTAGATGAACCTTGTATATACAAAAAGATAGTAGGGAGTATGGTGGTGATCTTCGTAGAGTACGTGGATGACATACTCTTGATAGGGAAGGAGTTTCCTATGCTATACTCGGTCAATCTCCGCTTATCACAACGATTCTCCATATAGGATCAAAGTGATACTTCCTAAATCCCGGGTTTTTGGATCTATGAGATAGATCTAATTGGATGTTAGGATTCTCACTAGTTGTAGTGAGATGGTATCAATCGATCCTGGAGAGAATCACTGGAAAGGTTCCAGGGTGATAAGAACGACTGAATGTCAGTCGCAGGCATTGTCTTTACCCTCAGTGGAAGGACGGTATGTTGGAAGAGTTCCAAGCTAGATACCGTGACATGCTAGACGATTAAAAGCAAGATACATCGTTACCAAGGATGCTACCAAAGAGGCAGTCTGGATATTTATAAGTTCATAAGATGAACTTCGTTCCTACCATTGTGTGACAATGGAGTTGTGGCTTTTGCCAAGGAACTACCGTCCCATCAGAAATCCAGATATAATTCTTAGGCAGTATCACCTGATCATGGAGATGGTTGTCTCCGGGGAGATCGAGGTTAGGAGAGCAGACACAGAGGACAACATCGCGGATCCACTCACAAAGGCCTTTTTCCCAGTAGAGACTTTTATGGGATGGTTGAGTATGAGATACTTCAACCGCAGCTAATTGTTGGGTATGCGATACCATAACAGATGGCCCTAGTGCAAGTGGGAGATTGTTAGTTATATGTATGCCCTAGAGGCCATTACTGTACATACGATGTATATTGTAGTGGATGCTAGGACATATATAGGGAGGACTTTCTTGCTCGACATGATAGTATGCTATCTGGTTGTACTTTGTCTTAACATGTACTCTGATTGTCTCTATATTACATGTTGATAAAGCCCTTAGGATATGTACTCGACTACTGGGACTATGATGAGATCATACTAGTGGGGCCATGGTAGTCGACGAGTACATCCTATAACTGTTCCTAGTCGAGGGTGTATCGAGACAGGGCATCGATGCACCAGAGTAGACTAGCATATACGCATCTTGACCCATATGATGGGCGATGGATGATCCCATATCCATCGGTGTTTGACATCAAGGATGGTGTACGGGTGCTCAGTGGAGACTGGGTACACTGGACGGACTCGCCGAGAACTCCCAGATGGTATTATACCTCACGTCAGATGGCAGTTCTCCGGTGACACTGGTACAGAGTAGTCTGTCGACCCGAGATCGTCATAGAGTCTTGTGTGATTCCCACTGTGCTTTGATTTCCATCATACCACGTCCAAGAGGGCGTGCAAAAAGGTGGCTTTTGGGTACAGTCCCGAATCATATGGAGGCAATGAGCGATAGGAGGGGATTCGTCTCTCCCGGTATAGGGAGTTGATGTTGTGCTGTGTTCGATTGGCTATAACCGGAAATCCCTGGCCAGGGTTGCTGAGATTTACTGGTAAGTGTTATCAGTAGTTTCTCGAACTGTTATAGACCTCATATCGACACGACTTATCAAGCTACTTTGGTCTGACGTTTACCACCCCTAGACGAGATATGCAACATATCAGACGACGAGACCGGACTGTACGGGAGTGTTACTGTTTGGATTCGCAGGATAATGTACAGGCTTGCTTGTTGATCTTCTGAGCGCTCAATACCTGGGTAGCTGTTACGTTTAGCTGACCGCTTGCAGCTTGTGGGTGATTGATATGATCATCACCTACTGCCGGCGTATTGACGATTCTTTAGAGTCCTACACAGAGGTTTCTTGACTCAGGCAAAACGGAGTAGGAGCACATATGTGATATGTGCGGGACCGAGGATAATGCGATATGTGATACCGTATTGTATTCTCGCGATATTTGATATCAGCCGGGTCATCGGATCAAGTGTTGATTCGATGAATCGGTACGGATAAATATTAGTCGGTTATATGCGATATAACCGGATTGTCGGATCAAGTGTTGATTCGATAATTTAATGTATAATAATATATATGATATATTAAATTACATTATCTAATATTTGCTCACTAAAAGATTCTTTTTATCACTCGGGTAATACATTGATATATATGCGATATATGTTAATTGTATTATTTTATTTGGTTACAATAAATATTATATATGTGATATATAATATTGTAACATGATATGATAAATAATGCAACATGTTTAGTAGAGATTAAACAAGATTACGGTTTGATTTGGGTTAATGATTTCTAGATGATTCTAGAAGGTTTTTGTTTTGTCATGGAAAAGATATTTACTTATGACTCATTCTTAACTCAACCCAAAACCCTAACCCTTGGTTAATTCTCTACAATGGTTAAGTGAACCATGGTTGCATAATTGATCATTATCTCCTTTTCCTATTCATCACAAAAGGATTATTATTATGTTCATCTTCTTCCTCCTTCATTCTTTCATGAAAAGCTTACTAGTTTTTCAAAAGGTGATGAATAAATATGAGAAAAAGATAAATAAAGAGAGCAAAAATCCTACTTCATCATCCTCATCTTCCCTTGCCATTTAGATGAGGGTGTTCACATCATTTCATGAGTGTTAGCTTGTGTTAAAGAAACTTCAAGGTAGATCATCTTAGTATCGAAGATCGGAAGCAAAGCTTGCGTCTTTCTCTTCGTGGAACCTCTCGAGAGTCCGGATCCCGATGATCGCAGCGAAGGGACCACAACACGGAGCATATGAAGTGAAGGACCGGATCTACAAAGGTTGTAATCCCTCTCACTTAGTGTTAAAGTGTTTAGCATGCTTGTTTTCGCCTAATCTCTAGTTTAAAGTTCCGTATTCGGGTTGTTCGGCACGGCTAAATTTTTATTCGAGCATGGTTGATGCCTCGTAGACCCTTGTGCGCGTGCCTAGCAACCCTACAGTGGTATCAGAGCCAAGCTAGATCTTTAGGCGAAGTCTAGACGAAGTTTAAAGTCCGATCGAACCCGGAAAACCTGATATACCCTAGTTTCTGGAAATTTTTTAAAACTGTGATTTTTTCCAAATTAAAAATGCTCAAAAAAATCAGCAGGGAAATACAAGAGTTACTGTGAAGCACGTGCGCCTAATTCCACCAAAGCGCGGCGGAACCGCGGCACATACATGGCATGTGCGGCGGTTCCGCGGCCCTTTTGTCGCTTCACTGTTTGAAATTTGCACAGTAATTCTTGTCTTTTAGTACTGTATTTTCTGGGAATTTTTAATATTTATTCAACTGTTGAATTTTCTGGGTTGTATTGGGGATTCGATGATTCGATCGGGAAATTTAACTGCGTCTTTGTGTTTTGTCCGGATAACTTTTAGAAACTGTTAAAAAGTTCGAACGGATATCAATAACTCACTTTTTCCCCTGTCGGAAAATTTTTCAAAAGTTGGATTTTTCCTCGTGTTTAAGAACGTTCTAAGTCGTGCAAGTAACGCGGTGGACCCTCTAGAAGACAACAAACCTTAACTCGATTATGTGACCGTCTTGAACTGCCTTTTGAACCTTAGGGTTTGGGGCAGTACGGCGTGCCACATGTGAGGCGTTGGCTTGACCCTTCTACGGCTGGACCATTGGTACTGTGGCATGTGATGGATGTTTTTTAAACTGATTTCAAGTGTTGAGATATATTAGGGAAATCTTAGGTGTTTGATTGTTCGATCGGAAAGTTTAACATTTTCTGTTTTATCTGGAATGTGATACAATATTTGGAATCCACAAAAAGTTATGAGATAACTAATTTGAATATTATAAATCTAGCAGTTCAGTCTCAGATGATCGGTTGCCACGGAATTTTGATGTGATCAAAAGTCCGACGCAATCACGTAGCGTACGCGGATACTCGCCGGGTAAACTTAATAGACAGCTATGCCCCATAGCCCCGACCAAGTGACTGTAGGAGAACTCCATCGCCGAAAGCATCCGTTCGGGTGCTCGCGGCAGCGGTGTTCCGCCTTAGTGCACTTCGTCGACGGCATCTGGGGGTGCGGCCGTCTACTAAAGTTTGCGACGAGCATTCGATCAGAATATCGGGAATCTTGTTGAATTCCACGACTTGACATTGAAAAGAGTTTTCGATAAATGAGACTAAAATGCGGGGTTTATAATTGTTAGGCATGTGATGTCTAAGGAATTCATTTGGTTAGGCATGCGATGTCTAAAGAGGTTGCGGATTCCAACTGTTGTAGTTTTACACTTTCTTTTCTATGACCGTAAGCGTAGTATGTGGTGTATCGCCGGCTTCGTTGCTATACATCAACGACAATCGGGATACGCATACTTGCTTACGTTGATGATATGAGATATTATGTGTTGCTGTGATATGTTATATTGGATCGTCGCGTTTTGAATAGCCGGGGGTTTTATGTGAGATGAGAGTTTTTCTTTTTCATTCATGTAAAATTCATTTGTATGTAATATTCTTTTATTGGGGCACTTCTAGGTAGCGGAAGATGTCACCGTTGTATATTATTTACTTTTCCGCATTAGGTAGACCCAAGGCGGGGAGCACAAGTAACCGGGTTCTAGGGTCCAGTGGGAGACCATCTCGAGGAGTCGAGACCGGGTCTCCTAACCCTAGAATTGGCAGTGTTACTTGCTGCTCTCGTAAAGGTCTAGGGATGTGGGTTTGGCTATTCATCGCGACCGTGGAATCCGTGTTTTATACAGGCTCGTATTGAAAACACGGACGTCCTAGTATATCCAATATTTCATATATGTTCTTCTGCTGCAATGTTCTGTGATGAGATCATATTACTGCCTGTGACGAATGTTTATATTTTATATATATGAGATATATGTTATATTGCAGATTTCGTTTCAAAAGAGATGCTTGTGAAGCATAATAAAATGGGACTTCATTAATGAGATTAATGAAATAAATAAACCTAAGATGTTGTAGAAACTTGTTTATAAAAACTGGTAGCTCTAGTTCTTGCTTTGCATAGCGGTGTTCCTTGTAGAACATCCGGCACCTTATTCGATAAGGAAAGGACCGAGATCCCTTCACCGGGAGTGACTCCTTTAGCAATAACTGGCAGATGCTACAAACTCGGTTTGTCTTTTGATTGCTTCTATAGTTCTTTCTTTGCATAGTGGTATATATGATATATCCTGCACCTTATTCGATGAGGAAAGGGCCGACGATCCCTTCACCGGGAGTGACCCCTTTAGCAAAACTAGAAAAGCCTCAAAAACACTCCATTTAAAATCACTCGATTCTACAACGATATCAAGTTCATTACGCAAAAGGTTTTCTTAAAAACCTGTCGTAGCCCTCCGTCATTTCAGATAAGTAATAGTTAGTATTCGTGCTGCGTTTGTTGACCTTGTCAAGGCGTAGTGTGCGGTAGCTGATTACTGCTTATCTGTATAAGCATATGATGCGATTGGATTAGGGTAGTCGTGCGACTTTGTTGACCTTGTCAAGGGTCGTGCGGGTGGGTTTAATTCAATCAGGAAATGACGGGCTGAACTTGACTTGCGGTCTATGGTTTGTTGACCTTGTCAAGGTCATAGATTGCTTGGGGTAAAATATTATTGGGAATTTCAAGTGTTGAAATTTGCAATGAGATTGCATACCTTCTATGAGATAGTTGGATCCCGATACCCGCTACGAGTAAGAGTTACTCCTGGGAGAGTTTTACACATTACAATTAGCCGATCAAGTAGGTGTCTAGAAAGGTGTTAACGGGGTTACGCCTCTGGGAAAACGAGGTTTACATTAATTAGGTTCGTGCGAAAGCACGGGGGACCTCCCTCAAAGTACCGACACTGGCCTGGCTGAAAGATTGGCGAACTTGTAGCGTGTAATTAATCCCGGCTAGTCTTTCCTTTTAGGGTTTGAAGGAAGATTTGATTAAAACAGTGGGAGACATCCTGATTAGATATATTAGATAACCAATCTAATCTTGCAAGAGCATACGCTGAGTGTTTTCTTCTCTCTTTCTCCAGGTAGCGACTATATCACGCCTTAATCAAGATAATAAAACGGATATATTGACCGAGCCCGCTTGTTATACTGAGCTGGGGAACGTTGGTCCCGCTCCAACTTATAATTGTTATAAGAAAGAGCAGGAAATTGGGGAATACCAGATTTCCCGTGCCGCCCAAACGAAGAAAGTGCATGTTGATGCATCATCTTCGGGTGTGTTCATTACACAGAACTGTTTCTCAGTATCCTTTACGTCCTGGGTATGTGATACCGGATCAGGATCCCGTATATGTAATCTGTTACATGGGCTACAGATAGGTAGAGAACTGAGAACGGGTGATAAGTTTCATGAGATAGAAAACGGTGCAAGTGTTGCAGCCAAGTCTGTTGGTCACTATCACCCTGTATTACCTGAATACATTGATTCTGAACGAATGTTATTAGATACCGAACCTGATATACAAAATCATATCAGTCTCTTTATTAGTAAAGAAGTGATATAATTTTGTATTGTTGGATAATGTTTTGAACATTTCCTATATCAAGAGTTGATCGGTTCAGGCACGTTATCTAAAAGCATAGACGTTCTAAATCAAACTACAGTTCTTAGTATACAGAACACACACAAGAGAAAGAGTTCAGAAATGAATGAATCCTTCTTGAGGCATTGTAGACTAGGTCATATCAATGCGACCCGACTGGCTGAAGTTACATTTAGATGCATATTTAAATTAGTTTGAATTTACATCTTGTGAAACTTGCCGGTCATGTCACAAAGATAAGATGACCACAGCTCTGTTTATTGGAAACAGAGAAAGAGTTAATGAACTCTTGGGATTGATACATGCTGATGTATGAAGGTCCCCTGTCTACACATGCCAAGACCGGTTTTTTGTACTTCATTACATTCTCTGATAATCTCTCAAGATTCAGACATGTGTTCCTGTTGAAACATAAGTCCGAAGCTTTTGAGATATTCACAGAATGTAAGTTAGAAGTAGAGAACCAAAAACGGGTAAAAGTATTATGTCCTTTGATGAGATCAAGGAGGAGAATACTTGGGTACGGAATTCATGGCCTATTCTAAAGGAGAATGAGATTCTCTCTCAGCATTACTCCTCCGTATACACCATAGCACGATGGTATATCGGGGCGGAGCAATAGCACCCTATTTGATATGGTGTGCTCTATGATGAGTACTACTGAGTTTCCTATTTCCTTTTGGGAGTTATGCACTTGAGAAGCTGCATACCTATTGAATATGGTTCAAATCAAATCAGATGCCTACCACTTCATATGTGATATGGAAAGGGAAGAGCCCATATCTTAAGTTTGTTAAGATTTGGGGTTGTCCGGCCTATGTCTAAAAGCAAAATCCGGACAAGCTCGAGGCAAGGACTGTTATGTAGAACTGAAAATGTTCCAGCTATACAAATTGCAGCTGATTTGATAGAACCAAAGGATTCAATAGTTTCCAACGAACCTCAGCCTCTCTGCCGATCTAGTAGGGTTCCTCACCCACCTGAGAGATACTTCGGTTTCTCTATGACAGTGGGAGCGAGGATTGCATCATGAGATGATGACCCAACTAGTTTCGAGCTGGCCATCAGGAGTGGGACTCTGTAAGAATGGCTGGATGCTTATCGATCTGAGATGGAATCGTTATACACCAATAAAGTATGGACTTTGGTTGCCTTATCTGAAGGGTTAAATCCCCATCAGGAGCAAGTATATCTTGAGAAGATTACTTGGTGTACATGGAAAAGTTGAGACTTTCAAAGCTACACTTGTTAAAGGTTTGCATCATAGACCAGGTATGGATTATGTTGAAACCTTTTCTAAGGATCTATGCTTAAGTCCATCCAGATCCTACTTGCCACGGCTACATACCATGACTACGATATCTGGTGGTTGGGTGTCATGACTGCTTTTCTAAATGATGATTTAGAAGATAGCGTCTATAAGTACACAGCCAGAGGGCTTCGTAGACAGTGGGAGCAGCGGAAACGTGTGCAAGATGTTTTATATGATAAAACAGGCATCGCGGAGTTGGAACATCTGTTTTGATGTGGTAGTCAAAGAGTTTGACTTCATCAAAATGGTAGATGAACCTTGTATATACAAAAAGGTAGTAGGGAGTATGGTGGTGATCTTCGTAGAGTACGTGGATGACATACTCTTGATAGGGAAGGAGTTTCCTATGCTATACTCGGTCAATCTCCGCTTATCACAACGATTCTCCATATAGGATCAAAGTGATACTTCCTAAATCCTAGGTTTTTGGATCTATGAGATAGATCTAATTGGATGTTAGGATTCTCACTAGTTGTAGTGAGATGGTATCAATCGATCCTGGGGAGAATCATTGGAAAGGTTCCAGGGTGATAAGGACGACTGAATGTCAGTCGCAGGCATTGTCTTTACCCTCAGTGGAAGGACGGTATGTTGGAAGAGTTCCAAGCTAGATACCGTGACATGCTAGATGATTAAAAGCAAGATACATCGTTACGAAGGATGCTACCAAAGAGGCAGTCTGGATATTTATAAGTTCATAAGATGAACTTCGTTCCTACCATTGTGTGACAATGGAGTTGTGGCTTTTGCCAAGGAACTACCATCCCATCAGAAATCCAGATATAATTCTTAGGCAGTATCACCTGATCATGGAGATGGTTGATCTCCGGGGAGATCGAGGTTAGGATAGCAGACACAGAGGACAACATCGCGGATCCACTCACAAAGGCCTTTTTCCCAGTAGAGACTTTTATGGGATGGTTGAGTATGAGATACTTCAACCGCAGCTAATTGTTGGGTATACGATACCATAACAGATGGCCCTAGTGCAAGTGGGAGATTGTTAGTTATATGTATGCCCTAGAGGCCATTACTGTACATACGATGTATATTGTAGTGGATGCTAGGACATATATAGGGAGGACTTTCTTGCTCGACATGATAGTATGCTATCTGGTTGTACTTTGTCTTAACATGTACTCTGATTGTCTCTATATTACATGTTGATAAAGCCCTTAGGATATGTACTCGACTACTGGGACTATGATGAGATCATACTAGTGGGGCCATGGTAGTCGACGAGTACATCCTATAACTGTTCCTAGTCGAGGGTGTATCGAGACAGGGCATCGATGCACCAGAGTAGACTAGCATATACGCATCTTGACCCATATGATGGGCGATGGATGATCCCATATCCATCGGTGTTTGACATCAAGGATGGTGTACGGGTGCTCAGTGGAGACTGGGTACACTGGACGGACTCGCCGAGAACTCCCAGATGGTATTATACCTCACGTCAGATGGCAGTTCTCCGGTGACACTGGTACAGAGTAGTCTGTCGACCCGAGATCGTCATAGAGTCTTGTGTGATTCCCACTGTGCTTTGATTTCCATCATACCACGTCCAAGAGGGCGTGCAAAAAGGTGGCTTTTGGGTACAGTCCCGAATCATATGGAGGCAATGAGCGATAGGAGGGGATTCGTCTCTCCCGGTATAGGGAGTTGATGTTGTGCTGTGTTCGATTGGCTATAACCGGAAATCCCTGGCCAGGGTTGCTGAGATTTACTGGTAAGTGTTATCAGTAGTTTCTCGAACTGTTATAGACCTCATATCGACACGACTTATCAAGCTACTGGGGTCTGACGTTTACCACCCCTAGACGAGATATGCAACATATCAGACGACGAGACCGGACTGTACGGGAGTGTTACTGTTTGGATTCGCAGGATAATGTACAGGCTTGCTTGTTGATCTTCTGAGCGCTCAATACCTGGGTAGCTGTTACGTTTAGCTGACCGCTTGCAGCTTGTGGGTGATTGATATGATCATCATCTACTGCCGGCGTATTGACGATTCTTTAGAGTCCTACACAGAGGTTTCTTGACTCAGGCAAAACGGAGTAGGAGCACATATGTGATATGTGCGGGACCGAGGATAATGCGATATGTGATACCGTATTGTATTCTCGCGATATTTGATATCAGCCGGGTCATCGGATCAAGTGTTGATTCGATGAATCGGTACGGATAAATATTAGTCGGTTATATGCGATATAACCGGATTGTCGGATCAAGTGTTGATTCGATAATTTAATGTATAATAATATATATGATATATTAAATTACATTATCTAATATTTGCTCACTAAAAGATTCTTTTTATCACTCGGGTAATACATTGATATATATGCGATATATGTTAATTGTATTATTTTATTTGGTTACAATAAATATTATATATGTGATATATAATATTGTAACATGATATGATAAATAATGCAACATGTTTAGTAGAGATTAAACAAGATTAGGGTTTGATTTGGGTTAATGATTTCTAGATGATTCTAGAAGGTTTTTGTTTTGTCATGGAAAAGATATTTACTTATGACTCATTCTTAACTCAACCCAAAACCCTAACCCTTGGTTAATTCTCTACAATGGTTAAGTGAACCATGGTTGCATAATTGATCATTATCTCCTTTTCCTATTCATCACAAAAGGATTATTATTATGTTCATCTTCTTCCTCCTTCATTCTTTCATGAAAAGCTTACTAGTTTTTCAAAAGGTGATGAATAAATATGAGAAAAAGATAAATAAAGAGAGCAAAAATCCTACTTCATCATCCTCATCTTCCCTTGCCATTTAGATGAGGGTGTTCACATCATTTCATGAGTGTTAGCTTGTGTTAAAGAAACTTCAAGGTAGATCATCTTAGTATCGAAGATCGGAAGCAAAGCTTGCGTCTTTCTCTTCGTGGAACCTCTCGAGAGTCCGGATCCCGATGATCGCAGCGAAGGGACCACAACACGGAGCATATGAAGTGAAGGACCGGATCTACAAAGGTTGTAATCCCTCTCACTTAGTGTTAAAGTGTTTAGCATGCTTGTTTTCGCCTAATCTCTAGTTTAAAGTTCCGTATTCGGGTTGTTCGGCACGGCTAAATTTTTATTCGGGCATGGTTGATGCCTCGTAGACCCTTGTGCGCGTGCCTAGCAACCCTACAGTGGTATCAGAGCCAAGCTAGAGCTTTAGGCGAAGTCTAGACGAAGTTTAAAGTCCGATCGAACCCGGAAAACCTGATATACCCTAGTTTCTGGAAATTTTTTAAAACTGTGATTTTTTCCAAATTAAAAATGCTCAAAAAAATCAGCAGGGAAATACAAGAGTTACTGTGAAGCACGTGCGCCTAATTCCACCAAAGCGCGGCGGAACCGCGGCACATACATGGCATGTGCGGCGGTTCCGCGGCCCTTTTGTCGCTTCACTGTTTGAAATTTGCACAGTAATTCTTGTCTTTTAGTACTGTATTTTCTGGGAATTTTTAATATTTATTCAACTGTTGAATTTTCTGGGTTGTATTGGGGATTCGATGATTCGATCGGGAAATTTAACTGCGTCTTTGTGTTTTGTCCGGATAACTTTTAGAAACTGTTAAAAAGTTCGAACGGATATCAATAACTCACTTTTTCCCCTGTCGGAAAATTTTTCAAAAGTTGGATTTTTCCTCGTGTTTAAGAACGTTCTAAGTCGTGCAAGTAACGCGGTGGACCCTCTAGAAGACAACAAACCTTAACTCGATTATGTGACCGTCTTGAACTGCCTTTTGAAACTTATGGTTTGGGGCAGTACGGCGTGCCACATGTGAGGCGTTGGCTTGACCCTTCTACGGCTGGACCATTGGTACTGTGGCATGTGATGGATGTTTTTTAAACTGATTTCAAGTGTTGAGATATATTAGGGAAATCTTGGGTGTTTGATTGTTCGATCGGAAAGTTTAACATTTTCTGTTTTATCTGGAATTTGATACAATATTTGGAATCCACAAAAAGTTATGAGATAACTAATTTGAATATTATAAATCTAGCAGTTCAGTCTCAGATGATCGGTTGCCACGGAATTTTGATGTGATCAAAAGTCCGACGCAATCACGTAGCGTACGCGGATACTCGCCGGGTAAACTTAATAGACAGCTATGCCCCATAGCCCCGACCAAGTGACTGTAGGAGAACCCCATCGCCGAAAGCATCCGTTCGGGTGCTCGCGGCAGCGGTGTTCCGCCATAGTGCACTTCGTCGACGGCATCTGGGGGTGCGGCCGTCTACTAAAGTTTGCGACGAGCATTCGATCAGAATATCGGGAATCTTGTTGAATTCCACGACTTGACATTGAAAAGAGTTTTCGATAAATGAGACTAAAATGCGGGGTTTATAATTGTTAGGCATGTGATGTCTAAGGAATTCATTTGGTTAGGCATGCGATGTCTAAAGAGGTTGCGGATTCCAACTGTTGTAGTTTTACACTTTCTTTTCTGTGACCGTAAGCGTAGTATGTGGTGTATCGCCGGCTTCGTTGCTATACATCAACGACAATCGGGATACGCGTACTTGCTTACGTTGATGATATGAGATATTATGTATTGCTGTGATATGTTATATTGGATCGTCGCGTTTTGAATAGCCGGGGGTTTTATGTGAGATGAGAGTTTTTCTTTTTCATTCTTGTAAAATTCATTTGTATGTAATATTCTTTTATTGGGGCACTTCTAGGTAGCGGAAGATGTCACCGTTGTATATTATTTACTTTTCCGCATTAGGTAGACCCAAGGCGGGGAGCACAAGTAACCGGGTTCTAGGGTCCAGTGGGAGACCATCTCGAGGAGTCGAGACCGGGTCTCCTAACCCTAGAATTGGCAGTGTTACTTGCTGCTCTCGTAGGGGTCTAGGGATGTGGGTTTGGCTATTCATCGCGACCGTGGAATCCGTGTTTTATACAGGCTCGTATTGAAAACACGGATGTCCTAGTACATCCAATATTTCATATATGTTCTTCTGCTGCAATGTTCTGTGATGAGATCATATTACTGCCTGTGACGAATGTTTATATTTTATATATATGAGATATATGTTATATTGCAGATTTCGTTTCAAAAGAGATGCTTGTGAAGCATAATAAAATGGGACTTCATTAATGAGATTAATGAAATAAATAAACCTAAGATGTTGTAGAAACTTGTTTATAAAAACTGGTAGCTCTAGTTCTTGCTTTGCATAGCGGTGTTCCTTGTAGAACATCCGGCACCTTATTCGATAAGGAAAGGACCGAGATCCCTTCACCGGGAGTGACTCCTTTAGCAATAACTGGCAGATGCTACAAACTCGGTTTGTCTTTTGATTGCTTCTATAGTTCTTGCTTTGCATAGTGGTATATATGATATATCCTGCACCTTATTCGATGAGGAAAGGGCCGACGATCCCTTCACCGGGAGTGACCCCTTTAGCAAAACTAGAAAAGCCTCAAAAACACTCCATTTAAAATCACTCGATTCTACAACGATATCAAGTTCATTACGCAAAGGGTTTTCTTAAAAACCTGTCGTAGCCCTCCGTCATTTCAGATAAGTAATAGTTAGTATTCGTGCTGCGTTTGTTGACCTTGTCAAGGCGTAGTGTGCGGTAGCTGATTACTGCTTATCTGTATAAGCATATGATGCGATTGGATTAGGGTAGTCGTGCGACTTTGTTGACCTTGTCAAGGGTCGTGCGGGTGGGTTTAATTCAATCAGGAAATGACGGGCTGAACTTGACTTGCGGTCTATGGTTTGTTGACCTTGTCAAGGTCATAGATTGCTTGGGGTAAAATATTATTGGGAATTTCAAGTGTTGAAATTTGCAATGAGATTGCATACCTTCTATGAGATAGTTGGATCCCGATACCCGCTACGAGTAAGAGTTACTCCTGGGAGAGTTTTACACATTACAATTAGCCGATCAAGTAGGTGTCTAGAAAGGTGTTAACGGGGTTACGCCTCTGGGAAAACGAGGTTTACATTAATTAGGTTCGTGCGAAAGCACGGGGGACCTCCCTCAAAGTACCGACACTGGCCTGGCTGAAAGATTGGCGAACTTGTAGCGTGTAATTAATCCCGGCTAGTCTTTCCTTTTAGGATTTGAAGGAAGATTTGATTAAAACAGTGGGAGACATCCTGATTAGATATATTAGATAACCAATCTAATCTTGCAAGAGCATACGCTGAGTGTTTTCTTCTCTCTTTCTCCAGGTAGCGACTATATCACGCCTTAATCAAGATAATAAAACGGATATATTGACCGAGCCCGCTTGTTATACTGAGCTGGGGAACGTTGGTCCTGCTCCAACTTATAATTGTTATAAGAAAGAGCAGGAAATTGGGGAATACCGGATTTCCCGTGCCGCCCAAACGAAGAAAGTGCATGTTGATGCATCTTCTTCGGGTGTGTTCATTACACAGAACTGTTTCTCAGTATCCTTTACGTCCTGGGTATCTGATACCGGATCAGGATCCCGTATATGTAATCTGTTACATGGGCTACAGATAGGTAGAGAACTGAGAACGGGTGATAAGTTTCATGAGATAGAAAACGGTGCAAGTGTTGCAGCCAAGTCTGTTGGTCACTATCACCCTGTATTACCTGAATACATTGATTCTGAACGAATGTTATTAGATACCGAACCTGATATACAAAATCATATCAGTCTCTTTATTAGTAAAGAAGTGATATAATTTTGTATTGTTGGATAATGTTTTGAACATTTCCTATATCAAGAGTTGATCGG
This sequence comes from Agapanthus africanus, assembly GCA_030015575.1. Classification (NCBI taxonomy): domain Eukaryota; kingdom Viridiplantae; phylum Streptophyta; class Magnoliopsida; order Asparagales; family Amaryllidaceae; genus Agapanthus; species Agapanthus africanus. The sequence goes on from JASDDO010000016.1 coordinate 410,772,462, forward strand.
TTCAGGCACGTTATCTAAAACCATAGACGTTCTAAATCAAACTACAGTTCTTAGTATACAGAACACACACAAGAGGAAGAGTTCAGAAATGAATGAATCCTTCTTGAGGCATTGTAGACTAGGTCATATCAATGCGACCCGACTGGCTGAAGTTACATTTAGATGCATATTTAAATTAGTTTGAATTTACATCTTGTGAAACTTGCCGGTCATGTCACAAAGATAAGATGACCACAGCTCTGTTTATTGGAAACAGAGAAAGAGTTAATGAACTCTTGGGATTGATACATGCTGATGTATGAAGGTCCCCTGTCTACACATGCCAAGACCGGTTTTTTGTACTTCATTACATTCTCTGATAATCTCTCAAGATTCAGACATGTGTTCCTGTTGAAACATAAGTCCGAAGCTTTTAAGATATTCACAGAATGTAAGTTAGAAGTAGAGAACCAAAAACGGGTAAAAGTATTATGTCCTTTGATGAGATCAAGGAGGAGAATACTTGGGTACGGAATTCATGGCCTATTCTAAAGGAGAATGAGATTCTCTCTCAGCATTACTCCTCCGTATACACCATAGCACGATGGTATATCGGGACGGAGCAATAGCACCCTATTTGATATGGTGTGCTTTATGATGAGTACTACTGAGTTTCCTATTTCCTTTTGGGAGTTATGCACTTGAGAAGCTGCATACCTATTGAATATGGTTCAAATCAAATCAGATGCCTACCACTTCATATGTGATATGGAAAGGGAAGAGCCCATATCTTAAGTTTGTTAAGATTTGGGGTTGTCCGGCCTATGTCTAAAAGCAAAATCCGGACAAGCTCGAGGCAAGGACTGTTATGTAGAACTGAAAATGTTCCAGCTATACAAATTGCAGCTGATTTGATAGAACCAAAGGATTCAATAGTTTCCAACGAACCTCAGCCTCTCTGCCGATCTAGTAGGGTTCCTCACCCACCTGAGAGATACTTCGGTTTCTCTATGACAGTGGGAGCGAGGATTGCATCATGAGATGATGACCCAACTGGTTTCGAGCTGGCCATCAGGAGTGGGACTCTGTAAGAATGGCTGGATGCTTATCGATCTGAGATGGAATCGTTATACACCAATAAAGTATGGACTTTGGTTGCCTTATCTGAAGGGTTAAATCCCCATCAGGAGCAAGTATATCTTGAGAAGATTACTTGGTGTACATGGAAAAGTTGAGACTTTCAAAGCTACACTTGTTAAAGGTTTGCATCATAGACCAGGTATGGATTATGTTGAAACCTTTTCTAAGGATCTATGCTTAAGTCCATCCAGATCCTACTTGCCACGGCTACATACCATGACTACGATATCTGGTGGTTGGGTGTCATGACTGCTTTTCTAAATGATGATTTAGAAGATAGCGTCTATAAGTACACAGCCAGAGGGCTTCGTAGACAGTGGGAGCAGCGGAAACGTGTGCAAGATGTTTTATATGATAAAACAGGCATCGCGGAGTTGGAACATCTGTTTTGATGTGGTAGTCAAAGAGTTTGACTTCATCAAAATGGTAGATGAACCTTGTATATACAAAAAGGTAGTAGGGAGTATGGTGGTGATCTTCGTAGAGTACGTGGATGACATACTCTTGATAGGGAAGGAGTTTCCTATGCTATACTCGGTCAATCTCCGCTTATCACAACGATTCTCCATATAGGATCAAAGTGATACTTCCTAAATCCTGGGTTTTTGGATCTATGAGATAGATCTAATTGGATGTTAGGATTCTCACTAGTTGTAGTGAGATGGTATCAATCGATCCTGGAGAGAATCACTGGAAAGGTTCCAGGGTGATAAGGACGACTGAATGTCAGTCGCAGGCATTGTCTTTACCCTCAGTGGAAGGACGGTATGTTGGAAGAGTTCCAAGCTAGATACCGTGACATGCTAGACGATTAAAAGCAAGATACATCGTTACCAAGGATGCTACCAAAGAGGCAGTCTGGATATTTATAAGTTCATAAGATGAACTTCGTTCCTACCATTGTGTGACAATGGAGTTGTGGCTTTTGCCAAGGAACTACCGTCCCATCAGAAATCCAGATATAATTCTTAGGCAGTATCACCTGATCATGGAGATGGTTGATCTCCGGGGAGATCGAGGTTAGGAGAGCAGACACAGAGGACAACATCGCGGATCCACTCACAAAGGCCTTTTTCCCAGTAGAGACTTTTATGGGATGGTTGAGTATGAGATACTTCAACCGCAGCTAATTGTTGGGTATGCGATACCATAACAGATGGCCCTAGTGCAAGTGGGAGATTGTTAGTTATATGTATGCCCTAGAGGCCATTACTGTACATACGATGTATATTGTAGTGGATGCTAGGACATATATAGGGAGGACTTTCTTGGTCGACATGATAGTATGCTATCTGGTTGTACTTTGTCTTAACATGTACTCTGATTGTCTCTATATTACATGTTGATAAAGCCCTTAGGATATGTACTCGACTACTGGGACTATGATGAGATCATACTAGTGGGGCCATGGTAGTCGACGAGTACATCCTATAACTGTTCCTAGTCGAGGGTGTATCGAGACAGGGCATCGATGCACCAGAGTAGACTAGCATATACGCATCTTGACCCATATGATGGGCGATGGATGATCCCATATCCATCGGTGTTTGACATCAAGGATGGTGTACGGGTGCTCAGTGGAGACTGGGTACACTGGACGGACTCGCCGAGAACTCCCAGATGGTATTATACCTCACGTCAGATGGCAGTTCTCCGGTGACACTGGTACAGAGTAGTCTGTCGACCCGAGATCGTCATAGAGTCTTGTGTGATTCCCACTGTGCTTTGATTTCCATCATACCACGTCCAAGAGGGCGTGCAAAAAGGTGGCTTTTGGGTACAGTCCCGAATCATATGGAGGCAATGAGCGATAGGAGGGGATTCGTCTCTCCCGGTATAGGGAGTTGATGTTGTGCTGTGTTCGATTGGCTATAACCGGAAATCCCTGGCCAGGGTTGCTGAGATTTACTGGTAAGTGTTATCAGTAGTTTCTCGAACTGTTATAGACCTCATATCGACACGACTTATCAAGCTACTGGGGTCTGACGTTTACCACCTCTAGGCGAGATATGCAACATATCAGACGACGAGACCGGACTGTACGGGAGTGTTACTGTTTGGATTCGCAGGAGAATGTACAGGCTTGCTTGTTGATCTTCTGAGCGCTCAATACCTGGGTAGCTGTTATGTTTAGCTGACCGCTTGCAGCTTGTGGGTGATTGATATGATCATCACCTACTGCCGGCGTATTGACGATTCTTTAGAGTCCTACACAGAGGTTTCTTGACTCAGGCAAAACGGAGTAGGAGCACATATGTGATATGTGCGGGACCGAGGATAATGCGATATGTGATACCGTATTGTATTCTCGCGATATTTGATATCAGCCGGGTCATCGGATCAAGTGTTGATTCGATGAATCGGTACGGATAAATATTAGTCGGTTATATGCGATATAACCGGATTGTCGGATCAAGTGTTGATTCGATAATTTAATGTATAATAATATATATGATATATTAAATTACATTATCTAATATTTGCTCACTAAAAGATTCTTTTTCTCACTCGGGTAATACATTGATATATATGCGATATATGTTAATTGTATTATTTTATTTGGTTACAATAAATATTATATATGTGATATATAATATTGTAACATGATATGATAAATAATGCAACATGTTTAGTAGAGATTAAACGAGATTAGGGTATGATTTGGGTTAATGATTTCTAGATGATTCTAGAAGGTTTTTGTTTTGTCATGGAAAAGATATTTACTTATGACTCATTCTTAACTCAACCCAAAACCCTAACCCTTGATTAATTCTCTACAATGGTTAAGTGAACCATGGTTGCATAATTGATCATTATCTCCTTTTCCTATTCATCACAAAAAGATTATTATTATGTTCATCTTCTTCCTCCTTCATTCTTTCATGAAAAGCTTACTAGTTTTTTAAAAGGTGATGAATAAATATGAGAAAAAGATAAATAAAGAGAGCAAAAATCCTACTTCATCATCCTCATCTTCCCTTGCCATTTAGATGAGGGTGTTCACATCATTTCATGAGTGTTAGCTTGTGTTAAAGAAACTTCAAGGTAGATCATCTTAGTATCGAAGATCGGAAGCAAAGGTTGCGTCTTTCTCTTCGTGGAACCTCTCGAGAGTCCGGATCCCGATGATCGCAGCGAAGGGACCACAACACGGAGCATATGAAGTGAAGGACCGGATCTACAAAGGTTATAATCCCTCTCACTTAGTGTTAAAGTGTTTAGCATGCTTGTTTTCGCCTAATCTCTAGTTTAAAGTTCCATATTCGGGTTGTTCGGCACGGCTAAATTTTTATTCGGGCATGGTTGATGCCTCGTAGACCCTTGTGCGCGTGCCTAGCAACCCTACATGTTACACCGGACGTTCCGGCGGTGCATGAGCATGTTGATCCTCCTCCTCCAGATCGCATGACTAGGATAGAGGAGGGCATGTTAAGATTGCAGCGAGTGGTAGGACAGCTGGCTGAGTCCACTCGAGTACAGAGACAGGATCTGTCACCAACCATGGCAGAGTCCGAGGTACAGCCCACGCAGATGGTCACACTGGTAGATACGAGGGTGATGGAGGTATCGCTTCCAGAGTTTATGAGGTTGAGACCTCCGGTATTTACTGGGAACGATATAGCAGAGGATCCTCAATCCTTTCTAGATAGGATGGCGAGGATTAGCAGATCATTGCGATGTTCTGATGCGAGGTCAGTTGAGCTGACTAGCTTTTATTTAGAGGGACAAGCACAGGAGTGGTGTGAGTCGATGGAGAGGGGGCGAGCTGCTGGTCTTCCTCCGATGTCGTGGACCAAGTTCTTCGAAGTCTTTCTTGCCAGATTTCTTCCACGGAGTGTGAGGGACGCTAGAGCTAGCAGTTTTGAAGCATTGCGGAAATCTGCGAGTATGTCGGTGGCAGATTATGATTTACGATTCACCCAATTTTCGCGCTATGCTCCATACTTAGTTCGTACGGAGGAGCTTCGGGTGAAGAGGTTCATAAGGAGTTTGGACATGCAGTTGTTTCTGGCTATAGGCTCCCAGCATTTTGATACATATGCGCAGGCCATGGATGCAGCGATACTAGTGGAGAAGCGTTTGAGCGAGGCAGTGGTTATTCCGGAGCCAAAGAGGAGTAGGCCGATTAGACCGATGACTAGGCAGTTTGGCAGAGGCAGAGGAAGGTACACTCCAGGTCGCAATTTCGGACGAGGTTGGACCCAGGGACAGATGTTCAGTTCATACCCCAATGATCAGGGGACCCCACTTACATGTTATAGTTGCGGACTTCCAGGGCATACGGCTAGAGGGTGTACACGCCATAGCGGGACTGTTACTCACAGGCTGCTTTAACCCCTCCACCTTCGACGTCGATGGCTTTACTTCCTCTCCCAGCTGGCCCTACGCGCCAGGCAATTGCACCATGAGGTTGAGGCTTTGCAGGACGCTCTCAGAGAGGTCGAGGAGATAGAGGTAGAGGACGACAGGATGCGGGCAGGGGCCAGGCACGAGTCTTTGCGCTGACTCCACAGGATGCCCACGCATCCAATACAGTTGTGACAGGTACTCTTGTAGTATGTTCGTTAGATGCGCATATTTTATTTGATCCCGGTTCTACACATTCTTACGTATCTTCACGCTTTGCACTTTCTCTGGGGAGAGAGTCATCGTTGTTAGAGTTACCGCTAGTTGTGATTACTCCGGTGGGGGATTCTTTTGTAGTTCAACATGTATTCAGGTCTTGTTCAGTACGTATTGGAGATAAGGATTCTTTAGTTGATCTGATTCTCCTGGATATGTTAGATTTTGATATACTTCTCGGTATGGTTTGTTAGCTGCTTGTCATGCCTATGTCGATTGTCAGGGGAAAGCGGTTAGACTTTGTTTTCCAGGTGAACCGATATTTGTCGTGCAGGGGGACTGCAATATAACTCCCGCCAACATGATTTCTGCTCTTTGTGCGGGACGACTCTTGAAAAAGGGTTGTCATGGGTTCTTAGCATTTGTTTAGGACTTAGGAGCCACTGAGATTCCATTGGACCAGGTTCCGATCGCACGAGAATTTCCGGATGTGTTTCTTACTGAATTACCAAGATTACCGCCCGATCGCGATATTGAATTTTGCATTGACTTGATTCCGGGTACGAGGCCTATTTCTATCCCACCCTATCGGATGGTCCCGACGGAGTTAAAGGAACTCAAAAGCCAGTTGCAAGAATTGTTGAATAGAGGACTTATTCGTCCAAGTGTATCACCGTGGGGAGCTCCTTTCTTATTTGTAAAGAAGAAGGACGGTAGTATGAGATTGTGCATCGACTACCGACAGCTGAATCGAGTTACTGTGCGAAATAGTTATCCACTACCTCGTATTGATGACTTATTTGATCAGCTGCAGGGAGCTGGCTACTTCTCAAAGATTGATTTGCGGTCAGGGTATCACCAGTTGAAGGTTCGGAAGGATGACATTCCGAAGACTGCTTTTCGCACACGATATGGGCACTATGAGTTTCTGGTAATGTCGTTCGAACTCACCAACGCCCCAGCAGCTTTCATGGATATGATAAACCGTATCTTCAGGCCATTCCTTAATCAGTTTATTATAGTACTCATTGATGATATTCTTGTTTATTCCTAGAGCCGAGAGGAGCACGAGCAGCATTTACGTATCACGTTGTAGACCTTGAAGGAGCATCAGCTGTTCGCTAAGTTCTCAAAGTGTGCTTTCTGGCTAGATAGTGTGGAATTCTTAGGTCACGTAGTTACGAGAGCTGGGATACGTGTAGACCCAAAGAAGATTGTAGCGATACAGCACTGGCCCAGACCCGTGTCAGTTACAGAGGTTCGAAATTTCTTGGGTCTGGCCGGTTATTACAGACGTTTTGTGCAGGATTTTTCTCAGATCGCCGCACCGTTGACCGGATTGACTAGGAAGGAAGTTCCATTCCTTTGGACAGATGCATGTGAACAGAGTTTTCAACAGTTGAAGACTCGCTTGACGACTGCACCTGTCTTATCTTTACCTTCAGGGTCAGGTGGTTTCATGGTGTATTGTGATGCCTCTCGAGTGGGTTTAGGCTGTGTGTTGATGCAGCACGGCCGGGTTGTAGCTTATGCTTCTCGACAGTTGAAGAAGCACGAGCAGAACTACCCCACTCATGATTTGGAGATGGCTGCTGTAGTTTTCGCATTGAAGATTTGGAGATATTACTTATATGGAGAGTCGTGCCAAATCTTCACAGATCATAAGAGCTTAAAGTATATTTTTCAGCAGAGGGATCTGAATCTAAGGCAGCGTAGATGGATGGAACTCGTGAAAGATTATGATTGTGAGATCTTGTATCATCTAGGCAAAGCGAATGTTGTAGCAGATGCCTTGAGTCATAGGCCTGGAGGTAGCTTATCTCATTTGCGCACCTTGCAGAGACAGTCTTCTACAGACTGGAAGATTTTATGTGATAGTCGTATACAGTTTGAGTTCACCTCGACAGGAGGACAGTTAGCAAATGTTCGCATCCGACCTCAGTTATTGGATCGTATTCGAAAGACACAGCCCGCAGATGCTCGTATGACGGAGATCATGGATCAGGTTAGGCAGGGCAGAGAGTCGGAGTTCGTGATGGATGACCATGGAGTATTACGTTTTGGGACTCGTCTTTGTGTGCCAGGTTCTGATGGATTGAGACGTGAGATCTTAGAGGAGGCCCATCGATCAGCGTATAGTATTCATCCTGGTTCCACCAAGATGTATCATGACTTGAGGGATGTTTATTGGTGGGAAGGAATGAAGAGGGACGTTGCGGAGTTTATTTCGAGATGCTTGACTTGTCAGCAAGTCAAAGATGAGCACCAGAGGCCGGCAGGAGAGTTGCAGCCCTTGCCCATTCCGGAGTGGAAATGGGACCAGATTTCCATGGATTTCGTTATGGGTCTACCCAGGACTAGCAGAGGGTATGACTCCATTTGGGTATTGTAGATAGATTGACAAAGGCAGCTCATTTTCTTCTGGTGAAGACGACGTATGGGTTTGTTCAATATGCTCAGATTTATATCGATGAGATTGTACGATTACATGGAGTTCCGACGTGCATAGTTTCAGATAGGGGTACCCAGTTTACTAGTAGGCTATCGCTGAAACTTCAAGAAGCTCTTGGTACACGATTGAGTTTTAGTACAACTTTTCATCCGCAGACGGATGGTCAGTCAGAGCGGACCATTCAGACTCTTGAGGATATGCTTCGTGCTTGCAGCCTTGATCTCGGTGGTATTTGGGATCGTCACCTACCTTTTATAGAATTTTCGTACAACAACAGTTTTCAGAAGACGATCCAGATGGCACCCTTTGAAGCTTTGTATGGGAGGAAATGTCGATCACCGGTTTGCTGGATGGAACTGAGCGAGAGTAGCATTTTAGGACCACAGATAGTATAGGAGACTACGGAAAAGATTCAGCTGATACGAGACAGAATGAGAGTGGCCCAGTGCAGACAGAAATCATATGCAGATCGACGACGTCATAGACTCGAGTTTGATGTGGGAGATCATGTGTTCCTTCGTGTGTCTCCGATGAAAGATGTGATGCGTTTCGGGAAAAAGGAGAAGCTCAGCCCCAGATATGTCGGACCTTACGAGATTATGGAGAGAGTGGGTACTGTAGCTTATCATTTAGCACTTCCACCGAGTTTTCCCGATGTGCATCCGATGTTTCACGTATCGATGCTTCGCAAGTATCTTCATGATCTTTCTCACGCGATCCAGCATCAGACCTTACAGCTTGAGCCGGATTTATCTTACACAGTGCAGCCTGTAACTATTCTAGACAGGCAGGCAAAGAAACTGAGATCAAGGTTACTTCCATCTGTAAAGGTTCTTTGGCAAGGAACGAATCGCGAGGAGATCACTTGGGAGACCGAGAATGCGATGTGAAAGAAATTTGCACATCTTTTTGAAGGTACGTCTAGTTAAGGTTTAAATTCGGAAACCGAATTTTCTTAAGGGGGGGATATTGTAGCATTTTGAAAATTTAGAAATAAATAAAATTAATTAATTAAATAATAAAATGTTAAATTAAAAAGTTATTAAAAACAAATAAGACATTTTCATAAATATTATGTAAAACAAATTAAATTAAAATTTTAATATGTAACATAAATAAATTATAAGGGTTTTAATGTGAAATTTAGCTTCATTTTAATTAAAATGGTGTTATATAATAACATAAATTGTGAGGGGTTGTTATGTACAGCTTAGGAATTTGTGCAAATTGGAATTTGTAAAAGGTGTAAGTAGAAAAGAGGTTAGATAAGGTTTAGTTCAGAATTTTATCAAGATAAATCAATTTAGAAATGATAAAATATTGACACCTCCTACTCTCATACACAACACACACAACACTTCCTCCTTGCATGAGAATGGCCCCCTTTGGTCTTTGACACCTCCTCCTACACCTCACCCTTCCCTTATCTCATATATATCTTATGTTCAGATCAGTAGCTAATTTAAAATCTGAAAAAAATCAAAAAAGAAAGAAAAAGAAAACCGAAACAAAACAAAGAAGAACAAGAGAAAGGAGAAGAAAAGAGCTAAGTCTAGGATTTCCTCATCATCAAGCTAGGACTAGGAGCTTGTGCATCTTGGAGGGAGTTCTTCCAACAATCCCTTGTAGGTAAAATCTTTAATCACTGTAGGGTATAGTTCTGTAATTAGTTTAAATTAGAAATCCAATGTCTATAATAATATATTTTTAAGCAAAACTGAACTCTGTAGTAATCTGCTATTAGTCAGGATAAAATCAAATTACCCAAACAATGCCTAAATATTGTATGTTGGACCTAGAACAAACCCTAGAAGCACGAAACCCAAGGGCCAGGATTTTGGCCGGCAAGGTATAGGCAAAATCCGGCGTCACCGGATTTGTAGGGAGGTATGGTGATTTGGGTTGTTGGGTAGGTCTCTGTGTAGGTGTTTTGTTATTTTGGTATTGTTTAAACAAGTTAGTTTAACTGTATATGAAATCTGGGAACTCATATCGGAAAAAGAATCAAAATTTCTAAAAAACGACATGGGTAAAACGTAACGCGTTCTGTTTTCTGTCGCGAAACAGCGTTGGGTTAAATTTTAGTAAAGTTAAGTGTTAGATCGTTTACAATAGTCGTACATAGTGTAAGTAGTACGTACAACTTGTGTTTTCATGATTTTTCCGTATCGGGATGTAGCCGTTTTCTTATACAAGTTAATTCAATGTTAGATTTGAGTGCGGGAACTTCGGAAGCCGCAAGGAAAGGAAAAAGATTAGCGATTCCTGAGTAGTACGACGTATTCCCGTGACTAGACTAAACATCTACCTGGGGATTATGTAAAGATGGCGTGATACGCCCGTATTTTGTTAACTTGAAAGAATTGACTTTACATGTGAAGTAAATAATATGCATTCATATATACCTATGCATCACTAGGTTAGTAGTTGTTAGAACACTGCACGATTATCGACGAGTTATGCCGCACACGCACCTATTTGTATATTATACTACAGCTCGTCGATATTAACATATCACTTTTACACTCAGTAATTATCCTGTTAAATATGATTCTATGATACCTTAAACATCATTAACAGTAGGACTTTGCATAAATGACATCATATTTCGTATTTAAATGTTCGGAGTTGATATAAGAGAAAATTTTATTATTGAGGGTTTATGGTTTTGAGTTTTCCTATACTATGGCATAAATTCAGTGATTCTTCAAATTGATATGAGATGTCCACCATAATATGTCGTTTTTTTATGAATTGGTTTTATTCTGGACCGAGTCAGTAGGTAAACGGTTACGGATTTACAATTTTATCCAGACTGAGTCGGTGGGGATACGGTTGGATATATGGTGGACCCGGTCGAGACCGAGGGGCAGGATAGCCGTATTTGAAGTGGAAGAGCCTAGCGAGGATACTCGATACCGGAGATAGTTATGAAATATGGCGGATATCTAGATGATACCGACCGGTGTTATTGATTACAGGATCGTTCAAGGAATGATACCTGAGAAAATGGAAGATTTGTGTCGATGATGGACACGGAAAGATGAAAATTATTTAGAAATAAATGATGAGATTTCAGTTTTGGTTATGTGATTAGTAGTACGGATTCATGTTTTCCACATGTTATCATACATCATAATTATCCTTATTGCAGTTGGTTATAGTTCGTCATAATTACATTATCAGCCGTTATATGTTAGTTTTATTTACTGAGTTGGCAACTCACCCCCGTTGTGCCACAGTTCCTTGCAGGAGTAGAGTAGATGGTTAGCAGCAGTGTAGATCCACTTTTTCAGCTTTTATCGCATCTTTTGATAGGTGGGTTACATATGTAGTAATCTTCTCTTTTGATATTGTATTTTGGATCTAGAAAATCTCCATCAGACTTTGTATTATGACTTAGAATGAGAGATGGTTATATATATATTATTTGACAGTTAAGATCGTTGTTATGTTAGAGGATATTTCTTTTATTTATGTCTGAGATCCTTATTAATGTCATATATAGTTGTACCCTTATTTCCGCTATATACTTGTTGATCCCAACTAGAGATGCAACCAAACTTAACATTTTATAATTAATTTATTATAAACTCAATAGGGATTTACGGTTGAAATCTTAATTACTTAAAAGTGAGATTTTTACTTAAAAACTAAATTTTTATAAAATTCCACAAAATGGATTGGATCTTGGTTTTTTGGCTTACTCGGGTTGTGTAAATATCTTTAGATATTGTACAATCTAAGTGCCGGTCACATCCAAACTTGGGTTGTGACAATACTTGACTCATTTCATACTATTCGAACATGTATATCTTGTTTATCTTGATCTTTAAATGGTTGCATATACATGAAGACATAATTAGATATTACATGTTTGACATAATCCAATTAAATGCTAGACTTGACTTGACACGAACCATGAATACTTGAACTTGACATGAATACTTGAAATGTGATATGAATACTTAATCTTGACAAGAACTCAATATTAAAAACTTGATGTATTCATGAATTCGGACAAGACATGTGAGTTTAACGACAATCTAGTATTGCGGGGTGTTGAGATAGTTTGAGTATAAATTCAACGGAATCTCATGAGCTCCATTAATACAAATCATGTTGCCGTGATACTAGGCTGAAATGGTACATCATGAATTCACTAATAAAGGCTCGTATTTTCAAACCCCTGGACGATAGCCAGTTGGGTTTGGAATACTTCAATAATAATTGAAGTCCTGATTAATTTTGGGCCCGTGATTCCTTGCCCCTGGATGATAGCCTTTTGGATTTGGAATACTTCAATAATAATTGAAGTCCTGATTACTTTTGGGCCCGTGATTCCTTGCCCCTGGACGATAACCTTGAGTTCAAGAATACTCTTGAGATTGGTTGACATTCATACTTGAACTCGCGTTAGTTATTTTTACCCTTTTAGAGACCTTTTAAGACACTTATATTCACTTCATGTTCACTATACCTATACTCCACGGCCATATTATACTTGTTTGCCATGCTGATATAGTTGACACACACATTACCATGCATGCTACTATACTTGTTTACATGTTCATGATTTATATCCATACTATACCATATATCACATTACACCTTACATTTCATTTATATATATCACACCATCCTTTTGGGGACTTACCGAGCGTTAGTTCGCTGACGGACATTCCACATATCTTTCTTTCTTTCTTAGAATGTTCATCAGGTGGTATTGAAACAGAGAAGATAGAAGCGGTCGAAGAGGAGTACAACCAGTTCGCATCACAACCGGACATCTAGTTTCATTCAGCTTTTCATTTCATTTTAGCTTATTTATGTATGCCTCCTTGTTAAAGCTTATCATGTTATCGTATCTTATATTCAGATATTTTTTCAATTGTGAATCTTGAATGTAATAAATCAAAGTTGGATTTCATTCTTTTGTTTATTCTTGTTACTTTATGTTGCTTATAGACGCTTAGCGTATTTATTTCGAGAAATGACCTTCTCGGAATAAATACGTCGCGGGTCTCGTCGCGTGCCGTTACCACGCTTTTGGGAAGCGGGGAGTGACATTGGTCCTAGGATCCGTCAACGAAATGGCGTAGCCGGTTATTCCGCCTTAAGGGGTTATGAAGATGAGGTTTATCCCCGCCCTGATTACTGGGACATTCTACTTTCGCCCTTTCATCAAGGAAGCTCCATTGAAGTACAACTCCCAATGAGGCTTCTTTGTTTCTTCTTTTTCTTCAACCACGTTGAATACATATTCATCCAGCAGCTCACTGTTCAGTGGAGAGTCAGCTGGAATTGGGTGTTCCGCGAGTAAGTCGGCGATGGCTTATCCTTTTACCGCTTTGAAGGGGCGATAAATGACTGTGAACTCTATAAAAAAATGGCCTATTTGGCGAGCCTTCCTGTCATTATAGATTTCGTAATGAGATACTTCAGAGGGTCCATCTTTGATATAAGGTGAACTTCATGAGCCAACGCGTAGTGTCTGAGTTTCTTTATCGCGAAGATCAGAGCCAGACAGTAATTCTCGATAGGGGAGTAGTTGCTTTCTGCTCCTAGCAGGACTCAACTTAGATAATATAGAGCCCTTTCATTTCCTTGGTCATTCTCCTGTACCCATAGCGCGCCTAGGAAAACATCAAGGGCAATTGTTTATAGGGTAAGAAGCTTTATCTCAACCGGGGCGGCCAATACCGGTGGATTCTGCAAGTATTGCTTGATTTCCTTTAGTGCCTTCTGAAATTTCTGATCCCATATAAAGGGAGTTCCCTTCTTCATCAGATGTTGAACAGACGACATTTACCAGAGAGATTGGCGATAAACCGTCGAATATAAGTGAGCTTTTCTTAGAGAGATCGCAGCTGCTTGAGATTTCTTGGCGAGGGCATTTTCGTAATTGCCCTAATTTTGGAGGGGTCGATCTCGATCCCTCGTTGACAATTTATAAAACCCAATAATTTGCCGGAAGAGGCTCTGAAGGCGCATTTTAGTGGTTTCATCTTCAGGTTGAATTTCTGAAGACGCTTGAAGACTATCTTTAAGTGCTCACGGTGCTCTTCATGAGATTTGCTCTTGACTGCCAGATTGTCGATGTAACTGTAACATCTTGGAATACGATTAGTGTTAATTAAATGAAAATGCTGGTTTTTAATAAAAAGTTAACCAAAATAGTTTTCACATATTTTATTAAAATTAATTAATATTTTATTATGTTATTTTTAAGCTTGCACATACTTGTGCATATTAACCTAGGGTTAATTTATGTTAACCATATTTTGCATGGCACCTTAACCCTTATATTATTATGTTATATGTATTTAATTACTTAGCTTTTAAACAAAAAGGGTTTTTGTTTTAATTGTTGAAGAAAAGATGAGAGTTGAATTTTGAGGGAATGACGAGGCATGGCAAGCATGGGAAGCATTTATTGAAGAGAGAGAAAGGGCATGGCTACTCTCACCCTCACCCTCTCACTCTCTCATTCATCACCTCACACTCCCAATTCTTTTCCTCACTCTCTCATTCTCAATTATTTTCTCCTTCTCCTCTCCTTCAACTGAAAGTATACTTCTCCATCACAAAACCCAAGCCTAATCTTCTTCAAACCTCATTAAACCCCTCACAAAGTCAAGTTAAGTCTCTTGAGATGACTTGGAACTTGGAAAGCTAGGGTTTTCGAGCAAGTTTGGTGAGGTAGTGATCTTTAACTGTTAATTAGGCTTTAAAGATGTTATGTTGCTTATTAGTTTCTGTTTAAACCTTAAAGTTTTAGTTTTGAGCGAAATATCGTATTTTGGTTAAGTTTTGTGTTTCGGGTGAATCTTCTATCGAACCAGGTTTTTGTTTGAGAAGTGTTGAAGTTGAAAATTGCACCCCGGTTGACCAAGTCAAAGTCAAAGTCAACCCCAAGCCAAGTGGGTCCATGCCCAGGTCGAGTCTGAACATGAAGCGGCCGGCCCACCCCATGCCAAAATGAAATCATGTAATAAACAATTTTTATGTAATTTTTTATGCATGAATGTAAACAAAATGGGCATAAAGCCAAATTTTTGTAAGCACATGGCTTATGTGCAAAAAAAATGGCACATGAGCCATGCGATGGGCAAAATGCCATTTTGTAAAGCCCAAGGGGCTATATGTAAATACGTAAGCCTATAAGAGGCAACATGATGAAAATATCTGACACTTTTTTCATTCCCCTCAAAAAACTAGGGTTTATGCCTCTTTCTCCTTCCTCAAGGTTCTAAAAACTTTCTTCTCTTTTTGAATTAAATTAAGAGTTTAACTCTTTCTTTCTCAAAAATAAATAGTTATTCACTATAAAACCCATAAAGGGGAACTCAGATCTCCCACCAGATCTCGAAAAAGAGAGATCTTTAAAATCTCACACCTCTTGATCCTTGAGATCCGGCCAATAGAAATAGAAGAAGGAGACCTATCTCCAAGAATCTAACTTTGGACAGATCCAAGGCTCAAAAGAAGGGCCAAAGATTCCTAGGAGTTTAACTCCTTTCTAGATCTGTGGGAGTTTAACTCCACAAATTAATTTTCTGTCAGGAGTTTAACTCCAAAAACCCCTTGGGAGTTCAACTCCCCAACCTAAGGGCTAGGCCCTTCCCGCGGGTGTTTCCCGCGGTCACGTGTGCGCCACGTGACCCCGGACGCTAAGGCGCCCATCAGTCACGTGTGCGCCACGTGACCCCGGGACGCTAAGGCGCCCATCGGTCACGTGTACGCCACGTGACCCCGGGCGCTAAGGCGCCCATCGGTCACGTGTGCGCCACGTGACCCTGGACGCCAAGACGCCCAATGGTCATGTGCGTGCCACGTGACCCCGGGCGCTAAGGCGCCCATCGGTCACGTGTGCGCCACGTGACCCCGGGGCGCTCAGGCGCCCAATGGTCACGTGTGCCCCACGTGACCCCGGGCGCTGAGGTGCCCAATGGTCACGTGTGCACCATGTGACCCCGGGTGTTGAGGCGCCCAATGGTCATGTGCGCGCACGTGACCCCGGGCACCATGCGCCCACATGCTACGCACGCGTCTTTAAGACGCTTTTTCCCTTCTTCTTTTTTGTGCACTCCATACTAAATGTGTCACCCCCGTTAGAAAAAATTTCTAACGGGGCGCTGCCCCGCACCCCGTAAGGGGCTGCTAGCCCCCTTAACCCCTAGCCCGCTATCCGGGTAGCGGGACCCCCATAAAAACTCTGTGGGGCCCCCGATATATCCAAAACCCCTTTCAAAACACACACACACCAACGCACTGCATATTGAGTTCGCATGACCAGTTTAACCCGTCAATCGGAGGTTCCTTCGCTCCAAATGCGAGGGGTAATTAACGGCAGCTTAGTCCGCGGCTGCCGGAGATTCGGATCCCCATAATCAATAAACCCCAGCCTACCCTAGGCAGGAGGAATCTGTAATGCGCCTGACAAGCGCGCGCGTATTCCCATCTCAATGGGGTGACGAAAAACACCCTACAGATTCTGGCACGCCCGGTGGGACTTTTCTCTCCTCCCATATTTCGGGTTAAACGTTCATGCGAACTCAATTAATATACATATCGACTGCCTGTACTGAAATCATGCTTCTTTGTGCAGGTTACCAAATTTCAAATTGCAATCTCCGATCGCAGCAAAAATGTCTCCAAGGACATGCTCAGCTCTTGACATAGCTCCCATCTCCTACACGATGAAGATGGATGCCAGGACGGTCCTTCCGGCTAGTCTCAGGCGACAATAGGAAGAGCCTCCACTACCATTCGGCTCTATCCTGTTCGTATCAGCTAATGCCATCCCAGCTCCTCAAGCCCCGGTGGCAGACAAACCGGCCTCAAAAGGCAAGAGGCCAAATGTGGTGGTCTCGAAGGTGCCCCAACTCAAACGCAAGTCAGTGTTTGAGCGACTTTCCTTGGCCCCAGCTGGGGGCAAGGACATCAACACCAACAAAGCAACAAGGCATCTTAGGCAAGCTCCAGTGGCGCCTTTGACAACTGCTCGATTGGGTGTCTTCTCAAGCCTCCCCATCACTCAGCCTATGGCGGCTTTCCGAAGAGCAGAAGCCTGCCATGCGCTCAAGGCATAGAAGCTGATGCAGAAGCGGCTCAGATACAGAGCCAACAAAAGGGCTAGGACTTTGGCCATGTTAAAATTTATGAATTTCCAAAGCCCGGACTGCTCCGCGAAATTAGACGCTAAAGATAAAGAGATGGCTGGGTATGTGGTTCGCACTGTCTACATGGTCGGACATGAAGAAACGAGTCCTCCTCTTCTTCACAGCCATGGTGATGATATGATTGACGCTTCCCGGCATCGGCTCGATCTAAGTGATGAAGAGCCTGCTCAGGCCAATAAGCCAGAGGAGCCCTTGGTTCCTGCGGAATTGAGCTCAGGCAATAAAGACGACCCGGTTGTCATAGCCGGAACTACAGAACAAGCGTTATTCCGATGGCTTCAGAGGTAGCTTCAGGACAAGGACGGGAAGTTAGCCAAGGTACAGTCCAAGGTTGACGAATTGGCAAACGTCGCGGCAGATCTCGCGACCCAGGTCGTCCGATTGCAATTACAGCGGAATCAAATTTTGGTTCATGAGCCAGGGATTGATACCCGGAGGCAGCCAACTGATACCCCCTTCAACCTAAGAGCAGAGCGCCTTCGCGGAAAACGGCCGCAATCAGCCTCCAATCCCTCCGATACATACGTCAGGGGGGAATCGCCTCTGAAAGAGAAACTGGAAAAAGTATATTCCTTCAAAAGGGAAAAAGTCCACAAGATATTCAGGGACGCCCTTAGAAACGGTCTACAACTGCGAGAATCAAAGAGACCGCAAGAAGCGAATATGACCGACGACCCAGAATATTGCCCCTATCACAGGGTGATAGGTCATGCCATTGAGGACTGCTTTGTCTTCAAAGATTGGGTCGAAAAGCAATACAAGACGGGAGACATAGAACTGTCTAAAGGCGTGTTAGCAAACAGTCAAGCTACGACCGTCGATTTCATGCAAATGGAGACCGAAGCCTTTCGGGGACCTAATCCTCCCGGACATGTGCCATTATCTTTAAAGGACGAACCAAAAACTGATCGACCTCGAGGACCAGCATCAGTAAAGGCACCTACTTCAATGGAGAGAAAGAAGAAGGTATACTCCTTCAGGAGGGATGAAGTCCGCAAAATATTCGTGGATGCCTTGAACAACGGTCTGTAACTGCCCGTTCCAAAGCGGCCACATGAAATGAACATGACCGGCAATCCCATATACTATCCATATCATAGAATGGTGAGTCATACCATCGAAGACTGCTATATTTTCAAAGATTGGGTGGAGAACCAATACAAGTTTGGAAAAACCTCACAGTCCTCGGATGTATCGGCAAGCCATAAGGCTACGGTCATCAACACAGCTCCGCCAAGATCAAAGTTCAAGGGGCTAGGATAAGCAAAGAGGACCACCACGTCATTAAACTAGGAACAATCGACCACCATGTCATTAAACTGGGAACAATCAACCTCTAAGTCGTTAAACTGGGAATGTAAAAAAAATGTGTGTGTAAATAAAAAAAAGGAAGTGTAAATAAAAAAATATAATAATAAAAAGCCGAAATGATAGGGCAACCGCGAATAAATAGCCGAAATGATAGAGCAATCGCGACCTTCGCGATAAGAAAAGCTGAAATGATAGAGCAATCGCGGTAAAAAAATAAAAATAAAAATAAAAAAAGTGGCGAATGATGAGTCGCTCCTAGTACCATATTCCAGTGTAGCGATGCAGACACCAATCAGAATACAATTTCCCAAAATTCTTCCAGCCCTACGGCCAGTCCCCAAATAGACTACCGTATACAATCCACGGGCTCAAATAATTCTCATCATACCCATGCCCCACCACAACCACTAGTTACGCGGCTGGTCTCCGCCCTTGGAATTATGGTCCATTGGGAAAGACCCACTCATGTGTCCTCACGATACATGAGGAGAACAAACCTCTGTGGGATCTTTACGACCCACAAAGGAAAAACACACTTAGGAGTCCTTACGACCCCTAAGGAGAAAATACACCTGTGGGATCTTTACGACCCGTAGGGAGAAAATGCTTTTATAGGACCCTTACGGCCCATAAAATTGAAAAGCCTTAGGTGATAGGGATCTAAACCTGTCTCCTAAGCCATCGCTCCCCAATCCCCAAGTGGCGAATGATGAGTCGCTCCTGGTACCATATTCCAGTGCAGCGATGCAGACGCCAACCAAATTCCAAACGCAAATCCCAACGGCGAATGATGAGTCGCTCCTGGTACCATATTCCAGTGCAGCGATGCAGACGCCAACAAAAATTCAAATTTCCAAAATTCTCCCGGCGCTACAGCCAGTCCCCAAATTGACTACCGTATACAATCCACGGGCTCAAATAATTCTCATCATTCCCATATCCCACCTCAATCACCAGTTATGCGGTTGGTCTCCGCCTTTGGAATTATGCTCCATTGAGAAGACCCACTCATGTGTCCTCATGATACATGAGGAGAACAAACCTTTGTGGGATCCTTACGACTCATAAAGGAAAAACACACTTAGGAGTCCTCACGACTCCTAAGGAGAAAATACACCTGCGGGATCCTTACGACTCATAGGGTGAAAATGCTTTTATAGGACCCTCACGGCCCATAAAATTGAAAAGCCTTAAGCGATAAGGATCTAAACCTGTCTCCTAAGCCATCGCTCCCCAATCCCCAAGTGGCGAATGATGAGTCGCTCCTGGTATCATATTCTAGTGCAGCGATGCAGATGCCGACCAAAATTCAAATCCCCGTGGCGAATGATGAGTCGCTCCTGGTACCATATTCCAGTGCAGCGATGCAGACGCCAACCAAATTCCAAATCCCATACCCCAACGGCGAATGATGAGTCGCTCCTGGTACCATATTCCAGCGCAGCGATGCAGACGCCAACACAGTCCCGAAATTTTTCCGGCCCTACGGTCTGAATCATACATCCCGTAAAACCGTATACAATCCACAGGCGTAAAACAATCCTAATCTCTCCAAAGTTCTACCGGTGAGGCCACATTCAAAGTCCCACAAAAAAAAACGGTATGTCCACAACCAAAACGGGCACGGATGAAAACCCGAAAGGGCACCGTGAGTAAAAACAGCAGGACTGCCGGCGAGTTTGTGAAAACCTAAAAGGGCGCAAATTCGTAAACAAAAAGAGATGAAATGCACTCGCAAAGTCCTCTCGACTTTGTGGGGAGAAAATTCCCGCGTGAGGTCCTTACGACTCACAAAGGAGCAACACACTTAGGAGTCCCCACAACTCCCATGGAGAAAAAAAACACCTACGAGATCTTTTCGACTTGTAGGAAGAAAATGTTTTTATGGGACCCTTACGGGCCATAAAATTGAAAAGCCTTAGGTGATAGGGATCTAAACCTGTCTCCTAATCCACTAATTCCCAAATCCTTTCGGGGCAAATGATGAGTTGCTCCTGGCATTATTCCAGTGTAGCAATGCAGATGCCAAACAAAAACCAATTCCCAAATCCTTCTGAGGCAAATGATGGGTTGCTCCTGGCATTATTCCAGTGCAGTAATGCAGATGCCAAACAAAAAACCAATTCCCAAGTCCCCCCGGGGCAAATGATGGGTTACTCCTGGCATTATTACAGTGCAGCAATGCAGATGCCAAACCAAAACCAATTCCCAAATCCTCTCATGACAAATGATGATTCGCTTCTGGTACCATATTCCAGTATAGCGATGCTGATGTCAATCCAAATCAAATCAAACCAACAAGCTCTGTGGCGGAATCATGCTCCATCCCAGAATTTACCCCGTGTCGAAATCATGCTTCGCCTCGGGATATCTACCTTCTTTGTCGGAATTATGCTCCACCTTAGAATCAAGTCAACCTGCAAGCTCTGCGTCAGAATCATGCTTCGTCTCAGAATGTGCACCCCGTGTCGAAATCATGCTTCGCCTCGGTGTATCTGCCTTCCCTGTCGGAATTATGCTTCAGCTCGGAATCAACCAATGACCTCCTCGTCGAAATTATGCTCCGCCTCGGAATCAAGTAAAACTGCAAGCTCTGCGTCGGAATCATGCTTCGTCTCAGAATGTGCACCCCGAGTCGAAATTATGCTTCGCCTCGGTGTATCTGCCTTCCCTGTCAAAATTATGCTTCGTCTCGGAATCAAGTCGACCAGCGACACTCCGTACCGGGGACAAGTCGACCAGCGACACTCCGTGCCGGAGATAAGTCGAACAGACACTCCGTGCCGGGGACAAGTCGACCAGCGACACTCCGTGCCGGGGACAAGTCGAACATCAGCGACACTCCATGCCGGGGACAAGTCGATCAGCGACACTTCGTGCCGAGGACAAGTCGAACATCCATGCCGGGGGCAAGTCGAACACCAGCGACACTCCGTGCCAGGGAAAAGTCGAACATCAGCGACACTCCATGCCGGGGACAAGTCGAACAGACACTCCGTGCCGGGGATAAGTCGACCAGCGACACTCCATGCCGGGGACAAGTCGAGCAGCGACACTCCGTGCCGGGGACAAGTCGAACACCAGCGACACTCTGTGCCGGGGACAAGTCGAACACCAGCGACACTCCATGCCGAGGACAAGTCGAACAGCGACACTCCGTGCCGGGGACAAGTCGAACATCAGCGACACTCCGTGCCGGGGACAAGTCGAACAGACACTCCATGCCGGGGACAAGTCGACCAGCGACACTCCGTGCCGGGAAAAAGTCAATCAGCGACACTCCGTGCTAGGGACAAGTCGAACACCAGAGACACTCCGTGCTGGGGACAAGTCGAACACCAGA
The DNA here is from genome assembly GCA_030015575.1 of Agapanthus africanus. Lineage (NCBI taxonomy): Eukaryota > Viridiplantae > Streptophyta > Magnoliopsida > Asparagales > Amaryllidaceae > Agapanthus > Agapanthus africanus. The sequence goes on from JASDDO010000016.1 coordinate 410,794,435, forward strand.
GACACTCCGTGCTGGGGACAAGTCGAACAGCGACACTCCGTGCCGGGGACAAGTCGACCAGCGACACTCCGTGCCGGGGAAAAGTCGAACAGCGACACTCCGTGCCGGGGACAAGTCGATCAGTGACACTCTGTGCTGGGGACAAGTCGAACAGCGACACTCCGTGCCGGGGGCAAGTCGATCAGCGACACTCTGTGCCGGGGACAAGTCGAACATCAGCGACACTCCGTGCCGGGGACAAGTCGAACAGCGACACTCCATGCCGGGGACAAGTTGACCAGCGACACTCCGTGCCCGGGAAAAGTTGATCAGTGACACTCCGTGCTGGGGACAAGTCGAACATCGGCGACACTCCATGCCAAGGACAAGTCGAACAACGATACTCCTTGCCGGGGACACGTCAACCAACGGATACTCCGCCTCGGAGACGCGTCAAGCATCGACCGTCCATGTCGCAAAAAGGGCAGTGCAGGCTTCCTACAAAGCGGGAACCAAATCGCTCCGGCCCAGAGAAACGTCTATCACAGACACTCCATCTCGGAGACGCGTCAAGCGTCGACCATCCATGTCGCAAAAAGGGCAGTGCAGGTTTCCTACAAAGCGGGAACCAAATCGCTCCGGGCCAGAGAAACGTCTATCACAGACACTCCATCTCGGAGACGCGTCAAGCGTCGACCGTCCATGTCGCAAAAAGGGTAGTGCAGGCTTCCTACAAAGAGGGAACCAAATCGCTCCGGGCCAGAGAAACATCTATCACAGACACTCTATCTCGGAGACGCATCAAGCGTCGACCGTCCATGTCGTAAAAAGGGCAGTGCATCCAAAAATGTGGGAACCAAAGCAAGTCGCCTCCACGTGAAAAAAATATCCATCAATTTCATGCACACGACTCACATATGTGGTGTACATTTATTGATGGGGGGCACTTTGTTGAAGTCGAAAATTGCACCCCGGTTGACCAAGTCAAAGTCAAAGTCAACCCCAAGCTAAGTGGATCCATGCCCAGGTTGAGTCCGAACATGAAGCGGCCGACCCTCCCCATGCCAAAATGAAATCATGTAATAAATAATTTTTATGTAATTTTTTATGCATGAATGTAAACAAAATGGGCATAAAGCCAAATTTTTGTAAGCCCATGGCTTATGTGCAAAAAGAATTGGCACATGAGCCATGCGATGGGCAAAATGCCATTTTGTAAAACCCAAGGGGCTATATGTAAATACGTAAGCCTATAAGAGGCAACATGATGAAAATATCTGACACTTTTTTCATTCTCCTCAATAAACTAGCGTTTATGCCTCTTTCTCCTTCCTCAAGATTCTAAAAACCTTCTTCTATTTTTGAATTAAATCAAGAGTTTAACTCTTTCTTTCTCAAAAATAAAAGTTATTCACCACAAAACCCACAAAGGGGAACTCAGATCTCCCACCAGATCTCGAAAAAGAGAGATTTTTAAAATCTCACACCTCTTGATCTTTGAGATCCGGCCAATAGAAAAAGAAGAAGGAGACCCATCTCTAAGAATCTAACTTTGGACAGATCCTAGGCTCAGAAGAAGGGCCAAAGATTCCTAGGAGTTTAACTCCTTTCTAGATCTGTGGGAGTTTAACTCCATAAATTAATTTTCTGTCAGGAGTTTAACTCCAAAAACCTCTTGGGAGTTCAACTCCCCAACCTAAGGGCTAGGCCCTTCCCGCGGGTGTTTCCCGTGGTCACGTGTGCGCCACGTGACCCTGGGCGCTAAGGCGCCCATCGGTCACATGTGCGCCACGTGACCCCAGGACACTAAGGCGCCCATCGGTCACGTGTGCGCCACGTGACCCCGGGCGCTAAGGCGCCCATCGGTCATGTGCGTGCCACATGACCCCAGGGCGCTCAGGCGCCCGATGGTCACGTGTGCACCACGTGTGCGCCACGTGACCCCGGGCGCTAAGGTGCCCATCGGTCACGTGTGCGCTATATGATCCCGGGCGCTAAGGCGTCCATCGGTCACGTGTGCGCCACGTGACCCCGGGACGCTAAGGCGCCCATCGGTCACGTGTGCGCCATGTGACCCCGGGCGCTAAGGCGCACATCGGTCACGTGCGTGCCACGTGACCCCGGGGCGCTCAGGCGCACGATGGTCACGTGTGCGCCATGTGACCCCGGGCGCTGAGGCGCCCGATGGTCACGTGTGTGCCACGTGACCCCGGGCGCTGAGGCGCCCAATGGTCACGTGCACGCACGTGACCCTGGGCACCATGCGCCCACATTCTACTCACGCGTCTTTAAGACGCTTTTTCCCTTCTTCTTTTTTGTGCACTCCATACTAAATGTGTCTCCCCCGTTAGAAAAAATTTCTAACGAGGCGCTGCCCCGCACCCCACAAGGGGGCTCCTAGCCCCCTTGACCCCCAGCCCGCTATCCGGGTAGCGGGACCCCCGTAAAAACTCTGTGGGGCCCACGATAGATCCAAAACCCCTTTCAAAACACACACACACCAACGCACTACATATTGAGTTCGCATGACCAGTTTAACCCATCAATCGGCGGTTCCTTCGCTCCAAATGCGAGGGGTAATTAACGGCGGCTTAGTCCGCGGCTGCCGGGGATTCGGATCCCTACAATCAATAAACCCCAGCTTACCCTAGGCAGGGGGAATCTGTAATGCGTCTGACAAACGCGCGCGTATTCCCATCTCAATGGGGTGACGAAAAACACCCTACAAGAAGTTGCCATCATAGAGACCTAGTTTGGAGACCTAGAAGCTACCCTAAAAACCTGAGCCTTCCCCTTCCTATTTGGCCGCAAATATATTGGTTCTGGACGCAAATTGTGGCCTGATTGGGGACTGGGGTCTCGTGTCTTGGTCGTAGGTTCTCTGGGGTTGTTTGTAGTCTCGTGGAACTTGCAACTTTTACTAATTCTTTTTGTAGAAAAATCTGGGACCGTTAAGCTAGAATTCAGCATTTTGTCAACGTGCGATGCGGATTTATCCGATATTCATTTAAGTGGTTCGTACGTTTAGTAGCCATAGAGTTGGTCTAGGATGTCGCTGCACGCGTTTAGCCGCTAAGCGAACACTTGGAAGCTTGTGGGAGTCGGTTTGTTTGTTGTCGTTGTTTGCGTGTGTTATTGGAAGGTTTCTAATTTGCACTTATCATATTGTCATGTGATATAAGATCGATTGCGGGGACTTCAAACGCTACAAGGAAAGGGAAGCAGGTGGTTGGATTTACCTAGCTCGAGATAATCGGTGAGTAGATTTAATATCTACGGGGGAATCGCCCGTATGGCGTTATGCGTCGAGGGTTAGGTTCAATGATATGACTATTGTTTATATGTATATATGTATATCGATTGTGCATGAGTAGCATTGTTGCACATCCCATTACCTATTGTATATGGGCATATTATTAATGAGACACAGCATTATTACTAACGGTTCATGTTGCACGAGCACCAAACCGTATGCCACACACACTGTTAGTAATTGCCATGACACGCACACTATAGCAATTACCATGGATAACTTATTGTACTGCTTTCTTTATCACTAATAGTTAGATGTTAAATATTGTTCTATTGCGCATATGAATTGCATCATACATACATGCATACATACATACATTGCTATAGCCACCTGTCACTTTCACAAAATGTTGCATTTCGATTTCGTATATTTGGGAAACCGCAAGATTCCTTTGAAAACTTGATATATTTAAAAGAGCAATTTTCCCTTGATATACTCACATTACTGTTCCGTGTTTGCATACATCATATTTCATGGATATATGCATTGAGGTACCGATTTCATGCGATTTCTGGATTTGAGAACCGCGAATATATTTTAAAAAGAAATGATATGTTACTTTAAAAACACGGTTTCTCTTGATATGATATTTAGAGGCGTCCACCGTGAGTTTTCTCGGTTATTGGCTATGAGTATACCCGATTCGAGGAGCGGTAGGCACCGTCTGCGGGTACATGGTGGACCCGGTGAGGTACCCCGAGGCAAGAAGACTCGTACAGATAGGCGGTGAGCCCGGCGGAGAGAGTACTACCTACCGGTGATTGTATAGAACTCGACGGATATCCGGAGGATACCGTTTTGGAGTTATGATATGAGATATATATATATATATATATATATGAGAGCCGATCTGAGTATGCAGTGCCTGAAATATGAGTATTTACGTATCGATACTGGACACGGGTTTTCATGATATTTCGAGTGTCGATATTGGACACTCAGGTTCCATGAGACTGACGGATATGAGGGCCGATTTGAGTGACGGCGCCTGAGATATTGGGATTTGGGGTGTCGTTGATGGACACCGGTTTTTCATGATGATGATTCATACATGAGGTTTTATGTATTATCTAATACTCAGGATTTATTAGACATGCACTGTTTTATGTAGTTGTTGTACCCTAGTGGTGTACCTTGATCATGATTTGCTGCATATCCGTACTGTTATATTTATGTCGTCGGATTACATATTTCAGACTATCGCTTTCATGCATACTTGCGATTATATGTATGATATTATTTACTATTCACGAGTTGGAAACTCACCCCCGTTGTGCCACAATGTTTTGCAGGCTTGACCGTCAGTATAGTCGCGGCAGGGCTTCTCATTACATCTACTTCTGCGGATACCGCTATAGTTGGTCGTGATTTTGGATAGGTGGGTGGTTTTGCGGGTATCCGTGTGATCTAATTGTATATCTTATTGTATCTAGTACTCTCCATCTACCACTTTTATGTATTTGACCTAGAGACGAGATTGTGAGGATCGATATTGTATTATTTGTGACTTTGGGTGTCGAGCTTGTGTGAGCCGGCTATTTTATTTATGTTGTGATGTTTTTTTACTTCTTTCTTGCTTATTCCTTCGCTACAGCATCGTATATACTTGTTGTGGTTGTGTTCCGCTATTTTGGCGTGAATTGCTCCCGTTGGGGATGCTTTATATTTATTCTATGCTTGTACCCGTTTGGGGCTAGTTTTTACAAAGAAGATGCTGCCGAAATTTTTAAGAAAATAAATTAAATTGAGATTTCATAACTTAAGATTTTTAAATGTTTTAACAAATGTTGTAAATATTTTCTCATTCTATCCTTTTATGGTTTAGATTTCTGGGTTTTCGGCTTACTTGAATTTCATTACGCCTTTCGACGTTGCGTGATTTAAGTGCCGGCCGCGTCCCTAAATTGGGTCGTGACAGTAAAATTCGACGATATCATGTATAAGGTCATCGAATATCTTCTTCATGGCTCTTTAATATGTTTCTCCAGTATTTTTCAAGACGAAAGGCATCACTTTATAACAGTAGCCTCCTAATGGTGTGCGGAATGTCATATGCTTCTGGTTTTTGGGATCCATCTTTATTTGATTATATCCTGAAGATTCATCCATGAATGAGAAGATTTCGTAAGTAGATGTACTGTCGATCATCAACTCGGTAACTGGTCCAGGAAAGTCATCTTTCGGGAACGCTTTATTGAGGTCTCGAAAGTCCACGCAAATGCGAATAGTCTCATTCTTCTTCATTATATGGACGATGTTGGCAATCCAGTCGAGATATTAGACTTCATAAATGAAGTCGGAGTCTATGAGCTTCTTGACTTCAACGTTGATGTTCATATCGAGCTCGTGCCGTATCCTTCTTGGAGACTGCTTGAGAAACTTTATTCTCGATGTTATGGCCAGCTTATGTACTTCTATTTCTGGATCAAGACCTAGCATCTCGGAGTAGTTCCAAGTGAAGAAATCTCTGTATTCTATGAGGAATGATTTTAAAGTGGCTACATGTTCTTTAGACAGCAACTCGCTGATGAACGTTGGTCTTGGATCATCCTCCGTTCCCAAATTTATTTTCTTTAATTCATCAGCAGTGGTATGAATTCCATCTTCTAGATCTTTAGGGGCTGGCGGCAGTTCTGAGATCTCCTCCTGTTCATTTATGAAGCAATCAAAGAGCTCAAGCATATCTTCATCCTACTTTTCATTGGAAAGTCTTATCATATGTAGAACGTCAGTGAGCTTCCGTTTCTTGGGTTGAACACACTCCGATTTGCTAAATTAGTCTCGCATCGGTACATGCTTTCGTGGAGGCTCTACTCTCCAGCTGTCACTTAGTGTGAACTTGCCTTGCATGTATTGCTTTTCCGTCCAATTCTTGAAGATGAAGCAATCCTCGATTGGATGGCTGATGATCCGATGGTAGAGACAGTAATCCGGATGATCAAAGGCACTTGCTTAATAGGGCCGCTTAGACTCGGGTAGTGTTAGCATTTGGTGCTTCATGACGAGAGCGAATATCTTCCTTGTCTTGTCATGAGGGAAAGAATACCCCTGGACCATCTTTTATATAAGGGATGGGCTTGGGCGGCACTTCTCTTGCTGACATGGTGTTCTGAGATCACCTTATCATGGTTGAGGGTTAGACATGGATGCCGTCCCATTTTCATTATCGCTACTTTGAATCTCCTCTTTTATAAAGGAAGGCAGAAGTAGCTGTTGTGGAGCCGGACTAACGTAACTCGTCGCCCCAGTATATTGTCTGCTTCGAGGCAACCGCTTGACCTTTTCATATAGGGACATTATACCTTCTTTGAGCTCATCGACTTCTTGAATCACTTCCTTCATCAGCGTCTCAATCGTCTCTTCTGGTGGTTGGTTTGAAACACTTTGAGAAGTATCTCCTCCTTGCTCGGCCATGCTGTATATCGGTAAAGCTTCTTCCTCTTCCTTTATGACATTGCAGCTGTGAGTTTGTCGCCGCTTCTTGGGTTGTACATATCCCAAGCCAGTAGTAGCCATCTTCCCGTTTGGCTTGATTTGGCGAGTCCCGGGCACATCCCAGATTCTTCTATAGAACTAGGCTTGTCGAACGGTTTACTAGAACGGTACTCCTTGATACTTCAAGAATTCTTTTAATCCCATCGTGAAGTATCTCGGCATGTGGATGGACTGCAATCTGTTGAGGTTTGGATCGAGTCCATACCAGTTCTCTTTCTCAGCTTTGGTCTCTTCTGATTTATAGAAGAGAATCGCCTTTTCACCTTTATACCTAGGAGGTATATGAAAAGTGACCAACTCCTGCACGTTGTGGGTACTGAGTGTGTCAAGTTCTTTGTAGTGGTGCGGCGGATCCATTGTAATATGCAGAGCTTGATCCGTTTCATCAAGGACTTTCACCCTTGGGTGAATAGAAAACATCGTATCAGCTTCTTCTTCTGAGTCACTGTCAAAGACTGGAATGGGGATTGATAGGCTTGGTTCATTGGTCTCTCCGGAAGGTTGACCCGCGAACACTGTCCCTTCTTCTTCTTTAGAACCGCTTCTAAAGATTAGGATGATGGCCACTTGTACTTTCTTGTTCTTCGGTTTGCCGCATTTCTCAGTATCTTCGAAATTCGACAAGAAGTATTTAGCATATTCATATTTCCATACTTCATTCACGGAGAATGGGTTGAGCTCCCTTGTGATGGTATCTTTTTGTCCATCCTTAAAATACTTCATACACTGGTGTTATGTAGAAGGAATGACACCATACTTGTGCAGCCAAGGTTTACCGAGCAAAGCTCTATAGCACATCTTGCCTTCAATAACATGGAACTTTACGTCTGTGAAGAGCTGTTGGATATGTATGCCCTAGAGGCCATTATTGTATATGTATACATGTGGATGCTGGGGATATGTATGTACAGGACATTCTTGCTCAGTTATATAGTATATTATTTGAGTTGCCTTTATCAGGATATGTGTATTTGTTTCTATTGATGTTTTATCCATCTTGCACATATTGATAAAGACTTGATACAGTAGTATACTATTATGATTTGACTTTATCTTAACATGTGTATATGTTATACTCGATATTACATATGGCGGTTACATATTGATAAAGCCCGTAGAATCTTGCTTGACTACCTACGTTGTGATGGCGATCATACTTGTGGGAGCAGGGTAGTCCATAAGCAAATCCTTAAATGGTCCCTAATCGTGTGAGTATCGAGACTGGGTATCGATACTCCAGAGTAGACTAGTGTATACGTTTCTAGACCCCAACAAAGGGCGATGGTTGGTCCCGCAGCCATTGGTCTGATGCACCTAAGATCGTATACAGGTGCTCACTGGGTGTGAGTATACTGGACGGACTCGCCGAGAACTTCCAGATGGTATTATACCTATCGTCAGATAGAAGTTCTCATGTGACATATGTACAGGTTAGTATTCGGACCTGAGATCGTCATTTGTCTCGTGTGAGTTCCCACTGTGCTTTTATCACTACCTTACCACGGTTCTACTGAGTCGTGCAAACAGGATTTGGTTGGGTACAGTCCCGAGCCACATGGAGGCAGTGAGCGATTGTTGGGGATTCCTCTCTCCCGGTATTAAGAGTCGATATCACACTGTGTTCGAATGGTCAGGACTATAAGACCTTGGCCAACGCAGTTAGGATTTACTGATAGGTTGATCAGTAGTTTCCCGGATTGGTCCTGAGCCACATCAGCACGAATTATCGAGTTATTAGGGTCTGACGTTTACCAGCCCCTAGACCCGGTATGCGATACTCTTAGACGAAGAGACCGGACTGTACGGAGATTGTCACGGATAGGCTCAGTAGGAGTTCGGACGAGTTTGCTCGTCGACCTTCCTTTTCAACAGGTACCTGGGTAGCCATTACATGCATCTAGTACCGCTGACGTGCTTGTGGTTAAACCCACTGCCAATGTACTGTTGAGTCTTTAGAGTCCCACACAGAGCGTTTCCCTGCTTCAAGCGAAACGATGTATAGGCCGTATGGTTTTACGGCAGGGTTCGATCATATACGTGTAATAGATACATGGATCATGATTCGGACGGATAATACTAGTGGGCTTTGGTTTAAGCCGGATCCTAGTATTATATTCTTAGATTATTTTCGTCTCTTTGTATTCGTATTTTTCGGAATACAGATACGGGTATGTATATACTGTAAGGGGTATTCTTGTAATTATGCAAGATGCTTCTAGAAGAAAACACCTCATTTTAGTTTTTATCATTTTGATTAAATGATTAATGAAGTGGAGGTATGAGGTGTTATTTATCATTAAATGAAGCATGGCTACTTGGTGACTCATGGGGTGGCTCATGGTTTACTATTTGGGTATGCTTGATATTTTGTGTTATGAACATTTTAATGCAAGGTGGCTTCAAGATATTTTGTGGCATTATTGGTTTGCATTATTAGTTCACAACACTTAGCCATTCTTCATTCATTCCAACTTCAACACTCTCTCTCCTCCAAGCTTCTCTTCTTCTACCTCAAACCCTAATAGTCTCATGTGTGGAGAAACCTAGAGTTTTTGAGACAAAGCAATCCATCATCACTCTCTACATCCTCTAGGCTAGTTAGATTAGTATACTAAGTAACCTAGTTACCTCAGTTTAGAGTTAGGAGCTCAAACTAGACACTCTCGGGTGGATCATCTTTGATGCGAGGAGGCCGATGATCAAGCACGATTCGTACACTCTTCAAGGATCTAAAAGAGAGAATTGAAGACCCGAAGGACTTAAGCCTTTAGGTATAAATTTCTATCATAGTAGATAGAACCCTTTAGCTTGCTAGTTAGGTTTATGGTAGATCCGGTGTTGACGGGTTATTCTAGCGCCAGTTTAAATCGTTGTAAAATTTTTGTTCCGCAAACGGCCACGGATGATGACCAGGGCGTTAGTGTAATCCAACAAGAGCAATTTCAATACTATGGATCCAAGCATTTTTGAAGACTGCGAATCGAATCTGGAAATGGTGATCTTTTCCCGACCGAGATATCGTACATCCATAGATAGCTGCTTGAGCACCTTCACATTCAAAAGGTTAGTTAAAGAGACGTTATCGACAAGGATCTTATTTATCCTCTTATCATCACAGTATCCAGCCATGTAGAGCGGTCGATTATGCTCAAACGTTCCCAAGAGAAGATCTTCTTCATTGAAGGTAATATCGGCTATATATACTTCCGCCAGTTTATCCTTCATTGCCTCCTCGGCAAAGAAATCTTGGAATTGATCGGGTTCTTCAAGGGTTTTGATTAAGAATTCTTACAGTTCCTTCGACAAAAGTAGAGTATCGTATATACTCAGATGAGAAGGCAGCTTCTTCAAATGGGCCAACACATTGTAGTCTACTTTACTCTTCTTGGATGGGTCCTTAGCGGCGAGATCTTTGACCACCTCTTCATCTAGAACAATCCCTTTAGGCATCTTCCCTTTAACCTTATCTTGATTCTTTGGATCATTGCTTGCAAGTCCAAGGTTTTTCTCGAGAAGGGTGCGGTTCCGCAGACGAATATTGCCGCAGTCTTTTGCTTTTTCTTCTTCTCCTGATGAGGAGCTTACATAAGGGAGTTTGACCGGGATTTCGTCTTTCGAGTCACTTCCAAAATTTGGTACTATTGAACTCTCTTCTTCTGAGAATTGAGCCTTGGTCATACAACAGCTTTCGGTCACTGACCTTGCCTGGTTGTCTGCTTCGGAACTATCATGCTGGAGCGAGCGAGCCTTGGCCTTCCACTTCTCCCTTTTTAAATACCTTTTGTGGGAAACATACTTTTGCCACCATTTCTCGAACACTCTACATTCATGGATGTGGCGACAAACTCTCCGGTGGTAGAGACAATATTTTGAATGCTTTTCTCCACCTTTGAGTCTACAACCCCTGAGGTATACATTTTCATGGGTGACAGTTTCATCACTTTCAATAAGGCCTTAGCGAAGTGCTTTTCGACCTTGATCTTGTTTTTCTACTTCGTCAATACATTTTTCTTTGGTTGGGGAGTTACATAACTCGCCTCTTCTACGGGTTGCCTGTTAGACGCTGTTGTCTGTCCTTTTCATATATGGTCATTTCACACCTTTGGTTTTCTTTGCTTCCTTGAAGAGCCTCACTTAAGAACTTTTCAATTAATTCATCATTAGGCGAGCTTGGAACCTCTTGAATTGATTCTGCCTCTTATTCGTCTGAATCTCTTTCTGACGTAACTGGAGCATCTTTGTCATATATGGAAGAATGAGAGACCATGTGGTGGCTTTCCACACGTTCTTCTGTTTCCTCCTCTGAATCCCCTTCATTCTCATCGCTACCCTCAAGTATGTGTTGGAGAAACTCTTCAAGAGTGGCTGGTGAGCGCGCCTTCTACTTATATTCTTACAGTGCATCCATATACTTTTATATCTCCGTACAAATGTCTACATAATCGGCAGGATGCACTGGCTTCTTCGTCTTCTTTTTCTTCTTCTTGGAAGACTTAACTTGGGGTATTTTCCTTTTATTATTATTTTTCGGTGCTGGACATGGCTTCAGCATCCCTTCTATGATCTTGGGTTCGAGCGGGCCTTTCCATTTAATCGCCGAGCACACTCATAGGTCTTCCAACATTCTTTTTGTTTTTCGCGAGGGGACCATCTCCCAGGGAACTTCTTCCACTAGCGAGCAGGATGCCCCCTGCGTATTAGTCATTTTAAGAGTATGTTTTTGTGGAGGATCCACTTTCCATTTATCCAACAACATGAATTTGCCCTGTTTATACTGGTCCTCGACCCAATTCTTGAAAACATAATAGTCTTCTATCGGGTGGCTTACCACTCGATGATAAGAGCAATAATTAGGATTATTGACTTTACTGGCCTGGGCTGGTCGTCATGGCTCAGGCAATGTCAGCATGTTGTTCCTCATGGCGAGATTGAACAACTTCTTCGTTTTATCGTGAGGGGACGAATATTCGCACCCCATCCTTTCTTCAAGAGTCATACCTGTGCGATTATTGTTCTGGAGACTGGATGCTTTAGGGTCGTTCTGCTGCTGCTGTGTATTGGCGACAAACGCCGCTTTGCCCTTGCCTTTGAGGTTTCGTGAGTCTCCACCAACAAAGTAAAGGTCTTGATCTACTGAATCCAATTGAGCTAATTTATCGATAAGCTCTTGAAATGTAGTGGGCTTGAAAAAGGCCATATAAAGGAACACATTTGAATTTGGGTCAATGGTGGCCACGAACATTCCAATGGACGGAGCTTCTGCGATGCGTTGTTCGCATTTAGAATAATGGTTTTACCATCAGATAGCATACTGAACCCATGTCTTATTCGATCTAGGTTTCTCATTGACCAATGCGGTCATGGTGGTGCGTTCACTTGCACTAGTGAACCTCTGAGCGAAGAGTACTTCCATCTCAGCAAAAATCTTGACGGAATCGTTTGGAAGCTCCGAGTACCACTCGAAAGTAGTGTCTGATAAACTGCTGAAGAATTAATGAAGAAGCAGTATATTATTGCCTCTTGTGTTACCGCATTTGGACTTAAACAACGCAATATGCTGTTTAGGATTGCTGGTCCCTTTGTATATAGTGACCATCGGGATCGTATATCCTGATAGGTATAGCATCTGGTCATACCATACTGGATATGGTTGACCAGTCTTGATCAGCTGACTTGCTGCTTCACTGGCCTGATGAGCTTTAAATTGCTGAGCGATATATTCATCTAGCTTTGTTTTGGTGATCGTTTCCTCTTTAGCCGCTAATGGGGGTTGCAGAGAATTTGAAGTATCTCCCTTATTATCAATAATGACTACCGACAGTTCATCTGCTGGTGCTTCTGGTTGAACTATCATCCCAACCATGCTTTGAAATAGTATGGCCATCTTGTCCATCCTGGCGGTCATCTCCACCGCTCTTTCATCTTTCTTCTCAAGGATACGCTTCAGATAGTCAACATCAGATTTCTGCCATGTTCTTTCTTTGGATGCATCTCCTGAGTGTGCATCAAGCAGTGGGCTAACAAGTTCCGCCACTTGAGCGAGCATCTCTTGCAGCTTCTGCTGATCCTTCGTCAGAGACCGAGTAATTGGTCTGTGAGAAACAGAAGCCCGTCTTTCATCCTTAGAGTTCATCATATATACTGTATGGACTACCATGCCTTCAGACTTGGGTCATCTGAAATGTTGGCCCTTAGAATTTACCTCAAGCGCTTGAACCTTCTGTGACCTCTCTCTTTTATGAAAAGTCGTCTTGGGGCTATTTTCGAAGGAGTCATTGTGGGAGGAGACACCTTCAGTTTGGGAAAAGAGTTACCAGTGTAACTTTTCGGCTTCTTATGCCTTAGAGAGTAATTTTTATTGATGACAGACCCCTGTACTTCTTTCCAAACCTTATGGATAGTCGAGAAAAGTTGTTTGAAAGAGTGGGCCGGCTTCAGTTATCTTTGGCACCTCTATAGGAGATGGAGATTTCTTCAGTACAGCCGTATGAGAGTTGCATCTGACCATCTTGAGTGGTTCAAAACATTTCCCAGTTGGAACAGCGGCCTGTACAGTCAACAGCGGCTGGGTCATCCAAAATGGAGAGCTGCCCCTAGCTTTCCTCACTCGGCGCCAGTATCGACGTCGGGCATGCCTTGCAACTGGAGCTTCTTCAATTTTAGGGGCTTCGTGAACCTGCCCCCTGTATTCCTTTGGAGATAGACTATTCTGCCCCATATGTTTGTCTTGGGTCTCAACTGATGACAGTTGTTTGAAAACAGACCGTTTAGGCATGGCAGTGACGGGAAATTGAGAAGCCAATCTGTGGAAGACAGACTGCCATGGTGGAGAAGCACTCTTGGGAGCCTTAGGAATAGCAGGCGCTGAAAATGCCAATAGTTTGAAAACTGACTTCTTCGGGATCATGGGCTTCTTAGCGGTGCCCACAGAGCTTGTACTCACTCTGTTGAAGACATAGCCTTCAGGCTTGACAGGTTTAGCAACAGGGTCTGCTGAGGCGGTTAGCCGATCAAAGACCGACTTCTTCTGGGTCGCGACACCTAAGGTAGGGAGCATAGGCATTGTCCTGAATTGAAGTTCGTTGAGTGTCTGCATCACCTGAGTAGTGGGTATGCAGAACAGGGGAGTCAGAGCTTGTCCAGAGATGACAATGCTGGACGGGATAGTGTTCGAGTAGCGGTTGTTTGCACAGTCGCACTTCTTGCTGGATGATGCCACTGAATTCTTTAGGGAGATGAAACACCATCTTTAGTATCTCAACATCCAAGGGCAATATAAACATGATATACCGTGATTGGTTCGCGAAACACAACACACGAAATGTGGAGTGGAAAGAGAAAAATATCCTACCGGGCGTGCCAGAATCTATTTACCGTCGGAAACCGAACCGAGGCACGAGGAGCACGTCAAGCCTAAATCTGAGGGCATATGCTATACGAAACATATCCATCCACCTTTCTAAAGATACCAAGTAGATTTATGGTACCGTATATCGTAGGTTTTGATAGATGCGACCGTTGTAGCTGAACTTTTCAGATTCCCCCTCAATGATGAGGGTTTTTTTAATTGTGGGGACTTTTTTCCTGCAGGTATAAGCCCTTGCAATTAATTACATTATTTCCATGTGATAACAACTTTTTTTACTCCAGAAATCTTCATATGTCGTGTTATATTTTGTTTATTTTGGGTTGCTCTAGGATTATATACGGAGACTAATGTATGTTGTCGCACGTAGGGCGCGGATCAGTCCAAATCCGTACATTAGATTTAGGATGAACTTAGGTCACATATCTCATATAAATGAGGTCCATCAGTTCATGGGATACTTGGGTTTGATCTAAGAATCGTTAGTCATATATAGGACTAAAATCAACTTAGATGATATGGTATAAGTATCATTAGTCGTATATGAGACTAAGATCAACGTAAATGACAGTGAGCATATAAGCTCAACTGATCATCTGATCATATATGTATAGCTTATAGATAGTATACGGTAGTCAATAAGGAGACAGTCCGCAGGGCAGAATACCAGTTTAGGGACACGGCGGTCCATTTTTCAGTATGCACGCACGTGTATATAACGCATCGAAGCGTATAATGTGAACATCTACCTGGGATGCGCCTAATATTGGGGTGCGATCCAATTTTAAGGCATTTATTTTTCCTCGAAATATTTTACATATACATATATGTATGTTTTCATAAAGAAAGGGCTTGTTGTTCTTTGTCTTGATGGTGCGCACGTCTGTATGAGGTGTGCATCTATATGGAGTGCGCATCTTTTTGGGGTGCGCATCCAAGGTTAAAGCATTCCCTGTCTTGATGAAATTTCATAATTTTCAAGAAGTTGGGACGAAGGAGGAGTCGTTGATTATTGGGACCGCCACCTTTCTAAAGACGCTGAGCAATTACAATGCCATATATCAAAGGTATGGATGAATGTACCCTTGAACCAAATCCTGTTTATGAGGGAAGAGAACATGTTGGAAAATGGTTTCTTGTATTTTATCTAAGAATCGTTAGTCTTATATGAGACCAAGATCAACTTAGATAACATGGGCTAAAGATCTTTAATCGTATATATGACTAAAATCAACTTAGATATCATGAGCATGTGTTTGAAGGATGTTTAGTTGTACATGGAGCTATGATCAGTTTAAAAATATGATTAAGGATCGCTAATCTTATTTTAGATTAAGATTCGCTTAAACATTCAGCTAAGGGCCATTAGTCATATTTGGGACTAAGGTCAACTTAGATATCATGAGCATATGGGCTTAGCTTGATTAAATCAAAGAAGTTTAAAACTTCAGGAGTTAACCAATTTGGGATAATAGGTTGGGTTTATATAACACCCAATAATACTAAGCACTCGGTCAAATGGCGCTCACGTGTGCATCACAAGAGGTGTTGAGTCTCTACACTTAGGTTTGCATCACGTGAGGCACATGTTTTCTGCTTTGACGCTCATGTGTGCGTTTTCTTCTTCTAACGCTCACGTGTGCATCACGTGAGATGCTTGTCTTCTATGGATGTTAGCATTCACATAGATATCACATGAGGCGCTCACTTCTTCGGTTGTTGGCGCTCACGTGAATATCACATGAGACGCTCCTTCTTTAGAAATTAATCTCTATTTTTTCTAGAAACTTAAGTTTTCTGAAGCTCAAGTTTCTTTTAATTATTTTGACTAATAACGATCACCAAGATCAATATTTGATGATCAGATTCATAGGAAGGCATGTTCTTTAAAATCTTGAAAATCTTGATCATGTAAGAACTAAGTTCTTGATATATTTTAAGAGAACTAAGTTCTTGAAGATAGAACTCCATCTTTCTTTTTTCTTTTCTCTTTTTATGATGGTGGGCAGAACACCAAAGTTCTTATCTGGATCTCAAATTTAAGATCAAAATCTTTGTATGAAAATTTAATTATCTTTTTATGGAGGACTTGCCTTTTGAATCTTAGAGTCAGAGAAAAAACAAAGTTCTTATAAAGGGTTAAACCCTGTTTATATATAAGATAGGTAAAATAAAAAGTATTTCTCAATTGTTTTTATCTAGAGCTTCGGAGGATGAAAATGATCTTGTTAAAGAATTAAATTCTCGGATTGTAGAAGCTTATGTGGGTGTCGGCTGTTTTGAGAATTGATTTCTTGGGATCTCTTTGTTAGTTATATGTATGCCCTAGAGGCCATTACTATACATAGGATGTATATTGTAGTGGATGCTTGGACATATATAGGGAGGACTTTCTTGCTCGACATGATAGTGTTCTATCTGGTTGCTCTTTACCTTAACGTGTACACTGATTGTCTCTCTGTTACATGTTGGTAAAGCTCTTAGGATGTGTACTTGACTACCTGGACTATGATGCGGATCATACTAGTGGAGACATGGTAGTCCATAAGTACATCCTTCAAAGTCCCTAGTCGTGGGTGTATCGAGACGGGGTATCGATATACCAGAGTAGACTAGCGTATACCTTCTCGACCCATACAGATGGGCGATGGATGATCCCATATCCATTGTTGTTTGACATCAGAGATGATATACGGGTGCTCAGTGGAGACTGGGTACACTGGACGGACTCGCCGAGAACTCCCAGATGGTATTATACCTTACGTCAGATGGCAGTTCTCTGGTGACACTGGTACAGAGTAGTCTGTTGAACCGAGATCGTCATAGAGTCTTGTATGGTTCCCACTGTGCTTTGATTTCCACCTTACCACGTCCAAGAGGGCGTGCAAAATGGTGGTTTTTGGGTACAGTCCCGAATCACATGGAGGCAATGAGCGATAGGAGAGGATTAGTCTCTCCCGATATAGGGAGTTGATGTTGCGCTGTGTTCGATTGGCTATAACCGGAAATCCTTGGCCAGGGTTGCTGAGATTTACTGGTAAGTGTTACCAGTAGTTTCTCGATCTGTTATAGACCTCATATCGACACGACTTATCGAGCTATTGGGGTCTGACGTTTACCACCCCTAGGCGAGATATACGACATATCAAACAACGAGACCGGACTGTACGGTAAGTGTTACTGGTTGGATTCACAGGAGTGTGAGCGGGCTTGCTCGTCGATCTTCTGATCGCTCAATACCCGGGTGGCCGTTACGTTTAGCAGACTGCTTGCGGCTTGTGGGTGTTTGATATGATCATCACCTGCTGCTGGCGTATTGACGAGTCTTTAGAGTCCTACACAGAGGTTTCCTGGCTCAAGCGAAACGAAATAGGAGCGCATATGAGATATGTGCGGGACCGAGAATAATACCAGTATGTGATACTGTATTCTATTCTCGCGATTTGTATCATTGGACGGTTATATATGATATAGCCGGGATACCGAATCAAGTGTTGATTCGATACGTTGATACACTTGATATTAGTCGGTTATATGCGATATGACCGGATCATTAAATCAAGTGTTGATTTAATGATTTAATGTATAATTATATATTTGATATATTAATTTACATTAACTAGTATTGGTTCACTTAAGATGGATTTTCTCACTTGATGTGCACATTGTATATATATGATATAGTTTTGTGCACTAGTTTGTATCATGTTTAATGATACATGCATGTATGGGTGTATGTTTAGTTTAAACCTTGGCTAAGTAAATGGTTAAGGTTTTAATTTATTTATTCATCTATTTATTTATTTCTTTTGGCAAAAAGAGAAAAGGTGGCTTTCTTTGTTTTACATTGAAGCTTCATGAAGCTTTGAAAAAGTCTACCATTTTTGTTTCATGCCTAACCTAACCATTCACCTAACCTTAGTTTACTCTCTACACATAACCATGGTTGCTAATATGATAAGAATCACTTATTTTCTATTATTGATTAATTCTCATCATATTCTTTTCTTCTTCTTCTTCTTCAAGATGAAGAAAACCTTGCATCCTTTAATGGTGTCTTGAGAAAAAGAGTGAGAAATCCAATTCTAAAGTGAACCCACTTCTTATTTCTTCATCCTCTACCACTTGCCAAGTAGTATAGGGTGTTTTCTTCACAAGTTTCATCACTTGGTGAAGTTGGAGCTTGATCTTGAGTTGCCTCGACGTAGATCATCTTCGGCATCGAAGTCGACGACCTAACCCGCCCATTTCTCCGATGAAGCCGACGCTAGAGCCCGGGATCCGATGATCGTAGCGAGGGGACTTCATTACGGAGCTATGGAGGTGGAGGACCGGATCTACAAAGGTTGTATTTCCGTTCACTTTTAGAGTAAAGTTGTTTACTTGCATTGCATCGCCTATACATCTAGTTAACGATCTGTATTAGGGTTTGTAGGCACATAAAAATTTTGAATTGGCCATGTTTGATCACTTGTAGAACCTCATGGGTGTGCCTAGGAACCCTACAGTGGTATCAGAGCCTAGCTAGAGCCTTAGACGATGCGTAGACGGAGTTAGAAGTCTGATCGAACAGAAACCCTAATCTCAAATTGCTCTCTGTACATTTTTTTAAATCGGGGATTTTTGAGGATTAAAAATAGGCAGAAAATTCAGCAGGCCTTTCTAAGAGTTACTGTGCAAATTCGAGTGACTAATTCAATTAAAGCGCCGCGGAACCGCGGCACGAGCATGGCTCGTGCGGCGGTTCCGCGGCCGTTCTGTGGTTTCATTTATCACATTTTGCATAGTAATGTTTAACAGTTGGTCCTGAGTTTTCTGGGAATTTTTAATTTTCACTCAAGAGTTGAGTTTTCTGGGGTTGTTTTGGGAACTCGTGGATTCGATCGGATTGTCTAATCTTGTCTATGTGTTTTTCGGATAATTTTAGTAAGTGTTAAAAAGTTCGACCGGATATAAATACCCACTTTTTCCCTTGTCGGGAAATTTCCAAGTGTTGGATCTTTGCGTAGTTTAAGAACGTTCATAGTAGTGCAAGTAACGCGATGGACCCTCTAGAAGACAACAAACCTTAACTCGATTATATGACCGTCTTGAACTGCCCTTTGAACCTTTGGGTTTGGGGCAGTACGGCGTGCCACATGTGAGGCGTTGGCTTGACCCTTCTACGGCTGGACCGTTGGTACTGAGGCATGAACTGGATGTTTTTAAACCTATTTCATGTGTTGAGCTGTATCGAGAAAACTTGGGTGTTTGGTTGTTCGATCGGAAAGTTTAACATTTTCTATTTATCTGGAATGTGATACAATAATTGGAATCCACAAGTAGTTATGAGATAACTGATTTGAATGTTATAAACATAGCACTTTAGTCTCACTTTATCGGTTGCCACGGGATTTTGATGTGATCAAAAGTCCGTCGTAATCACGTAGCGTACGCGGATACCCGCCGGGTAAACTTAATAGACAGCTACGCCCCATAGCCTCGACCAAGTGACTGTAGGAGAACCCCGTCGCCGAAAGTATCCGTTCGGGTGCTCGCGGCAGCGGTGTTCCTCCTTAGTGCACTTCGTCGACGGCGTCGGGGGTGCGGCCGCCTACTAAAGTTTGCGACGAGCATTCAATCAGGATGTCGGGAATCTTGTTGAATTGCCCGACTCGATATTGAAAAGTGTTTTCGATATTGAGACTAAAATGCGGGGTTTATAATTGTTAGGCATGCGATGTCTAAGGAATTCATTTGATTAGGCATGCGATGTCTATGCAGGTTGTGGATTCCAACTGTTGTAGTTTTACACTTTCTTTTCTGTGACCGTAAGTGTAATATGTGATATCGCCGGTTTCGTTGCTATATGTCAACGACAATTGGGATACGCATGTTTACTTACGTTGATGACATGTGATGTTATGTGTTGCTAGATATGTTATATTGGATCGTCGTGTTTGAATAGCCGGGGTTTTTTATGTGAGATGAGTGTTTTTCATTTTCATTCATGTAAAAACTTGTATGTAATATTATTTTATTGGGGCACTTCCAGGTTGCGGAAGATGTCACCATTTATATATTATTTACTTTTCCGCACAAGGATAGACCCAAGGAGGAGGGCACAAGTAACCGGGTTCTGGAGTCCAGTGGCAGACTAACTCGAGGAGTCGAGTCCGGGTCTCCTAACTCTAGAATTGGTAAGGTTGCTTGCCGCTCTCGTAGGGGTCTAGGGGTGTGGGTTTGGCTATTCATCGCGACCGTGGAATCCGTGTTTTATACTAACTCGTATTGAAAACACGGACGTCCTAGTATATCCAATATTTCATATGTTTCTTCTGCTGCGATATCTGTAATGTGATCATGTGATATGTTCTGTGATGGATACTGTATATAGTATATATGATATATTATATAGACGTTACTTATGTTTTACACCCGCACTAGTCCTGCCCCGCTCTGCCCTTAGTTACCTAACCTAACGGTGCACGAGGGGACATCGAGGCGAATGCGGATGGCATAAGTGTACGTCGTATTTATCTGTGATGTTTAAGTACTTAAATGATGGGACTTCATTAATGTGATTAATGAAAGTAAAAGAAACCTAAAGATGTTGTAGAATCGAATTTCAAAAATAAAACAGGTAGCTACAGTTCTTGCTTTGCACAGTGATATATATGATATATCCTGCACCTTATTCGATAAGGAAAGGACCGAGATCCCTTCGCCGGGAGTGACTCCTTTAGCAATAACTGGCAGATGCTACAACCCTCGGTTTGTCTTTTGATTGCTTCTATAGTTTCTTCTTTGCACAGTGATATATATGATATATCCCGCACCTCATTCGACGAGGAAAGGACCGACGATCCCTTCACCGGGAGTGACTCCTTTAGCAAAACTAGAAAAGCCTCAAAAACACTCCATTTTAAACTCATTTGATTCTACAACGATATCAAGTTCATTGCGCAATAGGTTTTCAGAAAAACCTGTCGTAGCCCTCCGTCATTTCAGATAAGTTGTATATAGTATTCGTACTACATTTGTTGGCTTTCGTCAAGGTGTAGTGTGCGGTAGCTATATGCTGCTTATCTGCTGCATACGATGCGATTGGATTAGGGTAGTCGTGCGGCTTTGTTGGCTTTCGTCAAGGGTCGTGCGGGTGGGTTTAATTCAATCAAGAAATGTACGGGTTGAACTTGACTAGCGGGCTATGGTTTGTTGGCTTTCGTCAAGGTCATATCACGTTAGGGGCAAAATATTATCGGGAATTTCAAGTGTTGAAATTTGCAATGAGATTGCATATCTTCTATGAGATAGTTGGATCCCGATACCCACTGTGAGTAATTGTTACTCCTGGGAGAGTTTTACACATTACAATTAGCCGATCAAGTAGGTGTCTAGAAAGGTGTTAACGAGGTTACGCCTCTGGGAAAACGAGGTTTACATTAATTAGGTTCGTGCGAAAGCACGGGGGACCTCCCTCAAAGTACCGACACTGGCCTGGCTGAAAGATTGGCGAACTTGTAGCGTGTAATTAATCCCGGCTAGTCTTTCCTTTTAGGGTTTGAAGGAAGATTCGATAAAAACAGTGGGAGACATCCTGATTAGATAAAATAATAACCAATCTGATCTTGCAAGAGCACACGCTGAGTGTTTTCTTCTCTCTCTCTCCAGGTAGCGACCATATCACGCCTTAATCAAGATAATAATACGGAATATTGACCGAACCCACTTGTTATACTGAGCTGGGGAACGTTGGTCCCGCTCCAACTTATAATTGTTATAAGACCGAGCAGGAATTAGGGGATTACCAGAATTCCCGTGCCGCCCAAACGAAGAAAGTGCATATGATGCATCATCTTCGGGTGTGTTCATTATACAGAACTATTTCTCAGTATTCTTTACGTCCTGGATATAAGATACCGGATCAGGATCCCGCATATGTAATTTGTTACATGGGCTACAGAAAGGTAGAGAACTGAGAACGGGTGATAAGTTTCATGAGACAGAAAACGGGGCAAGTGTTACAGCCAAGTCTGTTGGTCACTGTCACCCTGTATTACCAATACATTGATTATGAACAAATGTTATTAGATACCGAACCTGATATACAAAATCATATCAGTCTCTTTATTAGTAAAGAAAGGATATAATTTTGTATTGTTGGATAATGTTTTGAACATTTGCTATATCAAAAGTTGATCGATTTAGGCACGTTATCTAAAAGCATTGATGTTTTAAATCAAACTACAGTTTTTAGTATAAAGAACACACACAAGAGGAAGAGTTCAGAAATGAACGAATCCTTCTTGAGGCATTGTAGACTAGGTCATATCAATGCGACCCGACTAGCTGAAGTTACATGTAGATGCATATTTAAATCAGTTTGAATTTACATCTTGTGAAACTTGCCAGTCATGTCACAAAGATATAATGACACCAGCTCTGTTTATTGGAAATAGAGAAAGAGTTAGTAAACTCTTGGGATTGATACATGTTGATGTATGTAAGGTCCCCTGTCTACATATGCCAAGACAGGTTCTTTGTACTTCATTACATTCTCTGATGATCTCTCAAGATTCAGACATATGTTCCTGTTGAAACACAAGTCCGAACCTTTTGAGATATTCACGGAATATAAGTTAGAAGTAGAGAACCAAAATGAAGGTATAAGTATTATGTCCTTTGATGCGATCAGGGAGGAGAATACTTGAGCACGGAATTCCTGGACTATTCTAAAGGAGAATGAGATTCTCTCTCAGCATTACTCCTCCGTATACACCATAGCACGATGGTATATCGGGGCGGAGCAATAGTACCCTATGTGATATGGTGTGCTCTATGATGAGTACTACTGAGTTTCCTATTTTCCTTTTTGGGAGTTATGCACTTGAGAAGCTGCATACCTATTGAATAGGGTTCAAATCAAATCAGTTGCCTACCACTTCATATGTGATATGATAAAGGAAGAGCCCATATCTTAAGTTGGTTAAGATTTGGGGTTGTCCGGGCTATGTCTAAAAGCAAAATCCGGACAAGCTCGAGGCAAGGTCAGTTATGTAGAACTAGAAAGGTTCCAACTATACAAACAACAGCAGATGATTTGGTAGAACCAAAGGATTCAATAGACACCGACGAACCTCAGCCACTCCGCCGATCTAGTAGGGTTCCTCACCCACCTGAGAGATACTTCGGTTTCTCTATGACAGTGGGAGCGAGGATTGCATCATGAGATGATGACCCAATTAGTTTCGAGCTGGCCATCAGGAGTGGGACTCTGTAAGAACGGCTGGATGCTTAGCGATCTAAGATGGAATTCTTATATACCAACAAAGTATGGACTTTGGTTGCTTTATCTGAAGGGTTAAATCCCCATCAGGAGCAAGTATATCTTGAGAAGATTACTTGGTGTAGATGGAAAAGTTGAGACTTTCAAAGCTAGACTTGTTAAAGGTTTTCGTCATCGACCAGGCGTGGATAATGATGAAACACTTTCCAGTGGCTATGCTTAAGTCCATCCAGATCCTACTTGCCACAGCTACATACCATGACTACGATATCTGGCGGTTGGGTGTCATGACTACTTTTCTAAAATGATGTTTTAGAAGAGAGCGTCTGTAAGTACACAGCCAGAGGGCTTCGTAGACAGTGGGAGCAGCGGAAACGTGTACAAGATGTTTTATAGGATAAAGCAGGCATCGCGGAGTTGGAACGTCTGTTTTGATGAAGTAGTCAAAGAGTTTGACATCATCAAAATGGTAGATGAACCTTGTATAAACAAAAAGGTAGTAGGGAGTATGGTGACGATCCTCGTAGAGTACGTGGATGACATACTCTTGATAAAGAAGGAGTTTCCTATGCTACGCTCAATCAATCTCCGCTTATCACAAGGATTCTCCATATAGGATCAAAGTGATACCTCCTAAATCCTGGGTTTTGGATCTATGAGATAGATCTAAATGGATGTTAGGACTCTCACTAGTTGTAGTGAGATGGTATCAATCGATCCTGGAGAGAATCACTGGAAGGGTTCAAGGTTGATAAGGACGACTGAAAGTCAGTCACAGGCATTGTCTTTACCCTCAGTAAAGGGACGGTATGTTGGAAGAGTTCCAAGCTAGATACCGTGGCTAACTAGACGATAAAGGCAGGATACATCGCTACTTAAGATGCTACCAAAGAGGCAGTCTGGATGTATATTTGTTCATGAGATGAACTTAGTTCCTCCCATTGTGTGACAATGGAGTTGTGGCTTATGCCAAGGAACGTCCGTCCCATCAGTGATCCAGACATATTCTGAGGCAGCATCACCTGATCATGGAGATGGATGATCTCCAAGGAGATCGAGGTTAGGAGAGTAGACTCAGAGGACAACACGGCGGATCCACTCACAAAGGCCTTTTCCCAGAGAGAGACTTTTTTGGGATGGTTGAGTATGAGATACTACAACCACTGCTATCAGATGGCCCTAGTGCAAGTGGGAGATTGTTTGTTATATGTATGCCCTAGAGGCCATTACTATACATAGGATGTATATTGTAGTGGATGCTTGGACATATATAGGGAGGACTTTCTTGCTCGACATGATAGTGTGCTATCTGGTTGGTCTTTACCTTAACGTGTACACTGATTGTCTCTCTGTTACATGTTGGTAAAGCCCTTAGGATGTGTACTTGACTACCTGGACTATGATGCGGATCATACTAGTGGGGACATGGTAGTCCATAAGTACATCCTTCAAAGTCCCTAGTCGTGGGTGTATCGAGACGGGGCATCGATATACCAGAGTAGACTAGCGTATACCTTCTCGACCCATACAGATGGGCGATGGATGATCCCATATCCATTGGTGTTTGACATCAGAGATGATATACGGGTGCTCAGTGGAGACTGGGTACACTGGACGGACTCGCTGAGAACTTCCAGATGGTATTATACCTTACGTCAGATGGCAGTTCTCTGGTGACACTGGTACAGAGTAGTCTGTTGACCCGAGATCGTCATAGAGTCTTGTGTGGTTCCCACTGTGCTTTGATTTCCACCTTACCACGTCCAAGAGGGCATGCAAAACGGTGGTTTTTGGGTACAGTCCCGAATTACATGGAGGCAATGAGCGATAGGAGGGGATTCGTCTCTCCCGGTATAGGGAGTTGATGTTACGCTGTGTTCGATTGGCTATAACCGGAAATCCCTAGCCAGGGTTGCTGAGATTTACTGGTAAGTGTTACCAGTAGTTTCTCAATCTGTTATAGACCTCATATCGACACGACTTATCGAGCTATTGGGGTCTGACGTTTACCACCCCTAGGCGAGATATACGACATATCAGACGACGAGACCGGACTGTACGGTAAGTGTTACTAGTTGGATTCACAGGAGTGTGAGCGGGCTTGCTCGTCGATCTTCTGATCGCTCAATACCCGGGTGGCCGTTACGTTTAGCAGACCGCTTGCGGTTTGTGGGTGTTTGATATGATCATCACCTGCTGCCGGCGTATTGACGAGTCTTTAGAGTCCTACACAGAGGTTTCCCGGCTCAAGCGAAACGAAATAGGAGCGCATATGAGATATGTGCGGGACCGAGAATAATACCAGTATGTGATACTGTATTCTATTCTCGCGATTTGTATCATTGGACGGTTATATATGATATAGCCGGGATACCGAATCAAGTGTTGATTCGATACGTTGATACACTTGATATTAGTCGGTTATATGCGATGTGACCGGATCATTAAATCAAGTGTTGATTTAATGATTTAATGTATAATTATATATTTGATATATTACTTTACATTAACTAGTATTAGTTCACTTAAGATGGATTTTCTCACTTGATGTGCATATTGTATATATATGATATAGTTTTGTGCACTAGTTTGTATCATGTTTGATGATACATGCATGTATGGGTGTATGTTTAGTTTAAATCTTGGTTAAGTAAATGGTTAGGGTTTTAATTTATTTATTCATTTATTTATTTATTTCTTTTGGCAAAAAGAGAAATGGTGGCTTGCTTTGTTTTACATTGAAGCTTCATGAAGCTTTGAAAAAGTCTACCATTTTTGTTTCATGCCTAACCTAACCATTCACCTAACCTTGGTTTACTCTCTACACATAACCATGGTTGCTAATATGATAAGAATCACTTATTTTCTATTATTGATTAATTCTCATCATATTCTTTTCTTCTTCTTCTTCTTCTTCAAGATGAAGAAAACCTTGCATCCTTTAATGGTGTCTTGAGAAAAAGAGTGAGAAATCCAATTCTAAAGTGAACCCACTTCCTATTTCTTCATCCTCTACCACTTGCCAAGTAGTATAGGGTGTTTTCTTCACAAGTTTCATCACTTGGTGAAGTTGGAGCTTGATCTTGAGTTGCCTCGACGTAGATCATTTTCGGTATCGAAGTCGACGACCTAGCCCGCCCATTTCTCCGATGAAGCCGACGCTAGAGCCCGGGATCCGATGATCGCAGCGAGGGGACTTCATCACGGAGCTATGGAGGTGGAGGACCGGATCTACAAAGGTTGTATTTCCGTTCACTTTTAGAGTAAAGTTGTTTACTTGCATTGCATCGCCTATACATCTAGTTAACGATTCGTATTAGGGTTTGTAGGCACATAAAAAATTTGAATTGGCCATATTTGATCACTTGTAGAACCTCATGGGTGTGCCTAGAAACCCTACACTCTTTTATAGGGTATAGAAATTGTTGGGCAAGTAGAGAAAACCTATAATTTAGTTTTCTCTAATTGATCTTAAGATCAGCCCGGATGCTTAAGCATCGTTGGATTTTGATTCGAGGGCCTTTATTAACCCGGTTGGTATTTTCTTTCCTTAAAAAATTATATGATTAATTTATTTGTTGATAAAGATAAGAAAAGTGCTGATTGCGTATTATTGATATTATCTTGGGTGCTTAAGCACCGTTGGATCATACATCCAATATTTTTCTGTTAACAGAATTTTTATTTTTCTTTGCTTAAGCAAAATATGTATATTATTTCTTGTTAACAAGGCAAAAATCTTTCTGATTAGAAAAATAGGGGAAAATTAATTTTCTATATATAAAACTTAAGGTTTAAGTAAGAGATAATTTCCTTCCGGCGTTGACATTTAATACAGCGCCAACGTGACTTATGGCGCTGGTATCAATGTAGCGTCAGATGGTTTCTGACGCTGACATTAATTAACGCCAAAAGTGCAAATCCAAGCTTAAACTTTTGTTTGCTTTTATTTATTTTAAATACCCATTTTGGGGTTATTAAGCTCAAAACCAAAAATAATTTAGCGGGAACATATACAATTTTCATATAATTATCAAGAATATTGTGTACTAATACTTGTCTATGGATAATGCTATAGTAATTGCTCGATTTCACTGAGTTTCTGAACGACGACGACGCCGAGTGAGCTCGAGATGGAGTGGAAAAGCACAAAACGCGTGCGCAATGGTGGATATATCCATTTCATTCGTTTTTTCATTTTAACAAGCTTTAAAATACGACTATAATGAATGAATTGAGTTTATAATTGAATTGAATTGAAATCGTTTTAAGAGGTTGTGGTCTTGGTTATTTGTATTGAATTGAATTGAGTTATGGTTGTTTGTATTGAATGCTCGAAAACAGCGTAAAACCAGCTCTGTTTTTTTCCAGCTGTATATAACTTATTTCGTTGGGCAAAGCCCGACGAAATAAAATAAGCACCCAATGGATTAAATATTTTACCACCGTATGTTATTCCGTCAGACATAAGCCAATGGAATAACGTTATTTCGTCGAATATCCTTTTTTCGTTAGGTAACACCCGACGAATTAGCTCTGTTTTTTTTTGTGTATGTAATGTATACATAAATACGTATATAAATCAGGGTTTGAGTTTAAAATAATGTCAAAATATATTTTTGGGCATCATCACAAATTTAAAAGTTCGTGAATTTAAAAATAAGTCATCTTTTCAAACTGGGCCGGGAAAACTTTCCTGGCTGATATCAATTAGATAGAGGCAGTGTTCGATTGGTGACATATTTTTTTCATCACTAGGCTTCCATATGCTGCTAGAAAAACGATCGGAGGTATATTATCCATGAAATTGATTCACATGGTCAAACCTAAATCCCACAATACATATTAGAAAAAACGACCAGATGTTTATTTATTGGGTACATGGCCGTAGGAATAAAACTGGATAGGTATTTTTGTAGTACATAATTTGTATGATATTAATTAGTGTATACATGAGCAAGAGAACATACATACGATAGATATATACTTGATTAAGTGTAGGATTTTAACGATCAAAAATATTTACCGCAATCAAGAACGGCGTCCCATGAAGATAGCCGGTGAATACGGGTCGGTCCACAGGGATGTGTAATTTTCCTAAGTGTTCTTACGAGCTGATTCCAATGGTTGTTTGGTCTTTTAATTGAATCTAAAATCTAAGTTGTACGATGGTTAAGAAACTTGCTAGGGTTAGGTCTAAGATGGGTTTGGTAAGATTAAATGTCACACCTCTTTCAATGTCCTAAATTAAATCTTTTAGAACTTATAGCAATTATTAGTAAAGGGGATTAGGATGATTGGGAAAGCCGAAGTTTCTTCCTCTTGATCCTTGTCCGTCCTTTCCTACTAATTGCTCTAACCTTCATGGAAGACACGCATGTCCGTTCCTTTATACTACGGTTTCACCGTTACCTCATGGGTAGGGTGCCGTAGGGAGCGAATCATGCATGCATGCATGAAGTTCTAGCTATTACAAATTATTGGGCATGAAAGAGACGAGAGATCTTCATCTCTCAATACCTCCCTTATTCCTAACCCTAACAAGCGAGGAAATTACTCGCTCATTAGGGGATCTATTAAAAACATCATTTTAAAATTACGTACCTACTGCAGTTTAAAAGATTTTACACTCGATTACTAGGGCAAATGAATGATTTATCTAAGGCAAGAATTAAATTAGAAAGCTAGGGCAAAGAATGAATTATAAACTAAGGCAGAAAATAAAATAAACTTACAAGAAATGATGCTCTTCAATCTTCAAAGAATCTGAATTTTATTTATCAAAAAGAGGCATCTCTCATACGATCTTTAGAATACAATTTTATAGGGAAACAGGGAAATTTAGGGTTACAGGATTCGCACATGTGCTATTACAAAAATACCCCCGAAAAATCCCAACAAACTCACCGACGCACCGCCACCAAAAATCTGCACCGACGTGCGCAATGGACGGCCTGGAACCGCGGCATGGGTGGGGGTGGGACCACGGTTCCGCGGCCCTTTGGTGAGATCACCTCATCATATTTTGTGGGCTTCTTCTATGCTGATTGGGTTTTTTATTTTTGTAGTTCTTTCTTCCATTTGGCCTCTGGGTCTTCTCCAGATCTTCAGTGAAAACTAGTAATGGTCTTTTAACCGTTCATTTTGACATTTTTGGACCATGCGTTGCCTTGTACCTTTGTGAATTGTTCTTCATCTAGGCTTGACTAGGATCCTTCTACTTGTTGGTCAAAAGTCTCTCTTTTGTATCACCTTTTGTATTCTTCACTGTTTTCGCTCCAAAAACCTGTAACCTGTAACATATAGCAGACATGCGTCAAAAGCACCTGTTTATTTATAAAACAAATAAGAATGGGGAATGTAATAATGCACTATTATGGTATGAACAAATACCCCCAAACTTATCTTTTGCTCGTCCTCGAGCAAACTTATTTTTTTATTCTCGATAAAAACCTAACCGCACTTTCGCAGGGAATCACGATTGCACTGAGCTCGTGCAACAAGCCGTTAAACCTCTAGGTGTCCCTAGTAGGAGGAGTGTTGTCTCCTGAGGGTTTTCAGCGGATACTACCCACAAAATCCTATCAATTAGGCTCATTAACTTTAATTCTCCAATTAGGTTTTCTAACAAGGAATTCTATTATCGTCAACTTTCAAACTATCCACCCATATTCTTCACACTTCCTCATTATTTAAGTTAAGATTATATATGTTCGATAGACTCATTCAGCCTTCGACATTTCTTAAGTTTTCCTTCTAAGGTTCCATCTCCATTTAGGAATTTTTCTATCAACTCTATTAAAGATACAAGTTCTATTCTTCATTCCTTTCTCTTATCTCAACTCTATTCATATATCCCCACGTGTGTGTATAAATCACCCCTACACTTGGAAATTCAAATCAAGCAATCATACTCTTGTCCGTTGTCCAAAGTATTAACTGGTGAATTCTTAATGAATTTTAGCTTTCACATCCTTCATGCGACTGTTAATACTTCTTGAGGTACCAACAACCGATTACAAGATATGTTTGCACTTTAAAGCGTAATTCCTAGTCTTGCAACACCCAAGGCTTTTAGCAGTGACTCCCAAACCAGTTGGTCTAAGGCACTAGGTGATGAAGCACCCTAGCTAAATATTTTTCTATTTTTGCAGCCTTGAGTAATCACAAAGACCAGTGTTCATTTTTTTCTTTATTCACATTTTTTTATTTTCTTCGTACTAAGGATTTTAGAAAAGAGCATTTCAAGGTCTCTTCTACTATTCCAAGTTTCAAGGTGCGTGATTATGCAATTTGTAGGGTATACATTTTCAGAATCTAGATTTAAGCTAGGAATTATTTTTCAAACTTATACTTTAATAAGAATATCAATATTTTTCCTTTATTTCAACTTAGCCCAAAAAGTGAACTCAAAATTTGCCTATTTCTAAATAAACTACAAAGACATAAACTTTCTACCGTTAATCTTTAAAGAAGGTTATTTTTAGGGTTTTCAATTTACTTAGTCTAAGATCTAGTTGTTCGTAGCCAGTTAACCTATTTGTCAAACTCAAGTTAAATAAGGTCAAAATTGAATACAATAATTTTTATAATTTTTGAAATTTTTCAATTTTTTATGAGTTTCCAAATAAATATGCAAATGCAAAAATATACATATGAATGCGAAGGAAGAAGATGTACCGAGCATACCCCCAAACTTAAACTGGACAGTGTCCTCACTGTCATGCTGCACCAAGAGGGTCAAAATGTCGGCACTCCCCTGTTTATTTATTTATAATTTTTTTATTTTATTGTTAAAAGAAAAACAAAAAAATATATATACAGAAAGGCCCCCCAAACTTCAGTGAAACAAAGTTAGACATTACTGCCAGACTTTGCACAGACCAAACATCAACACCAACCAGTCAAAAAATTTATCTGTAAAGAGTATCGGTTGGTGGAAGAACATGTTGTACCGATCCAAAAAGAATTGGGGAAGATAGGAGTGATGGCAGGGAAAGTATGGAAGTGAATAGATATGATGTGGTGATGAATCAAAACGAGAATGAGAATGATCAGCAATCAGTGGAATATTGGCATTCTCATAGCTTATTAAAAGAAATGAGGGTGGTTCAACTTCTAAAGGAGGAGGTTGACTCACCACAATATCCCCAAAATGTTTCTGTGGATCCTTTATTGACTTGGCATCATCCATCATTTGCATATGATATTCAATTATGAGGGAACTAATCTCCTCGATGTCCGCCATAGTCCAACCGAAAACTTGCCGCCTATCTTGTAAGACCTTTAAAATAATGTTCTCTTGCTCGAAGGCTAGAGAGGCTGATATTATAATGGGAAAGGTCTCATTCTCACCTATGTAAGCATATTTAAGGTGAGACGGCAAGGACATAAGTTTGAGTTTCGGAGGCGAAAGAATCATTGCGGAATCTACTTCGAACTCAAAGGACTCCAACACAGGTTCGAAATCACTGCGAATAACCGATTCAGATGGTTCAACTAACTCATCCAAAAATTCAAAAGACTCATATTCGGGCTGTGGGTCATCATCACCCGAAAAAGTGAAACATTCATAATCAATATCGGTTGTGTCAACTGTTGTAGGCTCAAGGAGGGACGCACTAGTGGCGTCAACACTGTTCTCACCAAACAAAAATCTTTCAAGCTCGCAGTCCTCCTGCGTGATTTCGTGAATAGAGCAAACTTCTCGTGTACTGGTATTAGGCACGGGAGGGGCAGACTTCCTAACTTGTAAATATTGAACTCACTAGACGTCTTCCCGAAGGATAGAGTCATGGAGCCATTGCGACAGTTTATTATGGCATTGGAAGTAGCCAAAAATGGTCGACCGAGGATCACCGGAATTTGGTTCCGTGAGTTAGCAACAGATTGTGTATCCATAACAATAATATCAACGGGGAATATGAACTCCCCAACTTTGATCAACACATCCTCTAGCTCACCTCTTAGATGGGTGATTGATCGATCAGCCATTTGGAGAGTACAGTGAGTGGGCTTAAGCTCTCCAATGCCTAATTGCTCGTACACAGAATAAGGTAGCAAATTTACACTAGCACCAAGATCTAGTAGTGCTCTATTGATGTTCTTGTCCCCAATTGTTATCAAAATAGTAGGACAACCGGGGTCCTTTTGCTTTTGGGGTAAAGAATTGACAAGAGCATCGCTAATAGCACTAGCCACAAAAACTTTCTTTGGTACTTGTGACTTCCTCTTTTTGGTGCATAAGTCCTTTAAGATTTTTGCATATGAAGGAACTTGTTGGATTGCATCCAAAAGAGGGATATTTATGCTAACCTGTTTGAACAGCTCAACAATCTTCTCCATTTGTGGAGTTGGTTTATTGGATCTCAACCGGTTTGGAAAAGGTACATTTTGAAAAGTTGTTGAGTCTAATTTTTGCGGATCAGATTGTCGAGTTGGAACGGAATCCCGTGTAGATGTGTTCGTGTTGTGAGAGGTGGGTCCGTTCGAGCTAGAAGAGGTAGAGCCGTGTGGAGGATGAAGAATAGGCTCTAACGAAGAAGAAGATGAAGAAGATGAAGAAGAACCACCGACAGGGGTGTCATTGCGAATACCCACATTGTTTTGCAACACTTTTCCCGATCTCAACGTGGTCACAGCATTTATGTTATGATTTTGCTGTTGATATGCAGCGTGTGCGTGACCAGGATTTGGCAGTGGTTGAGATGGGAGCTTTTCTTTTTCGCGCTCGCTCAATGCTGCATTGAGTTGTGCAATTTGTGCCTCAATAGATTTGATGCTTTGATCGTGTGAGGTACTGTTTTGCACCAAAAATTGAATAGAAGTCTCTAATCTTGCTGTAGATTGTGTAGATTGTTTTAGGAACGCATCTAGACTTCTTTCGAGCGAAGTAACCTTGTCATTATTAGGTTGAACAAAATTGTTTGGCGCGTAAGAGTTGTTAGGCACAAAATTGTTCACTTGATTAGGGTAAGGTTACTGTTGAAAAGGTTGCTGTTGAAATGGAGCTTGTGAGGGTGCTTGTTGTTGTTGTAGAGGAGGAGGCCTTTGAAAATTGTTATTTCTTTGGA
The DNA here is from genome assembly GCA_030015575.1 of Agapanthus africanus. Lineage (NCBI taxonomy): Eukaryota > Viridiplantae > Streptophyta > Magnoliopsida > Asparagales > Amaryllidaceae > Agapanthus > Agapanthus africanus. Next base: position 410,827,929 of record JASDDO010000016.1, read on the forward strand.
ATTGTTGATTTTGGTTTCAAGCGAAATTTGGGTGACTCCTCCACCCCGGATTGTATGTAGAAGAGTATGGATCGTTTCTTTGTCGTTGCTGAAAGGCAGCATTGACTTGATCCTGTCCTTGAGTAGATGCATTGTAAGGACACTTTTCGGTAAGATGTGATGGATCCGCACAACAAGCACAAACAGTTCGTGAAGGCATAACAGGGGAAGGAGAAGGCGACGAGATTTTGGTCTCAATCGCTTCTAGCTTTTTCGTAAGAGCGGCCATCTCGGCCTTCATAGCAATCGACATCTCTACTTGATGTATGCCTGCCCTAGATTGACCACTAGAAGAAGATGATGTGGTCTTGATGCTCTCCCACTGAATTGTTTGTTCACTAAGATCCTCAAGAAACTGCCACGCTTCCTCACTAGATTTGGAGAGAAAGTGACCTTGACAGATAGTTTCTAGCAACTGCTTCGTTGCCGAGTTCAATCCCTCGTATAATGTTTGGCAAAGTTGCCAACTTTCGATGCCATGATGAGGGCATTAAACGAGTAGGTCTTTAAATCTCTCAAAACACTTCCAAAATGGTTTGGAAGGAAGCTGTGAAATTGTATAATCTCATTGCGGATTCTAGCAGTTTTGTGATGAGGATAGAACTTTTTAAGAAAAGCTTTCACAAACTCGTCCCAATTTCTAATGGAATGTGATGCGGTGCTGTATAGCCACTTCTCGGCTAGATCACATAAGGTGAAAGGAATGACCCTTAGCTTTATAGCGTCATCACTTAATTGGGTCGTTTTTATCATAGCGCAAACATTTTGGAATTTATTGATAAAAATATACGCATCTTCTGATTCCAAACCGTGAAATTTTGGCAGCATATTGATGAAATGTGGTTTATTTCAAAATTGTCCCCATTTGCTGGTGGGAGTGAAAGACAGGTAAGTAAAGAAGTGCGGACAGGGTAGAAGAGATCCTGGAGCGCGACTCGTGCGGGCGCTTCAACAGGCGGTTGATTTGGGTTACTCGCACCTAACGGAGGTGAAATCATTCCCGTCGGTAAGGTATTGTTGCGGTTGAATCCCGACATACCTTCGGAAGAAGAATTTGAAAGCGGAGATAAGAAAGTGGACGGAATTTCGACTTCGGTGTCGAAGGGTTCGTCGGTCGGTACCAACGAAATACGGACTAATCGGGCGTTAGGGTCTCTAGTCCAAAATGACATACACTAAAGGGGTAGTGTAGTCAAAAAAAATGAAAGACAGAATGTGGAGGTAAGAAAACGTCAATGAGAAAAAATGGTGTAAGTGAGGTGCAAGATTTCTTTAGCGACAAGTTGCAAGTTTTGAAAAGATTTTTATTTTTTTTTATGTGAGATTTTTGCAAAAAGATTTTTGAAAAGAGACTTTTGACACAAATGCACTCAACCACACATGCACAATCAAGCCTAGATCTAGGGTCATCTAGGTCAGCTAGACAGCTCCTAACTGTTCCAAAGGGCTAGAGATAGGACCTCAAACCGCTTCTTCACCGCCAATTGTGGCCAGGTAAGTGCCAGGTAAGTGGGAAGGAACCACAGTAGTGGGCTTAATTAAAAACCACTAGCCTTTGACACACTTGCCTAGGCACCGCAAAGTCAGGTTAGGATAAACGGCTGATGCCTATACTGGTCCTCTGTCCTAGTGAGCGTAACGTCTTTAGGGCTGAGTCTAATATTTTTTAATTTAAGAGTGGTCAATGCAAATTCTTTAAGTGTTTTCTGGGGTCCTGGGAAAGGTAATGAAATCCCCATCCAATCTGAGTTTGGTCAATAGCCCCTTAAAGTCAGATTAAAACATGCAAAACAGTAAATTCACTTGCAATCAATTATTTTTAGCACGGCGAAAAGAAACCTGCAGAAAATGTGTTATTGAGAAGGGGGAAGAAGATTTTTAGCGCAAACAAATCCTGCAGAAAATTTGACAAAAGATATATTGTAGGTTGCAGAGAGGAGAAGGAGAGAACAAACCATGCAAAATTGAGGGGTTGACGTGGCAGTCAGACCGCGGTTCCGCGGTTCTTGGCGCACAAAAGCCGCGGTTCCGCGGTTGGGTGGAAGGATCGAAGCTCCAAAAAATTTCTGCACCTCTGTTGTGGAATTTCCCCTCTGTTCTGATGTGACTTTTTCCGTTTCTCACTCTGTAAATTTTCAGATCCGAGATTCTTCGCTGTTCCTGCAAGATTCAAACCATAACCCTTCAAACAATAAAAAAAATGATAAATTTTTTTGTACTTTTTATATTTTCAGATTTTTATGATTTTTAAAATTTATATCAACCCGAAATTACAAAAAGGAAATTTACGCCATCCCTAGTAACGGCGCCATTTGATTAAGTGTAGGATTTTGGGGTTTGTTTGGGGGTATGCTCGGTACGTCTTCTTCCTTCGCATTCATTTGTATATTTTTGCATTTGCATATTTATTTGAAAACCAATAAAAATTGAAAAATTTCAAAAATCATAAAAATTATTGTATTCAATTTTGGCCATATCTGATTTAAGTTTAACAGAAAGGTTAACTGGTTAGGAACAACTAGATCTTAGACTTAGTAAATTAAAAACCCTAAAAATAACCTTCCTTAAAATTTAACAGTAGAAAGTATATGTCTTTGTAGTTTATCTAGAAATAGGCAAATTTTGGGTTCACTTCTTGGGCTAAGTCAAAACAAAGGAAAAGTATTGATACTTTTATTAGAGTATAACTTTGAAAAATAATTCCTAGTTTAAGTCTAGATTCTGAAAATATATATCCTACAATTTGCACAATCACGCACCTTAAAATTTGGAATAGTAGAAGAGACCTTGAAATGCTTTTGTCTAAAGTCCTTAGTACGATAAAAAATAAAAATATACAAGTGTGAAGAAAGAAAAAAATGAACACTGGTTTTTGTGATTACTTAAGGCAGTAAAAATAGAAAAATATTTAGCGAGGGTGCTTCATCACCTAGTGCCTTAGACCAACTGGTTTGGGAGTCACTGCTAAAAGTCTTGGGTGTTGCAAGACTAGGAATTACGCTTTAAAGTGCAAACATATCTTGTAATCGGTTGTTGGTACCTCAAGAATTATTAACAGTCGCATGAAGGATGTGAAAGCAAAAATTCATTAAGAATTCACCAGTTAATACTTTGGACAACGGACAAGAGTATGATTGCTTGATTTGAATTTCCAAGTGTAGGGGTGATTTATACACACACGTGGGGATATATGATTAGAGTTGAGATAAGAGAAAGGAGTGAAGAATAGAACTTGTATCTTTAGTAGAGTTGATAGAAATTCCTATGTGGAGATGGAACCCTAGAAGGAAAACTTAAGAGATGCCGAAAGCTAAGTAAGTCTATAGAACATATATAATCTTAAGTTAGATGATGAGAAAGTGTGAAGAATATGGGTGGATAATTTACGAGTCGACGATAATATAATTCCTTGTTAGAAAACCTAATTGGAGAATTAAAGTCGAAAAGCCAAATTGATAGGATTTTATGGGTAGTATCCGCTGAAAACCCTCAGGAGACAACACTCCTCCTACTAGGGACACCTAGAGGTTTAACGGCTTGTTGCACGTGCTCAGTGCAATCGCGTTTCCCTGCGAAAGTGCGGTTAGGTTTTTGTTGAGAACAAAAAAATAAGTTTGCTCGAGAACGAGCAAAAGATAAGTTTGGGGGTATTTGTTCACACCATAGTATTGCATTATCATATTCCCCATTCTTATTCTTTTTATAAATAAACAGGTGCTTTTGACGCATGTCTGCTACATATTACAGGTTACAGGTTCTTAGATCTAAAACAGTGAAAACAATGAAAAGACGATGCAAAAGTGAATTTTGACCAACAAACAGAAGACTCTTGATCAAGCCTACATCAAAGATAAAATTCACAAAGTACAAGGCAATGGAAGGTCAAAGATTACAAAGCGAACGGTTAAAAGTCCACCGTAATTATTCACTGGAGATCTGGAAGAAACATAGAAGCTATTTTAATAAAAGAACCAAATAATAAGGAAGCCCAAAGACAGAAGAGCCCACAAAGGAAATTTCAAGGCCCAATACTTCCTTTTAAAGAGATAGAGACATAAAATTTTACCAAAGCTTGGAGTCTACTTTGACTAGGTCTTCCTAAGGATATTTTGGTAAATGTAGACGTGCGAATCAATTGTAACCTAGGGTTTCCTATCCTCTATAAATAGGAACTCTAAATCATTGTAAAAGCTATGTCTCCCTATGCCTCTTTCTATTAATAAATTTTAGAATTCTTTTGGAGAGCATCGGTGCCTCTTTTCAATTCATGAATCCAGATCTGACAAACCTGTGTTGATATTTGGAGAGAGCCATCTGTAAGTAGTTTTATTTTATTGCTCTAGTTTAGATTTTAATTCCTTGCTTTAGATGTTACCTTTGGGAAAGGCTTTTAAGAGATGAGATCTCTCATCCCTTTCTTACCCATCACATAGAATCTATAGGACTCCATGCATACACACACACACCGCGCCCTGCGGCACCCTATCCCTCGTGGTAGCGGTGATACCATAGTATAAAGGCCCGGTTGTGCGCGTTTTCCATGGAGGTTAGGGTAAGCATCTCTAAAGGAAGGACAAGAACCTAAAGGAAGGAACACCTTCCCGAATGGATCTAATCCCCATTATTGATAATTACCATAACTTCTCTTAGATCCTAATTGAGTATAGAAAGCGTTGAGATTTATTTACATTTCCAAACCATTCCTAAACCTAACTCTAGCAAGATTTAGATCTAGATAATTTTAGTATAGATAGATTTAGTTTTTAGATTTAATAATCAATCCGAACACCCTTCGGAATTAACTTGTTTGAGCGAATAGGAAATTCACAACATCCCTGTCGACCGATCCGTACTCACCGGCTAGCTGCAAAGCGACGCCGTTCTTGATTGCGGTAATAGATAGTTTTTGAGATGAATCAAATGAAATTTATTAATAGAAGGACGCATAGGGAGGCATAGCCTTTACAATGATTTAGAGTTCCTATTTATAGAGGATAGGAAATCCTAGGTTACAATTGATTCGCACGTTTACATTTACCAAAATATCCTTAGGAAGACCTAGTCAAAGTAGACTCCAAGCTTTGGTAAAATTTTATGTCTCTATCTCTTTAAAAGGAAGTATTGGGCCTTGAAATTTCCTTTGTGGGCTCTTCTGTCTTTGGGCTTCCTTATTATTTGGTTCTTTTATTAAAATAGCTTCTATGTTTCTTCCAGATCTCCAGTGAATAATTACGGTGGACTTTTAATCGTTCGCTTTGTAATCTTTGACCTTGTAGGGTGTTTTTTCGTCACCCCATTGAGATGGGAATACGCGCACGCTTGTCAGGCGTACTACAGATTCCCCCTGCCTAGGGTAGGCCGGGGTTTAATGATTGTGGGGATCCGAATCTCCGGCAGCCGCGGACTAAGCTGCCGTTAATTACCCCTCGCCTTTGGGGCGAGGGAACCTCCGATTAACGGGTTAAACTGGTCATGCGAATTCAATGTGCAGTGTACGTGTGTTCTGTTCTGAAAGGGGGGTTTTGGATATATCGGGAGCCACGCAGAGTTTTTTACGGGGGTCCCGCTACCCGGATAGCGGGCTGGGGGTCAAGGGGGCTAGCAGCCCCCTTGCGGGGTTCGGGGCAGCGCCCCGGCCCGAAAATTTTTTGGAGGGGGAGAATGTTGCGGAGTATGTGTATGTGTACATTTGTATACAAATGTATATATATGTGTATATACATAAAAAGAGAGGGAAAAGGCATCCAAGGGATGCGTGGGGCAGCACCTTGGGTGCAGGTGCGCAAGCGCGCGCGCCACGTGTCGGCACGCGGGCGCCTTGCGCACTTGCGCAGGTGCGCAAGCGCGCGCGCCACGTGTCGGCACGCGGGCGCCTTGCGCACTTGCGCAAGCGCGCAGGTGCGCAAGCGCGCGCGCCACGTGTCGGCACGCGGGCGCCTTGCGCACTTGCGCTGCGCGCCGGAGAGGCACAAGAGGCTTTTAGCCTAAGAACAGAAGCTGTGCTTCAGAAATGAAATATTTATTATGTATATATGTATGGAGTTAAACTCCTATGTATTTTGAAGCTGATAAGGGGGGGTTCTTCTTCTTCCTCCTGTTGTTTGGCCGGATCTTGAAGATCAAGAAGTAGGAGATTTTAAAAATCACTCATTTTTGAGATCTGATAGGAGATCTGAGTTCCCCTTTGTGGGTTTTGTGGTGGAAAACCACTTAGTTTTGGAAAAGAAAGAGTAAAACTCTTGATTTAATTCAAAAGAAATGAGAAGGTTTTAGAACCTTGGAGAAGAAGCAGGAAAGAGCTCAGCTCTGAAACTTTTTTTGGAGAGAGAAAAAGTTATTGAGATATTTTATTATCTTTGCCTTTATAGGCCATACATTTTACACATAGCCCCTTGGGCTTCACAAAATGGCATTTTGCCTATCCCATGGCTCATGTGCCATTTCTTTTTGCACATAAGCCATGGGCTTTACAAAAATTTGGCTTTATGCCTATTTTTCTTACATTTATCCGAAAATAAAATAAAAGAAATACAACAAAATTATTTATTTCAAAAATTTTTATCTTGGCATGGGGGGAGGCCGGCCGCTTCATGTTCAGGCTCGACCCGGGCATGGGCCCACTGGGTCTAGGCTTGGGCCCACTTGGCTTGGGGTTGACTTGTATTTTGACTTGGTCAACCGAGGTGTAAATTTTTACCCCAACAAATTGCCCCCCATCAATAAATGCACACCACATATGTGGGTCGTGTGCATGAAATTGATGGATCTTTTTTTCACGTGGAGGCGACTTGATTTGGTTCCCGTTTTTTGGGAAGCTAGCACTGCCCTTTTTACGACATGGACGGTCGTTGCTTAACATGTCTCCGAGACGGAGTGTCCGTGATAGACGTTTTCCCTGGCCCGGAGTTGTCTGGTTCCCGCTTTGTAGGAATCCTGCGCTGCCCTTTTTGCGACTTGGACGGTCGGTGCTGCCCTTTTAGCGACTTGGACGGTCGTTGCTGCCCTTTTAGCGACTTGGACGGTCGGTGCTGCCCTTTTAGCGACGTGGACGGTCGGTGCTGCCCTTTTAGCGACGTGGACGGTCGGTGCTGCCCTTTTTGCGACTTGGACGGTCGGTGCTGCCCTTTTAGCGACGTGGACGGTCGGTTCTGCCCTTTTTGCGACTTGGACGGTCGGTGCTGCCCTTTTAGCGACGTGGACGGTCGGTTCTGCCCTTTTTGCGACGTGGACGGTCGGTGCTGCCCTTTTAGTGACGTGGACGGTCGGTGCTGCCCTTTTAGCGACGTGGACGGTCGGTGCTGCCCTTTTAGCGACGTGGACGGTCGGTGCTGCCCTTTTAGCGACGTGGACGGTCGGTGCTGCCCTTTTAGCGACGTGGACGGTCGGTGCTGCCCTTTTTGCGACTTGGACGGTCGGTGCTGCCCTTTTAGCGACGTGGACGGTCGGTTCTGCCCTTTTTGCGACTTGGACGGTCGGTGCTGCCCTTTTAGCGACGTGGACGGTCGGTTCTGCCCTTTTTGCGACGTGGACGGTCGGTGCTGCCCTTTTAGTGACGTGGACGGTCGGTGCTGCCCTTTTAGCGATGTGGACGGTCGGTGCTGCCCTTTTAGCGACGTGGACGGTCGGTTCTGCCCTTTTTGCGACTTGGACGGTCGGTGCTGCCCTTTTAGCGACGTGGACGGTCGGTTCTGCCCTTTTTGCGACATGGACGGTCGGTGCTGCCCTTTTAGCGACGTGGACGGTCGGAGTGGAAGTTGACTTGTTGATTTTGATTTGGGTTGACATCAGCATCGCTATACTGGAATATGGTACCAGGAGCGAATCATCATCTGTCATGGAGAGGATTTTGGGATTTTGGTTTTTGTTTGGCATCTGCATTGCTGCACTGGAATAATGCCAGGAGCAACTCATCATTTGCCCCGAGAGGATTTAGGAGAAATTGGGATTGTTTTACGCCCGTGGATTGTATACGGTTTTGCAGGATGTATGATCCAGACCGTAGGGCCGGAAAAATTTTGGGACTTTGTCGGCGTCTGCATCGCTGTACTGGAATATGGTACCAGGAGCGACTCATCATTCGCCGTTGGGGTATGGGATTTGGAATTTGGTTGGCGTCTGCATCGCTGCACTGGAATATGGTACCAGGAGCGACTCATCATTCGCCATTTGGGGATTGGGGAGCGATGGCTTAGGAGACAGGTTTAGATCCCTATCGCCTAAGGCTTTTCAATTTTATGGGCCGTGAGGGTCCCATAAAAGCATTTCCTCCCTACGAGTCGTAAGGATCCCGCAGGTGTATTTTCTCCTTAAGAGTCGTGAGGGTTCCTAAGTGTGTTGCTCCTTTGTGAGTCGTAAGGATCTCACGCAGGGGTTTTCTCCTCACAAGGTCGAGAGGACTTTGTGAGTGTATTTCACCTCCTTTCCTTTTTACGAGTTTGCGCCCTTTCGGGTTTTCACAGACTCGCCGGTAGTCCTGCTGTTTTTACTCACGGAGCCCTTTCGGGTTTTCATCCGTGCCCGTTTTGCTTGTGGGCATACCGTTATTATTTTTTTTATTATTTTTTTTTTCTTTTGCCGCTGGTGGGACTTTAAAGTAGTCTCACCGGCAGGATTTGGGAGAAAATAGGGGTCATTTACGCCCGTGGATTGTATACGGTTTTGCAGGATGTCTGATCCAGACCGTAGGGCTGATGTGCTCAATTCGCCTGCGACTTGGAGCATTCACGTGTAGTATTTCTTGAGATATCGGCCATTGATGGGTGGCATGGGCCTTTCTCCCTCGGCACTTATTAGTTGGTAGGATCCTCCGTCAAACACTTTCTCGATGACGTATGGTCCTTCCCAGTTTGGCTCGAATTTTCCCTTGGCATGTCGATTGGGGATAATCGGTCTTTTGAGGACCAACACCAATTCACCTTTCTTGAAGGCGCGGAGACGGGTTATCTTGTCATAAGCCCGTGACATTTGGGCTCGGTATAGCTCCAGATTTTGTTGCACCGCGAGCCTCTTTTCTTCGAGGGCATCGAGTTCTTCAAGTCGAAGGAGCACGTTTTCTTCCTCCGTCAACTCATGTTGGACGGCCATTCTTAAGCTCGGAACTTCAACTTCGAGGGGGAGGACCGCCTCCACTCCGAAGAGCAATGAGTATGGAGTGGACTGAGTTGGAGTACGGTGCGTGGTACGATATGCCCACAATGCCTCGTGAAGCTTGAGATTCCAGTCTCTCTTGTTGGCTGAAGCATTTTTCCTCAGAAGCTTGCATAGAGTCTTATTGAAGGCTTCGGCTAGCCCATTGGCTCTTGGATTATAGATGGAGGAATACCTCCAGTCTATCTTGTGCTGAGTAGCGAATCTTGAGACATTGAAGCTCTTGAAAGAAGGCCCGTTGTCAGAAATGATTCTTCTTGGTGTACCGAAGCGGTATAGAATATTATGCTGGAAGAATGTCAGAATATCCTTTGTCTTGACTTCTTTTAGCGGGACAGCTTCAGCCCATCTGGAGAAGTAGTCTGTCGCGGCCAGTATGAACCGGTGGCCTTTAGATGACGGAGGATCAATTGGGCCAACAATGTCGGTGCCCCAGACTTCGAAGGGCCACGACGCCACTGTAGGATGCAATGGATTGGGATGCTTGTGAATAAAATCACCGTGAATTTGGCAGACATAACATTTCCTTGCATGCTCTCCGCAATCCCGTATCATGGTGGGCCAGTAATACCCAAGCCGTTTAATTTGCAGTCGCATCTTGGGGCCAGATTGGTGAGCACCGCAAACGCCTGAGTGAACTTCTTTCATGACTTTTTGGGCTTCGGCCGATGACAGGCACCTGAGCCAGAGTTGGTCATATGACCTGCGGTATAACGTGTCATTTACAAACACGTATCGGAGAGCTCTTTTCTTCAGCTGAATCCTCGCAGATTTTTCTTCGGGCAACTTGTCGTATCGGAGGTACTCTATGAAGGGTTCTCTCCAATCGGGCTCGTCTTGGATGATCGAAGCTTCTTCCGCAGGACTGCTCTTCTGTTCTGCGCTTTCCTCTTCTCGTAGAGAGACTGGGGGTAGAATTTGCCGGCTCCTGACTGTGATCAGAATTTCGTCCATGTCAGGATCAGCCAGCTCCTTGGCTAGGCGAGCGAGTATATCGGCTTTTCCGTTCAATGCTCTAGGGACTCTTGTTAGTTCGATATGAGTGAACCGTTTCATGAGTTCCACCACCCGGCTTCTGTACCGAGCCAACTCGGGTTTGTATATCTTATAGTCGCCGCTTACTTGGTTGACGACAAGCTGGGAATCACCGTAAACCCGTAGCCGAAGGATTTCCATTTCTATGACGAGCTCCAAACCAGCTATCAGAGCTTCATACTCGGCCTCATTGTTTGTGCGAGGCTCGGTGAGAGCAAAAGAACGCCGTAGGGTTCCCATTGATGGTGTGATAAACACCAATCCTATCCCTGCTTTTATCTCCGGGACGCTTGATTTACTGGAGGTTCTTATCGATGAGGCCCCATCGAAGTAGAGCTCCCAACATGGCTCGTCATTCTCGAAATGCAGCACTTGTTCGTCGGGTAACTCACAATTTAGTGGCGACCCTTCTGGTATGGGATGAGCAGCGAGAAAGTCTGCAAGAGCTTGCCCTTTTACTGCTTTCTGAGGAGTGTAAACTATGTCAAACTCAAGTAGCATGACAGCCCATCTTGCCATTCTGCCGGCTAGGCTTGCTTTGGTCATCAAGTGTTTGAGCGGGTCGACCTTGGAGATCAGCATAACCCGATGAGCGAGCAGATAGTGCCTCAGCTTCTTCACAGCAAATATCAGAACCAGGCATTGCTTTTCGATTGGGGAGTAGTTGTGTTCCGCCCCGACTAGAGTTCGACTGAGGTAGTAGAGGGCATTTTCTTTTCCCTCCTCGTTGTTCTGAGCAAGGAGCGCACCAAGTGACTCATCTAGCGCGGCAGTGTAGAGAATCAGCGGTTTATTTGGAATGGGAGCGGCCAACACTGGAGGGTGCAACAAGTACTGTTTGATACTTTCGAACGCTTCTTGACACTCGGCCTCCCAGATAAAAGGAGCTCCTTTCTTCATGAGCTTTGAGAAGGGCCTACATCTCCCCGATAAATTTGAGATAAACCTCCGTATATAAGCAAGCTTGCCTTGAAAAGATCTTAGCTGCGTCAGACTCTTCGGAGGAGGCATCTCCATGATGGCCTTTATCTTTGATGGGTCAACTTCGATCCCTCGATGTCGAACTATGAAGCCCAGGAATTTTCCCGATGACACGCCAAAAGCGCATTTCAGAGGATTCATCTTCAGATCAAATTCCCTCAGTCTGGTGAGAACGGTCCTAAGATCCTGGATATGATCGGCCTTGGTTTCAGTCTTAACGACCAGATCATCAACATAACATTCGACGACTTTATGAATTAGGTCATCGAAGATATTGGTCATTGCCCTTTGATATGTAGCACCTGCGTTCTTCAGTCCGAACGGCATCACCTTGTAGCAATATATTCCGATCGGAGTTCGAAATGCTGTGTGCTTCTCATCCTCAGGCGACATCTTGATCTGATTATATCCAGACGAGCCATCCATAAAAGTGAACAGCTTGTAATTTGAGGTGTCATCGACCATCATTTCCATGACCGGTAGCGGGAAGTCGTCTTTAGGACATGCCTTGTTGAGGTCCCTGAAATCGACACAAACTCGGATCTGCCCATTTTTCTTCTTCACTGGGACTATGCATGCGATCCAGTCTGCATATTTCTCTTCCCTGATAAAGCCGGCATCGATGAGTTTCTTGGTTTCCTCGATGACCTTTTCTTCCAACTCCCTTCTCATTCTTCGAGGAGCTTGTTTGACTGGCTTAGCATCAGGAGATATAGCCAGCTTATGCACGGCTACCTCAGGAGAAAGGCCAGGCATTTCTTTGTACGTCCACGCGAAGCAGTCGACGAACTCATGCAGCAGGGCAATTATCTGCTCTTTCATTTCCTCCGACAAGAGTGAGCTGATGTAGGTCGGCCTTGGATTATCGGGCGTTCCTAAGTCAATCTCGGCTAGCTCATCAAAGGTTGCTTGTCCGCCATCTTCGAGCTCTTGAGGAGCTTCTTCTGGCTCGGCTATCTCGTCATCATCATTTGATCTTTCGCTGGCTTCACCAACATGGATCATGTAGCACGCTTTGGAATCAGGTTGAATGTAGCCTATGCCCCGTCTATCTGGAATTCGTCCATCGATGAGTGCTCGGACCTGGGGCGGATACCATAGCCCTTCGTAAAACTTTTCTTCGGACTCCGTTTGATATAACCGGCATCCGCACTTCTTAAAGTATTCCCGCATCTTGGGCGCATAGTATCTGGGATTGAGGACGGCTCTTATGCCTCTCTCATAGGGAAGGCACGCGACAGAAAGATCGTCCGGGTGCACAACGGGGTTTGACTTGTAAAACAGGATGCCCTTCTGTCCATTTTTCCTCCCGGGCACGTAGAAAGTTTTCAGCTGGTCCACGGTAGAGACTGACAATGCGTCGAGCTCTTTGCACATCCGTTCCGGCACCCTTGTGATAGCCAGGGACCCTTCTGCGACTTCGAAGGTCTCTCGTAGTTTCGCTTGCTGCATGGGGGGTCGATCTGCACAGCTGTCGCACGGCAGGTCCTCTTCTTCTGACTCTTCAGTGTCACTGCCAAGATGAGGGCGGACTTTGCTGCTAGATGGGCCTTCAGTAACAGATTCGTCCGTATCGCTGCCGAAATGAGGGCGAGTTTGGCGGAAGGACGGGCTTCCAGCGTCGGACTCATCAGTGTCGCTGCCGAAATGCGGGCGTACTTGGGTATTTTTGCTTTTGAAAGTGATAGCCGGCGCAGATTTGCTTTTGAGTCTTGGGGCCGTTCTATCCTCAGTCAGTTGTGGCTTAGCATTTTGGTGGTTCATAAAGTACCGAGAATCTTCATAGCGGACTTCATGCACACCGAACGGCTGGATGTCTCCGTCAATGCGTCTTTCTTCGCCATTTTTGGTATACTTCATGCATTGATGGAGAGTTGACGGGATGATGCCATAATCGTGGAGCCATGGCCGCCCCAAGAGAATCTTATAAGACATGTCGGCATCGATCACGTATATCTTAGCTTCAGTTTGCAGATCCCCGAATTTGATTGGCAGAGCTATAGACCCCAGAACTTGCTGGCAATTTTGGTTGAAGCCTTGAATGACGATCCTTTCCTTTGACAGGTGTCGGACGTCCATTGACAAACTCTTCAGAGTTCGCAAGTTCATGATGTTCACTGAGGACCCCGGATCAATCAATATGCGATTAATTCGATCTCCGTCGCTGTACCCGGTCACGTAAAGCGGCCGATTGTGCTCAGCCGTTCCTAGTAGCAAGTCTTCATCCTTAAATATGACTGCGGCGGCATGCAAAGCGTGCTGGGCCTCTTTCATATTAATTTCCGCAAAGTGAGCCTGATACCGCTCGGGGTTTTGCAGAGCGTGAATGAGAACATCTCTAAGCTCCTTAGATAGGACCAAGGCGTCGTAGATGCTTAGGAGAGACGGAAGCTTCCGGAGATGCGCCAAGACATTATAGTCCACCGAGGAAGGACTTATGTTTTCATCAGCCGGTTCTCTGCCATCTTCTTCATTAGTGACTTGTTTTTCCTTCCCTTTTGGGGCGTTGCCCTGATTTGGCGGTAGAGCCCTGCCGCTTCTGAGCTGGATTTGATTGGTCGTTGTGGCGAGCTCCTCGTCCTCTTCGGGAAAACAAAGCTCCTCTTCCGAGTCGCTGCCAAGATGGATGGCGTAGCAGGTCACTACTGGGATCTCTTCATTGGAGTCTTCTTCTAACTCCTTCAGAATTTCAGCCGCTTGTACAGGGGAGAACTCCTTCAATTGAATCAATGTTCTTTCCTTTTGCTCATATTCTTCGAGGGAATCGATATACTTTTGAATGGTCGATCTCCCTGCAGACTCTTTTTCGCGCCGAGCTGCACTTTTCTTCTTCTTGAGCTTCTTGGATTTTGAGCGTGATAGAGCTGCATTGGCAGCTGGACTGGTAGGCTTCTTCTGCCCTTCCCATTCCGTCCTGGGTTCTTTCTGAAGTAGCTTTATCATCTTCTTCGTCTTATTAGATATGTGCGTACTCCACGGAGGCCGCGATGAGTCAGTTTCGTTTATCAGGGTAGCAGGTTCAGCTGTCTGCTCCCAGAAGGCTTCAACTTCTGTCTGTATAAAGTTGGCGGTTGCAACTTGATTGTTCACCAACACGCTTTTGGACAGCTCGATCTCTCCAGCCTTGTACTGCTTCTCGACCCAGTCCTTGAAGATATAGCAATCCTCGATCGCATGGCTCACTACTCGGTGGTACGGGCAATACAGGGGATTGTCGGTCATTTTTGCTTCTTGGGGTCTTTTCGACTCCGGCAATTGTAAGCCGTTGTTCAAGGCATCTTTAAATATCTTACGGACCTTGTCCCTTCTGAAAGAGTAAACCTTGTTCTTCTTCTCTTCTAGGGAAGGCCCATCTCCTCCCAGCAATGGCTTTCGAGACCGGTTGGTTTTGGATTCGCCCGCCCTTCGCTTTTCTTCATTGTCGGAGGCATTGAAGACATTGGTACTGCTGGAACTCCCGCTTCTACGGTTGTCGTCCCGCTTGCTTTTCCAGGTTTTGTCTCTCTGAGAGTCTGGCGGGGACTCTTGCTTCGAGCGTTCCAGCATTTGGACTTTCTTGGTTAGCTCCTGAAACGTCTTGAAGCCCGCTGTACACAAGAAGGGGACCATCCAATTGCTGAGGTTCCCAATAAGAAGGCTGACGGACTGGTCCTGCTCCAGCGGCGGTTCGCATTTGACCGTGAGATTACGCCATCGGGCGATAAAGTCAGTGTTGCTTTCATTCTTCCCCGGCTTGGTCCTCACAAGGTCGGCAATGGAGATTTTATCACTGACGCTCATGAATCTTTGCCGGAACAGAGACTCCATTTGGGCAAAGGTAATGACGGACCCGTCCGGTATACTTGCATACCAGTCGAAAGCGACACCGGTCAGGCTGTTGACAAACTGACGAAGAAGGAGCGCATCGTTGCCCCCTGTATTTCCGCATGATGCTTTGAAGTGGGCGACGTGCTGGTTTGCATTCCCCGTTCCATCAAATCTTCCGAACTTAGGAATAACGTAGCCGCTTGGGAACTCAATCAGATCGTACTGCGCGGGATATGGCCGCCCGCTACTGCCGATTTCTTTCTGAGCTTCAGCTTCGGCCACCAATGTTTTAACCTTGCTGGTGACCAAATCCATTATCCGGTCCTGTGTTAGCGGGATAGTGCTATCTGGGGCCAAGGCGTCCCCAGAAGCGGAGTGTGGCCGGCTTTCATGTGGCTCGACCAGTCTCGGTCCCAAAGGAACCGGCATTGGTTGCCTCGGATTGTCATCACCCGGCTGATTAGTAGCGGCTTGTGCCTGATTGGGAGGCGCTCGAGCAATTTGAGCCGTAAGCTGCATCACCACGTTCGTTAAGTCGTCAATCTTCGAATAGAGCTTGGCCATCTCTTTATCTTTGCTCCTAAGCTGTTTTCGAAGCTCTTGAAGTAGCTCTTGCTCCGCAGTCCTGGGGCGGAAAGTCGGCTCTTCCTCGCTATCCGAGCTTGACTCTGCATGGACCGAAGGGTCTTTCTGCCTATCATCCTCATCGAGAGGGTTTTCTTCATCCAGCGGGGGCGGCTGCTCTTGGGCAGCGGCAACCACATTCTGGCTGGATTGGGCTTGGGATGCGGTGGCCCCATCCTTGCTTTTGCTGCGAAGGTTGTCGCTGGGGCGTCCGCCCGCCATATAGACCGTATGGATGATATATCCGGCCGTCTTTCTATCATTGGTAGCTGATTTCACGGATCGTTGTCTTGACCCCCTTGCTTCGGTAGCTGGTAGTCGATCAAAGTCGGCTGGCCTAACCAGGTTCTTGAATGGTGCTGGCGCTTCTTTTCTGGGTTTGCCCCGCTGCTTTCGTGCGACACAAAGCGCCTGATAGACCCTTGAAGAGACAGTGTCATACTTTTTCTGTTGGGGCGGGGACACGTCTCTTTGTGGCACTGTTCGGACCGCTGTCTTCTTGATTCTGGCGGTCATGGCGTTTTTCTGAACCCACTTCAGAGGATCGAAGGAATTGCTGATTCTTACGTCCGACTCAGCCGTCGTCGCGGGGAAACCCGGCACTTGGAACTTCACATGATTCCATTTGGCCGAAGCCTTGGCCCTTTTGTTGGCTCGATACCTGAGCCGCTTCTGCCTTAACTTTTCTGTTCTAAGCACCTGGCAGACTTCAGCTCTTTGGGAAGACGCCGCAGACCGGGCGACGGAGGGCTTTGGAGATACACTCGATTGTGCATTTGTTGGAGTCATCGCTTGAGCTCGTCCGCTACATTTGTTGTTGCCCTTCGCACCGGAAGTCTTGCCCCCAGCTAGAGCGTCAGGGAATCGTTCAGACACCATCTTAAGTTTCGGTTGTGGTGCCTTAGCAATCACAACATTCGGCCTCTTGCCCCTTGGGACCGGCTTGACCACCTGTTCCGCCGGAATTTCCGCCAGATGAGCGCTTCCAGCAGGGTAGATGATGACGGAGCCAAACTGGCGGGGCAGTTCCTCCCACTGACGACTGAGGCTTGCAGAGAGAACCACACGAGCGTTGATCTTGACCACGTATGGAATCGGGGTCACGTTGGAAGCTGAATTCATCTGGAGAGACATTGTCGTCGAAGGTTGATTGCTGCATAGAAAAGAAAATATCATTTCAGTATAGACAATAGATATGTATATTAATTGAGTTCGCATGAACGTTTAACCCGAAATATGGGAGGAGAGATTGGTCCCACCGGGCGTGCCAGAATCTGTAGGGTGTTTTTTCGTCACCCCATTGAGATGGGAATACGCGCACGCTTGTCAGGCGTACTACAGATTCCCCCTGCCTAGGGTAGGCCGGGGTTTAATGATTGTGGGGATCCGAATCTCCGGCAGCCGCGGACTAAGCTGCCGTTAATTACCCCTCGCCTTTGGGGCGAGGGAACCTCCGATTAACGGGTTAAACTGGTCATGCGAATTCAATGTGCAGTGTACGTGTGTTCTGTTCTGAAAGGGGGGTTTTGGATATATCGGGAGCCACGCAGAGTTTTTTACGGGGGTCCCGCTACCCGGATAGCGGGCTGAGGGTCAAGGGGGCTAGCAGCCCCCTTGCGGAGTTCGGGGCAGCGCCCCGGCCCGAAAATTTTTTGGAGGGGGAGAATGTTGCGGAGTATGTGTATGTGTACATTTGTATACAAATGTATATATATGTGTATATATATAAAAAGAGAGGGAAAAGGCATCCAAGGGATGCGTGGGGCAGCACCTTGGGTGCAGGTGCGCAAGCGCGCGCGCCACGTGTCGGCACGCGGGCGCCTTGCGCACTTGCGCAGGTGCGCAAGCGCGCGCGCCACGTGTCGGCACGCGGGCGCCTTGCGCACTTGCGCAAGCGCGCAGGTGCGCAAGCGCGCGCGCCACGTGTCGGCACGCGGGCGCCTTGCGCAAGCGCGCACGGTGCGCAAGCGCGCGCGCCACGTGTCGGCACGCGGGCGCCTTGCGCACTTGCGCTGCGCGCCGGAGAGGCACAAGAGGCTTTTAGCCTAAGAACAGAAGCTGTGCTTCAGAAATGAAATATTTATTATGTATATATGTATGGAGTTAAACTCCTATGATATTTTGAAGCTGATAAGGGGGGGTTCTTCTTCTTCCTCCTGTTGTTTGGCCGGATCTTGAAGATCAAGAAGTAGGAGATTTTAAAAATCACTCATTTTTGAGATCTGATGGGAGATCTGAGTTCCCCTTTGTGGGTTTTGTGGTGGAAAACCACTTAGTTTTGGAAAAGAAAGAGTAAAACTCTTGATTTAATTCAAAAGAAATGAGAAGGTTTTAGAACCTTGGAGAAGAAGCAGGAAAGAGCTCAGCTCTGAAACTTTTTTTGGAGAGAGAAAAAGTTATTGAGATATTTTATTATCTTTGCCTTTATAGGCCATACATTTTACACATAGCCCCTTGGGCTTCACAAAATGGCATTTTGCCTATCCCATGGCTCATGTGCCATTTCTTTTTGCACATAAGCCATGGGCTTTACAAAAATTTGGCTTTATGCCTATTTTTCTTACATTTATCCGAAAATAAAATAAAAGAAATACAACAAAATTATTTATTTCAAAAATTTTTATTTTGGCATGGGGGGAGGCCGGCCGCTTCATGTTCGGGCTCGACCCGGGCATGGGCCCACTGGGTCTAGGCTTGGACCCACTTGGCTTGGGGTTGACTTGTATTTTGACTTGGTCAACCGGGGTGTAAATTTTTACCCCAACAGACCTTGCATTGCCTTGTACTTTGTGAATTTTATTTTTGATATAGGCTTGATCAAGAGTCTTCTGTTTGTCGGTCAAAGTCCACTTTTGCATCGTCTTTTCATTGTTTTCACTGTTTTAGATCCAAGAACCTGTAACCTGTAATATGTAGCAAACATGCGTCAAAAGCACCTGTTTATTTATAAAAAGAATAAGAATGGGGAATATGATAATGCAATATTATGGTGTGAATAATACTCGCGCCGTCCCTTTTTACTTGTCATTTTAGAAAAATACATACTGATTAAGAAAAACATTATCACTTTTTTAATATCAACAATTAATCTACTGCCAAATCACCACTAAAAAAATCATACAATTTCTGTGCTTAACTATTAAGGAAATCATTATCACTTTTTTAATACCAGTAATTAATTTTCAAGGATATTTTAGGTATTGCATCATTTATTGATATGTTTATTATTAATAATTTCCTCGTTATTCCAAAAACGTGAAGTAAAATAAGACACTTTTCTCTCTTTCCAAAATGATAAGTAAAAGAAGACATGACAAGTAAAAAGAGACGGCAGAATAATTGATGCTCCCTCTCCCTCTCCTGCATGCATTGACTTATGGTACAAAGTATTTAATGAGTCCCATATGATGAACACTTCTCATCTCATTGGTACTCGAACACACAAGAGAGAGAGAGAGAGAGAGATTAGTTAAACAAAACACAACAAGGTGAATTGGTTAGTTCACAAAACATGGCCGCGGCATTTGGGATTGTACCCAATATATTATTATTTAAATTAAATTAAATTAAATTACTTGAGTAATTTGATGGATGCATGAACCACCATTTTTGTCGAGCTATAGCTTTGATGATATTTCTTTGCTGCTTTTCTTTTAATTTGTCTGTTGTGGCATGGTGTTATGTGCTGTGCCTCGACATGACGGTTGATTTATAATAATAATTAAGATTATGTTTACCGAGGAATTTAGTTATAATTTGTGTTCACAATCAATGGTCATCCCTTACTCTAGTCATCTAGTCTTACTCTAATTTCGATATATATATATATATATATATATATATATATATATATATAAGAGAGAGAGAGAGAGAGAGAGAGAGAGGTTATTTGAAGAAAAAAATTATACATGGCCACTTGCGCAGCTTGAACTTGTCATTTTGAATTAACAATGCTGAGGCACTTCCATTCCTCTTTCTGATTTGAAAATTTAATCATTGTGGGGTAACTAACAAAATGAAGGACATATAATTCGAGAAAGATACGCAACTGTTCGGGTCTTTCAGAACGGTTTTTGAAACTTCTAATTGAATCGAACAACCACAATTAATTTATTTATAAGTATTTTTCTTATTTTATTTGGATCTAGCCAAGTTAATTTCTTGGTCTTTGAAGAATTTAGATTTTAATCTTATTAATATACTATAAGTGAGATAAGGCTCAACTGCTTTTCATAAAAAGAAAATTGAAATCATTATGACCCTAAAATCATTTAGATTTTAATCTTATTAACATACTAGTTTGATGTGTGGGATGTGGAGTATACGGGGCTACTGTAGAGATATTTAAATGAAGGGGCACACAGTAACATTATATTCATTGGTTCAAGTCATTTTACTTTTATTCAAATTAGTTAACGTTAATGGTTCTTGAATTTGCAAAATACACAAATAGCATGAATCATTAAATAGAATTATGTAATGTATCCCGTCATTTTAAGAAGTTAGTGCACGACTAATATATGTTATGTAATCTCATATTTCTACCGTACCATTTTAATAGTCATTTTAGTAATTTTCACGTTTATTAAGATGTTAAATTATAAGTACTCCAATTTACCGCAATATCCTTAATTCATCAATTTACATTATGCAGTTGATGTCTCTTGATTTCATGTGTTCATTTAATTTGAGAGTTCCCATAATTTTTTGATCCCATGCCTTGTGCCCAAAAGTAAAAATCTAATGCACAACATTAATTAAGAGCATGGAGAGTTAATGGAGATTGAAATGGGAGAGCATGGAGAGTTAATTTGTCTTAATTCTCAAAGTTGCATGAGACTATAATGAAGGGTAAATTTGATAATCGGCTGGTAAAGATACCTCAATTGTCAAAAACGACTAGAATTATGGGACAAAAATAAATCTCTAAAACGACTATTAAAGCGGGACGGAGGGAATATATAGTAAGGCAAGTGGAGTGGTAGGAGTGAAAGTTAGGTTGAGTTTAATTCGAACCTAATCAGACTTGACGTTTTTGTGTTTTTCGATATTACTCATCCGATCCCAATCGAACAACACTATAAGATTAATTTCAAAATTTTCAAGTCGGATATGGATTTAGTATATATAAAACTCATCCACGCGAACCCTAAAGCCTGCGCGAACTAAACAAACGTGCTTCCTATATTCTATAAAACTCAATATATATCTTACATTTAATTCTAAATATCATAATATATGTATGGTAATTTTATTATATGAGTATAATCTATAAATTACTATACATACTATATATAATTTATCAAAGTATAAATTTTGCCCACACATTGTTAGGTTTCCCTAGCACCTACTGTAGATATGAAAGCATCACACATGCCACTTTAAAAATATAGAGATGCTAAGCAAACAAAGCAAGGATCTTTAACTAGAATACTAGGATAACATCTAAAGTATCATATACAAAAACCATATTATCACTAAGTGAAAAGAATACAACCTTTGTAGTCCTTTTTGTAGTAACTCTTAGGATCGTTGAGAGTTGAAGAATGGTTGCAAGTAAGCTCCATTGTCCACGATGATCCACCCGAAGTCCACTTCGTCCAAGCTTCTAGCTCCACTTGATGTAAGAAGAAGATGAAGCTAAACACTCTAAACTAATTGGCTAGATTAGAGTAGAATGATGAGGTGGTGTGTTTTCTTTTATCAAAACCCTTTCTTTTTTATTCCCTCACTCTATGGAAAACTCAAGAGAGCTTGGAGAAAGAAGAAGATGGCAACACTTGAGCTCAAGAGATAATAACAAAAGATAATGAAGAAAGAGAAAAGAAAATGATATATATTTTTTTCTCTCAACAAACCATGGTAACTAATAATATCTAGATATTTAGTAAGTGAGTTAAAACCCAAAAGGAAATACTAAACCAAGATTAAAAGTTAGGTCAAGTGAGGTTCACTTTGGAAGTGTGTAGAAAAAATCAACCATGGATTAACTTTTCTTTTTGTTTTGTTTTAAATCAAATACAAATATATATATATATATATATATATATATATATATATATATATATATATATATAATAGTTCTATGTGAGTCTTATATTGCCATCTATTATATATCATCAACCATGACACTATATATGTATGTGTTCATGCACATCAACATGTGCATACATACATGCATACTTTTTCTTTAAGAAAAAGGGTTTGAATAAAGAATAAAATTAAAAGTCAAATGTTAAATCAACAATTGATTTAACAATCCGGTTATATCACATACGATCCGACCAATAGAAAAACGCCCGATTAACATACGGTATCATATAGTCGTATTCAATCGAGTCCCCGCGCATATCTCATATGCACACCACATTTTTTCGCTTGGGCTAGGAAACTTCTGTGTGGGACTCTATGACTCGTCAATACGCCGGCAGTGGGTGATGATCATATCAAACACCCACAAGCCACAAGCGGTCAGCTAAACATAACGGCCATCCGGGTATTGAGCGATCAGAAGAAAACCAGCAAAACTGTCAAAACTCCCGTCGAGCCATCTGGCAACACTTACCGTATAGTCCGGTCTCCTTGTCAGATATGTTGCATATCGAGTCTAGGGATGGTATCGTCGACCGCAATAACTCAATAAGTCATGCTGGTGTATGGCTCATAACAGATCGAGAAACTACTGATAACACTTATCTGTAAATCTCAGCAGCCCTGGCCAGGGACTTCCTGTTATAACCAATCGAGCATACCACAACATCAACTCCCAATACCGGGAGAGACGAAACCCCTTTTATCGCTCATCGCCTCCATGTGCCTCGGGACTGTACCCAAAGACCACCTGTTTGCACGACTCAGTAGAGCCGTGGTAGGGTGGAGATCAAAGTACAGTGGGAGGACACACAAGACTCTATGACGATCTCGGGTCTACAGACTAACCTGTACCAGTGTCACCTGAGAACTGTTATCCGACGATAGATATAATACCACATAGGAGTTCTCGCCGAGTCCGTTCAGTGTACCCAGTCTCCACTGAGCACCCGCATACAATCTTTGGTGTCATCACACCAGATGGATATGGGATCATCCATCGCCCATCATATGGGACAAGAATGGTATACGCTAGTCTACTATGGAATATCGATACCCTGTCTCGATACACCCACGATTAGGAACAGTTCAAGGATATGCTTATAAACTACACGTGTCCCACTAGTATGATCCGCATCATAGTTGGAGTAGTCAAGCAAATATCCTTAGGGTTTTATCAACATGTGCAAATATATAAAAGCATGATCAAGGCAACATGTCAGATAAAGTAAACCAGATAGCATACTATTATGTCGAGCAAGAAAGTAATCCATATATATACATGTCCAAACATCCACTATACATATAATGGCCTCTAGGGCATACATATATCCAACAATCTCCCACTTGCACTAAGGCCAATTATTGGCGTATCTCATACCCAACATCTCAAAAAGTCGCTCATGCTGCGGCTGTGGAAGGGCCTTGGCGAGTGGATCCGCTGTGTTATTTTTTGTATCTATTCTCCGAATCTCGATCTCTTGGCGATATACTATCTCCCGGGTCAAATGATATCACCTGAAGATGTTTCTGGACTTCTGATGGGACCTTGGTTCTTTGGCTAATGCCATAGCCCCATTATTATCACAATACAATGGTATTGGATCAACAATGGTTGGAACTACTCCTAGTTCTGCGACGAACTTCCTCATCCAGACGGCTTCCTTGGCAGCATCATTTGCAGCAATGTACTCAGCTTTCATCGTTGAGTCTGCAACGGTATCCTGTTTGGAACTCTTCCAACTAACCGCCCCTCCATTGAGGGTAAATACAAACCCTGAGATAGATTTGCTGTCATCCTTATCACTTTGGAAGCTGGAATCGATAAAGGCCTCTATTTGGAGATCTCCATTACCATACACCAAGAACAGTTCTTTAGTCCTTCGCAAGTACTTAAGAATGTTCTTCACTGCTATCCAATGTTTCTCCCCTGGATTGGATTGATACCTGCTTACTACAGCTAGTGCATAAGCTACATCAGGGCAAGTACATAATATCGCATACATTATAGATCCTACTGCTGAAGCGTAGGGTATAATGCTCATGCGAGCACTCTCTTTATCAGTCTTCGGATAGAAGTCCTTGGAGAGAGTGATTCCATGACAAGCGGGCAAGGCACCATGCTTGGAATCTTCCATACTAAACCTTTTTAGGATGGTGTCAATGTACTTTGATTGGGACAATCCCAATAATCTCTTGGATCTATCTCTATAGATTCTTATACCCAAAATGCACGAGCCATCACCCAGGTCCTTCATGGAGAACCTTTGTGATAAGAATAGTTTGACCGATTGTAGCATAGGAATATCATTTCCTATCAGGAGAATGTCATCCACGTACAATACGAGGAATGCGACAGTACTCCCTACAATCTTCTTATAAATGCATGGCTCATCTATAATTTTGATAAAATCAAAATCTTTGATTGTATCATCAAAGCAGATGTTCCAGCTCTGTGAGACCTACTTTAATCCATAAATGGATTTAAGCAATCTACATGCTTTCCCGCTGCTCCTATTGTCAATAAAGCCCTCTGGCTGATCCATAAAAACGCATTCTTCTAAAACACCATTTAGAAATGCAGTTTTAACGTCCATCTACCAGATTTCATAGTCGTGGTGAGTAGCAATAGCAAGTAGGATCCGACTGGATTTAAGCATTGCTACTGGAGAGAAAATTTCATCATAGTCCAATTCTGGTCTTTGATGAAAACCTTTCGCTACAAGCCTTGCTTTAAAGGTCTCTACTTGTCCATCTACACCAATCTTTCTCTTGAAGATCCATTTGCACCCGACGGGTTTTATCCCAGGAGGTGCAACGTCCAAAGTCCATACTTTGTTGTTGTACATGGACTCCATTTCGGATCTCATGGCTTCCAGCCACTTTACTGAGTCACCACTCGTGATAGCTTGCTGGAAACTAATAGGGTCATCATCATTCATGATGCAATCTTCTCTATCACCATCAATAAGAAACCCATAGATCTCCGGAGCGGCTGAGGTTCTTGAACTTCTACTGCAATATCGGTTTCAACCAATTCGTCCTGAGTAATTTGTATCTCTAGAACCTCTTCTAGTTCTACCGCATTGCCATCAGTAATATTTATAAAGATTTTATTTTCCAAAAATGTGGCATGTTGAGAAACAAACACCTTTTGCTCCTTCTTGTGGTAGAATAGATATCCATACGAATGTTTTGGAATCCCACAAATTTACACATGACCCATCGTGTCTCGAGTTTGTCTGGATTCTGCTTTTTAACAAAAGCCGGACAACCCCAAATCCTAACTCTTTTAAGAGATGGTCTCTTTCCACTCCATATCTCTTATGGAGTGGTAGACACGGTCTTGGTTGGAACCCTGTTTAACAGATACATTGTTGTCTCCAATGCATGCCCCCAAAAGGAAAGTGATAACTCAGTATCACACATCATGGACTGTACCATATCTAATAGGGTACGATTCCTCCGTTCTGATACACCGTTGTGCTGTGGTGTGTAAGGAGGAGTGAGCTGGGAGAGAATCCCATTCTCTTTTAAGAAGTCTGAAAACTCTGTACTCAAATACTCTCCACTTCGATCTGATCGAAGTTTCTTGTTCTCAAGCCTGTTTGTTTTTCTACTTCAAGTTTGTACTCCTTGAATTTCTCGAAAGTTTCGGATTTATACTTTAATAAAAACACGTGTCCGAATCTTGAGAAGTCATCAGTAAAAGTAATGAAGTATGAAAAACCGCCTCTAGTATGTGTAGACATAGGTCCGCATACATCACTATGTATGAGGCTTAAGAGTTACACAGCTCTTTCTCCGTGTCCAGTAAACGAAGTTTTGGTCATTTTACCTTTGATACAGGACTGGTAAGTCGCATAAGATTTATATTCAAAAGGATTTAAATATCCATCTTTATGTAGCTTGCTTAGTCTTGTTTCATTAATATGACCAAGTCTACAATGCCAAAGAAAAGTTTCATTTATATCTGAAAATCTTCTTTTATTAGTATGTTGTATATTGAGAACTGTGTGTTGGTTCAGGACGTAAATACCGTTATTTAGTGTACCATACCCAATCAACTCTTGATTTAAGTTAATGTTCATAACATTATGCTGCAACACAAAATGATATCCTTCATTGTCCAACAAAGAAAAGGATATTATATTACATAGCATACTTGGTACAAAATAACAAGGGTTCAAAGCCAAAATACAACCCGAATGCAACCCCAGATGATACTCTCCTACGGATACAGCATGTACATTGGAACCATTTCCAACCCGCAGAGTATGGTCTCCAGTCTTCAAAACTCTACTGTTTCTCAACCCCTGCATACAATTGCAGATGTGAGAACTAGAACCGGTATCTAATACCCAAGATGCAGAGTTAGTTGAAAAACAGTTCTCAGTTACAAACACACCTGAAGCGGAAGTATCAACATTCTTCTTCTTCTTGAGATCAGCAAGATACACAGCACAGTTGCGTTTCCAATGTCCTGACTTGTGGCAGTAAAAACATTCTCCTTTTCCACTTCCCGCGGCCCCAGATATTTCTTTTCCCTTCGCCTTTTTAACTCCACCTTTTGGTTTGATGGACTTCTTCTTCTTTCCCTTGACCTTAGTTTTTGGGATAGAAGAGGAAGATGGCCCAGCAAGAAGAGCCGGAGTCTTCGCTTGCTTAAGCGTGCTCTCTGCACTTCTCAACATATTGAGAAGTTCAGGCAATGATTTCTCCAAATCGTTCATATTGAAATTCACTATGAACGGAGCAAAGGCGGGGGGGGGGGGAGGGGGGGAGATTGCAGAACAATGTCTGTATATTGCTCATTATCCATTGTCCATCCCAATTCCTCGAGTTCTTCTATAAGACCAATCATCTTCAAAACATGTTCTCCTGCTGACGCGCCAGGGGCCATTCGCATCTGAAACAACTTTCGAGATGCCTCGTAGCGTAGAGTACGAGATTGCTCTTCATACAACTCCTTTGTATGAAGAAAGATGGATTGCACATCCATCTTCTCATGCTGTTTCTGATGGATATTGTCCATAGAAGCAAGTGCGAGGCACTTGGCCGTGTTGCAATCAATATCCTATGTTTTTCGGATCTCCCTATCCGAAACAGATGATTCAGGTCCTAGGACAGGTGGGGCTTTGGTAGTGAGGATCCTTCCGAAAATAAAGTGTATACTTCCGCTGGGAAATGAAGATCCCTTTCGGTGAGCGAGCTACTTCAATCCCCAGGAAGTACTTCAAAGGTCCAAGATCTTTGATATCAAAGACTTTGCCTAGGTATCATATGTGAGTGCAATGTTCAAGTTCCTTAACCATTCTTTATAATTCGGCCCTGTCAGTTTGTTTTTCTCTAAAATAAGCTTAAGTCCCGTCATCGGTATCTACCATTAGGAGAGAGAAAAGAATACATTCAGCGAAATGCTCTTATAAAGAATTAGATTGGTTATTATCTAATCTAATCAATATCTCCCACTGCTTTTATCAAATTTTCTTTCAAAACCTGAAAAGAAAACTAGCTAGGATTAATTACATTCTACAGTTTCGCTAACCGATCAGCCAAGCCAGTGTCGGTACTTTGAGGGAGGTTCCTCGTGCTTTCGTACGGACCTAATTAAAATAAAACTCGTTTTCCCAGAGGTCAAACCCCGTCGACACCTTTCTAGACACCTACTGGATTAGCTAATTGTAAAGTGCAAAACTCTTCTGGGAGTAACTCTTACTCACAGTGGGATCGGAATCCAACTATCATATAGATGGTATGCAATCTCATTGCAAATTTCAACTCTTGAAACTCCCGATATGGTTTTTACCCCTAGTTACTTATGACCTTGGCTATGGTCAATATATCATAAATACTAGTCAAGTTCTACCCGTCATTTCGAGATTAACTAGACCCACCCATATGACCCTTGACTATGATCAACATAATCACATGAATGTCCTAACTGATCGCATCATATGCTTTGTAGGAAGACATCACTTAGCTACCATACACTACGCCTTGACTATGATCAAAATACGTAGCACGAATACTAAGTACTCTGCTTCCTAAAATGATGGAGGGTTGCGGATGATTTTTATGAAAATCTTTAACGCTTTGAACTTGATCTCGTTGTAGAATCAAAACAGTTTAGAAAAGGAGTGGTAAAAACTCCGCATCTTTTGAAACTTGCATTTTTTATAAAAAAAAAGGCCGAGTGGGTTTCAAATCCGATTCTACAACATCTTTAGGTTTCTTTTACTTTACATTAATTTCATTAATGTAGTCCCATCATTTAAGTTCCTAAGCCATCACAGAAAAAAAACGAAAATAGAACGTTAGTTATACCATCCGCATTCGCCACAGTGTCCCGTTATGCACCGTTAGGTTACTTAACTAACGGCATAGCGGGACGGGACTAGCGCGGGTGTAAAATATAAGCAACATTTATTATATATCATATATATAATAATAATCCATTCATCTCAGATACTAAGTAATCACATTACAGAATATCAACAGCAGAAGAACATATGAAAATAAAAGAATATCTAGGAGATCCGTATTTTGTATTCAGCCAACAATAGAAAATACGGATTCCACGGTCGCGATGAATAGCCAAGCCTACACCCCAGACCCCTACGAGAGTGGCAAGTGACCCTGCCAATTCTAGAGTTTAGGAGACCCGGTCTCGACTCCTCGAGATGGCCTCCCACTGAACCCTAGAACCCGATCACTTGTACTCCCCTCCTTGGGTCTATCCTAATGCGGAAAAGTAAATAATATACAATAATGGTGACATCATCCTCAACCCGGAAGTGCCCCAAATAAAAAAATATTACATACAATTGACTTTTACAAGAATGAAAATAAACACCCTCATCTTACATAAACCCCCGGCTATTCGATCACGACAATCCTGCAAATCATATCTCAGCAACACATAATATCTCATATCATGATCGTAAGCAAGTATGCGTATCCCGATTGTCGTTAATGTATAGCAACGAAACCGGCGATACATCACATACTACACTTACGGTCGCAGAAAAGAAAGTGAAAAACAACAATTGCAATTATCACAATCTCAAATATCAAGATGATGTTTAACGTTTCGATCGAATCAACATACACCCACATTTTACCCAAAGAGCTCAACATTTGAGCAAAATTACAAATACCCAAAATCGCGCTACAGTGTCTATGGTCCAGCCGTAGAAGGGGTTAACCAACGCCTTACCTATGACACCACGGAACTACGGCAAACCTGAAGGTTCGATCGCGGTTCCGTGGGCATAGAATCGAGTTAAGGTTATTATGTTCTTCTAGAGGGCCCATAGGAACACTTGCGCGACTATTGAATACAAAGGTAACTTAGGAAAAACACAACACTTGGAAATTTCAGCGGGGTCAAGATGTGGGGTTTTGAAGTTCATTCGAACTGTTAAACATTGTCAAGACAATAGAGCACTGGAGCAATACCGGGGGGGATTGGAGCCTAGGGGGCCGGCCTGCTCGGTTTTGGGGGCCTCGTGCTCGGCCAAAAACCGAGCACTCCCCTCCGTATTTCCCCTGTGTTCTTATATTAACCCAAATAGTCTTCTGCAGTTGTTTAAAAAATTCTTAGACAACTTTTAAAAAAATTTACAGAGAGCAAGATTAGGGTTTCGTAATATCGTATTTTCGGAGCCGATTTCGTTTTCGTAAAAGTTCTAATACCGTGTCCAGAATTCTAGCTTGGCTCTGATACCATTGTTAGGTTTCCCTAGCACCTACTGTAGATATGGAAGCATCACACATGCCACTTCAAAAAATATAGAGGTGCTAAGCAAACAAAGCAAGGATTTTTAACTAGAATACTAGGGTAACATCTAAAGTATCAATACAAAAACCATATTATCACTAAGTGAAAGGAATACAACCTTTGTAGTCCTCTATGTAGTGACTCCTACGATCGTTGAGAGTTGAAGAAAGGTTGCAAGTAAGCTCCTTTGTCCACGATGATCCACCCGAAGTCCACTTCGTCCAAGTTTCTAGCTTCACTTGATGCAAGAAGAAGATGAAGCTAAACATTCTAAACTAATTAGCTAGATTAGAGTAGAATGATGAGGTGGTGTGTTTTCTTTTATCAAAACCCTTTCTTTTTTATTCTCTCACTCTATGCAAAACTCAAGAGAGCTTGGAGGAAGAAGAAGATGGCAACACTTGATCTCAAGAGATAATAACAAAAGATAATGAAGAAAGAGAAAAGAAAATGATATATATTTTCTTTCTCTCAACAAACCATGGTAACAAATAATATCTAGATATTTAGTAAGTGAGTTAAAACCCAAAAGGAAATGCTAAACCAAGGTTATATATATATATATATATATATATATATATATATATATATATAGTTCCATGTGAGTCTTATTTTTCCATCTATTATGTATTATCAACCATGATACTATGCATGTATGTGTTCATGCACATCAACATATGCATACATGCACATCAACATGTGCATACATACATGCATACTTCTTCTTTAAGAAAAAGGGTTTGAATAAAGAATAAAACTAAATGTCAAATGTTAAATCAACAATTGATTTAACAATCCGGTCATATCACATACGACCTGACCAATAAAAAAACGCCCGATTAACATACGGTATCACATAGTCGTATTCAATCGGGTCCCCGCGCATATCTCATATGCACACCACATCTTTTCTCCTGGAGTAGAAAACTTCTGTGTGGGACTCTAAGACTCGTCAATACGCCGGCAGTGGGTGATGATCATATCAAACACCCACAAGCCGCAAGCAGTCAGCTAAACGTAACGGCCACCCGGGTATTGAGCGATCAGAAGAAAACCAGCAAAGCTGTCAAAACTCCCGTCGAGCCATCTGGCAACACTTACCGTACAGTCCGGTCTCCTCGTCAGATATGTTGCATATCGAGTTTAGGGATGGTATCGTCGACCCCAATAACTCAATAAGTCATGCTTTTGTATGGCTCATAACAGATGGAGAAACTACTGATAACACTTATCAGTAAATCTCAGCAACCCTGGCCAGGGACTTCCTGTTATAGCCAATCGAGCATAACACAACATCAACTCCCAATACCGGGAAAGACGAAACCCCTCCTATCGCTCATCGCCTCCATGTGCCTCGGGACTGTACCAAAAGACCACCTGTTTGCACGACTCAGTAGAGCCGTGGTAGGGTGGAGATCAAAGTACAGTGGGAGGACACACAAGACTCTATGACGATCTCGGGTCTACAGACTAACCTGTACCGGTGTCACCTGAGAACTGCTATCCGACGATAGATATAATACCACAAAGGAGTTCTCGGCGAGTCCGTTCA
Organism: Agapanthus africanus; assembly: GCA_030015575.1. Taxonomy (NCBI): domain Eukaryota; kingdom Viridiplantae; phylum Streptophyta; class Magnoliopsida; order Asparagales; family Amaryllidaceae; genus Agapanthus; species Agapanthus africanus. The sequence continues at coordinate 410,858,987 of JASDDO010000016.1, forward strand.
GTTTACCCAGTCTCCACCGAGCACCTGCATACAATCTTTGGTGTCATCACACCAGATGGATATGGGATCATCCATCGCCCATCATATGGGACAAGAATGGTATACGCTAGTCTACTCTGGAATATCAATGCCCTGTCTTGATACACCCACGACTAGGAACAGTTCAAGGATATACTTATAAACTACACGTGTCCCATTAGTATGATCTGCATCATAGTCGGAGTAGTCAAGCAAATATCCTCAGGGCTTTATCAACATGTGCAAATGTATAAAAGCATGATCAAGTCAACATGTCTGATAAAGTAAACCAGATAGCATACTATCATATCGAGCAAGAAAGTAATCCATATATATACATGTCCAAGCATCCACTATACATATAATGGTCTCTAGGGCATACATATATCCAACATACATATCTAGTGAAACTCACCTCAATTGTATTCTAATTTTAAATTTTTAATAATTTATAATAGGCCAAGCCCGGAAAACCGTAAAAACCGACCATCCCTTCTAACCTGAAACTCATCCAAACCTGTCCGAAACCGGAATTTAAAGTTCATACACACACAGTTTTACACACACACACACACACACACACACACGCACACACGTCATACGCGCGCGTACACACATAAACGAAATTTTAGGTTGCACTCTAATATGTCTAATATGTCGCCTTTGGAATATTTTTTCCACATAAAAGAATTTTTAGGTTGCACTCTAATATGTCATCTTTGGAATATATATATATATATATATATATATATATATATATATATATATATATATATTCCAAAGACGACATATTAGAGTGCAACCTAAAAATTTGTTTATGTGGGAAAAATATTCCAAAGGCAACATATTATAGTGCAACCTAAAAATTTGTTTCTGTGTCATTTCTTGGGAGGCTATATCTTATTAATAATGCTAATGTAATTAATGAAAACACATGCATTTATGAGCTGAAGACATTCATAAAGTACAAAATGTATTACTCCATAGGTTGTACCCTAAGAAGTCATCTTGGTGCCACTCGAGATATATATATATATATAGAGAGAGAGAGAGAGCGAAAGAGAGAGGCGGAGGGAATAGAAGAGAATTTTCTTCTACGGCGTCGAAAAAATACGCCTTCCATGAATTTTTTGACGATCGGCACCCATCATTATCAGCATTCTTATCATCTGAGATGTGGATACAACAAGTTTCATGTGATTCTACCGTTTTTTCACCTTTGATTTCGTGGGTGCAAAATTAACGGTTTGCCGACAATAGAACTTTTTACATTGCTAATTCAACGGTGAAAAGGTGGTAGATGATGACTTATGATTTTGCTGATGTTTTTTAAAACATGAATAGTTGTTGGTGTCACATGCTTTATCTTATTTACCTTATCGACACCAAACTTGCAAAAACTTGTTTATTAGCTTGCATATCTTATATCTTATGTATGTCGAATAAAATATCTGTAAGTTGATGTCGCGCACCCCACGTGTTCGCGGGGAGGCGGAATTTGCAAAAAAACGATTTTTACGAGCTTCGCAATACCGACTAGAACCAAGGATCGTCCATAAACCCTAGCTAGCATACAACATGAGATTTAACTACTCGGATAGAATGTTATATCTCATGATACAAGTCCTTCGGGTCTTCATCGCTGTCCTCCTTGTCTACGTAGGCTCTAAGGATCGATCCGGATCGTAGCAACCTCAACGGCCTCCTCGAGTCGAAGACGATCCACCCGAGAGTCTATAGTCCGAGCTCCACCTCAAAACCGAGGTAACTAGGGCAACAAGCTTGCTAAACTTGATGGCCTTGGTGATGTAGAGTATGAAAATGGATTTATTTGTCTCTTGAAACCCTAGGATTTTCAACACATGAGAGCTTTTAGGGTTTTGATGTGAGGAAGAAGAAGAGACCTAGCTTGAGGAAAGAGAAATGATTTTTGATAATGATAATGATAAATGAAAATGAGATGGCTAACTTGACATGACCACAAGCATGGAATGAAAATATCTCATCAAAATATCTAGGTCACAAAATATCTCACAAAAATATCTAAGTCAAATAGTCAAACCAAGTCAAGTGGTCAAGCCAGGTCAAAAGGTCAAACAAAGTCAAGTAGTCAAAACTAGTAGCCATGCCTCAATTATCATTTACAAAAATAACAAATACTTTCCTCCACCTCATAATTCTTTTAATCAAGTAAATAGTCAAAACCCTAATGAGGTGTCTCCTTCTGTGCTCCTCTCATCCGTATATACATACCCGCATTCGTGTTCCGAGAAACACGAATACAAAGAGATGAAACTGATCCATCAATATAATACTAGGATCTGGCTTAAACCAAAGCCCACTAATATTATCCGCCCGAACATCATACACGCACTAGTGCACGTAAGTGATCGAAGCCCTACCGTAAAACCATACGGCCTCTACATCTTTCGCCCGATATAGGAAAACTCTCTATGTGGGACTCTAAAGACTCAACACTACGCTGGCAGTGGGTTTAACCATAGGCTGCAAGTGGTACTGGCTGCACGTAATGGTCCCCGGGTAGATGTCGATAAGAAGGCCGATAAGGAAAACCCATCCGAACTCCTACTGAGCCTGAATGTGACAATCTTTGTACAGTCCGGTCTGTTCGTCTAAGAGTATCAAAAATCGGGCGTAGGGGGCAGTAATCGTCATACCCCTAATAGCGCAATAAGTCGTGCCGGAAAGTAGCCCAAAATACCCTGAGAAACTACTGGAGTACCTACCAGTAAATCTCGCTTGCCTTGGCCAAAAACTGTGTAATGGCTTTCCGAACACAGCACGATATCAACCCCCAATACCGGGAGAGACGAATCCTGTCTAACCGCCACTGCCTCCAAGTGCTTCAGGACTGCATCCAACTACTACCTGTTTGCACGACTCCTTTGAGCCGTGGTAGGGTAGTAATCAAAGTACAGCGGGAACACACTCGTGGCAAAGTAGCAGTATCAAGTCGACGGACTAAACTGTACTTATGTCACCTGAGAACTGCTACCAGACGATAGGTATAATACCCACTAACAGTTCCCGATGAGTCCTGTCTAGTGTACTCATAACCTAATGAGCACCTGCATACTATCTCCAGTACGACGTACTGATGGCTGTGGGACAGACCATCTCCCCTGCTGGAATGAGAAGCGTATACACTAGTCTACTATGGAGTATCGATACCTTATCTTGATAATCCTAGACTATCCAGCCCCCACTAGTGTGACTGCCATCACAACGCTAGTAATCAAGCAAACGATTCTAAGAGCTCTACCAATATGTATAAGCGATATACTAAAAGAAACGCATGCACATATTGAGGTAGAAACAAACCAGATTGCATACTACTATTTCGAGCAAGACTGTTACTATATCCGTGTATATCCTAAGCTCCTATTAATTAATATATAATCCAGTTTGATACAATAATGGCCTCTAGGGCATATATCACTAACAATCTCCCACTTGCATTAAGTCCATATACTGGCATATCGCAGACCGAAGATCTCGAATAGCCTCTCGAATACTGTCTGAGGGATGACCTCTGTTAATGGATCTGCAGTGTTGTTCTTCGTATCTACTCTCCTCACCTCGATCCCGTAGGGATCAACGATCTCCCTAATCAGGTGGTACCGCCACAAGATATGTCTGGATCTCTGATGGGACCTAGGTTCCTTCCCTAAAGCTATAGCGCCGTTGTTGTCACAATACTAAAGTATGGGACCAACAATGGAAGGAACCACCTGAAGTTCAGTTAAGAACTTCCATATCCAGACTGCCTCTTTTGCGGCGTCTCATGCAGCGAACTACTCCGTTTCCATCGTCGAGTCTGCAACGGTGTCCTGCTTGGAGCTCTTCCAACAGACCGCCCTTCCACTGAGGGTAAAGCCATAACCCAATATGGACTTGGAGTCATTCTTATCACTTTGGAAGCTGGAGTTAGCAAAGGCCTCGATTTAGAGGTCCTTTTCCGCCATACACCAAGTACATCTTCTTAGTCCTTCTCAGGTACATGAGAATGTTCTTTACTTCTTCCTAGTGCTTCTCCCCTGGGTTTGACTGATACCGGTTTACCACGCTCAGTGCGTAAACTACATCTGGTCTGGTACACAACATCGCATACATTATAGAGCCTACCGCAGAAGCGTAGGGTATAATCGACATGCGAACCCTTTCCAAATTAGTCTTGGATGACATCTCTTTGGAGAGAGTGATTCCGTGACAAGCCGGTAGACTACCGCGCTTAGAATCATCCATACTAAATATTTTTAGTATGGTGTTGTTTTACCTTGACTGTAAAAGTCCCACCATCCTCTTTGATTTATCACGATAGATCTGGATCCCCAGAATGTAGTTGGTATCACCTAAGTTTTTCATAGAGAACCTTTGTGACAAGAATCCTTTGACTGATTGTAGCATAGGAATGTCATTTCCTATCAAGAGAATGTCATCCACGTACTCAATCAGAAATTCCACAGTTCTTGCTACAATCTTACTATAAATGCATGGTTCATCTGGATTTTTGATAATGTCGAATTCTTTAACTGTCTCAAAAAAAATAGATGTTCCAACTCCGCGATGCCTGCTTTAGTCCATAAATGGACTTAAGCAACTTGCACATTGTCCCGCTGCTCCCACTCTGATTGAAACCCACTGGCTGATCCATATAGACGCACTCTTCCAAATTACCATTTAGAAAAGCCATCTCTATGCCCATCTGCCGGATCTCAAAATCTTGGAAGCCAGAAATGGCAAGAAGGATCTGAATGGATTTGAGCATAGACACCGGAGAAAGGTTTCATCATGGTCCAAACTAGGTCTTTGATGAAAACCATTTGCAAAAAGTCTAGACTTATAGGTTTCAACCTATCCATCTACACCAATCTTCTTTCTGAAGATCCATTTGCTGTAGAGTTGCTAGGCACACGCACAAGGGTCTATGAGGCATCAACCATGCCCGATTTAAAAATTAGCCGTGCCGAACAACCCAAAGTCGGATCTTTAAACTAGAGTTTATGCGAAAACAAGCATGTTAAACATTTTAACACTAAGTGAGAGGGATTACAAACTTTGTAGATCCGGTCCTTCACTTCTTAAGCTCCGTGTTGAGGTCCCTTCGCTGCGATCATCGTGTTCCGGACTCTCGAGAGGCTCCACGAAGAGAAAGATGCAGTCTTGCTTCCGATCTTCGATAACATAGATGATCTACCTTGAAGTTTCATTAACACAAACTAAAGTGAACAACCTCATCTAAATGGTAAGGATAGATGAGAATGATGAAGTAGGATTTTTTCTCTCATTTATAATCTTTTTCTCACACATAATCATCACTTAGAAAAAGCTAGGAAGCTTTTTCATGAAAAGAAGAAGCAAGAAGAAGAAGAATAAATCATAATCCTTTTGTGATGAATAATGAAAGTTATGATAAGGTTAGAAATGCAACCATGGTTCAAGTAACCATTGTAGAGAATTAACTAGGGTTAGGGTTTGGGTTGAGTTAAAGAAATATCTTGCAAAATATCTTTACCATGACAAAAGAAAAACCTTCTAGAAACTTCTATAAAAGAATTAACCCAAATCAAACCCTAATCTTGTTTAATCTCTACTAAACATGTTGCATTAGTAATCATATCATGTTACAATATTATATATCATATATATAATATTTATTGTAACAAAATAAAATAATACAATTAACATATATCGCATATATATCAATGTATTACCTGAGTGAGAAAAAGAATCTTTTAGTGAGTTAATATTAGTTAATGTAATTTAATATATCATATATATTATTATACATTAAATTATCGAATCAACACTTGATCCGACAATCCGGCTATATCGCATATAACCGACTAATACGATGACCCAGCTATATCATATATACCCGGCCGATATCTCATATCGTGAGAATCCAATACGGTATCACATACCGCATTATCCTCGGTCCCGTACATATCACATATGTGCTCCTACTCCGTTTTGCTTGAGCCAAGAAACCTCTGTGTAGGACTCTAAAGAATCATCAATACGCCGACAGTAGGTGATGATCATATCAAACACCCACAAGCTGTAAGCGGTCAGCTAAACGTAACAGCCACCCATGTATTGAGCGCTCAGAAGATCAACAAGCAAGCCTGTACATTCTCCTGTGAATCCAATCAGTAACACTCCCGTACAGTCCGGTCTCGTCGTCTGATATGTCGCATATCTCGCCTAGGGGTGGTAAACGTCAGACCCCAGTAGCTCGATAAGTCGTGTCGATTTGAGGTCTATAACAATTCTAGAAACTACTGATAACATTTACCAGTAAATCTCAGCAACCCTGGCCAGGGAATTCCGGTTATAGCCAATCGAACACAGCACAACATCAACTCCCTATACCGGGAGAGACGAATCCCCTCCTATCGCTCATTGCCTCCATGTGATTCGGGACTGTACCCAAAAGCCACCTTTTTGCATGCCCTCTTGGACGTAGTATGATGGAAATCAAAGCACAATGGGAATCACATAAGACTCTATGACGATCTCGGGTCAACAGACTACTCTGTACCAGTGTCACCGGAGAACTGCCATCTGATGTGAGGTATAATACCATCTGGGAGTTCTCGGCGAGTCCGTCCAGTGTACCCAGTCTCCACTGAGCACCCGTACACCATCCTTGATGTCAAACACCGATGGATATAGGATCATCCATCGCCCATCATATGGGTCAAGATGCGTATACGCTAGTCTACTCTGGTGCATCGATGCCCTGTCTCGATACACTCTCGATTAGGAACAGTTATAGGATGTACTCGTCGACTACCGTGGCCCCACTAGTATGATCTCATCATAGTCCCAGTAGTCGAGTACATATCCTAAGGGCTTTATCAACATGTAACATAGAGACAATTAGAGTATATGTTAAGATAAAGCACAACCAGATAGCATACTATCATGTCGAGCAAGAAAATCCTCCCTATATATGTCCAAGCATCCATTACAATATATATCGTATGTACAGTAATGGCCTCTAGGGCATATATATAACTAACAATCTCCCACTTGCACTAGGGCCATCTGTTGTGGTATCACATACCCAACAATTAGCTGTGGTTGAAGTATCTCATACTCAACCATCCCATAAAAGTCTCTACTGGGGAAAAAGGCCTTTGTGAGTGGATCCGCGCTGTTGTCCTCTGTGTCTACTCTCCTAACCTCGATCTCCCTGGAGATCTTCTATCTCCATGATCAGGTGATACTGCCTAAGAATTATATCCGGTTTTCTGATGGGACGGGGGTTCCTTGGCATAAGCCACAACTCCATTGTCACACAATGGTAGGAACGAAGTTCATCTCATGAACTTATATATCCAGACTGCCTCTTTGGTAGCATCCTTGGTTATGATGCATCTTGCCTTTAATCGTCTAGTAAGTCACGGTATCTAGCTTGGAACTCTTCCAACATACCGTCCCTCCACTGAGGGTATAAACAATGCCTGCGACTGACATTCAGTCGTCCTTATCACCCTGGAACCTTTCCAGTGATTCTCCCCAAGATCGATTGATACCATCTCACTACAACTAGTGAGAATCCTAACATCCAATTAGATCTATCTCATAGATCCAAAACCTAGGATTTAGGAGGTATCATTTTGATCCTATATGGAGAATCCTTGTGATAAGCGGAGATTGACCGAGCGTAGCATAGGAAACTCCTTTCCTATCAAAAGTATGTCATCCACGTACTCTACGAGGATCACCACCATACTCCCTACTACTTTTTTTGTATATACAAGGTTCATCTACCATTTTGATGAAGTCAAACTCTTTGACTACCACATCAAAACAGATGTTCAAACTCCGCGATGCCTGCTTTATCAACATAAAATATCTTGCACACGTTTCCACTGCTCCCACTGTCTATGAAGCCCTCTGGCTGTGTACTTATAGATGCTCTCTTCTAAAACATCATTTAGAAAAGCAGTCATGACACCCAACCGCCAGATATCGTAGTCATGGTATGTAGCCGTGGCAAGTAGGATCTGGATGGACTTAAGCATAGCTTTGAAAGTCTTAACTTTTCTATGTACACCAAGTAATCTTCTCAAGATATACTTGCTCCTGATGGGGATTTAACCCTTCAGATAAAGTAACCAAAGTCCATACTTTGTTGGTGTATAAGGATTCCATCTCAGATCGCTAAGCATCCAGCCATTCTTACAGAGTCTCACTCCTGATGGCCAGCTCAAAACTAGTTGGGTCATCATCTCATGATGCAATCATCGCTCCCACTGTCATAGAGAAACCAAAGTATCTCTCAAGTGGGTGAGGAACCCTACTAGATCGGCGGAGAGGCCGAGGTTCATTGGTTACTATTGAATCCTTCGGTTTTACCAAATAATCTGTTGTAGTTTGTATAGCTGGAACTCCTTCCAGTTCTACCTCAGGACCACTAATTTCTTCACAAGAAATTCCCTTTCACAAAGGTGGCATGCTGAGAAACAAAACATCTTTTGTTCCTCTGTTTGGTAGAAGATATTCCCTTGCGAATGCTTGGGATATCCAACAAACTTCCACAGAACTTACTTTGCCTCGAGCTTATCCGGATTATGCTTTTAGACATAGGCTGGACAACCCCAAATCTTAACAAACTTAAGATATATGCTCTTCCCATTCCATATCACATATGAAGTGGTAGGTAACTGATTTGATTTGAACCCTATTCAATAGGTATGCAACTTCTCAAGTGCATAACTCCCAAAAGGAAATAGGAAACTCAATAGTACTCATCATAGAGCACACCATATCATATAGGGTGCTATTACTCCGCCCCGATATACCATCGTGCTATGGTGTATACGGAGGAGTAATGCTGAGAGAGAATCTCATTCTCCTTTAGAATAGTCCAGAAATTCCGTGCTCAAGTATTCTCCTCCTTGATCTCATCAAAGGACATAATACTTATACCTATTTTTGGTTCTCTACTTCTAACTTATATTCTGTGATTATCTCAAAAGTTTCGGACTTGTGTTTCAACAGGAACATATGTCTGAATCTTGAGAGATCATCAGTGAATGTAATGAAGTACAAAGAACCGGTCCTGGCATGTGTAGACAGGGGACTTTCATACATCAACATGTATCAATCCTAAGAGTTCACTAACTCTTTCTCTGTTTCCAATAAACGGAGCTGTGGTCAACTTATCTCTGTGACATGACCGGCAAGTTTCACAAGATGTAAATTCAAACTAATTTAAATATGCATCTTTATGTAACTTCAGCTAGTCGGGTCGCATTGATTTGAACTAGTCTATAATGCCTCAAGAAGGATTCATTCATTTCTGAACTCTTCCTCTTGTGTGTGTTCTGTATACTAAGAACTGTAGTTTGATTTAGAACGTCAATACTTTTAGATAACATGCCTGAACCGATCAACTCTTGATAGGAAATGTTCAAAACATTATCCAACAATACAAAATTATATCCTTTCTTTACTAATAAAGAGACTGATATGATGTTGTATATCAGGTTCGGTATCTAATAACATTCGTTCAGAATCATTGTATTCTGGTAATACAGGGTGATAGTGACCAACAGACTTGGCTGCAACACTTGCACCGTTTCTATCTCATGAAACTTATTACCCGTTCTCAGTTCTCTACCTATCTGTAGCCTATATAATAGATTACATATGCGGGATCCTGATCCGATATCAAATATCCAGGATGTCAAGGATACTGAGAAACAGTTCAATGTAATGAACACAACCGAAGATGATGCATCAACATGCACTTTCTTCATTTGGGCGGCACGGGAAATCTGGTATTCCCCAATTTTCTGTTCTGTCTTATAACAATTATAAGTTGGAGCGGGACCAACGTTCCCTAGCGCAGTATAACAAGCGGGTTCGGTCAATACATCCGTTTTATTATCTTGATTAAGGCGTGATATGGTCGCTACCTGGAGAGAGAGAGAAGAAAACACTCAACGTATGCTATTGCAAGATTAGATTGGTTATCTAATATATCTAATCAGGATGTCTCCCACTGTTTTAGTCAAATCTTCCTTCAAACCCTAAAAGGAAAGACTAGCCGGGATTAATTACACTCTACAAGTTCGCTAATCTTTCAGCCAGGCCAGTGTCGGTACTTTGAGGGAGGTTCCCCGTGCTTTCGCACGGACCTAATTAAAGTAAACCTCATTTTCCCAGGGGCGTAACCCCGTTAACACCTTTCTAGACACCTACTTGATCGGCTAATTGTAATGTGTAAAACTCTCCCAAGAGTAACTCTTACTCGCAGCGGGTATCGGGATCCAACTATCTCATAGAAGGTATGCAATCTCATTACAAATTTCAACACTTGAAATTCCCAATAATATTTTACCCCTAGCAACTTATGACCTTGGCTAAGGTCAACAAATCATAAGTGCTAGCCAAGTCAACCCGTCATTTCCCGATTGAATTAAACCCACCCGCACGACTCTTGGCCAAGGTTAACAAAGTCGCACGACTACCCTAATTCAATCGCATCATATGCTTATACAGATAAGCACTAATCAGCTACCGTACACTACGCCTTGGCTAAGGTCAACAAACGCAGCACGAATACTAACAAGTACTTATCTGAAATGACGGAGGGCTACGACAGGTTTTTAAGAAAACCTTTTGCGTAATGAACTTAATATCGTTGTAGAATCGAGTGATTTTAAATGGAATGTTTTTGAGGCCTTTTCTAGTTTTGCTAAAGAGGTCACTCCCGGTGAAGGGATCGTCGGCTCTTTCTTCATCGAATAAGGTGCAGGATATTTCACAAATATCACTGTGCAAAGCAAGAACTATAGAAGCAATCAAAAGACAAATCGAGTTTGTAGCATCTGCTAGTTTCACTAAAAAGGTCACTCCCGGTGAAGGGATCTCGGCTCTTTCCTTATCGAATAAGGTGCTGCAATGTTCTGTATTGCAGCAGAAGAACATATATGAAATATTTGATATATTAGGACATCCGTGTTTTAGTACGAGCCTGTATAAAACACGGATTCCACGGTCGTGATGAATAGCCAAACCCACATCCCTAGACCCCTACGAGAGCGGCAAGCAACACTACCAATTCTAGGGTTAGGAGACCAGGTCTCGACTCCTCGAGATGTTCTCCCACTGGACCCTAGAACCCGGTTACTTGTGCTCCCCGCCTTGGGTCTACCTAATGCGGAAAAGTAAACAATATACAATGGTGACATCATCCTCAGCCCGGAAGTGCCACAATAAAAGAATATTACATACAAATGAATTTTACATGAATGAAAAAGAAAAACTCTCATCTCACATAAAACCCCCGGCTATTTAAAACGCGACGATCCAATATAACATATCACAGCAACACATAATATCTCATATCATCAACGTAAGCAAGTATGCGTATCCCGATTATCGTTGATGTATAGCAACGAAGCCGGCGATACACCACATACTACGCTTACGGTCACAGAAAAGAAAGTGTAAAACTACAACAGTTGGAATCCGCAACCTCCTTAGACAGCTCATGCCTAACCAAATGAATTCCTTAGACATCGCATGCCTAACAATTATAAACCTCGCATTTTAGTCTCATTATCGAAAACCCTTTTCAATATTAAGTCGGGCAATTCAACAAGATTCCCGACATCCTGATTGAATGCTCGTCGCAAACTTTAGTAGACGGCCGCATCCCCAGATGCCGTCGACAAAGTGCACTAAGGCGGAACACCGCTGCCGCGAGCACCCTGACGGATGCTTTTGGCGACGGGGTTCTCCTACAGTCACTTGGTCGGGGCTTTAGGGCGTGGCTGTCTATTAAGTTTACCCGGCGAGTATCCGCGTACGCTACGTGATTGCGACAGACTTTTGATCGCATCAAAATTCCGTGGCAACCGATCATCTGAGACTGAACTGCTAGATTTATAACATTCAAATTAGTTATCTCATAACTACATGTGGATTCCAAATATTGTATCACATTCCAGATAAATAGACAATGTTAAACTTTCCGATCGAATAATCAAACACCCAAGTTTTCCCAAATAGTTCTCAACTCTTGAAATTAGTTTAAAAACATCCATCACATGCCACAGTACCAATGGTCCAGCCGTAGAAGGGTCAAGCCAACGCCTCACATGTGGCACGTCGTACTGCCCCAAACCCTAAGGTTCAGAGGCAGTTCAAGACGGTCACATAATCGAGTTAAGGTTTGTTGTCTTTTAGAGGGTCCACCGCGTTACTTGCACGACTTAGAACGTTCTTAAACTACGGAAAAATCCAACGCTTGGAAATTTTCCGGCAGGGAAAAAAGTGAGTTATTGATATCCGTTCGAACTTTTTAACACGTTCTAAAATTACCCGGAAAAACTTAAACGAAATTAAATTATCCGATCGAATCAACGAGTCCCCAATACAAACGAGAAAACTCAACACTTGAGTAGAATTAAAAATTCCCAGAAGAATCAGGAAGTACCAACGGTTATTACTGTGCAAACCCTATCCATCAATCATCATTTATTGCCGCGGAACCGCCGCCAATACCCTGGTTTGGCCGCGGTTCCGCGGCGCTTTAGGTGATTTAGGGGGTCGAGTTTTACAGTAATTCCTAAAATACCCTGCTGATTTTTTTGAGTATTTTTAATATGAAAAAATCAACAGTTTTGAAAAATTTCCAGAAACTAGGTATATCTGGTTTTCCGGGTTCGATCGGACTTTAAACTTCGTCTAGATTTCTCCTAAAGCTCTAGCTTGGCTCTGATTCTACTGTAGGGTTGCTAGGCAAATGCACAAGGGTCTACGAGGCATCAACCATGCCCGATTTAAAAATTAGCCGTGCCGAACAACCTAAAGCCGAATCTTTAAACTAGAGTTTATGCGAAAACAAGCATGTTAAACACTTTAACACTAAGTGAGAGGGATTAAAACCTTTGTAGATCCGGTCCTTCACTTTTTAAGCTCCGTGTTGAGGTCCCTTCGCTGCGATCATCGTGTTCCGGACTCTCGAGAGGCTCCACGAAGAGAAAGATGCAGTCTTGCTTCCGATCTTCGATAACATAGATGATCTACCTTGAAGTTTCATTAACACAAGCTAACACTCACTAAATGAAGTGAACACTCTCATCTAAATGGCAAGGACAGATGAGGATGATGAAGTAGGATTTTTGCTCTCATTTATAATCTTTTTCTCACACATAATCATCATTTAGAAAAAGCTAGAAAGCTATTTCATGAAAAGAAGAAAGAAGAAGAAGAAGAATAAATCATAATCCTTTTGTGATGAATAATGAAAGTTATGATAAGGTTAGAAATGCAACCATGGTTCAAGTAACCATTGTAGAGAATTAACTAGGGTTAGGGTTTGGGTTGACTTAAAGAAATATCTTGCAAAATATCTTTACCATGACAAAAGAAAAACCTTCTAGAAACTTCTATAAAAGAATGAACCCAAATCAAACCCTAATCTTGTTTAATCTCGACTAAATATGTTGCATTAGTAATCATATCATGTTACAATATTATATATCACATATATAATATTTATTGTAACAAAATAAAATAATACAATTAACATATATCGCATATATATCAATGTATTACCCGAGTGAGAAAAAGAATCTTTTAGTGAGCTAATATTAGTTAATGTAATTTAATATATCATATATATTATTATACATTAAATTATCGAATCAACACTTGATTCGACAATCCAGCTATATCGCATATAACTGACTAATACGATGACCCGGCTATATCACATATACCCAGCCGATATCTCATATCGTGAGAATACAATACGGTATCACATACCGCATTATCCTCGGTCCCGCACATATCATATATGTGCTCCTACTCCATTTTTCCTGAGCCAAGAAACCTCTGTGTAGGACTCTAAAGAATCGTCAATACGCCGGCAGAAGGTGATGATCATATCAAACACCCACAAGCTGCAAGTGGTCAGCTAAACGAAACAGCCACCCAGGTATTGAGCGCTCAGAAGATCAACAAGCAAACCTGTACATTCTCCTGTGAATCCAATCAGTAACACTCCCTTACAGTCCGGTCTCGTCGTCTGATATGTCGTATATCTCGCCTAGGGGTGGTAAACGTCAGACCCCAGTAGCTCGATAAGTCGTGTAGATTTGAGGTCTATAACAATTCGAGAAACTACTGATAATACTTACCAGTAAATCTCAGCAACCCTGGCTAGGGATTTCCGGTTATAGCCAATCGAACACAGCACAACATCAACTCCCTATACCGGGAGAGACGAATCCCCTCCTATCGCTCATTGCCTCCATGTGATTTGGGACTGTACCCAAAAGCCACCTTTTTGCATGCCTTCTTGGACGTGGTATGATGGAAATCAAAGCACAGTGGGAATCACACAAGACTCTATGACGATCTCGGGTCAACAGACTACTCTGTACCAGTGTCACCGGAGAACTGCCATCTGATGTGAGGTATAATACCATCTGGGAGTTCTCGGCGAGTCCGTCCAGTGTACCCAGTCTCCACTGAGCACCCGTACACCATCCTTGATGTCAAACACCGATAGATATGGGATCATCCATCGCCCATCATATGGGTCAAAATGCGTATACGCTAGTCTACTCTGGTGCATCGATGCCCTGTATCGATACACCCTCGACTAGGAACAGTTATAGGATGTACTCGTCGACTACTGTGGCCCCACTAGTATGATCTCATCATAGTCCCAGTAGTCGAGTACATATTCTAAGGGCTTTATCAACATGTAACATAGAGACAATCAGAGTACATGTTAAGATAAAGTACAACCAGATAGCATACTATCATGTCGAGCAAGAAAGTCCTCCCTATATATGTCCAACCATCCATTACAATATACATCGTATGTACAGTAATGGCCTCTAGGGCATACATATAACTAACATTTGCAGCCTACGGGTTTTACCCCTTCTGGAGCAATGTTTAAAGTGCATACTTTGTTGGTGTACATGGACTCCATTTCGGTTCGCATTGCATCCAGTCATTTTACCGATTCACCGCTCTGAATGGCTTACTGGAAGCTAGTTGGCTCATCATTGTCAATGATGCAATCCTCTCGATCCCCGTCTATGAGAAAATCGTAGTATCTCTTAGGCGGATGAGACTGTCTACTAGTCCTGCGGATTGGCGTAGGGATGTCCGGTTCTTTTGAAACCTCTGGTTCTACCATACTTTCAGTAATAGTTTGTGGTTATGGAATCTCTTCCAGTTCTTTTGCGCTCCCACCATTTCCTTTTACAAAAAAATGATTTTCTAAAAAATGGGCATAACGAGGAACAAAAAACCTTTTTTTATTATGCGTAATAGGAAAGATACCCCTTGGAGTTCTTTGGGTATCCCACAAACTTACACAGTACTGAGCGTGTCTCGATCTTGTCCACATACTGCTTTTCAACAAAAGCCGGGCATCCCTATATCTTCAGATACTGAAGATAGGGTTTCTTCCCACTCCACATCTGATATGGTGTGGTAGGCACAGTCTTGTATGAACCTTATTCAAAAGATATGCAGCTGATTCTAGTGCACAACCTCAAAGGGATCGCGGTAACTCAGTATTGCTTATCATGGAACATACCATATCCAATAGGGTTCTGTTTCGCCTTTCCTATACCCCGTTGTGTTGTGGTGTGTATGGAGGAGTAAGCTGAGAGAGAATTCTATTCTCTTTTACGTAATTCAGGAACTCGGCAATTAGGTATTCACCATATCGATCAGATCTCAGTGTCTTGATATTTTTGCCTGTTTGCTTTTCCACTTCATACTTAAATTCTCGGAATACCTCAAAAGACCTTGGATTTATACTTCATCAAGAAGACATGTCCTTACCTAGAGAAATCATCCATAAAAATAATGAAACAGGAATAACCACTTCGTGCATCTGTAGATATTGGACTATACACGTCGCTGTGTATAAGTCCTAAGAGCTTGCTTGCTCTTACTCCGTGTCCAGTGAACAGAGTCTTTATCATCTTTCCTATGGGACAAGATTGACAAGTTGCATAAGACTGATATTTCGAACAGATCCAAAATATCCCTCTCTATATAACTTCGACAACCGTGTTTCATTGATGTGACCCTGTCTACAATGCCATAAGAAAGTTTTATTTAATTCCGGAGACTTTCTTTTAAGTGTGTTCTGGACGTTTGAAAACCTGAGCTTAATTCAATATATACCGTCCTCTAGTGTACCTGACCCAATCAAACTTTGATTTAGGTGGATGTGAACCACATCGCTTACAAACTAGACTTGGTACACATAAAAAAATACGTAGAATCAATATCTTCCCACTTGTCAATTCTAGGTGATATACCCTACGGATACAGCGTCCACGCTCATTCCGTTACCAACCCTGAGAGTCATATTACCTTCCCTGATAACTCTATGGTTTCTCAAAGCCTGTAATGAATTACAAATATGAGATCCTGATCTGGTATCTTGTACCCAGAAAGTAGAGTTAATTGACAGACTGTTTACAATCACACCCAAAGTCGAAGCCACAACATGCTTCGGATCCTGGATTCTGGTTTTCCAAGCCCTGCATCCCTTCTGCCAATGCCCTTTCCCGTAACAATAGGAACATCCCTCCATCCCTACTGTTAACCCAGAAACTTTTGCCCTTCCCTTTTCTTATACCTTATTGACACCGCATATTGGCTTTGTGGAGGTCTTCTTCTTTTCACCCTTTGCTTCCGCCTTGGATGCAGAAGAGAAAGATTCCCTAATAAGCTGAGTGGGTGTCACCTTGGTTTCCTTTAGGGTGCCCTCAACTGGAAGTATAACTTTCTTCCCCTGGGCGTAAGTAGGAGGTAGGGACTGTAGAATCAAGTCAGCATATGACTCGTTCTCCAACGTGGTCTCCAGGTCCGTGAGCCTTTTAATATAGCTAATCATTGTAGGGACGTGGTCCCCTACAGATGACTCAACAGTCAACCTCGCTTGAAGCAATTATTTTGAGTTCTCATATCATGCGATACGAGATTGCTCTCCATATAAAACATTGTTATGGAGGAAGATGGAAACTAAGTCCATTTTCTCGTGCTGCCTCTGGTATACACCATCAACTGAGGCCAACACGAGGCACTTGGCATTCGCACTGTCCTTTTTCCTTGTCTTACGGATATCCTTATCCGCGACGGTGGAAACTGGACCTGGGACGGCGGGAGCTTGAGTAGTAATGAGGTGGTCCAGCTTGTCATAGGTAATGGACATCTTAGACAAACCTTTGCCAGTCATTATAGTATAACTAAGTCATTTTATTATCTATCTGTAACCTAATCTGGTTACCATGTCGCTGCAATTAGGAGGGAGAGAAGAAAACACTCAGTATGATGCTCTTGCAAGTTTAGATTGGTTTTTAATTTATCTAAACAAGATGGCTCCCACTGTTTCTCGAATCCTTCCTCAAACCATAAAAGAAGAATTAGTCAGGATTGATCTCACCGTACAATACTTGCTTAATCGTTCAGCCAGGCTAGTGTCGGTACTTCGAGAGAGGTTTTCTAACGCTTTCGCGAAGTTCCTTAATTACAAAATCTCTTTTCCCTGGAGGCGTAGCCCCGCTAACACTATTCTAGATACCTACTTAGTTTATAACATTGATCGTTAAGTAAAGAATCTCCCGAGGAGTAGCGGATACTCACAGTTGGATCAGGATCCAAATATCATTGTGTGATAATCCTGAAAGAATCTTACCAACATTATCACACTCTAAATGATATGTAGTACTAGTAAGTTTCAGTTTCTTTCGAAACTCCCGATGTGGATTTATGCCCCATGCTCGTATGGCCTTAACAAAGGCCAACATATCATAAGTCACATGTCAAGTTCTACCCGTCATTGTCCAGGTTAATTTGAACCCACCCGCACATACCCTTGACGAAGGCCAAAATAGTAGTACGGCTGTCCCAAACCAACACATCTATCTATGCTACAGATGAATATCCAGCAGCTACCAATCACTATGACTTGACGAAGGCCAACATACATAGCTTGAATACTACTGACTATTCATATGAAATGATAGAGGGTTACGAATGGTTTTGGCGAAACCGTGAATGTAGTGAACTTGATATACTCGAAGGAACTTGATACCTTTTAAAAGGAGTGGTTTAAGCTCCGCATTTAAATGTCTCATGTCTTAAAATAACCGAGTGGTTTTTAAAATTTGTTCCAATGATTCAACTTTAGTTTGTTTGCTTTGCATTAATATAATACAGTCCCATCAATTAACCTACCATTGCAGAAAACAAAGAAATTACAATGTACGCTTATACCATCCGCATTCGCCATGGGGCCCCTTCATCACCCGTTAGGTTACTTAACTAACGACAGAGCGGGGGTGGGACTAGCGCGGATGTAAAACATAAGCAACGTCTATTATATAATACATATATAATAATATCCATTCGTCAGACGCAATGATAGGCATTTCAGATCACAGATGAACACAATGGATATACTAGGAGTTCTGCGTTTCGTTTGAGCCTGTAACGAAAAACAGATTCCACGGTCATGATGAATAGCTAAACCCCACCCTAGACCACTACGGGTGAGATAAACTACCCACCAAATACCCGAAGTTAAGCAACCTCTCTCAATAAAGTGAGTAGGCTACTCGGCACTTCAAAGTACCTGGTACTTTGTGCACCCCACCTTGCATCTATCCTAGGAGCAAAAACAGTAAAAGAAATAATACAACGGTGGCTACAAGCTCAACCGGATATGCCCCACAAAAATAATATTACATCACTTTACAAATTTTACATCGAATGAAAGAATGAAAACCCTCATCTCACATCCCCAGCTATTCATCGACGACAATCCAACAAGTTCATATACACAAACCATCACAACAACATCACAGATATGTGCAACCCCGACTAATCGACACATATCAATTAGTCGACATTTCCAAACACATATATACAGCATAGAGCTTGTAAAGTAATTACGACATTAGAATTCCGCACGCAATTAGCAAACTTAAACAATTTTCCATGACTTGATAATCCAGTGAGCTAAAGTTCTAAAACTGATAGTTCTGAGCTAATCCGGGAATCGAAACGAACTCGAAACCCGCCCGAATCTTCGCGGAGGCGAAGACACATGAATTACCGTCGAATGGGGGCCCTATGGGGGTACCCATCCCTGGGGGCCACTACGAGGTGGCCCCCAAAGGGAGGCAGACCCGAGAGCACCAATTCCTGGTGCTCTCGGGTCACCAGCCCCCAAAGCCACCAAGTGGTGGTCTTGGGGGGTGGTCTCGGCCGTTGGTCCCCTCGGGGTGTCCTCGGGGTGCGCACGCTTCACCCCGCGGCTTCTCGGTTCAAATCGTGAGCCCGCGAGGTGTGCAAACAATTCAAAACCTCACTTTTGAAAACTGTTTTTGTCGACAGGTTTTCCGCGACAAAAACGGCGGAATTCTAACATCGCTACAAGCTATCTAAGATTTATGAGAGGCTCTGATACCACTGTAAGTCGATGTCGCACACCCCACGTGTTTGCGGGAAAGAGGAATTTGTAAAAAAGGATTTTTACGAGCTTCGCAATACCGACTAGAACCAAGGATCGTCCATAAACCCTAGCTAGCATACAACATGAGATTTAACTACTCGGATAGAATGTTATACCTCATGATACAAGTCCTTCGGGTCTTCATCGCTGTCCTTCTTGTCTATGTAGGCTCCAAGGATCGATCCGGATCGTAGCAAACTCGACGGCCTCCTTAAGTTAAAGACGATCCATCCGAGAGTCCATAGTCCGAGCTCCACCTCAAAACCGAGGTAAGTAGGACAACAAGCTTGCTAAACTAGGGCAACAAGCTTTCCAAATACACCCTCCGATATTTTTTCGAAGATCGGCAGCCATCACTTCCGTCTTTATCATCTAAGACGCAGACCAAATTTTATGTGATTCTACTACTTTTCACCATTGATTTAGTGCGTGCAAAATTAACGGTTTACTGACATTAGAACTTTTTACATTGGTAATTTAATAGTGAAAAGGTAATAGAATCACATGAAATTTGATATATCTAAATCTTAAATGATAAAGATGGAGATGATGGAAGCCGATCGTTCGAAAAAATGGTGGAGCTTATATTTTTTCGACACAATAGGAGGAAATTCCCTCTTATGGCATCTTTTCTTTATTATTCTCTCTCTCTCTCTCTCTCTATATATATATATATATATATATATATATATATATATATATATATATATATAAAACAAAACAGTTAGCCTAATCAAATAATTAATATTTAAATCAACACATGTATTTATTAGTATGATGATAAAGGGAATGAGGTGATGAACTTCACTTGATGTGTTTCCCTCACAAAGGTCTAATACCTGTCAACTAGAAGTATTTGGTGTGAATGCTATAATCTACAACGGATGTAAATGCTATCTTATATAGTATACCAGTCAAGAGAAAGAATCATAAGTCAATGACACATATATAAATCATTGGCTATGGAACCGGCATCATATATACATAAGTTGAAACATAAGTACCGACCTGTCATTTGGCGACTTTTACATTTAAAGTTTACATGCTCTACAGATAAGCAACATATATTAGGCACACACAAATTACATGTGTAAATATGTATCGGTCAGTTAGCTGACTTTACATTTAAGCACAAATCATATAAAATATATCAGCAAGGAGGCGGAATTTTACATTTGAGCTCAATATAGGGAGTCACGCAATAGACTTCAATTGCAATTCATGTAATATTAGTTGAATATTAATAAAGTTTTATACTTGCACTTAATAATTTATTATGTGGGTACTCTTATTTATTTATAATTTTTATAATATCCTTGGAAATTATATTGTTAGATCATGCACCGTGATGTGTCGCTTGCATGAAGATATGATCTAATTTAGTAATTTCTTAAATTGAGCACTTAATTTACAACTAGAATAGCATATGACGGCTAGAGTTGTGATAGATTATCATGAATGACACTGGCATTTGAGATATGCTGGTGTGTCTCAATCACTGAGAATGGAGATTCTCCAGATGTATGTTATGAGCATATATATTGATATATTTGGTTTAAGACCTCGTTCGATTTCTCAAGGATATGTCACCTATACAGATGGAGCAATCAAACTGTTACATATTTCCTTTGATTTGATGATATTGTAATTTTCAATTTGTTGACAAGTAAGTTTTGATATGATAGTCAATCTTGTCGTTTAGATAAGAATAAGAAATCTGAAATATTAGGCTGCTTGAATACATTCAGGAAAACTATGGATATCTAGATAGGATCCGACATTCTCATATTGGTGATAATAAGTTTACTGTTCAATCTCATGAAAAAGTCAAATCTGTTGGATATAGTGCCTTCAAGGCAATTATTATAATCGAAAGCAGACAATTATGATGATTCAGGAAGGAGCTATATGGGTAGAACAGTCTTACTCGAGATGATGGTATACTATCTGGTTCATCTCTATTATCATGCACATGTATTATGTGGTATTACAGATCACTATTAAATGTTGATAGAGCTCATAAGATTCTTGCTTCACCACCAGTATTGTGAGGGCGATCATATACGTAGGAGCTGGGTGGTCCATAAGCACATCCTTAAATATCCCTAATCGAGATAGTATCGAGACTGGGTATCGATACTCCGGAGTAGACTAGTATATACTTTTCGAGACCCCGACGAGAGGAAGTGGCCGGTCTCATAAGCCATTGGTGTCAGTTGGTCACCTAAGATAGTATACAGGTGCTCACTAGAGGTGAGTATACTGGACGGACTCGTCGGGAACATACTAGATGGTATTATATCTATTGTCAGATAGCAGTTCTCAGGTGACATGAGTACAAGTTAGTCTGTCAATCTGAGATCGTCATTTGTCTCGTGTGAGTTCCCAATATGCTTTGATTACTATCCTACCACGACTCAAAGGAGTCGTACAAATAAGTTTTAGTTGGGTACAATCCCAAGCCACATGGAGGCAGTGAGCGGATCGTCGGGGATTCGTCTCTCCTGGTTTTGGGGGTAGATGTCGCGTAGAGCACGGGTGGCCATCACTAGAAATTCTTGACCAAGGTGGATGAGAATTACTAATTTGGATCAGTAGATTCTCAGTATATGATGGGCTTTGTACCGACACGAAATATCACATTATTAGAGGTCTGACTTTATCCAACCCCTAGACCCGATATGCGATACTTTTAGACGAACAGACCGGACTGTACGGAGATTTTCACAGACAGGGTCAATAGGGGTATGGATGAGTTTGCTTCTTGGCCTTCCTTTCGCTCAATATCTGGGTAGCTGTTACATACAGCTAGTGCCGCTGACGTGCTTGTGGTTAAACCCATTGCCAGCGTATTGATGAGTCTTTAGAATCCCACATAGAGAGTTTTCTCGGTTCAGACGATATGATGTAGATGACGTATGTTGGTACATACAGGTGTCCGATGAAATATGTGTACAAGCTACACGAATTTTGATCGGACGATTGATAATACTAGCGGTTTAGGATTAAGTCGGATTATTAAATCAAGTTTTAATTTAATAATTTATATATATATATATATAATATGTATTCTACTATTATTGTTTACTATTCATTTTCTCTCTTGACTATTCATATTTTTATACGGATATACATATATGTATTTCGATACTTATACTGGATTGTATTTCGTATATATACGGAATTTGTTCTAGAAAATGGACACCTCATTTGTGAATATTCATTTATGAATATTCATGAAATGAGGTGGAGGGTGAGGTGGTATTGAGTATGGTTGAAGACATGTAGAGATGAATGGGCTTCATTATTTTATTGCAAAATGTTATGATATTTTGTATAGTTGCAAAATAATTGTGAAGCCATTATATTCTTTTCTATTCTTCATACTATCATTCTCTCATGCCTTCAATACTTGCTCATGGCTATTTTTCCTCACCTCCTTCTCCTTCTTCTACACTTTCTCACTTGAGCTTAGATTTGAGAGTTAAAGATAGTGGAAAATTTCTACATTCTCACTCTCCATTCCTACCGAGCTTGAAGCGTCGGTTACTTCACTTGGTGAAGCCGGAGCTTGGATCGGTTTTTTTGGGTGGATCATCTTCGGCGAAGGAGGACCGGCTTGCAAACGCGACACGGAGCTCTTGAGAGCATGCTAGAGTCCAAACCAATTGGAGCAAATGAAGAAGCTATAAAAGTTATGATTTCTATCTTGTTACGATTCTAGTTTAGGTGTTTGGTTCGATTCTTGAGTTTTAGTTTCTAGTGCCACGAAATTTTTGTTTTTGAATTCCGCATTGGCCGCGGGTTAGCGACGAGGGCACTAGGAACCAACAATTATATCAGAGCCACCCAAACACCCTAAACTAGAAAGATACGACTTTCGAATCTCGCGGGTTTTTGCCCCCCAAAAAATGCCGCAACACCAGTAACTTATTTCATGTTATCTTGATATTTTGACTCCTCGCAGGCACTCGGTTTGGACTGAGAATCCGAGGGGAGGTGCGCGGGGACCCCAGACACGTTTCGGAGAGACTTAGGGAGGGCCCACAACCCCGAGACCACCCGAAGGTGGCCTTGGGGGTAGGGACCCAAGAATTTCCTCACAAAGCATTTTCGGGTTTGCCTATGTCAAGACCCAAATGTGGAATGTGACTGGCACTTAAATCACGCAACGTCTAAAGGTGTAACGTAATTCAAGTAAGACGAAAACCCAGAATCTAAGCTGTAATTAAGGCTAGAGTGGTAAAATCTTTGTTTAAAAAGCTAATTTAAGATGCAAAAGAATTATATCAAAACCTTTTTGAAGATCGAGTTATTGTTAAAATTTCGGCAGTATCTCATTTGTAAAAACTAATCCAAACCGATACATAAGCATAATATAAATATGAATATCCCCACTTGGGAGCAATCTCAACGCCATCCGGCGGAACACAATCACAAAGCAAGATATACGACGCCATAGGCGAAGAAGTAAGGAAATAAGAAAGAAAACAATATCCACAATAAAAGCATAAAAGTCGGCTCATACGAGCACGGCATCCAGAGTCAAATATAATACAATATATCGCAGTCTCATCTCTAAGTCAAATATACATATGATAGATGGAGTATACTAGATACAATGAAAAAGTGTACAAGGTAGAAGACAAAAGAACACTCGCAACCCACCTACAAAATATCACGTCTAAAAGTAGTAGCAAAAGTGGTAGTGGTTGTATGCCCCGCCACGACTACACTGACGGATCGGCCCTGCAAGACACTGTGGCACAACGGGGGTCAGTTTCTAACTCGTGTGTAGTAAGTAATATTGTAAGTGGCAATCGCAAGCATGTACGTAACAGCGTCATATCCTAAGTATGAATTATGATGCAGTAAACTAGTATAGGTGCAATATGAATAGATGGGCGTCGTATGAAATCTAATGTATAGCAACTATAGAAATCTGAATATGTCATAGTAAATTCAATATGGTAGAACCAAAAGTATCATCAATAAAACAGCATAAAACCTGTGTCAAACATCGACACTCAAAATCTCAGACGCCGTCTCTCAGATCGGCCCTCAAATCCACCTGACCACATGACCCCGGTCGGTATCCTCCGGATATCCGCCGAGCCAAAAACTATCACCGGTAGGTATTGTTCCCCTGCCGGGCTCAACGTCTCTCTATACGATTTTCCTGCCCCGGGGTACCGTACCGAGTCCACCATATACCCGCAGACAGTGCGTCCTCTCTCCTCGAATCGGGTATACACATAACTCAGAACTGAGAAAACTCATGGTGGACGCCACATATCATATCAAGAGAAACCGTGTTTTTAAAACAATCATAAGTTTTTAAAATGTATCTGCGGTTTCTCAAATCCAGAAATCTCATGAAAACGGAAATCTCACAAAACATCATAATATATGAATATGGCGATGATAGCAAATGTACATGGTATTAATATGATGCAAGCTAGATGAATAACATGAGAATTTATCTATCAATAGGATGCAATGCAAATGCAAGTTATGATGCGAGTTTTATAGTATACGTGACATAGCAATTACTAACGGCGTGTGTATACATATAGGTTAGTGCACGTGCGTCATGAACCATTGGTAATGGTGCAAGTGTCTTAGTGTGGAGATATCAATGCTTATGATAATGCGTATGCAATATGGAAATGTACATAGGTATATGTATATGAAGTTTTGTGTCTTAGTTCTGAATATCGAGCGCCTTACGCCATTCAAATGATTCCCCCATAAATGTTAAATCTACTCACCGGAACGGTCTCGAGATACTCGAATCCGACCACCTCCTTTCCTTTCATAGTTGCGTCCCAAGTCTCCACAACCAATCCTAGAATCGCACAAAACTTAGCACATGAGGCAAGAAATCCGATATGACATGCAAACATATACAACACAAACGAACTAACTCTCATGAGTTAACACGTGTGAACTTAGTGTGCTAAACGCGTGTAACAAATACTTAAAACTACCCCTAAGAACCGTTAACCAAGAGAAACACTAAACAAGAATCTGAATGTCCGTATCGTACGTTAACATATCGTCTAAAATAAGTTAAAACAATCCAGATTTTTGAATATGCAAAATTAGAAAAAGTTGCATATACCAGAAGTCTAATAAAAGTCTCAGAGAGCCAACGACAAAAACCTAAACTCAAACTCCTTGTTCGAGCCGCAAATTACGGCCAAAAGCAATATTTTAGCGGCCATAACTTGGAGGTAGGGGCTCGGGTTTTGAGGGTGTATTCATGGTCCTATAACTAGCTCCCAGTAATTGCAACTTTTCTCTGAAATCTCTGGTTTGATAGCAGATTCAAATTGGAAACTCTAACCTTAAACTAAAACTAGTTTTAACACTAATTAAGAATTTGGGGTAGTTTAGTGAAAACTTAGTAGTTAGACAAGGATATATTGCACTAAAATACTCTTAACTAACTTATTTAGGTTATTGTTTCTCTAAAACTTAACCCCAAACTTATCTCAAAACCTCACTTGAAACTTTAAAACTACTCAAAACAAAAACATTAATCTAAATTAGGAATGATTACGGCAAAAGATTAATAAAACATGTTCAAGAGTTTGGTTATATCTCAGGATGATATGAAGGATACCCTAACTTGAAATGTTGCCTCAAGATGAAGACTTGCTTTAAGAAAACTCTTGAAGAGATAAAAGTTGGATTTTTGAGATAATTTGTGAAGGACTTTGTGTGGGATTTGTGTGGGATTTAGGAGGTAAAGAAAGGTTTAAGTGAAGGAGGAGTTGAAGAAGAAAGAAAAGAGAATGAGGGAGAGAAGGACCTAGAGAGAGATGATGGCAATATGTAGCCACAGCACAAACACAACCCCTTATTTATTACACCATACCTCATGTTTTCCATATTATTATTTTTCTTTTTCCTTTCATTTCTAGAACGATCCTAATATTTTAAATATCTATAAGAAAATATAAAATATGGTTTAAATTGTCATGATTGCAAAAACATATTTTAACTTAAACTAACATGGTGTTAAAACTAGATTAGTGTGTGTGTATATATATGTGTGTGTGTGTGTGTGTGTGTGTGTTTAAAATAATTTAATAAACAAACAAACAAACAAACAAATAAATAAATAAATATGAAAATAATTATTAACTAAGTTTTATTGAAAACGCGGGTTATACCGCTAATTAAATTTTAATTAACTCTAAACAAATTTTAAGACGTTACAATCTTCCCCCCATAAGAAAATTCGGTCCACGAATTTAAAATCTAACTACGTGTACCTTCGAAGAGATGGGGAAATTTCTTCCACATCTCGCTCTCGGCTTCTCATGTGATCTCTTCGCTGTTCGGGCCACGCCATAGAAGCTTCACGGATGGTAATACCTTTGACCGTAGTTTCTTCACCTGCAGGTCCAGAATAACTACCGGCTGCTCGGTGAAAGAAAGATCGCGCTCCAGCTGAATCGTCTGGTGCTGAATCGCATGAGAAGAGTCATGATGGTACTTGCGAAATATCGATACATGAAATACGGGGTGTACATCTGGAAAACTGGGCGAAAGTGCTAAACGATAGGCGACGGTACCGACTCTCCCAAGAATCTCAAAAGGACCTACATATCTAGGACTAAGTTTCCCCTTCCTTCCGAACCTCATTACACCCTTCATCGGCGAGACCCGTAAAAAGACATGATCACCCACGGTGAACTCAAGTCTGCGACGATGGCGGTCGGCATAAGACTTCTGCCTGCTCTGAGATGCTCTCATCCTATCCTGGATCAACTGGATCTTCTTTGTAGTCTCCTGGGCTAACTGCGGTCCTAAAATCCTGCTCTCACCGAGCTCGGTCTAACAGACGGGTGATCGACACTTTCTCCCATACAAATCCTTGAAAGGTGCCATCTGAATTGTCTCCTGAAAACTGTTATTGTAGGAGAACTCTATCAAGGGCAAGTGACGATCCCAATTGCCACCAAAATCTAGTACGCACGCTTGAAGCATATCCTTGAGAGTCTGTATAGTCCGCTCTGACTGACCATCGGTCTGCGAGTGGAAAGTGGTACTGAAATTCAAACGGGTACCCAAAACCTCCTGAAGTTTCTGCCAAAGACAGCTGGTAAACTGGGTGCCTCAGTCAGAAACAATGCATGTCGGAACGCCGTGCAACCGCACAATCTCATCAATATAGAGCCGAGCATACTGAGCAAACCCAAAAGTGGTCTTAACTGGAAGGAAGTGAGCCACTTTCGTCAACCGATATACAATCACCCAAATGGAGTCATACCCTCGACTGGACCTAGGTAGACCCATAATGAAGTCCATGGAGATCTGTTCCCATTTCCACTCCGGAATGGCAAAGGCTGTAACTCTCCCGCCGTCCTCTGATGCTCGGCCTTGATTTGCGGGCAAGCCAGGCATCTCGAAATAAAATATAAAACATCTCTCTTCATCCTTTCCCACCAGTAGACATATCTCAAATCACGATTCATCTTGGTGGAACCCGGATGAACGTTGTATGCTGACTGATGTGCCTCGTGGATGCGGTCAAGTAAAAATGGATGGGCGCAGACAAGAGCAAGCTGTCCTCATGTGGAAGTGAACTCAAACTGTACTCTGCTGTCACATAAAATCTGCCAATCTGTAGAAGTCTGTCTCTGAACTGTGCTCAAATGGGACAAACTACCTCCGGACCTCCGACTCAAAGCATCAGCTACAAGATTTGCCTTGCCCGGGTGATAAAGGATCTCATAATCATAGTACTTTACGAGCTCCATCCAACGGCGCTGCCTTAAATTCATATTCCGCTGCTGGAAGATATACTTCAGGCTTTTGTGGTCCATAAAGATCTGACACGACTCGCCATACAAGTAATGCCTCCAAATCATGAGCGCAAAGACCACCATGGCCATCTCTAGATCGTGAGTGGGATAGTTCTGCTCGTGCTTCTTCAACTGCCGAGAAGCATAAGCGATGACTCTGTCGTGCTGCATAAACATGCAACCTAGACCCACTCGAGAAGCATCACAATAAACAACATAGCCGCCTGAGCCTGAAGGCAAAGATAGAACTGGTGCAGTCGTCAAATGAATCTTCAACTGCTGAAAACTCTGCTAGCATGCCTCGGTCTAAAGAAATGGAACTCCTTTCCGGGTCAACCCGGTCAGCGGTGCAGCGATACGAGGGAAATCCTGTACGAAACGATGGTAATAACCGGCTAAGCCCAAGAAGCTGCGAACCTCTATCACTGAAACGGGTCTGGGCCAATGCTGTACCGACTTGATCTTCTTTGAGTACACATGGATACAATCTCTCATAACCACATGTCCTAAGAAGTCAACACTATAAAGCTAAAAAGCATACTTCGAGAATTTAGGAAACAGCTGGTGCTCTTTCAATGTCTGCAATGTAATTCTCAAATGCTGCTCGTGCTCCTCTCGACTCTTGGAGTACACCAGAATGTCTTCTATGAATATGATAATAAACTGGTCGAGAAACGGCCTGAAGATTTGGTTCATCAAATCCACGAACGCTGCTGGGGCATTGGTGAGCCCGAACGACATCACCAAGAACTCGTAATGCCCATAGCGCGTCCGAAAAGAAGTCTTCGGAATTTCATCATTCCGAACCCGCAACTGATGATAACCTGGCCGCAAGTCAATATTTGAAAAATATCCCGCACCCTGGAGCTGATCGAACAAATCGTCAATGCGAGGTAGATGATAGCTATTCCGCACCGTAACTCGGTTCAGCTGACGATAATCAATGCACAATCTCATACTGCATCCTTCTTCTTAACGAACAGGACAGGATCTCCCTAAGGTGAAACACTCAGTCGAATAAGTCCCTTGTCAAGAAAATCTTGCAATTGATCCTTAAGCTCTTTAAACTCTGCCGGGGCCATCTGATAAGGCAGTATAGAAACAGGCCTCGTACCGGAGATCAAGTCGATGTAGAACTCGATATCTCACTATGGCGGTAACCTATGTAACTCATCAGGAAATATATCGGGGAACTCTCTCACAATCGGAACCTGGTCCAACGGGACCTCTGTGGCTCCAGCATCATGAATATATGCCAAGAATCCCTGACATCCTTTCCTCAAGAACAACTAGCGCAAAGGGCAGAAGTCAGACTGTGAAGGGTAGCACTGCGGTCCCCTTGAACTACAAGAGCTGGCTCTCCTGGAAAAAAAATCTGACCGCCTTCTTACGGCAGTCTATAGACGCATAACAAGTGGCTAATCAGTCTATACCGAGTAGAACGTCGAAGTCTAACATATCGAGAAGGATCAAATCAACAGAAGAATCTCTATCCCCAATACGAACGGAACACGACCGGAACACGTGTCGAGTGATAAAGGACTCTCCTACGGGAGTAATCACAACTAGTGGCTAATCTAACAAAGACGAATCTCAGCCTAACCTCGGTATGAAGTGTGTGGATACATAAGAGTGTGTGGAACCAGGGTCGAACAATATGCGTGTGTCGAAAGAACACACGGAAAGAGAACCTTTCACAACGGCTTTTGATGCCTGCGCATCTTGAGGAGCCAAAGAAAAAACTCAGGCCTGCCCTCTACCGGTATCTGGCTATCCTCTGCCCCTACCGCTTCATCCCATCTGAACAGGACCGCCATGACCACGACCTCTCTCAGCATCGGTCTGGTGTGGAGTAACGACGGGCGTAGGAGGCAGTGCTCTCGGAGGAGGAGGTGAAGAGGGTAAGGTAACCTATGGAACTGCGGCCCCCACCCTGGCGTCTCACAGTGCAATGCCTGATGCGGACTCCCACACCGAAAACATCCTGGCGATGGCTGCTGACCCTATAAGTAAGAGCTAAACAACTGGCCCCGTATCAAGCCTCTACCACCACCATGACCTAGAAAGAATCTGTCGCGGCCTCTGTCTGCCATACCTCTACCAATCTGCCCGGAAACTGATACACCAGTGCGAACCCGCTTTGGTCCCGGAACAGTCGCGGTCTCGGTAATACGCTCTTCCACTAGTATGGCTGCGTCCATCACTGCTGTATAGGTATCAAAGTGCTGGGCGCCAATAGAAGGGAACAACTGTGTGTCAAGACCTCGCACAAATCTCTTGATGCGCTTCTCCTCGGTGTCCACCAAATAAGGAGTATATCTAGATAGCTGAGTGAACTGGATATCGTACTCGGTCACGGTCATACCGGGAGTCTTGCGCAAAGACTCAAAACTGCGAGCTTGAGCATGACGCTCTGCGGAAGGAAACAAGCAAGAAAGACAGTCGAAAACTTATCCTATGTCATAGGAGGAAGACCAGCAGCTCGGCTTCTCTCAACGGACTCACACCAAGTCTAGGAAAGACCCTTTAGACAGAAACTAGCAAGCTCAACCGATCTCGCATCAGAACACCTCAGGGAACGATAAATCCTAGCCATCTTGTCGAGGAATGACTGTGGATCCTCTGTTGTGTCTGTGCTAGTGAAAACCGGAGGCTTCAAGCTCATAAACTCCGGTAGTGTTACTGCGATAGTCTCGGTAGCGGTAGGTACAATTGTCTGAGCAGTAGGTACTATCATGGTCCCCGTAGTAGGAGAAATATCATCTGATCTCTTTGCTCGGCTGGTCTCGACCAAAGATCCAACCATCTCGCGCAAATCATGGATACTAGCCTCCAGCCTAGCAATTCGGCCTGGAGAAGGAGGATCAACCCGCTCCTGAGGGGTAAGCGTACCGCCCTGGTTGGTCCTCATCTCAGATGAGCCCGTCCTAACCTCATCTCTGGCGGCAGCCCTCTGGGCCCTTGTAGTCTTTGGCGACATAGTGGCTGGAACAAGAAACAAGATTCGATAAGAACATAGCAATCGGAATAAAAGGATGCATGGAAACAAGGAAAGGAATCACAAGACATATATCTTAAGGTCACTTAGGCGAAGTATCGTATCGTGAGTATGCCGCGGAACATACACACGCTACATCACTCTACATAAGTTACCTGCTCCATCATACCAATGGTCACCCTACACTCAGAAAGGTAAAACCTAGCGCTCTGATACCATCTTTGTCACGACCCAAATATGGAACGTGACCAGCACTTAAATCACGCAACGTCTAAAGGCGTAACGTAATTCAAGTAAGTTGAAAACCCAGAATCTAAACTGTAATTAAGGGTAGAGTGGTAAAAGCTCTGTTTAAAAAGTTAATTTGAGGTGAAAAAGAATTATATCAAAACCTTTTTGAAGATCGAGTTATTGTTAAAATTTTGGCAGCATCTCCTTTGTAAAAACTGATCCAAACTGACACATAAGCATAATATAAATATGAATATCCCCACTTGGGAGCACTCTCAACGCCATCCGGCGGAACACAATCACAAAGCAAGATATACGACGCCATAGCCGAAGAAGTAAGGAAATAAGAAAGAAAACAATATCCACAATAAAAGCATAAAAGTCGACTCACACGAGCACGACATCTAGAATCAAATATAATACAATATCTCTCAGTCTTGTCTCTAAGTCAAATATACATAAAGTAGATGGAGTATACTAGATACAATGAAAAAGTGTACAAAGTAGAAGACAAAAGAACACTCGCAACCCACCTACAAAAAATCACGTCCAAAAGTAGTAGCAAAAGTAGTGGTAGCAGTGTGCCCCGCCACGACTACACTGATGGATCGGCCCTGCAAGAAATGGTGGCACAACGGGGGTGAGTTCCCAGCTCATGAGTAGTAAGTAACATCGTAAGTAGCAATCACAAGCATGTACGTAACAGCGTCAGATACTAAGTATGAATTATGATGCTGTACACTATTATAGGTGCAATATGAATAGATGAGTGACGTATGAAATCTAATGTATAGAAACTATAGAAAACTGAATATGTCATAGTAAATTCAATATGGTAGAACCAAAAATATCATCAATAAAACAATATAAAACCCGTGTCAAATATGGACACTCAAAAACTTAGGCGCCATCTCTCAGATCGGCCCTCAAATCCACCTGACCATACGACTCCGGTCGATATCCTCCGAATATTCGCCGAGCCCAAAACTATCACCAGTAGGTATTGTCCCTTTGCCAGGCTCAACATCTCTCTATATGATCTTCTTGCTCCGGGATACCGTACCGGTCCACCATTTACCCACAGACGGTGCCTCCCCTCTCCTCGAATCGAGTATACACATAACTCAGAACCGAGAAAACTCATGGTAGACGCGATACATAATATCAAGAGAAACCGCGTTTTTAAAACAATCATAAGTTTTCAAAATGTATGTGCGGTTTCTCAAATCCAGAAATCTCATGAAAACGGAAATATCACAAAACATCATAATATATGAATATGGCGACGATAGCAAATGCACATGGTATTAATATGATGCAAGCTAGATGAATAACGCGAGGATCTATCTATCAATAAGATGCAATGCAAATGCAAGTTATCATGCGAGTTCTACAGTGTACGTGGCATAGCAATTACCAATGGCTTGTGTGTATATATAGGTTAGTGCATGTGCGTCATGAACCATTGGTAATGGTGCAAGTGTCCTAGTGTGGAGATATCAATGCTTATAATAATGCGTATGCAATATGGAAATGTACATAGGTATATGTATATGAAGTTTTGTAACTTAGTTATAAACATAAGGCGCTTTACGCCATCCGAACGATTCCCCCATAGATGTTAAATCTACTCACCGAAACGGCCTCGAGCTACTCGAATCCGACCACTGTTAGTTATATGTATGCCCTAAAGGCCATTATTGTACATGTGATGTATATTATAGTGGATGCTTGGACATAACTAAAGAGGACTTTCTTGCTCGACATGAAAGTATGCTACTGGTTACTCTTTGTCTTAACATGTTGACTTGTATAAGTGATGCTGTCTTGCTCTCACATGTTGACAAAGCCCTTGGGAAGTGTACTTGACTACCAGGACTATGATGGAGATCAAACTAGTGTGGCTAAGGGTAGTCCACAAGTACACCCTATAATTGTTCCTAGTCGAGAGAGTATCGAGACAGGGCATCGATACTCCAGAGTAGACTAGCGTATACGCTTCTTGACCCATCAGATGGGCGATGGATGATCCCATATCCATTGGTGTTTGACATCAGAGATGGTATACGGGTGCTCAGTGGAGGTTGGGTACACTGAACGGACTCGCCGAGAATTCCTAGATGGTATTATACCTATCGTCAGATAGCAGTTCTCTGGTGACACTGGTACAGGTTAGTCTGTCGACCCGAGATCGTGATAGAGTCTTGTGTGTCTCCCACTGTACTTTGATTTCCACCCTACCACGGCTCTACTGAGTCGTGCAAAACGGTGGCTTTTGGGTACATTCCCGAGTCACATGGAGGCAATGAGCGATAGGAGGGGATTCGTCTCTTCCGGTATTAGCGGTTGATGTTGTGCTATACTCGATTGGCCATAACATGAAATCCTTATCCAGCGTTGCTGAGATTTACTGGTAAGTGTTATCAGTAGTTTCTCGAACCGTTATGGACCTTGCATCGGCATGACTTATCAGGCTATTGGGGTCTGACGTTATACCACTCCCAGGCTGTGATATGCGACATATATGACGAAGAGACCGGACTGTACGGTAGTGTTACTGATTGGATTCGCAAGAGTACGAGCAGGCTTGCTGGTTGATCTTCTGATCGCTCAATACCTGGGAGGCCGTTATATTTAGCAGACCGCTTGCGGCTTGTGGGTGTTTGATATGATCATCACCTACTGCCGGCATATTGAAGAGTCTTTAGAGTCCTACACAGAGCTTTCCTGGTTCGTGTGAAATGAAATAGGAGCACATATGTGATATGTGCGGGACCGAGATTAATGCATGTATGTGATACCATATTCTATTCTCGAGATATGTGATATCGGAAGTTTTTATGTGATATAGCCGGGATATCGGATCAAGTGTTAATTCGATAGATTGTTACATTTGATATTAGTCGGTTGTATATGATATAGCCGGATTATTAAATCAAGTGTTGATTTAATAATTTAATGTATAATTATATATTTGATATATTATCTTACATTAACTAATATTAGCTCACTTAAGATTTCTTTTCTCATTTGTGTACACTTAGTATATATGTGATATATATTAATGTACATTATTTTGTGTTATGCTTGATGCCACATGCAACATGGGTGTATGAGACTTACACCATAGTTATGATAATCCTAAGGTTTTATTTATCTTGGTAATTCACAAATTAGTGGTAATTAGTCACATGGTTAAAGCTTATAGAAGCTTATGGAACCTTTGACCAAGTCTACTCATTTTGTTTTACTTGAATATATTTATTAACCCAACCATTATTGTTAACTCATGGTTTATTCTCTACATGACTTAGTGTATGACACTAACTCACCCATGGTTTCTATTCTCACCTTATGTGTTCATTCTTATCTCTTGACTTCATCTTCTTCTTCATGAGAGAAAAGGCTTGCAAGCTTTTTCTAAGGTAATGAAATATTGTGAGAAAAAGAAAACTAAAGAGAGCCCATTTTCTACTTCATCATCCTCTACTATTTGCCATTTAGTTTAGGGTGCTTGCTTCACTAAACCCTAATTTAGTGAAGAGGTAGCATGAGCTTGAGTTTTCTCGACGTAGATCATCTTCGGTCTCGAAGACTTCAAGCAAGCTTGTTCATTTCTCCAAGAGAACCCATACTAGAATTCGGGAGATCACAACTCGTAGCGAAGGGATGTCTACACGGAGCATTTGAAGTGAAGGACCGGTCTACAAAGGTTGTATTTCTCATTCACTTAGTATGTAAAGTTGTTTGCATATCGTTTCGTTTAAAACTCTAGTTAAGATTCTTGGTTAGGGTTCTTTAGAACGGCAATTTTTGAAAACGGCATGGACGATGCCTCCCAGAAACCTTGCTGCCGCGCTAAGAAACCCAACAGTGGTATAAGAGCCAAGCTAGAGATTTAAACGATATTTGTTAGAATTACAAAACCGAAACAACTCCGAAACAACTCCGAAACACCCGATATGAAATCTAGTTTCTGTCGAATTTTTAGAGGTGTCAAAATTTTTTTAAAAAAACTACGGAATGTTTTATGTGATATAACATGAACACTATGAAAATTTAGAGCAATTTGGTGCAATTTTGGCCGGCCACAATGGTGTTAAATCCGAGCTCACCGGGTCAATTGTGGATTTTGGGTTTCAAATTTTCATGGTTTTCCAGTCTCTGGGTTTTGGTGTTTAAGGTTTTGTTTGTTTTTGCTAAATTTACATGTGATGTTAACTTTCTGTAAAAGCAACTCGGAGTGCTTCGCAGTCGTAATTCTAACTTGTATTCGAGTTATTTAGACGATGTTTAAAAATTCGAATGGATATCAATAACACATATTTTCCCTGCTGGAAATTTTCAAGAATTGGATTTTTTCCGAGTTTAAAATCATTAGAAAATCATGCAAGCGATTCTGTGGACCCTCTAAAGGAACGATACCCAAACTTGACTTTTTGGATCGCGGAACAGCGGTCATACCCTAGGGTTTGCCGCAGTTCCGTGGTGACATGAGTGAGGCATGGGTCGGCCCATCTACGGATGGTTCATAGGAGATGCGGCATGTTCT
The DNA here is from genome assembly GCA_030015575.1 of Agapanthus africanus. Classification (NCBI taxonomy): domain Eukaryota; kingdom Viridiplantae; phylum Streptophyta; class Magnoliopsida; order Asparagales; family Amaryllidaceae; genus Agapanthus; species Agapanthus africanus. The sequence continues at coordinate 410,895,157 of JASDDO010000016.1, forward strand.
GGGTATTTTTTAAACTCCGCTCAAGTGTTGAACTTGTTGGGAAATTTTGGGTGCTTGCTTATTCGATCGAAAAGTTTAACATCATCTAGCTATCTGTGATTGTGATATAATATTTGGAATCCACATAATTGGTTATGTGATAACTAGTTTGAATTTTATAAATCTAGTAAGTTAGTCTCATTTGATCGGTGGCCATGGGATTTTGATGTTGATCAAAAGTCCATCGCAATTACGTAGTGTACGCAGATACTCACCGGGTAACCTTACTAGATAGCCACGCCCCATAGCCCGACCAAGTGACTGTAGGAAAACCCCGTCGCCAAAAGCATCCGCTCGGGTGCTCGCGGCTGCGGTGTTCGGCTTTAGTACACTTTGTTGACGGCATCGGCGGTACGGCCGTCTAATAATGTTTCCGACGAGCATTCGATCAGGTTATCGGGAATCGTGTTGAATTACCCGACAGGTTATTGGAAAGTGTTTTTAATATCGAGACTAAAATGCGGGGTTTATAATTGTTAGGCATGTGATGTCTAAGGAATTCATTAGTTGGGCATGAAACCCAAAGTATGTGATACATTGGGTTTATGATGTCTAAGGTGGTTGCGGATTCCAACTGTTGTAGTTTTTCACTTTCTTTTCTGCGACCGTAAGTGTAATATGTGGTGTATCGCCGGTTTCGTTGCTATATGTCAACGACAATTGGGATACACATATTTACTTACGTTGATGACATGTGATGTTATGTGTTGCTGTGATATGTTATATTGGATCGTCGTGTTTGAATAGCCGGTTTTTTTTTATGTGAGTTGAGAGTTTTTCATTTTCATTCATGTAAAATCTTGTATGTAATATTCTTTTATTGGGGCCCTTCCGGGTTGAGGATGATGTCACCATTGATGTATATTATTTACTTTTCCGCATTAGGATAGACCCAAGGAGGAGAGCATAAGTAACCGGGTTCTAGGGTCCAGTAGGAGACCCTCTCGAGGAGTCGAGACCGGGTCTCCTAACTATGGAATTGGGAGGGTTGCTTGTCGCTCTCATAGGGGTCTAGGGATGTGTGTTTGGCTATTCATCGCGACCGTGGAATCCGTGTTTTATACTGGCTTAAGTTTAAATACGGAATTCCTAGTATATCCAATATTTCATATGTGTTCTTCTGCTGTTGATATTCTGTGATGTGATCACTTGATATTCTGAGACGAATGCTTATATTTTATATATATGATATATAATAAATATTGATGCTTTCATTTCTTATGTGATGCTTAGGAAGTATAATATGATAGGAATTCATTAATGAGATTAGTGAAATAAAAGATACCTAAAGATGTTGTAGAAACTTGGTTTAAAAAGACTAGTAGCTCTAGTTCTTACTTTGCATAGCGGTATTCCTTGTAGAATATCCAGCACCTTATTCGATAAGGAAAGGCTGAGATCCCTTCACCTGGAGTGGCCTCTTTAGCGAAACTAGCAGATGCAACAACCTACCCGGTTTGAATAGCCGGTGGGTTTTATGTGAGATGAGAGTTTTTCATTTTCATTCATGTAAAAACTTGTACGTAATATTCTTTTATTGGGGCACTTCCGGGTTGAGGATGGTGTCACCATTGATTTATATTATTTACTTTTCCGCATTAGGATAGACCTAAGAAGGAGAGCAAAAGTAACCGGGTTCTAGGGTCCAGGGGAGACCATCTCGAGGAGTCGAGACTGGGTCTCCTAACTCTAGAATTGGGAGGGTTGCTTGCCGCTCTCATAGGGGTCTAGGGATGTGGGTTTGGATATTCATCGTGACCGTGGAATCCTTATTTTATACTGCCTAATTTAAAATACGGAATTCCTAGTATATCCAATATTTCATAAGTGTTCTTCTGCTGCTGATATTTTGTGATGTGATCACTTGATATTCTGAGACGAATGCTTATATTTTATATATATGATATATAATAAATATTGATGCTTTCGTTTCTTATGTGATGTTTAGAAAACATAATATGACGGGAATTCATTAATGAGATTAGTGAAATAAAAGAAAGCTAAAGATGTTGTAGAAACTTTTTTTAAAAAGATTGGTAGCTCTAGTTCTTGCTTTGCATAGCGGTATTCCTTGTAGAATATCCAACACCTTATTTGATAAGGAAAGAGCCGAGATCCCTTCACCGGGAGTGACCTCTTTAGCGAAACTAGCAGATGCTACAACCCACTCGGTTTGTCTTTTGATTGCTTCTATAGTTTTTGCTTTGCATTGTGGTATTTGTGAAATATCCTGCACCTTATTCGATAAAGAAAGAGCCGAGATCCCTTCACCGGGAGTGACCTCTTTAGCAAAACTAGTAAAAGCCTCAAAAACACTCCTTTTAAAAATTCACTCGATTCTACAACGATATCAAGTTCAAAGCGTCAAAGGTTTTCATAAAAACCATCCGCAGACCCTCCGTCATTTTAGGAAGTAGAGTACTTAGTATTCGTGCTGCGTATGTTGATCATAGTCAAGGCGTAGTGTACGGTAGCTAAGTGATGTCTTCCTACACAGCATATGATGCGATTAATTAGGACATTCATGTGATTATGTTGATTATAGTCAAGGGTCATGTGAGCGGGTCTAATTAATCATGAAATGACGGGTAGAACTTGACTAGTATTTATGATATGTTGATTATAGTCAAGGACATAAGTTACTAGAGGTAAAAACCATTATCGGGAGTTTCAAGAGTTGAAATTTGCAATGAGATTGCATACGTTCTATGAGATAGTTGGATCCCGATACCCACTGCGAGTAATTGTTACTCCTTGGAGGGTTTTACACATTACAATTAGCCGATCAAGTAGGTGTCTAGAAAGGTGTTAACGGGTTTACGCCCCTGGGAAAATGAGGTTTATTTTACTTAGGTCCGTGCGAAAGCACGGGGAATCTCCCTCAAAGTACCGACACTGGCCTGGCCGAAAGATCGGCGAACTTGTAGGGTATAATTAATCCCAGCTAGTCTTACCTTTTAGGGTTTGAAGGAAGATTTGATAAAAATAGTGGGAGACATCCTGATTCGATAAATTAATAACCAATCTAATCTTGCAAAGAGCGCACGCATAGTGTTTTCTTCTTTCTCCCGTGGTAGCAACTATGTAATGCCATAATCAAGATAATAATATGGATGCACTGACCGAACCTGCTTATTATACTGAGCTGGAAAACGTTGGTACCGTTCTTTCTTATAATTGTTATAAATTTGAACAGGAAATAGGGGAATATCCGGATTCCTATGCCACCCAATTGAGGATTAAGCATGTTGATGCATATTCTTCGGGTGTGTTCATTACTGAGAATTGTTTCTCAGTATTCTCTACGTCCTGGGTATGTGATACCGGATCAGGATCCCGCAAATGTAATATGTTACATGGGCTACAGAAAGGTAGAGAACTGAGAATATGTGATTGTTCTCTAGTATAGAGAATGGTGCAAATGTTGCAGCCAAGTCAGTTGGCAAATATCACCTTGTATTACCAAATGGTAAATACATTGATTCTGAACAAATGTTATTAGATACCGAACCTGATATACAACATTACATCATTTTCTTTATTCAGTTAAAAATGGATATAATTTTGTATTGGAAGATAATGTTGAGAACATTTTCCTGAATCAAGAGTTGATTGGATCAGACACCTTATATAATGACATATACGTTCTAAATCAAACCACAGTTCAAGGTACATAGAACACACACAAGAAGAATAGTTTCGAAATGAACGAATCTTTCTTGTGGCATTGTAAACTAGGTCATATCAATGCGACACAACTAGCTAAGTTACATAAGGATGAATATGAGAATCTGTTCGAATTTTCATCTTATGATACTTGCCAGTCTTGTCTCATAGGTACAATGACCAAATACTCCGTTTACTGGAAATAGAAGGAGAGTTATAAAACTCTTGGGACATATACATAATGATGTATACGATCATATGTCTACAAATGCCTAGGTTGGTTCTTCGTACTTCATTATATTCACTGATCTTCTCTCAGGATTCGGACATATGTTCCTGTTGAAATACAAGTCTGAAACTTTTGAGAAATTAAGGAATATAAGCTTGCAGTTAAAGAACCAGACGGGTAGAAGTATTAAGTTCTTCGATATGATCGAGGAGGCGAATACTTGCACATGGGGTTCCTGGATTTTATAAATAGAGAATGTGATTCTCTCTCAGCTTACTCCTTCGTATGCACCACAGCATATTGTGTATCGGGACGGAGGTATCGTGCCCTATGAGATATGGTGCGCTCTATGATGAGTACTGCTGAGTTACCTGTTTCCTTTTGGTGTTATGCACTTGAGAAGCTGCATACCTATTGAATGGGGTTCCATCCAAATCAGTGCCTACCACTCCATATGTGATATGGATTGGGAAGAGACCATGTTTTAAACGAGTTAAGATATGGGGTTGTCCGGCCTATGTTGAAAGGCAGAATCCGAACAAGCTCGAGGCAAGGTCAATTCTGTAAGTTTGTTAAGATATCCCAAATATTTGCGAGGGTATATCTTCTACCTAACTGAGGAGCAAAAGGTGTTTTGTTTCTCAGCATGCCATCTTTTTAGAAAAGGAATTTCTTGTGAAGAAATTTGTGGTCATGAGGTAGAACTAGAAGTTATTCCAGCTTGACAAACTAACAGCTAATGATTTAGTGGAACCAAAGGATTCAACAGTCTCCAACGAACCTCAGCCTCTCCGCGAATCTGGTAGGATTCCTCATCCACTCGAGAGATACTACGGTCTTCTCGGTGACAGTGGGAGCGGGGATTGCATCATGGTAGCTGATGGCCCAACAAGGTTCAGGCAGGCCATCACGAGTGGCGACTTTGTTAAATGGTTGGATGCTATGCGATCAAAGATGGAATCCATCTACACCAACAAAATATGACTTTGAATGTTGCACCTGAAGGGGTAAAACCCATTAGGAGCAAATGGATCTTGAGAACATTATTGGTGTAAATGGAAAAGTTGAGACTTTCAAAGCTATGCTTAAGTCCATCAGGATCAATGCAAGCATTACGGAGTTGGAACATTTGTTTTGATATGGCAGTCAAGGAGTTTGACTTCATCAAAATGGTAGATGAATCTTGTATATACAAGAAGGTTGTAGAGAGTGAAGTTGTCTTACACGTATTATACGTAGATGACATACTCTTGATAGGAAATGGTTTCCTATGCTACACTTGGTCAAGCTCCACTTATCACAAGGATTCTCCATGGAAGATCTGGATGATACCTACTATATCTTGTGGATTATGATCTATGAGATAGATCTAAGTGTATGTTTGGAGTGTCCCAAATCCAGGTACATTAACATCATACTAAAGGGGTTTAGTATGGAAGATTCTAAGAGCGGTGGTTCGCCCACTTACTCATGAATCACTCTCTCCAAAAGAGTCTCCCGAGACTGATTTGAAGAGAGCTCGCGGGCAAGGGATACCCTATGCTTCGGCAGTAGGCTTTATCATGTATGCGATGTTATGTACCAGACCAGATATAGATGACTCACTAGATGTAGTGATCAGGAATCAATCGGATCTTGGGGGAATCACTGGACAGCTGTGGAGGACATTCTTAAGTACTTGAGAAGAACTAAAAGAATGTTCTTGATTCGAGCTTCTAGAGTGATAAGGTCGACTGAAAGTCAGTCACAGGCATTGTCTTTACCCTCAGTGGAGAGACGGTATGTTGGAAGAGTTCCAAGCTAGATACCGTGGCATACTAGACGATAAAGGCTGAATATATTGCTACCAACGATGCTACCAAAGAGGTTGTTTGGACATTACTTTTTCATGAGAAGAACAAAGTTCCTACCATTGAGCATCCAATAACTGTTATTGTGACTACAATGGAGTTGTGGCTTTGGCCTAGGAACACCGGTCCTATCAGCGATTCAGACATATTCTGAGGCTAGTATCACCTGATCAGAGAGATGGTTGATCTCCAACGGATCAAGGTCAGGAGTGTTGACACGAAGAACAATACAGCGGAACCACTGACCAAGAATTGCTTCCCTAAATACTATTTGAGAGATTTTGGGATGGTTAAGTATGTGATACTACAACCACGGCTATATTGTTGGGTATTGGATACTATAACAAATGACCTTAGTGCAAGTTGGAGATTGTTAGTTAAATATATGCCCTAGAGGCCATTATTGTACATGTGATGTATATTATAGTGGATGCTTGGACATATATAGAGAGGACTTTCGTGCTCGACATGATAGTATGCTATCTGGTTACTCTTTGTCTTAACATGTTGACTAGTATAAGTGATGCTGTCTTGCTCTCACATGTTGACAAAGCCCTTAGGATGTGTACTTGACTACCAGGACAATGATGGAGATCATACTAGTGGGGTCAAAGGTAGTCCACAAGTACACCCTATAATTCTTCCTAATCGAGGGAGTATCGAGACAGGGCATCGATGCTCCAGAGTAGACTAGCGTATACGCTTCTTGACCCATAAGATGGGCGATAGATGATCCCATATCCATTAGTGTTTGACATCAGAGATGGTATACGAGTACTCAGTGGAGACTAGGTACACTAAATGGACTCACCGAGAATTCCTAGATGGTATTATACTTATCGTCAGATAGCAGTTCTCTGGTGACACTGGTACAGGTTAGTTTGTCGACCCGAGATCGCCATAGAGTCTTGTGTGTCTCCCACTGTACTTTGATTTTCACCCTACCACGGCTCTACTGAGGCGTGCAAAACAGTGGCTTTTGGGTACATTCCCGAGTCACATGGAGGCAATGAGCGATAGGAGGGGATTCGTCTCTCCCGGTATTGGGGGTTGATGTTGCGCTATGCTCGATTGGCCATAACATGAAATCCCTGGCCAGAGTTGCTGAAATTTACTGGGAAGTGTTATCAGTAGTTTCTCGAACCGTTATGGACCTTGCATTGGCATGACTTATCAGGCTATTGGGGTCTGATGTTATACCACCCCCAGGCTGTGATATGCGACATATATGACGAAGAGACCAGACTGTACGGTAGTGTTACTGATTGGATTCGCAGGAGTACGAGCAGGATTGCTTATTGATCTTCTGATCGCTCAATACCTGGGTGGCCGTTACGTTTAGAAGACCGCTTGCGGCTTGTGGGTGTTTGATATGATCATCACCTACTGCCGGCGTATTGACGAGTCTTCAAAGTCCTACATAGAGGTTTCCTGGTTCATGCGAAACGAAGTAGGAGCACATATGTGATATGTGCGGGACTGAGATTAATGCGTGTATGTGATACTGCATTCTATTCTCACGATATGTAATATCGGACGGTTTTATGTGATATAGCCGGGATATCGGATCAATTGTTGATTCGATAGATTGTTACATTTGATATTAGTAGGTTGTATATGATATAGCCGGATTATTAAATCAAGTGTTGATTTAATAATTTAATGTATAATTATATATTTGATATATTATCTTACATTAACTAATATTAGCTCACTTAAGATTTCTTTTCTCACTTGTGCACACTTGGTATATATGTGATATATATTGATGTACATTATTTTGTGTCATGCTTGATGCCACATGTAACATGGGTGTATGAGACTTACACCATGATTATGATAATCGTAAGGTTTTATTTATCTTTGTAATTCATAAATTTGTGGTAATTAGTCACATGGTTCAAGCTTGTAGAAGCTTATGGAACCTTTGACCAAGTCCACTCATTTTGTTTTACTTGAAGATATTTATTAACCCAACCATTATTGTTAACCCATGGTTTATTCTCTACATGAGTTAGTGTATGACACTAACTCACCCATGGTTGCTATTCTCACCTCATGAGTTCATTCTTATCTATTGGCTCCATCTTCTTCTTCATGAGGGAAAAAGCATCTAAGGTAATGAAATATTGTGAGAAAAAGAAAACTAAAGAGAGCCTATTTTCTAATTCATCATCCTCTACTATTAGCCATTTAGTTTAGGGTGTTTGCTTCACTAAACCCTAATTTAGTGATGAGGTAGCATGAGCTTGAGTCTCCTCGACATAGATCATCTTCGGCCTCGAAGACTTCGAACAAGCTTGTTCATTTCTCCATGGGAACCCATACTAAAGTTCGGGAGATCACAACTTGCAGCGAAGGGACATCTATACGGAGCATTTGAAGTGAAGGACCGGTCTAAAAAGGTTGTATTCCTCATTCACTTATTATGTAAAGTTGTTTGCATATCGTTTCGTTTAAAACTCTAGTTAAGATTATTGGTTAGGGTTCTTTAGAACGGCAATTTTTGAAAACGGCATGGACAATGCCTCCCGAAACCTTGCTGTCACGCTAAGAAACCCAACACTGGTATCAGAGCCGAGCCAGAGATTTAAATGATGTTTGTTAGAATTACGAAACCGAAACAACTCCAAAACACCCGATATGAAATCTAGTTTCTGTCGAATTTTTAAAGGTGTCAAAAACGTTTTTAAACAATTGCAGAATTTTGTATGTGATATAACATGAACACTATGAAAATTTGGAGCAATTTGGTGCAATTTTGGCCGGCCACAATAGTGTTAAAACCGAGCTCACCGGGTCAATTGTGGATTTTGGGCTTCAAATTTTCATGGTGTTCCAGTCTTTGGGTTTTGGTGTTTCAGGTGTTATTTATTTTTGCTAAATTTTCATGTGATGTTAACTTTTTGCAAAAGCAAATCGGAGTGTTTCGCAGTCATAATTCTAACATGTATTCGGGTTATTTAGACGATGTTAAAAAGTTCGAACGGATATCAATAACCCATATTTTTCCTCGCTGGAAATTTTCAAGAGTTGGATTTTTTCCGAGTTTAAAATCTTCAGAAAATCATACAAGCGATTATGTAGACCCTCTAGAAGAATGATACCCAAACTCGACTTTTTGGATCGCGGAACCGCAGTCATACCCTAGGGTTTGCCGCAGTTCCGTGGCGACATGAGTGAGGCATGGGGCGGCCCTTCTACGGATGGTTCATAGGACCTGTGGCATGTTCTCGGTATTTTTTGAACTCTGCTTAAGTGTTGGGCTTGTTGGGAAATTTTGGGTGCTTACTTATTCGATCGAAAATTTTAACAACGTCTAGCTATCTGTGATTGTGATACAATATTTGGAATCCATATAATTGGTTATGTAATAACTAGTTTGAATTTTATAAATCTAGCAAGTTAGTCTCATTTGATCGGTTGCCACGAGATTTTGATGTTGATCAAAAGTCCGTCGCGATTACGTAGTGTACACGGATACTCGCCGGGTAATCCTACTAGATAGCCACGCCCCATAGCCCAAAACAAGTGACTGTAGGAGAACCCTGTTGCCAAAAGCATCCGTTCGGGTGCTCGCGGCTGCGGTGTTCTGCCATAATGCACTTCGTTGACGGCATCGAGGGTGCGGCCGTCTAATAAAGTTTCTGACGAGTATTCGATCAGGTTATCGGGAATGTTGTTGAATTACCCGATAGGTTATTGGAAAGTGTTTTCAATATCGAGACTAAAATACGGGGTTTATAATTGTTAGGCATGTGATGTCTAAGGAATTCATTAGTTGGGCATGAAACCCAAAGTATGTGATACATTGGGTTTATGATGTCTAAGGTGGTTGTGGATTCCAACTGTTGTAGTTTTTCACTTTCTTTTCTGCGACCGTAAGTGTAATATGTGGTGTATTGCCGGTTTCATTGCTATATGTCAACGACAATTGGGATACACATATTTACTTACGTTGATGACATGTGATGTTATGTGTTGCTGTGATATGTTATATTGGATCGTCGTTTTTGAATAGCCGGGTTTTTTTTTATGTGAGATGAGAGTTTTTTATTTTCATTCATGTACAATCTTGTATGTAATATTCTTTTATTCGGGCCCTTCCGGGTTGAGTATGATGTCACCATTGATGTATATTATTTACTTTTCAGCATTAGGATAGACCCAAGGAGGAGAGCACAAGTAACCGGGTTCAAGGGTCCAGCTGGAGACCATCTCGAGGAGTCGAGACCGGGTCTCCTAACTCTAGAATTGGGAGGGTTGCTTGCCGCTCTCATAGGGGTCTAGGGATGTGTGTTTGGCTATTCATCGCGACCGTGGAATCCGTGTTTTATACTGGCTTAAGTTAAAACACGGAATTCCTAGTATATCCAATATTTCATATGTGTTCTTCTGCTGCTGATATTCTGTAATGTGATCACTTGATATTCCTCGACGAATGCTTATATTTTATATATATGATATATAATAAATATTGATACTTTCGTTTCTTATGTGATGCTTAGGAAGCATAATATGATGGGAATTCATTAATGAGATTAGTGAAATAAAAGATACCTAAAGATGTTGTAGAAACTTGGTTTAAAAAGACTGGTAGCTCTAGTTCTTGCTTTGCATAGCGGTATTCCTTGTAGAATATCCAGCACCTTATTCGATAAGGAAAGGCCGAGATCCCTTCACCGGGAGTGACCTCTTTAGCGAAACTAGCAGATGCAACAACCTACTCGGTTTGTCTTTTGATTGCTTCTATAGTTTTTGCTTTGCATAGTGGTATTTGTGAAATATTCTGCACCTTATTCGATAAGGAAAGAGCCGAGATCCCTTCACCGGGAGTGACCTCTTTAGCAAAACTGGTAAAAGCTTAAAAAACACTCCTTTTAAAAATTCACTCGATTCTACAACGATATCATGTTCAAAGCGTTAAAGGTTTTCATAAAAACCATCCGCAGACCCTCCGTCATTTTAGGTAGTAGAGTACTTAGTATTTGTGCTGCGTATGTTGATCATAGTCAAGGCGTAGTGTACGGTAGCTAAGTGATGTCTTCCTACACAGCATATGATGCGATTAATTAGGACATTCATGTGATTATGTTGATTATAGTCAAGGGTCATGTGAGCGGGTCTAATTAATCATGAAATGATGGGTAGAACTTGACTAGTATTTATGATATGTTGATTATAGTCAAGGACATAAGTTACTAGGGGTAAAAACCATTATCGGGAGTTTCAAGAGTTGAAATTTGCAATGAGATTGCATACCTTCTATGAGATAGTTGGATCCCGATACCCACTGCGAGTAATTGTTACTCCTTGGAGGGTTTTACACATTACAATTAGCCGATCAAGTAGGTGTCTAGAAAGGTGTTAACGGGTTACGCCCCTGGGAAAACGAGGTTTATTTTAATTAGGTCCGTGCGAAAGCACGGGGAAGCTCCCTCAAAGTACCGACACTGGCCTAGCCGAAAGATTGGCGAACTTGTAGGGTGTAATTAATCCCGGCTAGTCTTACCTTTTAGGGTTTGAAGGAAGATTTGATAAAAAACAGTGGGACGCATCCTGATTAGATAAATTAATAACCACTCTAATCTTGCAAAGAGCGCACGCAGAGTGTTTTCTTCTCTCTCTCCTTGGAGCGACTATGTAATGCCTTAATCAAGATCATAATATGGATGCATTGACCGAACCTGCTTATTATACTGAGCTGGGGAACGTTGGTACCGTTCTTGCTTATAATTGTTATAAGTCTGAATAGAAAATAGGGGAATATCCGGATTCCCATGCCATCCAATCGAGGATTAAGTATGTTGATGCATATTCTTCGGGTGTGTTCATTACCGAGAACTGTTTCTCAGTATCCTTTACGTCCTGGATATGTGATACCGGATCAGGATCCCGCATATGCAAGTTATCATGCGAGTTCTATTGTGTACGTGGCATACTAATTACCAATGGTGTATGTGTATATATAGGTTAGTGCATGTGTGTCATGAACCATTGGTAATGGTGCAAGTGTCCTAGTGTGGAGATATCAATGCTTATGATAATGCGTATGCAATATGGAAATATGCATAGGTATATCTATATGAAGTTTTTTAACTTAGTTCTAAATATATGGTGCTTTATGACATACGAACGATACCCCCATAGATGTTAAATCTACTCACTGGAACGGCCTCGAGCTACTCGAATCCGACCGCTTCCTTTCCTTTTCCAGCCGCGTCCGAAGTCTCCGTAACCGATCTTAGAATCGCACAAAACTTAGCACATGAGGCTAGAAATCCGATATGACACGCAAACATATACTACACAAACGAACTAACTCTCACGAGTTAACATGTGTGAACTTAGTGTGCTAAACACGTGTAACAAACACTTAAGACTACCCCTAAGAACCGTTAACCAAGAGAAACACTAAAACAAGAATCCGAATGTCCGTATCGTACGTTAACATATCACCTAAAATAAGGTAAAACGGTCCCAGATTTTTGTATATGCAAAATTAGAAAAAGTTGTATATACCAAAGGTCTAATTGAAGTCTCAGAGAGCCCACGACAAAAACCTACACTCAAACTCCCTGTTCGAGCTGCAAATTATGGCCAAAAGAAATATTTTGGCGGCCATAACTTGGAGGTAGGGGCTCGGGTTTTGAGGGTGTATTCATGGTCCTATAATTAGCTCCCAGTAATTGCAACTTTTCTCTGAAATCTCTGGTTTGATAGCAGATTCAAATTGGAAACTCTAACCTTAAACTAAAACTAGTTTTAACACTAATTAAGAATTTAGGGTAGTTTAGTGAAAACTTAGTAGTTAGAAAAGGATATATTGCACTAAAATACTCTTAACTAACTTATTTAGGTTATGCTTTCTCTAAAACGTAACACAACCCCAAACATACCTCAAAACCTCACTTGAAACTTTAAAACTACTCAAAACACAAACTTTAATCTAAATTATGAATGATTAAGGCAAAAGATTAGTAAAACATGTTCAAGAGTTTGGTTATACCTCAAGATGATATAAACGAGACCCTAACTTGAAAGGTGGCCTCAAGATGAAGACTTGCTTTAAGAAAACTCTTGAAGAGATAAAAATTGGATTTTTGAGATAATTTGTGAAGAATTTTGTGTGGGATTTTTGTGGGATTTAGGAGGTAAAGAAAGGTTTAAGTGAAGGAGGAGTTGAAGAAGAAAGAAGAGAGAATGGGGCAGAGAAGGATCTAGAGAGAGATGATGGCGATATGTAGCCACAGCACAAACAAAAGCCCTCATTTATTGCACCATACCTCATATTTCCCATATTATTATTTTTCTTTTTCCTTTCATTTCTAGAACCATCCTAATATGTTAAATATCTATAAGAAAATATAAAATGTGGTTTAAATTGTCATGGCTGCAAAAACATGTTTTAACCTAAACTAACATGGTGTTAACACTAGATTAGTGTATATATATGTATGTGTGTATTTAAAATAATTTAATAATAAATAAATAAATAATAAATTAAATATATATATATGTGTGTGTGTGTGTGTGAAAATAATTATTAACTATGTTTTATTGAAAACGCAGGTTATATCGCTAATTAAATTATAATTAACTCTAAACAAATTTTAAGACGTTACAGCCTACCCCCTGTCCATCTTAAGGTAGCCTTGAGGGGTGGATATCTTCTTTAGGTGCCTCCGGGTTGACATTAATTTTGTACCGAGGCCCTCTGCAAAGTTTCGGATCAATCCGAGCTCATTTCGGCCTCCCGGAGTGGATTTTAGCCTGAATTTTTTGCCGGTTTTTAGCACACTTGATTTTCGGTGTTTTTGAAAATTGAAGTGTTGGCTATTTATGTGCGGTATTCGATTGTCGTAGGTTTAGTGATGGTTATGTATATCATAATGTTTGGTAAAACTTCATCTAATTGCTATACGTAAAAATTAGACGGGGTTACGGAATTGATACTCGCAAATTTGCTTGTTCTGTGATGGATATTGCTTGTTGATTATGGTTGTGTTGGATTTTTCACGATGGATAGCCCGGAGTATTTGGTAGAAGATGTAAGTCTGTGATGTAATGTGTATTCATATTGCATGGCGAGCGTCAGACATGTGGACTACCGTCATCGCGGCTTATATTATTCTTTGCGGCGCGTCCTGATTGCGGACGTAGTCACCATTGTATATTCAGATTTTCATTACGTGCATTAGGATTACCCCAAGACGGAGTGCTCGAGTAGCCGGGTTCTAGAAGGCAACGGGCCTCCATCTCATGGCGTTGAGATCGGGGTGCCTTACTCTAGAATTGGCGGGCTATTCGCCACACTCGTAGGGGGTATAGGATTGACCCGCGGAGGGGTGCCCAAGTCATCGAATTTTGGAATTATTGGATGGCACTTCGTTGATTGGGGTTGCCTCGCTTCTCGTATTAGCAGATGGCTTGCCACACTCGTAGGGGTCTAGAATCCGATACTATAGGCTATCCACACGACCGGAAAATTGCATTTCATATTTGGCTCTACTGAAATATACTTTTCCTAGATTATCCGCATTTCCATATTGTGTTTGCTTCTGCTGTGATTCTTCTGTAATGTTACTTGATATCATATGTGGGATAAATGTTTGTATGTTATATATATAGTAGACGCTATATATGTTTTGCATCCGCGCTAGTCCTGTCCCCGCCCTGCTGTAAGTTAAGTAACATTACAGTGAAGACCCGGGACCCTATGGCGAATGCGAATGGCATATATGTGCATGCCTATTTTCGTTTCTTTCTGGAATGATATGTTTAATTGATGGGCCTGCATTAATTTTGATTAATGTAAGGAAAACAAACATATATGAAGTTGTTGGAACCAATTTTTGAAAACTATAGGTGTTTCCTTTTGCTTTGTGTCGAGATATTCAGCCAGGAATATCTTGCATCTCATTTGATGAGGAAAGAGCCTAGATCTCTTCACAGGGGAGTGACCTCTTTGGGAAAAGTTTACATGACTATGTTCCTTCATAAAAAAATTGCTTTTTAATTAAAAATCAATCAGGAAGTGCCTCACGTGTTTCCTACATAAGTGTCGGCGCCAGCATTTAGTAGAATTAAAAATCCTATACTTATAAACTACACGTGAGCATCGGCGTGCAAGGCATATGAGAATTTATTTATATAAGAATTAAAATTCTTAGGCGGCTCCCACGTGCATAACACGTAAGCATCAGCGTCCAAATTAAAGGGGGTAGAATTAAATTCTACATGGGGAATATTTCCCTAAAAACTTGGGATATTCTCTATTAAACAGAGCCGTTGAATCAAAAATCCGATGGTAGAATTAAATTCTATTAGGGGAAAATATCTCCTTGACCTTTTTTTTAAATGAAAAAGATCTTCTCTGTTAAACAGAGAACTGTTTGATCAAACATTCATTAATAGAATTAAATTATAAATTTGGGAAAAAATGTTCCTAATCTTTCCGAATGAGAAAGATAAACTCTGAACACTTGGATTAAAAATCCAATGGTGATTAAAAATCACCGTTTGACAGAATTAAATTATGTATATGGAAAATACGTTCCTAATCTTATTAAAAATAAGAATATATATTCTATAAAACAGAAATTCATTGGATCAAAAGTCCAACGGTGGATAAAATACCCCGAATAATTTTTGAGGCCAATTAAATCAATTGGTATCTCTCAAATAAGAGATTTTCTCAAACTAATTAACAATTTACCTCTCCTATATAAAAGATCCGAGACTTCAAGTCTCATATCGAGAATCGACCCCATAAGTTTCTTTAAAAAACTAAGAACTCAATTCTCTTCAAAGAAGAAAATCCTCGCTCTCTCAAATCCCAGGTAAAGAAAAGCAGAGATAAATATATCTCCTTTTCCTAGCATAAGTAAAACTAAAATAAGGGTTTAACCTTTCAAAAAAAAGAACTTAGTTCTTTCTCTGGATCTGAGATCCGTAAGATAAATCTCTCCGCAGGTTGAGAATTTAATTCTCATCGGGAGATTCTGTTCTTCAGACTCAAAATCTAGGGAAAAAAACTAGATAAAAATAAAAGAGAGAAAGACACAAGTTCCAGGAATTTAATTCTTTAAAAAAAATAATAGGGTTTAACCCTACATAATGAACTTAGTTCTTATAATGAACAGAAGAACTTAGTTCTTAAATAAAATCGATCCCAGATCTTCAAAACATAGATCTTGGTGATCATTAATGGCCAAAAAGCCATGAAACAGAAGTTAAACATATATAAAAAGAGGTTAAATCTCTAAAGGAACTCTGTGCCTCATGTGAAAAACATATGAGCGTTCAGCGTCTCATGTGCTTCCCATATGACCGCCCGAAACAGAAGCCCAACACTTCACGTGAAACATAAGTGAGGGCCCAAAATAAAATACTCGGCGCCTCACGTGCTTCCTATGTGAGCGCCCAGAAACAAATACCAAGCACCTCACGTGCTTCCCACGTGAGCGTTGTACAAAGTGCTTAGTACTATATAAATGACTAAGTGTTTAGCACTGATTAGGTAGTGCCCACGTTTGAGCACCTCACGTACTTCCCACGTGAGCGCCAGAGTAGTAAATAAGCGCTTAGCACTTTTGAATAAAAGGAGAAAGCCAAATACCGAGCCCAAATTAGCTAAGTCTTTCTGAAGTTGCTTGCAGCTGAACCCAAATACTCTGTTGTTGGATCTTAACT
The DNA here is from genome assembly GCA_030015575.1 of Agapanthus africanus. NCBI lineage: Eukaryota > Viridiplantae > Streptophyta > Magnoliopsida > Asparagales > Amaryllidaceae > Agapanthus > Agapanthus africanus. The sequence continues at coordinate 410,911,636 of JASDDO010000016.1, forward strand.
AAATTTAATGATCCTGAAAATATATCTAAGTTGATCTCAGTCTCAAATATGACTAACGTATTCTTAGTTAAAATAAATTGAGCCTAAATGTTCATATATTTAAGTTGATCTTAATTGTAACGACTCTAAAATCTTTGTACAGAAATTTTCTGTTAATATAGAAGAAATGAGTTTTACAGCCTGAGTTTGAGTTATAAGTCATTTTTGTGAAATAAAAGTAAGAAACAATTTGTAGCTCACTAGTAAAACCGTTGCACTGCTGTGACGTAGCCCCTGTGTACGATCCCCATTAGATACAATTATTTTTTCTAATTTTTTTTAACTTTTTGGAAGCCCAAAAGATTGCACGTACAATACACGGGGAAATGAAAAGTTCAGAAAAATCAAACATGTAGAAAATGGTTTAAATACTAGGTTGATCAAGTGGCACGAATCTCGAGGCATTTGCCTCGAGATCGACTGGGCAAAAGTGCTTAAAAACCATCGGGGACGGTCAGATATTGGCCAATGAAGCCCATGCTTTACATACTTGTCTCTTCAGCTACCCCTGACCCCTCTGCATAGTTTGATTTCCCTGCAATCAAACAGAGACCTTTCATTTCACAAATAAACACAATTTTATTGCTTTTAATCCAAATTTTTAATTCCCAAACCCTAATTCTCCACTATAAATACCACTCCCTATCTTGGCTCAGCACCATTCTGAAATTTCTAGCCAAAACTCTCTAAAGTTCCTAGTGCAAGTGAAATAAAGTGGAGTTAGCAAGCAAGTTGGTTCCGGCGAAGATCGAAGCCAATTCCGGAGCTCCCGCGATGCTACGAAGATCATCCTCTCTTCTTTAACCTCTTTTTGAAGCTTCTAAACCATATGTCCCTCCAAAACTCCCTTTCTTATCATTGAATTTCATTTTTAATCAAAATCGGTAAAAGTGGAGTTATTACCGATATCATCTTTCCTTAAACCTATAACTGCATTTTCTTTTATCATTTGGACAATCTAATCTTACCACTTCACTTGTAATCTTAATACCAATGTTTAGAATAAATTTTAACCAAGAATCTCATGTAAAACAATCATAATTGAACTTTTACATTAAAATACCTTGAACTTTGTTATCACATCTTTTCGACAGAATTGCTTAACAATACGTTTAGGAAAACTTCACGGGGTAATGACCTATCCCACACGCACACTTGGTTTCATAGCACGATACCTAGTTGTATGTGTTTTTGGTTCGAAGAATAGTATTTACAATAAAATACCACATAATTCTAAAACCGGATTTCTTTTAAAGCGGTATTTCATTTCCTTTGCGATTATGCATTTACAACCCTCTTTAGGAGACCCGCTAACGGATGGTGCGGATTATCGCACATCCTTGGGCTAGTAGAGCGAGATGCAGACCTCCTTACGGAGCATTCGATCTCGAAAGGATTTAAATACGTTTTTAAGAAATATGAATTTTCTAAATAAAATAAAATTATTTTAAAAATTAAAATTATATAAAATTATAAATCCATATTTTCAAAATATAATAAATTTATATTTTTCTAAAATATGAAAGATTAACAAATGCCAATAAAATGTTATCAAGATACCAAAAAGGACAAGTTTTTCAAAAAAATATCATAAACTTTCCAAACATAAGTATTTATCACTAAAATACCCCAATACTTAAAATCCATGCTCATGAAAACCCTAAGTAATACTAATCACCCTCAAGGTTTACTTTTTAACTATATTAAAATATTTTTCATAAAACCCCACCGAGATATATAAAAAAATATTTAAGGACTTTAGTAAATATAGGTTTAAACGGGATCAATTCTCTTGAGCCCCAGGGAGCCGGAGAAAGTGAGTGCTTGCCTATTTAAGGTAGACAGCCTAACGGAGTTATCAATGGTAATTGTCTTAAAAAAATACACAAATTCTGCCGTCCATATACATCAGTTACCGATGACTCCCGAACCTAATTCAAGAGCTAAATCAGTTTACAAGTGTCTAACTCAGTCTGAGTCCAATTCAAACCTGAATCCAAAATCAAACTTGAATACTTGAACATGAACATTCGAATTCAAATCTCAATATCAAACGTGTATACTTGACTTGACCGAACCATGGTTATAACTTGACTTGACTACTTGAATACTTGATTACATCCTGAACATGAATACTCGAACATTTTATATCCATGGTTTCGGCAAGACTTGTAAACATAATATATACAAAACATTATGCGGGGATAAAGGGGTAGATTGGTACGGAACATATATCGTGACACGATAGGTCACTTAAAAGACACCTACATGAATTCACGTGCCGTTGTCCCGTGGGTTATGACGGGGCCTTGTACTACATATTATCATAGTCCACGGGGTAAGATGGACTCCTCTCGTATACATGAATACCTTCTTTATCAAGTTACAAACAACCACGTTAGAATAACTATCATATACCAGTAATCAATCATACACCACTTACCTGTTCATTTCACATTACTTGTTATAATCTCTTTCTTCTTTTGGGACTTACCGAGCGTTAGTTTGCTGATGACATTTCTTTCTATTTCTTTCTTTGGAATGTTCGTCAGGAGAACCAGACTCTGAGGAGATCGAGCCGAGCCAGGAGGACATGAACCAGCTCACTGCCCATCCCGACTTTTAGTTTCCCCTGCACTTACTTTCCTGTATGCCATTGTTTAGGCACTGCTTTACTCATTGTATCTTTTATTTTCAAACAGTTGTATGTAAAGATGAATGTAAATAAAGTTGCTGTTTTATTTTAATACTCTTGCCATTATTGTTCATTTTATATATTGCTTAATTATGCTTAACATATTTATTTCTTATTAAATACGTTGCGGCATGCCACGTCACTGATTCCGTCTACTAGGAAGCGGGGCGTGACATTAACCTAAAAATATATTAACGACCCTTAAATAAAGAAAAATATTCTTTGAACTGACGGAACATACAACTTAAGTTCAATTCCCAAATCTAAAATATAATGATTTGGACTAATCTATGCCCTATGGGCGACGACATAAAATGGTCTCCGTATACAATCCATGGGCAATCTTAACAAACAAAATAACACACGACACGAAGTGAACTACAGGAGCAGGAGAAAGTGGTTATCACAACACGATGACGTAATTAACTGTAGGGGCTTGCGCCTGCAGGGAAGAGCGTCCACACAATCAAAAACTCCTCACAAATGAAGGGGAATCTGATAAAGTCTGCTACATCGGTCGCATCTACCAAAACCTCCGATATATGGTGCAATAAATCAACTTGGTATCTTGGAAAGATGGATGGATATGTCCAAATAGTATCTGCCCACAAATTCAAGGTAGACGTCTCAACGTCTCAGTCCGGTCTTCGGCAGTAAACAGATTCTGGCATGTCCAGTGGAACCTCTTCATCTTTCTACTCCACACTTCGTGTGTCATGATCGCGAACAAAATCACAGTTCACTATGGTTGCCCTTAGATTCAAGGTACTAGAACATGGTGTCTTGCTCTTGTGCAGAAAATCAATGGCTTCTCACCACTTCCTGCCACAACAAGTCTCTTTCCACCGAAGCTGGAGTGACATACGGGCCTAACGCGGCCTCTATTTTCTCAATGCCGGTGGGGCATGTCACACAGGCCACTGCCGGGCTCTTCTTCGGGACCATGCTCTCGCCTGTTAACTTCGGCATCTCAATGCCATAAGAAGAAGATTCTAGAAGGCCGGTCTTCGATCGATTGGCAACCATGTCGGCTCCTATCGACAAGATGTCCAAATCTGACATCTTAGTCTTCAACAAGCTGAGAAAAAACTTGAGCGGGCCCATAAAGAAGCCCATGATACCATAGGAAGCCACCCCAAAACGGCTAGCCTTTCCTGCTCCTGCCACAGGTGAAGTCAGCAAAAGTACTTCCCCTCCCAGGCAATCGGTCTCCCAAAAATTGGCCAACCCTACTTCAACTCAATCAAGGATGTCGGTATTCAACAGGCTGGCACCAACTAAAGCTCCTCAGCAAAGCCAAGGGCGTGATAAAGCCGCTTCGGATATTGAAGCGGTCCCTACAGCAAGGCACACTCGACATCTCCACTGGTGCTAAGCAAGACAGACTGGAGGCAACTCTACCTCTGGGCTTACCTCACCAGCTCCTATGGTGGAGGTCGACGGTGCTATTCCAACCGGGAACAGCTTTGATCCGCTCAGGAGAGTCCGCAAGAACTCCCCGACGGCGGTGCTGAAGAAAACACCACTGCCAACAGAGGTCCCCGTGCAACGACAGCAAGAGAAGCCTCGCCAATGGCTTTCTTCACAGACAAATAGGGTCTGGCGAAAGTCAAAAACTCTGTGCTTGACGAAAATTACTCTCGTCGACCTAAGAAATCCAAGGGTCAACAAGAGAAGGACTGCTCCTCCGCCATACAATGGGAGACCCTTCTTAAACAGGCGCCTATCACAATGGCTCCTTCAACTCCGACATCCCATAAAAGAACGAGGCCAGAGAAAATTCCACCGCCAGCGACAAAATCCAATGGCGAAAGATCTAAACGCCCCAAGTCTGGGGGCATAACAATACATACGGTCTACATGGCCTCAGGAAAAGAAGAAAGTCGTGCCTCAGTGAGTCATCGACCGCAAGCTCGGTTGTTGACGAAGGCTCAGGAGAAACAACAAAACCTCCAAGAAATGCTGACCAAAATGGCAGCACTCACCGGACAAAAAGAAAGTCCGGACAAAGAAGTCGAGCAATGTCAAGAGCAAGAGACCGACACAGAGTTCTTGCGAAGAGTGTTTTGGGGGTTTGCTAGCGTCCTGGCCATCTACCGTAGCCGATACGGAACAAAAAAAGGTGTTTAAAAATTTTGGCGCTAAAAAACCCGTCCTAAAATCGAACCATAAACCTAAAACTAGCGAAAAGGATATCTTAACTACAAGGTTAGAAGTTGTATACCGAATGAATCATGTCCTTTGGTCTTCTATCCTATTCTTTGGCTCCTTAAGGTCTTCTCGATCGAGCTTGGCCGCTGGTCCTCCTCCGTCGAAGATGATCCACCCGAGAGATGTAGCTCATGGCTCAAACTCTATACTAAGAATCTAGTGAAACAACTAGAGACTCTAGATTGCTAATCTAGAGTTCCAAGGAATGTAGTGAGTGGCTCTAAGTGTTTATCTATCTCTCTTCTACCTTTGTTTCCAACACATGAGATGGTAAGGTAGAAGATGAAGAAGATGGAGGAGGTCAAGAAAGGTTAGTGATGAGAGCAAGCAAAAATGGTGAGAGTGAAACTCATCAAGTCAAAAATGAACCATTCAAATGAGAGCAAACCATGAAGCATAGTTTTTTATAACTCATTTTCCAAATATAAAATTGCAACCATACTTGAATAGTTTGCACAAATGAATTAACAATTCATTTGTCAACACTATTCTAGTATGGTTCTCACAATTTTCTCTTCTTTACCTTTACACCTCATTTCCATTTAATTTAATAAATAGATAAACCAAAATGAGGTGTCCACCTTCTAGAATGTTTTCCGTATAAATACGGATTACACTCAACTATATATACATACCTGTATTCGTACCAAAATACGAATACCCAAAGAGATAGAATAACATAAAGAACATAATACTAGAATATACATATCGAAATACATATACATAAATTATTAAATCAATACCTGATTTAATAATCTGGTTCAAACCTGAGCCGGCCACTATTATCAACTGTCCGATCGAAAGTCCGGGTAACTAGTACAATCATTCGATCGGAACCCTGCACATATCAAAATACGGCTATTACATTATTTTGCCTGAACCAGAAAAACCCTCTGTGTGAGACTCTATAGACTTGTCAATATGTTGGCAGTGGGTTTAACCATAAGCACGTCAGCGGCACTAGCTGTACGTAACGGCTGCCCAGGTATTGAGCGAAAGGAAAGACGGCGAGCAAACTCATCCGAACCCCTACTAAGTCTGAATGTGACAATCTCCATACAGTCCGGTCTGTTCGTCTAAGAGTATCGCATATTGGGTTTAGGCGGGTGGATAAAGTCAGACCCCTAATAACACGATATTTCGTGTCGGTATGAAGCCCATCACCCACTGAGAAACTACTGATCCAAATCAGTAATTCTCGTCTACCTTGGCCAAGGATTTCTGGTGATGGCTACCCGTGCACAGCGTAACATCAACCCCCAATAACGGAAGAAACGAATCCCCGACGATCCGCTCACTGCCTCTATATGGCTCGGGACTGTACCCAACTAAAACATGTTTGCACGACTTATTTGAGCCGTGGTAGGGTAGTAATCAAAGCACGGTGGGAACTCACACAAGACAAATGACGATCTCAGGTCGATAGACTAACCTGTACTCATGTCACCTGAGAACTGCTATCTGACAATATGTATAATACCATCTAGCATATTCCAGGCAAGTCCGTTCAGTGTAACTCATAACCCAATGAGCACCTATATACTATCTTAGGTGACTAACTGACAACAATGGCTTGTAAGACCGGCCACCGCCCCTCATCGGGATCTCGATAAGTATACAGTAGTCTACCCCGGAGTATCGATGCCCGGTCTCGATACTCCCTCGACCGGGGACATTTAAGGATGTGCTTATAGACCACCCAGCTCCCACGTATATGATCGCCATCATAATACTGGCAGTCAAGAAAGAATCCTATGGGCTCTATCAACATGTAATAGTGATCTAAAATACCACATAATGCATGCACATGATGATAGAGACAAACCAGATAGCATACTATCATCTCGAGTAAGACTGTTTTATCCATATAGGTCCTCCCGCAATCATCATAATCGCCTGCCTACGATTATAATAATTGCCTTAAGGGCACTATAGCCAACAATCTCCCACTTGCACTTAAGGCTAATTATTGCGGTGTCGCATACTCATAGCCCGTGTGATACCGAACACCCAACTTCTCTACTAATCAATATTGCAAAGCCCATTTGTGAAACTATAGCGTTCGAGAAATAGTCTCAATGAGTGGATCCACTCCAATGTTTCTATCTTATCTCTCTATATCTCAACTTCATGGAGAAAGACTATCTTCCAAAATGAGCGATACATGTCTTAGAATTTTTCTGGATATCTGATGGGACCCAGTTCACAAATGAACTCCAAATCCAATAAACTTCTATGACCGTATCATCTACTGAATTTAATCAGTATCCAACGCCATGCCTTCCTCAGTATCCGCTTGGACCACCTGTCCAACATACTGCCCCTCAAAAGATGGAAAACTATAATTCTGACAATCACTATGTCATCCAGGTCATCTTGGAAGCCTGAAATGGTAACCGCCTCCTGAGGGAGGCTGCCATTACCATATACCAAGAACATCCACTTATGTTCATAACTGCTTCCTAATATTTCTCCAGGATTGGATTAATATATGCTTATTGCATCCATTGTAAATGCAATATCTGGTATGGTACTTGACATCTCATGATTGACTCAATTTCTTAAACAAGAGATATGCCAATCATGCAAATTCCTCTCCTCATCGGTCTAAAAGACATCTCTTTAGAGATGGTGACTCCCTCACCTGTGGGTACACTACCAGGCCAGGAGTCGTCCATTCTAAAACACTTTAGAATAGTGTCAAGTACCCGAATTGGGACACTTCCCAAATCTAGATCTAAAACCATAGATCTAGTTACCAGAATCCCTGATATTTTATCCAGATCATATGTGGAGAAACAATTTATGACAACCACAGTATAACTGGTCGTAGTATAGGAAGATCACTTCCTATCAAGAGCATGTCATCCAAATACCAGGACATCACTCCCTACTACCTTCTTACCATGTCCATCTGTTGTTCTGATGAAGTCAAACTCTATGACTGTCACATCAAAAAATAGACGAGCTTTAGTCTATAAATAGACATAAGCTACTTGCCCACCATGCTTCCACTGCTCCCACTGACTACAAACAACCCTCTGACTGATTCATATACACGTGCACTTCTAAAGATAATTTAGAACGACGTTATACTCATCCACCTGCCAGATCTCATAGTCTAGAATAGCAGTAGTGGCAAGCTTGGGTCGTCAAACCTCCCTGTCACCGTCTTTGAGGAGATCAAAGTACCCCTCGGGTGGCTGAGGATACCCACAAAAACTGCGGAGTGGCTAATGGATTGTCGAATCCAATTGAATCCTTGGGTTCTACTAAATTTTCAGTAATCGTTTGTAGTTCTGAAATCACTTCTAGTTCTACCATACTTCCACTAATGTTTTCTGAAAAGAATTCATTTTACTAAAATGAGTGGCGAGTCAAGAACAATATAACTATTGATCTTCCAAATGGTAGAATATTAACTCTTGTCAAAGCCCGGGATAACCCAAAAACTGCCATTACTGAAATGTGCCTTGAGTTTATCCAGAATCTGGTTTTAAGCATAAGCCGGACAACTCCATATACCTTAACATTGTTAAGATATGAATCCATTCTATATCCAATATATAAACAAATGCACTAATTTAATTAGAACCAGATTCAAAATCAAGCAGCTGTTTCCAGTGCATATCGATTAAATGGAAGAAGGCCAAGCAGCATTACTCATCAAGAAGCGTACTCACGGATGAGTAATCTGAGAGAGAAGCAAGTTCTCAAATATATTACTTACAATGGAATACCTAGCATAAGCATCTACATCTTCGATCACCTCAAAGAATCCTCATACTTGCAACATATGGTTCTCTACTTAATTCTTATACCTATAACTTCTCAAAATTTGGACTTTGTATTTCAACGAAATACTTATCTAAAACCAGAGAAGTCATGAGTAAACGGAATATAGTACGAGTACCAACCCCTTTGTCCTAACGGACATCGGACAATATACAATATTTTGTATAAGTCCACTGAGTTTAATAACTCAAACCCTGTGCGTCGTAGCTTGAAAACTGTGTCATGGTTAAGAAGAATAACACTTTTGTTGAATGCACTTACCTAACCATCAACTGATATAGGTAAATGTCATAAAAATAATTTCAAAAAGTTATATCTCACTTTATAAAATAAACGTACAGATATATCAGTTTTAAATTGGTGCATACCAACGGATATTCAAAACCAAATATTTGCCGTTAGGCAAAACCCAGGCGATTTTCTCAAATATCACCAATTACAAAGAATTCTGATATATAGAGGATCTAATCACCCTATCCCCAATACCTTACTCCCACTCAGCATCTGTAGCGCCATACAGATGTGAGAATCAAGTCTGGTAAATACATACTCTGGAGTCAGAATCTAATTGGGAAAACAATTTTCAATTAACACCGCACAGTAAAACTGAAACATGAAAATGTTTTGAAAGGGTGGCTGGGTATTCCTAGTAATACCTCTTCCACTATCTAGATTCATGACAGTAGTCGCAATTTTCCTTGCCCTCACTCCAATCCCTTTAAATGTCTTTACTTCTTACCTTCTGCACACCATACTTAGGCTAATTGATTTTCTTCCTTCCCTACCTTTCGGCACCAGCCTAAGGTTTGGAAGAAGACTATCCAAAAGCGTAATAGGTGTACTCTCCTAATACTAGGAGCTCTCGCAACCTGAGAGAAGGTAAAGAGAAAAGACAACTGAATAATCATATTCAATTTCTCCAAAACTGAAAACCATCCTCGAACAGAAACAAGTTTCTTCGAGTTCGTATGTAACTATATGATGGAATATCCAAGCAATATGGATCTTCATAGTGATACGGAGTGTTCTGGAGAAATGCAAAGGGGAAGTAGGAGTGGCAGGGATATACGCGGCTTTGTCGTGAATGATAGTAGTCGCAATTTCCTTTGCCCTCGCTCTAATCTCTTTATATGTCTTTACTTCATACCTTCTGTACACCATACTTAGGCTAATTGGTTTTCTTCCTTCCCTACCTTTCGGTACATGCTTATGGTTTGGAAGAAGACTATCCAATAAGCGTAATAGATGTACTCTCCTAATACCAGGAGCCCTCGCAACCTGAGAAAAGGTAAAGAGAAAAGACAGCTGAATAATCTTATTCAATTTCTCCAAAACCGAAAACCATCCTCGAACTGAAACAAGTTTCTTCGAGTTCGTATGTAACTATACGATGGCATTCCTAAATAATATGGATCTTCGTAGTGATACAGAGTGTTCTGGAGAAATGCAAAGGGAAAGTAGGAGCGACAGGGATAAATGAGACTTTTATCGTGAATCATGACAATCCAAAAACCAAAGTTTATAAGAAAGTTCGGTTAACTTAGTTTATGAGATTTAGTTTAAAGTCAGGTCATGGTCGCTGCCAAAGAGAGAGAGAAAATAAACACTCTGCATGTACTCTAATCTAGATTAGATTGGTTAATCACTTTATTTAATCAGGATGGCTCCCACTGTTTCCTCGAATTCTCATTCAAACCCTAAAAGGAGAATTAGTCGAGTTCATCTGAAAATCACCCGAGGAGTAACACCTACTCATCAGTGGGAATCGAAACCCAACTATCATCGTATGATAACTTGATGGAAGCCACTCAAGTCACCACACTCCAGAAGGTATGCGCATGCCTGGCAAGTTTCCTTTATATTTGAAACTCCTGATATGTTTTTACCCCTAGGACCCAAGTGACCTTGACTGAGCCAACATATCAAAGGGTCCAGTCAAGTTCAACCCGTCATTATCTTGATTGCATTAAACCCACCCGTATGAGTCCTTGACTGAGCCAAAATAACCATACGACTGTCCTAACCAATCGCATCACCATGCAACAAAAAAGCACTACATAGCTACCGAACACTACGCCTCGGCTGAGCATGACATACGTAGCATGAATACTAAGCAATACTGATCTGAATAATAGAGGGCTATGGCTGATTTTTGGCAAAAAACCATTAACGTAATGAACTTGATATCGTTGAAGGAACTCGAATGGTTTTACAAATATATAGTTGCTTAAACTTTTGCTAAAGAGGTTACTCCCTGTGAAAGGATCTAGGCACTTTCCTCGTCGAGTGAGGTGCAGGGTATTCCTAACTGAATATCACGATGCAAAGCAAAAGAATCGACTATAGTGAAGTTATTACAATGATGCAAACTTTTTCCCAAGAGGTCACTCCCTATAAAGGGATCTCGGCTCTTGCCTCATCAAATGAGGTGCTGGATATTCATAACCGAATACCGCTGTGCAAAGAAAAAAGAAACGTCTGCAATAATAGTTTTCAAAAATTGGTTCCAACAACATCATTTAGGTTTATTTTTTCCTTGCATTAATCCAAATTAATGCAGTCCCATCAATTAATCCATATCACACCAGAAAAGAACGAAAATATAATGTACGTATATGCTATCCGCATTCGCCACGGGGCCCCGTCATGCACCGTAGGTTACTTAACTAACGGTAGAGCGGGGGCTGGACTAGCGCGGATGCAAAACATATACAACATCTACTAGTATATATATATATATGTATGTATATATATATATATGTATATATATATATATATAACATTCGTCCGAAGCATGATATAAGCAACATCACAGAAAAGCGATAAGCAACACAGAATAACAGATAATTTAGGAGCCCCGGGTTTCCTTTGAGTCGCAAATGAAACCCGATATTCCTCGGTCATGTGGATAGCCTGTGCAATGAAAAACTAAGTCCCCTACGACTGCGGCAAGTTACCCGCCAATACCAGAAGTGAGGCAACCCCAATCAACAAAGTGAATGGGCCACCCAGCACTTCACAGAATCCGGTAACTTGAGCACTCCACCGTGGATCATCCTATACCCCCTACGAGTGCGGCGAATAACCTGCTAATTCTAGAGTAAGGCCTCTTCCATCTCAACGCCATGAGAAGCGAGCCCGTTGCCCTATAGAACCCGGCTACTCGATCACTCCACCGCGGGGTAATCCTAGTATAGAAAAGAAAAGTATATATACAATAGCGACATCGACCTCAACCCGGTCGTGCCCCAATAAAAGAATATACAATCTGGCAGAGACGGCTGTCTACATGTCGGACGCTCGCCCCGCAATAATGAATATACAAATGAATTTGAACTGTACTACTACCATTGCATTATAGGCTATCCACCACGACAATCCATCCACAAAATCAGCACAACACAGAACATCAACGTGAATATCACATTCGCAAACCCATCTAGTTGAACATATAGCAACTAGTCGGGTTGTACCTCTCAATGATATTCACGGTCGCAGATATTAACACATGTATGATAAACACGTATTCAAAATTTTGATTGACTAAAACTTTTCCACATTGGCTCCAAATGCAAACCAGCACTCGAACAAATCTAGGCCGAAAACATACATCCTAAAAATCACATTTCCAAATAATAGAGCACCAGAAGAAATTTAGCGCACAATGGCCAAAATCGACCGCGGAACCGCCGCCAATAGGCACGTTATGCGGCGGTTCCACGGCCATATAGTTGGCTCGCGTGCCCAAATTTGTTGAGGTGCTCTAAAAATGCTTGCACGTATTTGTAAGACAATCTGAATAATTTTTTGAGCAAGTTTTAAAATTGACAGCAAGCATATAAAAATGGAATTGTGATTCGAAAAATTTGGTCGATCGATATTTTAACCTTATGTAAACAAGCTAGTAAAGGTTTATGGGGTGGCTCTGATACCATATTGGGGTTTTGCTAGCGCCCTGGCCATCTATCGTGGCCGATGCGGAACAAAAAGGTGTTTAAAAATTTTGGTGCTAAAAAACCCATCCCAGAATCGAACCATAAAGCTAAAACTAGAAGCAAAGGATATCTTAACTACAAGGTTAGAAGTTGTATACCGAATGAACCATGTCTTTCGGTCTTCTACCTTCTTCTTTGGCTCCTTGAGGTCTCCTCGATCGAGCTTGGCCGCCGGTCCTCCTCCGTCGAAGATGATCCACCCGAGAGATATAGCTCATGGCTCTAGCTCCACACTAAGAATCTAGTGAAGCAACTAGGGACTCTAGGTTGCTAATTTAGAGTGTCTAGGGATGTAGTGAGTGGTTCTAAGTGTTTATCTATCTCTCTTCTACCCTTGTTTCTCAACACATGAGATGGTAGGGTAGAAGATGAAGAAGATGGAGGAGGTCAAGAAAGATAAGTGAAGAGAGCAAGCAAAAATGGTGAGAGTGAAACTCATCAAGTCAAAAATGAACCATCCAAATGAGAGTAAACCATGAAGCATGGTTTTGTATAACTCATTTTCCAAATATAAAATTGCAACCATACTTGAATAGTTTGCACAAATGAATTAACAATTCATTTGTCAACACTATTCAAGCATGGTTCTCACCATTTTCTCTTCTTTACCTTTACACCTCATTTCCATTTAATTTAATAAATGGATAAACCAAAATGAGGTGTCCACCTTCTAGAATGTTTTCTGTATAAATATGGATTACACTCAACTGTATATACATACCTGTATTCGTACCAAAATACGAATACCCAAAGAGATACAATAACACAAAGAACATAATACTAGAATATACATATCGAAATACATATACGTAAATTATTAAATCAACACCTGATTTAATAATCTGGCTCAAACCCGAGCCGGATACTATTATCAACCGTACGATCGAAAGTACGGGTAACTAGTACAATCATTCGATCGGAACCCTGAACGTATCAAAATACGGCTACTACATCATTTCGCCTGAACCAGGAAAACCCTCTGTGTGGGACTCTAAAAACTCGTCAATATGCTGGCAGTGGGTTTAACCACATGCACGTCAGCGGCACTAGCTGTACGTAATGGCTATCCAGGTATTGAGCGAAAGGAAAGCCGACGAGCAAACTCATCCGAACCACTACTGAGCCTGTCTGTGACAATCTCCATACAGTCCGGTCTGTTCGTCTAAGAGATCGCATATCGGGTCTAGGCGGTGGATAAAGTCAGACCTCTAATAACGCGATATTTCGTGTCGGTATGAAACCCATCACCCACTGAGAAACTACTGATCCAAATCAATAATTCTCATCTACCTTGAATAAGGATTTCTGGTGATGGCCACCCGTGCACAGCGCGACATCAACCCCCAATACCGGGAGAGACGAATCCCCGACGATCCGCTCACTGCCTCCATGTGGCTCGGGACTGTATCCAACTAAAACCTATTTGCATAACCCCTTTGAGCGTGGTAGGGTAGTAATCAAAGAATAGTGGGAACTCACACAAGACAAATGACGATCTAAGATCGATAGACTAATCTGTACTCATGTCACCTAAGAACTGCTATCTGACAATAGGTATAATATCATCTACCATATTCCCGGCGAGTCCGTCCATTGTAACTCATAACCCAATGAGCACCTGCATACTATCTTAGGTGACTAACTGACACTAATGGCTTATAAGACCGGCCATCGCCCCTCGTCGGGGTCTCGATAAGTATACACTAGTCTACTCCGGAGTATCGATGCCCGGTCTCAATACTCCATCGACTAGGGACATTTAAGGATGTGCTTATAGACCACCCAGATCCCACGTATATGATCGCCATCATAATGCTGGTAGTCAAGCAAGAATCCTATGGGCTCTATCAACATGTAATAGTGATCTGTAATACCACATAATGCATGTACATGATGATAGAGACAAACCAGATAGCATACTATCCTCTCGAGTAAGACTGTTTTACCCGTATAGGTCCTCCCGCAATCACCATAATCGCCTGCCTGCGATTACAATAATTTCCTTGAGGGCACTATAGCCAACAGAGTGCTGGAAAGAAAAGATAAGGAAGCTGCAGAGGAAGCTGCTAATATCAAGCAGACGGCTCTTCTATTCCAAGACATTGTGGGAGTGATAATCCAACCGGAACCCCTGGCCGAATATCCGCCAATAGTTATCGAGGATGGCAGAGGGGAAATATCAAACCCTCTTTTGGCCTTATCAGCAGCCAAGGAAGAAACCATTCCAAGGCGGCTCTGGATGACTACATCGCTCAGCAAATAAGAGCTCACCAGGCCTGTGAAGTCGCCAGCCAACTTGTCAGAACCAACCAACCATATCTGGCCTGGTATGACCAAATCAAGTACCCGCCAGGATATACAATCCCCAAGTTCCACGTTTACAAAGGAACAAGCTATCCCCTCTAGCACGTCGCACAATTCAAAGCTCTGTGCGGTAATACTGGAGGCAACGACAAATTATTGCTTCGCCAATTCGTCGGGAGTTTGTCCAGGATAGCTTTTGAATGGTACTCGGAGCTGCCGAACGACTCTGTAAAAACATTCTCTGAAATAGAGTTATTGTTCATGCAACGGTTCGCCGGAGCAATTGAACGCACTTCGATCATGGCCCTGATCAATACTAGGGTAAAGCCAGGAGAAACTTGGGTCCAATACGCGATCCAGTGGCGGAACCTGTGGTCTAAGTACGAACAACGCATTAAAGAGTCTCCAGCCATAGGTATGTTCAATGGGACCCTCGATCCTGAATCCCCAGTTAATGACTTTCTTCAAACCCACAACTTTTCAGGCACTGATAGACAAGCTGGATCAGATGGGCCATGGACCTTCCTCCTCAAATAAGGACCCTCGAAATAACAAGGGTAAAGGGAAAGCAGTCTTCGTTACCAACACGCAACAACATCCAAGTGGCCCAAAACCGGCTGCTCGCCAAAATAACGTGTGTCCGCGCTCGTCCTTGGAAGAAAGGATAGGACGTGCTTACTCATTTCCCCACTACAAGACAAGAAGACTGTTTTAACTGGCGATGGGTAATAATCTCATCACATTGCCAGACCCGCGACATCCAACACAACCCAGCGACATCAACAACCCCAATTACTGCTCCTATCACAGAATAGTGAGCCACCCAATTGAATATTGCTATATCTTCTAAAATTGGGTTGAAGATCAGTACCAGCAGGGAAACTTCGCGCTGTCTGATAATTGGAGGGTAGACCCGCCCCAAAAGCATGCTCCTAAAAAAGTGGACGTGCAGCGGGCATCATGCTCACTTATGGAAGAAGCTCCGTGGAAAGTAGTCCTCTCAGCAAAAACTAAAAAAATACTGAAGGATCTTCAGGAATGTTTGGAAGTTAGGTGGAAAAGCCCACTTGAACCTGAAATAATCGAAGGGATGCTAAAACCTCGTCCCGCGCCGAAAACCACCGACAGGGGGAAAAGCCCCCAAGTCAAGCCTTCAAAATCTTCTAAGAAAAAGAAGAAGACCAAGAAACCTGTACAGCCTACCGAGTATGACGACAAATGCACAGATCTACAAAAGAACATAGATGCGCTGGAGGAGTATAACCAGAAAGCGCGGACACCGGTCATGCTCTAAGAATTCTTCAAGCATATTCTTGAGAGCGGAAATAGTGACCATGATGAGGGAATAACTTATCAGAAGAAACGGAAGACTATGTAGCAAATTTCCATATGGTCTCCCGGTCGTCGTTATATGATAAAGAAGCTCCCTCACCATCAGAAAACGCCGTAGATGAACTGGGGGTAGAATCGGTGCTAAAATCCCCGAAACTGCCAGAAAAAGATCCGATTGAGAGGATGCTAAACAAAACCTTCCAAAAGAGCAAAAATGACCGAGAACGCGAAACGACCATATACGAAAAGGTTAAGTGTCAGCGTTTGAATAAAGAAGCTGCAGTGAGAATGAGTCATAAAGCGCTTCGACCAAACTAAAATATGCCTGCAACAAATAAGAGCGGGATCAAAATTGAGAAGTGGTTCACCTATCACTGGGGATGAAGCTACCACCTCTCACGAGGTACACTCCTAAAGTCCCATACTTCGACGGAGAAGAATCACATGTAAGTGTATATGTGCTCCTTTCCGTGACAACTACGATTATGCAGAATCAAAAAATTTAAAACCTTGAGCACAATACACTAAAATCCCATGATACAAGCCCAAACACTAAACTAAACAAACCCTAACTAGGAGTTTTAGCTACTCAGTTGGAATTACAACCTTTGTAGACGGTCCTTCAGATCTTGAAAGGTTGACTCCACAAGCTCCTTGGGTTGATGGAACGATCTCTCGAAGCCGATCTTCCGCATCAAATGCGATCCAGCCGAGAATGCTGATTCAAGTGATAGTTTCGTCCGAAGCAACTAAAGATCAAGTATTGCTAGGAAAAGATACTTAGAGTGGTGTAGTTTGTAAACAAGATACTCTCTTTTAATCCTTAATAACTTAAGTGGAGAAAATGGGGAGGAAGAAGAAGAGGTGGCAACTAGAGAAATTTTTTCACTTGATGAAAAATGATAACCATCACTAAATCCTACACCACTCTCTCATTCTTATCTCTTCTTACATAAAACAAAAGAGTGAGTGTGTGGGTTGTGACTTACTAGTGTGAGTCACAAACCCATAAGATACTAGAAGAGACGAGAAAGGGTGAGAGTGTGAGAGAGCCACCTCATCAAGTATATACACACACATATATATATAAATATAAATGCATGTATATAAACAAGTATACTTAATTCCGTATAAATACATATACCGTATTCTACCAAAATACGAATACCGTATTTGTACCGAAAATACAAAAAACACGTATTGATATTTAGAGAGAAATATATGTATTTGTATCAAAGAACAAATACCCGTATTTGTATAAATACACTTATTCGTATAAATACTGTATTCGTGTTAAAATACAAATACCCAAAAGAGAGCAACATAATACTAGTATCAAAACTGACTGTCTTTCAAATCTGCCGGTACTACTAAATCGTCCGATTAAAGCATGTGTATAAATATACGTGTTCAATCGAACACCCGTGCGTAAAACCATACGCAAGCTATACCGTTTCGCCTGAACCGAGAAACCCTCTGTATGGGACTCTAAAAACTCGACAATATACTGGCAGTGGGTTTAACCACAAGCATGTTAATGGTAATATCTGGACGTGATGACTATCCAGGTATCTGTCTAAGGAAAGATCGACACGATAACTCGTCCGAAAACCCTACTGATCCTATAGGTGATATTCTCCGTATACTCCGGTCTGTTCGTCTAAGAGTATCGCATATCGGTCTTAGGGGGTGGTAAACGTCAGACCCCTAATAGTGTAATAATTTGTGTCGGTGTGGAACCCAATACACCGTGAAAAACTACTGGTGTAAATATCAGTAAATCTCACTTTCCCTGGTCAGGGACTTTGTGTATTGGCCAACCGTACATAGTGCGATATCAACTCACAATACTGGGAGAGACGAATCCTTTCTGACCCCTACTGCCTCCAAGTGCTTCAGGACTGCATCCAACTACTACCTATTTGCATGACTCATTTGAGTCGTGGTAGGGTAGTAATCTAAGTACAGTAGGAACATACTCGAGACGATTAGTGAAATTAAGTCAACGGACTAACATGTACTCATGTCACCTGGAAACTGCTAACTGACGATAGGTATAATACCAACCAGCAGTCCCAATGAGTCCATCTAGTGTAACTCATAACCCAATGAGCACCTGTATACTATCTTTGGTACTGTATACCAATAGCTGCGGGACAGGCTACCTCCCCTGACGGGGATAAGAAGCGTAACACCAGTCTACTCTTGAGTATCGATGCCAAGTCTCGATAATCCTATGACTAGGGACAAGTTTAAGGATATGCATATAGACTACTCAGCCCCTACTTGTGTGACTACCATCATAACGCTGGTAGTCAAGTAAAGATCCTAAGGGCTCCATCAACATGTATTAGCGATATGTTAAAAGAAAAATACACATGTTAAGATAGACTCAAGTTAGATAGCTTACTATCATATTGAGCAAGACTCTTATTATATCTGTGAATATACCAAACTTCCAAAATGTAATATACAATCCAATACTATACAATAATGGCCTCTAGGGAATATATCACTAACAATTTCCCACTTGCACTACGGCCATGTATTGGCGTATCGCAGACCTATCTTCTCGAATAGCCTCTCGAACTGTGTCTGAAAGATGGCCTTTATGAGTGGATATGCAGTGTCTTTCTTCGTGTCTACTCTCCGCACCTCGATCTCCGGGCAATCTACGATCTCCCTGATCAGGTGATACCGCCTCAAGATATATCTGGACTTCTGATGGGACCTTGGTTCATTTGCTAAAACTATAGCCTCGTTGTTGTCACAATATAAAAGTATTAGGTCAATAATGGACGGAACCACCAGAAGCTCTGTTATGAACATCCTCATCCAGACTGCTTCTTTCGCGGCGTCACATGCAGCGATATACTCTGCCTCCATCGTTAAGTCAGCAACGGTGTCCTGCTTAGAGCTATTCCAACAGACCGCCCCTCCATTGAGAGTGAAGACATAACCCGACATGGATTTGGAGTCATCCTTGTCACTCTGGAAGCTAGAGTCGGTGAAGGCCTCGATCTAGAGGTCTTTACTGCCGTACACCAAGAACATCTCCTTAGTCCTTCTCAGGTACTTGAGAATGTTCTTAACTGCTATCCAGTGCTTCTCTCCAGGATTTGACTGATACCTGCTTACCACGCTTAGTGCATAAGAAATATCTGGTCTGGTACACAACATCACATACATTATAGATCCTACCGCAGAAGCCTAGGGTATAATACTCATGCGATCCCTTTTCAAATCAGTATTGGGAGACATCTCTTTGGAGAGGGTGATCCCATAACAATCGGGTAGGTTACTTCGCTTAGAATCTTCCATACTAAATTTTTTCAGTATGGTATCAATGTACCTAGACTGTGAAAGCCCAACATCCACTTAGATCTTACACGATAGATCTGGATCCTCAGAATGTAAGAGGCATCACCCAGGTCTTTCATGGAGAACTTCTGTGACAATAAGCTTTTGACTGATTGTAGCATACGAATGTTAATTCCTATCAGGAGAACTTCATCTACGTACAATATGAGGAATACCATAGTTCTCACTGCAATGTTACTATAAATGCATGGTTCATTTGGATTTTTGATAAAGTCAAATTTTTTGACCGTCTCATCAAAGAAGATGTTCCAACTCTGCGATGTCTGCTTTAATCCATAAATGGATTTAAGCAATTTGCACACTCTTCCGCTGCACCCACTCTCTATGAAACCCTCTGGCTAATCCATATAAACACACTCTTCCAACTTTTCATTTAGAAAAGTGGTCTTTACGTCCATCTGCCAAATTTCATAATCATGGAAGGTAGCAATGGCAAGTAGGATCCGAATGGATTTAAGCATAACCACTGGAGAAAAGGTTTCATCATACTCCAAACCAGGTTTTTAATGAAAACCTTTTGCTACAAGTCTAGCCTTATAAGTTTCAACCTCTCCATCTACACCAATCTTCTTTCTAAAGATCCATTTACAACCTACGGATTTTACCCCTTGAGGTGCAATGTCCAAAGTCCAAAATTTGTTGGTGTACATGGATTCCATTTTGGTCCGCATTGCATCCAGCCACTTTACTGAGTCTCTGCTCGTAATAGCCTATTGTAAACTAGTTGGCTCATCATCATCGATGATGCAATCTTTTGTATCCTCGTCAACGAGAAAACCGTAGTATCTCTCGGGCAGATGAGATTTTTGGATATAATGCCCTCTAGGCAATTATTGTAATCGCAGGCAGGCGATTATGATGATTGAGGGAGGACCTATACGGGTAGAACGGTCTTACTCGAGATGATAGTATGCTTTTTGGTTCATCTCTATCATTATGTACATGTATTATGTGGTATTACCGATCACTATTATATGTTGATAGAGCCTCTAAGATTCTTACTTGACTACCAGAGTTATTGTGGTGATCACACTTGTGAGAACTGGGTAGTCTATAAGCAAATCCTTAAATATCCTTAGTCGTGGGAATATCGAGACTGGGCATCGATATTCCCAAGTAGACTAGTGTATACGTTTCTTGACCCTGACAAGGGGCGATGGCCAGTCTTACAGCCATTGGTGTCAGTTAGTCACCAAAGATAGTATACATGTGCTGATTGGGTTATGAGTTACACTGGATGAACTCGCCAAGAACAAACTAGACGGTATTATACATATTGTCAGGTAGCAGTTCTCTAATGACATGAGTACGGGTTAGTCTGTCGACCTGAGATTGTCATTTGTCCCATATGAATTCCTACTGTGCTTTGATTATTACCCTACCACGGCTCAACTGAGTCGTGCAAACAGGTTTTAGTTGGGTACAGTCTCGAGCCATATGGAAGCAGTGATTGGATCGTCGGGGATATTTCTCTCCCGGTATTGGGGGTAGATGTTGCGCTGTGCACGGGTAGCCATCACTATAAATCCTCGGCCGAGGTGGATGAGAATTACTGATTTGGATCAGTAGTTTCTCGGTAGGTGATGGGCTTTATACCGACACGACTTATTGCGTTATTAGAGGTCTGACTTTATCCACCCTTATACCCGATATGCGATACTCTTAGATGAATAAAATAGATTGTACGGAGATGGTCACTTTCAGGCACAGTAGGGATATGGGCAAGTTTGCTTGTCGACCTTCCTTTCGTTCAATACCTGAGTAGCCGTTATGTGCAGCTAGTGCCGCTGACGTGCTTATGGTTAAACCCACTATCAGCGTATTGTCGAGTCTTTAGATTCCCACACAAAGGGTTTTTCAGCTCGGGCGAAATGATTTAGTATACGTATTTTCATACATATTTGGTTCGATTAAAACACGTGCGTTTGTACACGTGCTTTTAATCGGACAGTTTGTTAATACCAGCCGGTTTAAAATGTAGCCCAGTTATCACATTTTGGTTTAAATGTGAGCTAGTGTTATATATCTCTTTTAGTATCTCTCATTTCTGTATTCGTATTTTCACAGAATACTGTATTTATACGAATACGAGAATTTCTGTAAATACGCGTATTTGTGTCAATATTAATACGGGTATTTGTATCATTAGTACTAATATGGGTATTCGTATTTTATACAAATACGGTATTCGTATTTTATACAAATACGGTATTCGTATTTTGATATGAATACGAATATATGTATTTGTAGCATATACTTGTATTGGTGTATTTGTATGTATGTATATATATATATATATATATATATATAGAGAGAGAGAGAGAGAGACAAATACATATATGTATGTGTACAATGAAGTGGCCTTTCTTTTTCTTCTCATATCTTCTTGAATCTTTATGAATCTTTTGGGCTTATGACTCACCATGGTGAGTCACAACCCACTCGTTCATAAAAGATAAAGAAGAGATAGACAGAAAAGGGATGGATAAGGATGGTTCATTTTTCTTTAGTTGCCATACTTGCTAACAACACCCAAGTCTTCTTCTTCTCCTCTTGAGTTTCTATTAGTGGAGAATTAGAAATGATTATGAGAGATTAAGTAGAGATTAGCCACTACATCATTCTAGTGATCAACTCATAGCAAGTCTTGATCACTAGTTGCTTCAAGTTAGAAGCTAGAGCCTTAGTTCGGATTCCTTCGAGGTGGATCATCTTCGGCAAGGAAGGCCAACTCCCAAGCTCGTTTCGACGACCTAAGAAGCTAAAATAGTGGAAAGAAGACGAAGGAAACGACTACAAAGATTGTATTCATAATCTAGTAGTTAAACTCCTTCATATCAATTTCTACTTTAGTGTTTTGGATTCGATTCTAAGTTGTAGGGTTCGTGCTCGAGTTTCGAAAATTTTGTTTTGTATTTCGCATAGCTGCTAGTTTGTGGCGCGAACATAAGCGTCTACCTATATGATATCAGAGCAACCCAAACATTGGAACTAGATTTAGATGATGTTTACGTTTCGAAACAAAAAATTTCCATATTTCAAAAACTGAAAACCATGTTTCTGTCGAATTTCTTATGATCTCTAAATTTTGTTTAAACAATTGCAGAGATCTTGTCATGAGATATAAGAACTAAGGTAGAAAAACGAGGATCTAATTCCCAAGAAAAACAGCCAGAAATGGCGTTTTCCCTGACACTGGCGGTTTTATTGTGGAATCCGGTCCCCAATTTTTTCCAGTGGCTTACTCTCATGAAAACTTGATTTTTGGTTATGTTTGATTTTGCCCAGATTTCACTTGGTGTTATTTTTTTACTCGGGCAACACGGAAAGTTTTAAATCGAAACTTTTGCATCGTTTATATCTTTGTGTTTGTAAACGACGTCTAATTGTTATAGGTCGATTAGACGGGGTTGCAAATACTTGTTGCTTCTATGATGGTTCTCTGGATTGGAATAGCTATGGTCATCGTCGTGACTAGCCGGGGGTTTTCTTGAGATGAGAGTTTTATATTTACATATGTATATTCATATTGAGGGGCAAGCGTCCGGCTTGTGGACTGCCGTCACTGTTTTGAGGGGCACATCCAGGTTGAGGTTGTGTCACCTATGTATTATATTTGTTTCATCTCTTGTACCTAGGATAGACCCAGGAGGATTACTCAAGTAGTCGGGTTCTAGGAGGCAACAGATGGTCATCTCATGAATTTGAGAACGGGGCATCCCATTCTAGAATTGGTGGGACTACTTGCCGCACTCGTAGGAGTCTAGGGGACTAGGGTTTGGCAATTCACATGACCGTGGAATCCGTGTTTCATCCATGGCATAAATGAAACACGGAATTCCTAGTATACTATCTATTTTATAGTTTTTGCTTCTGCTGTGATTCTGTGTTTGCGATATATTATCATGTTTGAGAAGAATGTTGTTATATATATATATTATCATGTTTGCGATATATTATCATGTTTGCGATATCCTATGGCATCTTTCCTCCATTATTCTCTATGTATATGTATATATATATATATGTATGTATATGTATGTATGTATGTATGTATATATGTGTATGTATATATGTATGTATGTATGTATCTATGTGTATATATGTATGTATGTGTGTGTGTGTGTAGTAGATGCTAAAAGAAGCTTGACAAGAACGTGAGTGAACAATTGAAACAAAGAGAAATTAAACCCAAACGCATTAAACTTCCGATATTATATCAAGTACTTAAGAGATGGACATCGAAAATGAATTAGAAAATATTAGAATAAAACTAAGTCATTTCTTAATGATAGGATCTATAGAAATAGATGCTAACAAAATAATTATAATAAAAGGTGATGTACCCGGATGACCAATCTATAATCATATTTTAACATATAATCAAGCTAGACAAGCAAAACTAGAGATTACATAGAAGATATAAGTGAATCTGAGATATATAATAAGATAGAAACGCTTATAAAAAATCTAGGTAAAAGACTAGGAGTAAATCTTGATCAGACTTTAGAACAAATAAGTTTTCCCTTGGTAGATGAAGGAGTTTTTTTTATATAAAAATGAATACAGAACAGAATAAATATATGGGATACTCATATTCAAAATTAGAACATTTATGGGAAAGTGCTTCAAGTGAAGACTTAGGTGATATTTGTAGAGAAATGTCTAGATTAACGACTATCGAAAATATAAAGAGTACTGAACAACAATCTTCGAATATTACAGAACAACCACCAACTATTAGGCCTACTATGAATAATGATGAAGTTTCAACCTCTTATTTTAATCCATATGAACATATTGATAAAAGGGACTATAGATATAACAATAAAAAATATTATAGAGAAGAAAACGATGAGTTTATACCGAAAGAAAAGACACTAGAATTTATAAGACCCAATGGTTTCATATTAGATATAGATTGCATAAAAAACCTTGAAAAAATTATAGACAGATAGACATAGGCATTAATTTATCAAGCACAAACAAAAACGTTTACGTCCAAACAAATGCTAAAAATTATAGAAACCGAATTATCAGGAATAGTAGAAATATGGTATAAAATACTATCCGGAAATTCAAAAAGATATCTTTTAACATGATCTCTAAATGGAGAAACTCTCCTTGAACCTATGAAATTAATAGATAATTTCAAGAAAGCAATAAAATACGAATTCTTAGGACAAATATATAATGATCCTGATAATGAAAAAGAGAAAGTGTTAGAAGCCAGAAAATTAATAGAAAGACTATCAATATGTGATATGTGTTACTTTGAAGAATATACATGCGAATTCCAAAAATATTACTATCAAAATAAACCAACGACCGAAGACCAAGGGATGTTATTAACAACATATTACCTTAAACTTCCAGACCCATGGGAGACACGTTTACATAGTAGTTATGGATGATACCAGTATACCTCAAGAAATAGCCATAAGTCGACTCAATAGAAAAAAGCAAACAAAAATGATAGAATATCGATCGACACTAACGGAACTCACTATTCAAAGGGCAAAGGAGAAAAAAGTAGAAGAAATAATGGAACGACCAAGAAAATCAGTAAATCTACTAAGAAGCCTTTTTTCTACGGGTACATACTTAGAATGTATATAAGAGCTATATGCTCCTGTATATAATAGTACTTTAATCTTTTGGTTATCAACATAACCTTCTATGTAACATTGTTTATGGCTTCTTTTGCATCCGCGCTAGTTGATGGTGTGGAAAAAGTGTTTGTAGTAACCGCAATCAATAACGGTGTCGTGAGTAGCTAGCCGAGATGAGTGCGGGTCGTCCGCAGGGATGCGTGGAACTTTTAATCTTGGTTTAGACGAGTTGATTGAAAGAATGGGTGATTGGTTGTAGATCTACGATATACGGATGTAGAATCTATGAATTTAGTAGTAATGGATGATCAATTAAAGATGAGTCCTTTTATCTTTTAATAGATTTAAAACTAGATCGATAGTGATGAATGTGGATTAGGGTTCTTTTGGAAGAAACTAGGGTTTCCCCACTCTTAACCCTTATCATTGCATTGATCTATATTCATGTCTAGCCTTTACCAAAACAATTGTTAATCTAATCTCAAACCGCGGTCGAGACTATCAATAAATTGGTAGCACGCCCGATAAGGATGTTAACATTTATTTTGCTAAAGTTTATAAACTTTATAAGATGTAAAAGAAGTTATAATATTTTTTCATCCATTGATTTACCCTAATCCTACGAACCCTAGCAAGCGCAAAATTACTCACGCATGGTTGAGATAGAAGAAGAAAGAATAGAGAAGGAAATCATAATGCAGAATTTAAATGCAGAAAGTAAATGCGAAATACTTAAGCAAATGATCTACCTTTATTAATCAACGTTACAAGTACAAATCCTTCGAATTTAAATTACAAGAAGAAGTTGCTCTCGATCTCTGCTTAATAGGAAGTAGATACTCAGTCGATATTCACGTCGCTCTATCACGTCGAATCGCGGACCTATCGTGGATCTCTTATTCTTGACGGTGATTTGCTTCGTGTTAAAGATGATGATTTTTAATTTTAGCCCTCGATAGTTTATATAGCCCTTAAATCAGAATCTAGGTTAAGATATGTAATCACGATCCAACTCCTAAATTTTCGGATCCTACGTCCATCAAATGGCTGTGGATCCACCGCGAATTATGCCTTGTGGCCGCGGAAGGGCGGCAGTTTGGGGAGATCAAGGTTCCAAATTTCAGGTGCTCTCTCGTGTTGACACGTGGAGTTTTCTTCAATACCTGGATTCTTCAAATATTTTCTGAGTCTCTACTAGTATTGATTCTACGATTTTATTGGCAGATTTTGATCCTGACATCTCGAATACCTCGATCTCCCGACCTGAGCTAAATCTGCACAATATCTCATGAATCATATTAGTAATATTTGTTAAATTAAAGATAGTAT
Source organism: Agapanthus africanus (assembly GCA_030015575.1). NCBI lineage: Eukaryota > Viridiplantae > Streptophyta > Magnoliopsida > Asparagales > Amaryllidaceae > Agapanthus > Agapanthus africanus. Next base: position 410,938,329 of record JASDDO010000016.1, read on the forward strand.
CTTAATCTTTTTATATGGTAATAAATCTTTTAAGAAATTGGATTAAGATTATTTGATATGATATGCATAATAAAAATATTATATAAATATTATATGCATATATTTTCCTTCATAATGTTAATTATAATATATAAACATATAATAAAGAGTAACTTTGTAGATAAACCCACATATGTTTTATATTTATAATAAACACCTTTAAATATTTAAGAAAAGTAAGGAAACTGTTATATCAAAAGTGCAATATTTTCGACTGAACAAATACCCCCAAACTTAACTTTGATCGTCCCGAGTAAACTAGTTATTCAAGAGAGGGAGAAAAAGAAAAAGAAAAATTTAGCACACTTTCGTAGACAATCACGATTGCACTGAGCACGTGCAACAACCTTTTAAACCTCTAGGTGTCTCTAGTAGGAGGAGTGTTGTCTCCTGAGGGGTTTCAGCGGATTACACCCATAAAATCCCATAATAAAAGAAAGAAGATGAAAGTTACATAAAAAGATAAGAACTATAAAATAAAGAACTTGAAAACAAGAGTTTCCAACTATACTAGATTTTCAGTTGCCATGAGCCCTTTCTTAATGGTCATGAAAAGATATCGGAAATCACATCATTCCTCAATAAAATGTCGTCTTTAGTCTTCCTACCTTACCTTTCTTCCAAAACATCGATCATATACCCATACGTGTGTGTAAAAGACATCCCTACACTTAGAGAATTCAATTCAAGCTATCATACTCTTGTCTATCTTCCTTAGTACTTTTTAGTCGGTGAATATTTTAGATGGAATTGCTCATACATGCGACCGTTAATACTTCTTGAGGTACTAACCGACCGATTACTAAATGTGCTCACTAATTTAGGCATAATTAGCAATTTCCTCGTCTTGCAACACCTAAGGCTTAGCAGTGACTCCCAAACCAGTTGGTCTAAGGCAATAGGTGATAAAGCACCCTCGCTATATTTTTTTTTATGATGCCTTAAGCAATTACAAAACCAGTGTTCATTTTTATTCACCATTTTTTTCTTTATATTTTTATTTTTCTTCATACCAAAGCTTTTAGATAAGAGCATTTCAAGGTATCCTCTACTATCCCAAGTTTCAAGATGTGTGCAAGTGTGTATAGTAGGGTATCAACGTTCAAATGTTTGGATTCAAGAAGAGGGACTATTTTTCAGATTTATTTTTATCCTCAGATTAGTGATTTTCTTCATCTTACTAACCCTTGGGACAACAGCTCATAACTACTTATTACTAACTTCGTTTAGGAAAACATTTAACTTTCTTTCTTTTCTCAAACTATTCTTATCTTTCATATGTAATTTTTCACTTTCAAACTTTCATTATCAATAAAAATTTTTGTGTTTATATTTATGATAATGCAAAAAAATGCATGGATAAGCACAAATCTCTCCCAAACCTGTTTGCAGCAGTGTCCTCACTGATGTCATCTGTGTAGCTTAAAAAAACCTGTAGACTTGAGAGGAAAAGTTATTAAAGGGGACAAGAAATAATGACAGTGAAATCCTCCCCCAAATTTATTTTTGGCTCACAAATTTGTAAAAATCTATTTTCAAGAGCCAAAATATTTTCTCCCCCTCCCAAACTTAAGCAAAATAGTATTAAGTATTTAAAATTATAAAGAGGGGGTAAAGTTATTGGTAAATATAAAGATTTACAAATACCAAAAGTCAACACCAACCATTCAAATATTTTATCGATGTAACGCACTGGTTAGTAGAAGATCATGTCACCTATAGACGTGAAGAAGTGGGGAGGAGATAAGAAGTGTAATAGAACCAGTTTACGCCTCGGTTTGTAGAGACGAAATAATGATGATGGATTACTCGCGTTCTCGTTCTTGATAAGAAGAAGAGGTGGCGGTTCAACTTTTTTGGGTTGGGGTTGATTCATCACAACTCCCATGTCTTCTAAGAATGCGAGTTCTTCAGCAAAAATGTCTTCAAAGATTTCATCGATATTCCGAATGATAATCTCATCGAAAAGAAAGGTATGATCCTCAGACTCTATAAAAGGTTCATATTTAGCGTTAGATGTTGACCCGGACAGCTCGACTAACTTATTCGACAAGTCAAAGGGTTCTGATTTGGGTATGGACTTGTCGATAGAAGGGTCCTCATGTGTAGAATAAATAGCAGGATCAAACAACAACGCACTAGTGAAGTCGAGATAAGTATTGTGAAGCTTTTCAAGTTCGCTGCTATCGGAATCTATCGTTTCGACATAGCATACTTGAGCATAGGGTTCGGAAGGTTCACTTCCCAACTTATAAATGTTAACCTCAATTGACATCTTACCGAAGGATAGGGTCATAGAACCGTTTCGATAATTGATTATTGCGTTAGAAGTCGCTAGAAAAGGCCGACCTATAATCACCGGGATTTGCTTCTGGGGATTAGCTACAGGCTGTGTATCAATAACTATGAAGTCCACAGGGAATATAAATTCCCCGACATTGATTAACACGTCTTCTAGTTCACCCTAGGTTCGGTGATAGATCAATCGGCCATCTGAAGAGTGCATTGCGCAGGTTTCAACTCTCCGATACCTAACTGCTCATAGACAGAATACGGAAGCAAGTTAATACTAGCACCTAAATCGAATAGAGCAGGATTAATATTTTTACCCCCAATAGCAATAGATATTGTAAGACTCCCGGGGTCCTTTCGTTTTTTGGGTAATTGTTGGGTAAAAGCAGTGCTTACATTACTCGCTAGGAAAACTTCTTTAGGTACTTGAATTTTCCTTTTCCTAGTGCGCAAGTCCTTTAAAATTTTTGCATAGGACGGAACTTGTTGGATAGTATTTAGGAGAGGAATGTTTATGTTAACTTGCTTAAAAAATCCCACAATCTTCTCCATTTGTGGACTTGGTCTGTTGTCCCTTAACCTATATAGATAAGGAGCTTTATTAATAAGGGTTTGGTCCAACATTTGTGGAGAAGTTTGTGGAGATGGAATAGGTCTCAGAATTGGAGTTGGGATCGTTTGAGGTTGACTTAAGGAAGTGGGCTGCGGGTTCGAGCCTAGTGAAAAACAGAGAATAGGCTCCGAAGAAGTTGTTGGATTAGATGAAGGAGGAGTCGAAGTAGAAGCCGGGGTATCATTAATATCATCAACATCAACATGTTCACCCACTTGGTTATTCAGCACTCTTCCCGATCTCAACGTGGTTACGGCACACATATTATGACTTTGTGAGTGGCCAGGATTTGGTAGAGATTAAGATGGAAGTTTCACTTTCTCTCTCTCACTCATCGCCGCATTTAACTGTGCAAGTTATGCTTCTATCGATTTTATTCTTTCACCGTGGGAAATAGTGTGCTGCAATAACGTTTGGATAGAAAACGTTAAATTAGCCGTCGTTTGTGTAGATTGGTTAAAGAACATTTCTAAGTTACGTTCGAGTGCAGAGGTTTTATCGGTACCGGCCATTTGGAAAGAATTATTATAAGGTGCAAAATTGTTACCCGGATTTTGAAAAGTTTGCGGTTGAAAGGGGTGCTGACTCAATTGTGGTGGTTGCTGTTGCTATGGAGGAGGTCTTTGATAGTTGCTTGGGAACTGGTTTTGATTTTGAGTTTGGTTTTGGTTCCAAGCAAAATTAGGATGAGTCCTCCATCCCTGATTGTATGTGGAAGAATAAGGATCGTTTCTAGGTCGTTGCTGATAAGTAGCATTAATTTGTTCTTGACCTTGAAACGGTGGACTCAAAGGACATTCTTCCGTCAAAGTGATGAGTTGGAATAGCAACCACATACGGTTTTAGGAAGCATAACTTGGTTTAGGGAGGCAGATGAGAATTTGTTTTTGATAGCGTCGAGTTTCTTTTGCATCGCGGCCATTTCGGCTTTCACTGCGATGGAAACGTCGAGCTGATGGATACCTCCCCTAGACGATGTTGGTCTAACGCTTTCCCACTGCAAAGTTTGTTTAGCGAGATCTTTTAGGAACTGCCAAGCTTCACTATCGTCTTTGGACATGAAATGGCATTGACAAATAATCTCAAGCATCTGTTTTGTCGCTGGATTAATACCCTCATATATAATTCGGCAAAGGTCCCATCTATTAATTTCATGATGAGGGCATTGGACTAGCAGATCTTTAAACCGTTCAAAGCATTTCCAAAATGGTTCATTGGGAAGTTGGGTAAACTGGTTAATCTCGCTTTGAACGCGGGCGGTCTTATGATTGGGATAAAATTTCTTAAGGAATGCTATAACGAATTCATCCCAATTGGCAATAGAGTGTGCGGCAGTGTTATAAAGCCATTTTTCTGCTAGATCGTATAAGGTAAAAGAGAGAAGACGCAGTCTCATAGCATCCAATAAAAGTTGTGAAGTGCCCATCATTGCGCATACGTTTTCGAATTTGGTGATAAAAACATATGCGTCTTCAAACTCAAGCCCGTGAAATTTGGGCAACAGGTTGATGAAGTGGGGTTTAATTTCAAAATTATCCCCATTGGCTAGTGGAATAGATAGAAAAGTCGGAAGAGGACCGCGTATCGGGTAGCATCTCTCTTGGAGAGAGATGCACGGTAGGTTTTGCGCACTTAAGGGTAGTGGCAGGGGTGTGTTGGTAAAATCTGATGGAGAACCGTCCATCTCGGTCGATATGGTGGGTGGCGGGGAAACAGAAAATAAAGAAGTACCAACTTCAGAGTCGATAGCAGAAGCACAAACAAGATGGGTACTAGAATCCCATGTCCAGCAGATCATGCACTAAGTAGGTTTAGCGCACGTGGCAGCGTGTGTGAGAACTAAAAAGGTTTGTTTTGAAAAGTGTCGGACATGAGACAAATCAAACAAAAAATGCACAATTAACCCTAGAACTAAGATCACCTAGGTCAAGCACTTGACCGCTCCTAGACTTCCAAAGGACAAGTCGCAGTATCAATCCTCTACCACCTCTTTATTACTCTTGTGGCCAGGTAAGTGCCAGGTAAGTGGAAGGTATCCGCTATACGAATCACGGGAAGCCTAGTCAAGGGCTCGTACGGGTTGGTCTAATCAATCTAGGATAATGACAGGTTGAACTTGACTTGCGACTTATGATATGTTGACCTTGTCAAGATCATAAGTAATTAGGGGAAAAAACCATATCGGGAGTTTCAAATATACAAGAAAATTGACAGGCATGCGCATATCTTCTGGAGTATGGTGACTTGAGTGGATTCCGTCAGGTTATCACGCGATGATAGTTGGATCTAGATTCTCACTATGAGTAGGTATTACTCTTCGGGAAATTTTCACTTCAAAATTAGCTAACCTATTAGGTGTCTAGAAAGTGTTAACGAGCTTATGCCTCCGCAGAAATGGGGTTATTTAATTAGGCCCGTGCGAAAGCACGGGAAGCCTCCCTCGGAGTACTAACACTGTCCTGGCCGAACGGTTAGCGAACTTGTAAGGTGCAAATAATTCCGACTAGTTCTCCTTTTAGGGTTTGAAGCAGAATTTGAGAAAACAGTGGGAGCCATCCAAAGTAGATACAGTAATTAACCAATCTAATCTAAGTTAGAGTGCACGTTGAGTGCTTCTTTTCTCTCTCTCTCTCTCTCTTTGGCAGCGACCATGACCCGCCTTAAACTAAAACTCATAAATCAAGTTGACCAAAACCTTTTTACAAACCTGGTTTGGATTGTCACGATTCACGACAAAGACACATATATCCATGCCACTCATGCTTTACCCTTTACTTTCTCCGGAACATTTCGTATTACTACGAAGATCCACATAGAATGGATATAGCCATCACGTATAGTTAAATACGAACTCGTATAAATTTATTTCAGTTCGAGAATGGATTCCGGTTCTGGTGAAATAGAATAGGATTATTCGGTTGTGTTTTCTATTTACCATCTCTCAGGTTGCGAGGGCTCCTATTGTTAGGAGAGTACACCTATTATGCTTATTGGATAGTCTTCTTCCAAACCTTAGACAGGTGTCGAAAGGTAGGGAAAGAAGAAAACCAATTAGCCTAAGTAAGGTGTACAGAAGGTAAGAAGTTGTCACGCCCTTCCTTCCAAAATACATGAATACGGCACGTGACAGAGCCAACCATGCTACCTATGGCTAGGAAAAATCCCTCCATAGTCACATCACGGCTATCAATCAGATATCAAGAACGGTAAATAAAATCTAACTAACACATGTCCATCTGCCACAGTAATTAAAAGTCAAGAAATGCAAATAGTGGAAACGAATAAGATCCAATAAATAATAATATCTGAATCACGTCCCTTATGGGATCACATCGATAAAATTTAACTACGGAAGTAAAATAAACTAAGCATCTCTAAAACTAATCTTCAAGCTCCTCATTGCTCGGCTTGCTTGTTAAAATACTCCTGATTTTCCTGCGACAAGGTCAAAGGAACTGGGCCATGCAAAACCCAAATGTCAATGCATCATAAATATCAAAATAGTAGTAACAACTAGAATAGGATGCTATGATTAAACATAAATATAAATAATAACCACAGGTATAAACATTGAGCTATAGGTATATGATGTGTATCCTAAAGTCTGCACTTCTAGGTTATCTATTCTATAAGTCTTTGAAATCAATTAATGGAATCATTGATGTAACTCAATAGTATCTCGTGCGTGCCCGAGACCACGGTCAAGACCCTCGGGGCTGAATCCGATATGTGCCGCTAAGTAGTAAAACAGGGTATCATGTACAGATGAATGATGTCAGCATCATCATTCCGGGGCCGAAGCCCGTATCGACTGATCAATCTCTGGAAAGTATCGAACTGTTGAGTTACAAGTCAGGTTTCATTCTTGATTTCCCCTTACCCCCAGGTTTTTTGTTCAAGTCAGGTATTGATGATATCAATCTAATACCAATACAGGATCAAGCAGGTACAGGTCTTGTCTATTTAGACAATAGGTCACGTCCGTCAGGACAACAAGTCAGGATTGTCGGCATTAGTAATAATCAAAGTAATAGGTCTAGCAATGTCTTATGAACATGTCAGGCAATGTATATTAAACAAAATAGATACTAGATGGAAAACCGTAACCAATTATCTAAATACGGTAAACATGACTAATGCCCAGGATGTATATGTATCTATCTGTAATAACCGTTTTACGTCTGCTACAAGGTATATTGCAATCTAGATAAAAAAATGCTGAACTAATATAACATTATAATAATATTATGATGAACTGGCATGCAACTAGATAAAACCGTTATTAGTATGAATACAGATTGATGCTATAAAACCGTAGATTGATAATACTTGCTAAATATTAAAATTCATGTACTATAAATAATTATATAAATATTGATATAAGCAAAGTAGCATGTTGCAAGTTTAGAAACTTGCCTGATCGAGATCTCACGACCAAAGTACAGATATCGTGTTCCGAACCCTAACCTCGTCACCTCTTCGCCGTCCCCTCTCTTCGCCGTCACCACCTCTTCACCCTCACCTCCTCATCACCACCATAGTCATCACCTCCCTCCTCCTTCCCTGAAGCCCTACCCGAGCAGACTCTACGACCAGAGAACCCACCTCCATCTCCCTCGTCGACTTCGCCATCTGAACCCGATCACCACCACCATCACCCTCATCACTCTTTCCTTCTCATCGTCGCCGGCTCTCCTTTCACCACCTAACACACAGCCAGCATCACCTTCTCTTTCTTTTCTTCTTTTTCTTTCTTCTCCGATCACTTCATCTCCTCGTTTTCCTAACCTTGTCGTCATCGAAGACCTATCTCCTCGTCGACGACCCTACGTGATACTCTGTTTTACTGCTTAGTGGCACGTCTCGAATTTAACCCCGAGGGTCTTGACCGTGGTCCAGGGCACGCACAGGATACTATTGAGTTATATTGACGATTCTATTAATTGATTTCAAAGCTTTGTAGCATAGATAACCTAAAAGTGCAGACTTTAGGATACACATGACATACCTATAGCTCAATATTTATACCTATGGTTATTATTTATACTCATGTTTAATCATAGTATCCTATTCTGGTTGTTATTACTATTTTGATATTTATGACGCACTGACGTCTGGGTTTTGCATGACCCAGTTCATTTGACCTTGTCGCAGGAAGATCATGAGTATTTAAACAAGTAAGCCGAGCAATGAGGAGCTTGATAATTAGTTTTAGAGATGCTTAGTTTTTTTACTTCCGTAGTTAAATTTTATCGATGTGATCCCATAAGGGACGTGATTCAGATATTATTTATTCGATTTTATTCGTTTCCGCTATATGCATTTCTTGAATTTTAATTACTGTGGTGGACGGACATGTGTTAGTTAGATTTTATTTACTGTTCTTGATATCTGATTGACAGCCGTAATATGACTATGAAAGATTTTTCCAAGCCATAGGTAGCATGGTTGGCTCTGTCACGTGCTGTATTCATGTATTTTGGGAAGCGGGGCATGACAGAAGTAAAGACATATAAAGGGATTGGAGTAAGGGCAATGGAAATTGTAACTAATATCATGAGTCAGATATTGGATAAGGAATTACTAAGATTACCTGGCCAGCCCTTCGAAACATCTTCATATTTCAGTTTTACTGTACGTTGTTAATTGAAAACTATTTTCCCAATAAAATTCTGACCCCACGGTATGTATTTACCAGACTAGATTCTCACATTTAATAGTATTAGAGATACTGATTGGGAGTAGAATATTGGGAATAAGGTGACGAGATCCTCAAAAATCAGAATTCTTTGTAATTGGTAATATTTGAGGAAATCGTCTAGGTTTTTGCCTAACGGCAAATAAATGGTTTTGAATACCCGTTGTTATGCACCAATTACAAACTGATATATCTGTACATTTATTTTATAAAGTGAGATATAACTTTTTGAAATTGTGTTTATAACACTTACCTTTATCAGTTGATGATTATGTAAGGTGCATTTAATAAAGATATAATTCTTTTTAACCATAATACAGTTTTCAACCTACAACACACAGGGTTTGTTTTATTAAACTCAATCGGACTTATACAAAGTATTGTATGTTGTCCGATATCCATTAGGACAAGGGGTTGGTACTCATACTATATTCCGTTTACTTTTGACTTCTCTGGTTTAGACACGCATTTCGTTGAAATACAATGTCGAAATTTTGAGAAGTTATAGGTATAAGGATAAAGTAGAGAACCGTGCGTTGGAAGTATCAAGATTCTTCAAGGTGATCGAAGATGTAGATACTTATGCTAGGTATTCCGTCATAGTAATTTTGAGAACTTGCTTCTCTCTCAGGTTACTTATCAGTAGGTCCGCTCCTTGATGAGTAATGATGCATGGCCTTTTCCTCTTTGGTTGTGCACTGGAAACAGCTGCATAATTTTTGAATCTGGTTAAAATTAAATTTGTGTCTTTTTTCTATATTGGATATAGAATGGATGCATATCTTAATGATGTTAAGGTATATGGAGTTGTCCGTCTTATGTTTAAAACCAGAATCCGGATAAACTCAAGGCATGTTTTCTGTAATGGCAGTTTGTGGTTTTTTCCGGGTATAGATGAGGGTTAACATTCTACCATCTGCAAGATCAATAGTTATATTGTTCTTGACTCGCCACATTTTAGTAAAATGAATTATTTTCAGAAAACATTAGTAGGAGTATGGTAGAACTGGAAGTGATTCCAGAACCATAAACGGTTACTGAATATTTAATAGAACATAAGGATTCAATTGGATTCGATAATCCATTAGCCACTCCGTAAATTTATTAGGTAATCTCAGACACCCGAGAGACACTTGACGGTGACAAGGAGGTTTGCATCATGGTTATAATGGCCCTACTAGTTATCAGCTGGCCATCGGAAGTAGTGACTTCCGGATGATGGCCAGATGCTTGATATCCAAGTTGGACTCCACGCACTTCAGCAAATTATAGAATTTTTTGGGTGCTTCTTTAGGGATAAACCCATTGGAGCAAGCAGATCTTTGGAGATCAGTGCAAGTGAAAAGGTAGTAACCAAATAAGGCGAGACTTGTAGTAAAGAGTTTTCATCAAATATCTATTGTGGATTGTGATGAAAGTTTTTCTTCAATATCTATGTTGAAGTCCATACGGATATGGCTTATCACTACTGTTGTCCATGACTATGAGATCTGGTAGGTGGAAGATTATAACGTCTTTCTAAATGGGTATTTAGAAGTGCACGTGTATATAACTCTGCCAGAGAGTTTTCGTAGTTAGTGGGAGCAGCGGAAGCGTGGTGGGACAGTAGCTTATGTGGATTTATAGACTGAAGCAAGTATAGCGGAGATCGGTCATCTATTTTTGATGTGAAAGTCATAGTGTTTGATTTCATCAAGAATGACAGATAGACCTGGTAAAAATATTAAGTGGGGAGTACTATCCTAGTTATTTGGATGACATACTCCAGATAGAAAGTGATTCCTATATTACAATCGGTTAGACTGTTGTTGTCACAAGTGTTTCTTCATAAAATTATTGGATAAAATATCAGATATTCTGATGACTAGATCTATGACTTTAGATTTAGATTTAGGAAGTGTCTCAATTCGGGTACTTAGACACTATTCTAAAGTATTTTAGAATGGACAACTCCTGGCATGGTGGTGTATCCACAGGTGATGGAGTTACCATCTCTAAAAAGATGTCCTCAGACTTATGATGAAAGAAATTTGCATGATTGACATATCACTTTCTTAGGAAATTGAGTCGATCATGAGATGTCAAGTACCACATCAGATATTGCTTTTGCACTACATGCAATAAGCAGATATTAATCCAATTCTGAAAAAACATAGGGAAGCAGTTATGAACATGAGAGAATGTTCTTGTTATTTAGTAATGGCATCCTCTTTTGGGAAGCGGTTATCATTTCAGGCTTCCAAGGTGACCTGGATGACAGAGTGACAATTAGAGTTAGAGTTTACCCTCTTCTGAGGGGAAGTATGTTGGACAGAGAGTCCAAGTGGATACTGAGGTGGGCATGGCGTAGGATACTCATTATATTTAGTGGAAGATACAGTCTAAGAAGTTTGTTGGATTTGGAGTTCATTTATGAACTAGGCCCCATCAGATATCTAGACAAATTCTGAGACAGGTATCGCTCATTTCGGGAGACAGCCGTTCTCTGCAAAGTTGAGATATAAAGAGATAAAGATAGAAGCATTAGAGCGGGTCCACTTACTGAGGCTATTTCTAGAACACAAATGTCTCGCAAACATGATTTGCTAAACTGATTAGTAGAGAAGTTGTGAGTATGCGACACCGCAATAATTAGTCTTAAGTGCAAGTGGAAGATTATTGGATATAGTGCCCTCAAGGCAATTATTGTAATCACAGGCAGGCGATTATGATGATTAAAGGGGAATCTATATGGGAAGAACAGTCTTACTCGAGATGATAGTATGCTATCCGGTTCATCTCTATCATCATGTACATGTATTATGTGGTATTACCGACACTATTACATGTTGATAGAGCCTTTAAGATTCTTGCTTTACTACCAGGGTTATTATGGCGATCATACTTGTGAGAACTGGGTAGTCTATAAGTAAATCCTTAAATGTCCTTAGTTGTGGGAATATCGAGACTGGGCATCGATATTACAGAGTAGACTAGTATACACGTTTCTTGACCCCGACGAGCGGAGATGGCCGGTCTCACAGCCATTGGTGTAAGTTAGTCACTAAAGATAGTATACAGGTGCTCATTGGGTTATGAGTTACACTGGACAGACTCACCGAGAATATCCTAGATGGTATTATACCTATTGTCATGTAGCAGTTCTCTGGTGACATGAGTACAGATTAGTCTGTCGACCTGAGATCGTCATTTGTCTTGTATGAGTTCCCATTGCGCTTTGATTATTACCCTACCACGGCTCTACTGAGTCGTGCAAATAGGTTTTAGTTAGGTACATTCCCGAGCCATACGGAGGCAGTGAGTGGATCGTCGGGGATTCGTCTCTCCCAGTATTAGGGGTAGATGTCGCGCTGTGTACGGGTAACCATAACCATAAATTCTCGGCCGAAGTGGATGAGAATTACTGATTTGGATCTGTAGTTTCTCAGTAGGTGATGGGTTTTATACCGACATGACTTATCATGTTATTAGGTGTCTGATTTTATCCACCCCTAGACCCGATATGGGATACTCTTAAACGAACAGACCAGACTGTACGAAGACTGTTACTTTCAGGCTCAATAGGGATACAGACATGTTTGCTTGTCGGCATTCCTTTCATTCAATACCTGGGTAGCCGTTATGTACAGCTAGTGCCGCTGACGTGCTTGTGGTTAAACCCACTGCCAGCGTATTGTCGAGTCTTTAGAGTCCCATACAGAGGGTTTCCCAGCTCGGGGGAAACGATGTAGTGTACGTATTTTCATATGTATTTGGTTCGATTAAAATACGTGTGTTTGTACACGTGCTTTTAATCGGACAGTTTGTTAATACTAGCCAGTTTGAAAGGTAGCCAGGTTAACACATTTTGGTTTAAATGTGAGATAATATATCTCTTTTAGTATCTCTCATTTGGGTATTCGTATTTTGACATAATACGGTATTTATACGAATACGAGTATTTATGTAAATACGAGTATTTGTGTAAATACGAGTATTTGTGTCAAAATATTAATACGAGTATTTGTATAATTAGTTATGAATACGGTAGTCGTATTTTAATATAAATACGGGTGTATGTATTTATAGCATATACTTGTATTAGTTATTTGTATATATTAATATATATACAAATACATATGTGTATGTGTACAATGAGGTAGCCTATCTTTTTTTTCTCATATCTTCTTGAATCTTTGTGAATGTTGTGGGCTTATGACTCACATGGTGAGTCACAACCCACTCATTCATAAAAGATAAAGAAGAGATAGAGGGAAAAGCGATGGATGAGAATGGTTCATTTTTCTTTAGTTGCCATACTTGCTAACAACACCTAAGTCTTCTTCTTCTCCTCTTGAGTTTTCTATTAATGGAGAATTAGAAATGATTATCAGAGATTAAGTAGAGATTAGCCACTACATCATTCTAGTGATCAACTCTTAGCAAGTCTTGATCGCTAGTTGCTTCAAGTTAGAAGCTAGAGCCTTAGTTTGGATTCCTTCAAGGTGGATCATCATCGGAAAGGAAGATCGACTCCCAAGCTCGTTCCGACGACCTAACGAGCTAAGGAAGTAGAAAGAATACGAAGGACATGACTACAAAGGTTGTATTCATAATCTAGTAGTTAAACTCCTTCATATTAGTTTCTAATTTAGTGTTTTGGATTTGATTCTAGGTTATAGGGTTCGTACTCAAGTTTCAAAAATTTTGTTTTGTATTCTGCAAAACTGCTAGTTTGCGGCGTGAGCATGAGCGTCTACCTACAGAGACTACCTACTAGCTCTGCGGAGTGGCGCAGGAACGTCCGGTTCTCTAGAAATTTTTGGTTCCACCAAGCTTTCAGTAATAGATTATGGTTCTGGAATTTCTTCCAATTTTATTGCGCTCTCACTTATTTCTTTTTTAAGAAATTGAGTCTCCAGAAAGTGGGCATGCTGAGAAACAAAAACCTTTTGTTCCTCTGTGTAATAGAAAAGATACCCTCTAGAGTTCCTTGGGTATCCTACAAACTTACACAGTACTGATCGTGCCTCGAGCTTGTCCGCATGCCGCTTTTTAACAAAAGCTGGACATCCCCATATCTTAAGATACTTAAGATAGGGTTTCTTCCCATTCCACATTTCATATTATGTTGTAGGCACTGACTTAATAGGAACTTTGTTCAAAAGATATTCAGCAGATTCTAGTGCATAACCCCAGAAGGATCGCGGTAACTCAGCATTACTCATCATGGAATGCACCATATTCAATAAGGTGTGGTTCCTCCTTTTCGATACACCGTTGTGTTGATGTGTGTATGGAGGAGTAAACTGAGAGAAAATTCCATTCTCTTTTAAGTATCCCAGGAACTCGTCACTTAAGTATTCTCCACCTCGATCATATCGAAGTGTCTTGATACTTTTGCATGTTTGTTTTTCCACTTCATTCTTGTATTCCTGGAATTTCTCAAAGGCCTCGGATTTATATTTCATCAAGAATACATGTCCATACCTTGAGAAATCATCCGTAAAAGTAATGAAGTAGGAATAACCGCTTCTTGCATGTGCAGACATTGGACCACACGCGTCGCTGTGTATGAGTCCCAAGAGCTCGGTGGCTTTTACTCCGTGTCCAGTGAACATAGTTTTTGTTATCTTTCATTTGAGACATGATTGACAAATTGTATAAGACAGATATTCAAACGGATCCAAATATCCCTCTTTATTTAACTTTGTCAACCGTGTTTTATTGATGTGACCTAGTCTACAATACCATAAGAAAGCTTGATTCAACTCTGGAGGCTTTCTTTTAAGTGTGTTCTACACATTGAAATTTGGTGTTGATTTAATACGTATATACCGTCGTCTAGTGTACCAGACCCAATCAAACCATGATTAAGGTGAATATTTACAACATCGCTTACAAATATAAAATCACAAAAAGATACAGAAATGATATTACATGTCAAACTTGGTAGACAAAAACAGTTACGCAAAACTAAAATATGTCCACTTGTCAATCCTATGTGATATTCCCCTAGGGAAACAGCATCCACGCTCGCTCCGTTAGCAACCCTAAGGGTTATATCACCTGCCTTTATAACTCTACGGCTTCTCAGTGCATACAATGAATTACAGATATAAGATCCTGAACCGGTATCCAGTACCCAGGAAGTAGAGTTGATTGACAGAAAGTTTTCAATCATAAACACACCTGAAGCCGAAACCACAACTTGCTTCAAATCCTGGTTCCTGGCTTACCAAGCCCTACAATCCTTCTTCCAATGACCTTTCCTATGACAATAAAAGATATGAGATTCTGAACTGGTATCCAATACCCAAAAAGTAGAGTTGATTGACAGAAAGTTTTCAATCATAAACGCACCTGAAGCCGAAACCACAACTTGCTTCGAATCCTGGTTCTGGCTTTCCAAGCCCTGCAATCTTTCTTCCAATGACCTTTCCTATGACAATAGAAGCATTCCTCTTTCCCTACAGTCGGCCCTCCCAACTTTTGCCTTGCCCAATCCCTGTAACTTACCTACACCGCTTTACGGTTTGGTGGGAGCCTTCTTCTTCTTCTTCAGGGTGCCCTCTGCACTCCTTAACATGTTAAGGAGTTTTAGAAGTGTAACTTCCTTCTCTTGAATATTAAAATTCAATATAAAATGGGCATAGGTAGAGGGGAGGGACTGTAGAATCAAGTCTGTATATAACTCGTTCTCCAACATAGTCCCAAGGTCCGCGAGCTCATCAATATAGCTGACCATCTTAAGGACGTGGTCCCCTACAGATGACCCGATAGCTAATATCGCCTGAAACAATTTCTTCGAGGTCTCGTATCTTGCGATACGAGATTGATCTCCATATAAATTTTTGGCATGGAGAAATATGGAAGCAAGGTCCATATTCTCGTGCCGCCTTTGGTGTTCATTATCTATAGAGGCTAACATGATGCATTTGGCTTTCACACTGTCTAATTCCCATGTCTTACGGATCTCAATATCCACGACGGTAGAATCTGAACCTGGGACGGCGGGGGCTTTAGTAGTAAGGAGATAGCCCAGCTTGTCAAAAGTCATGGCCGTCTGGTCATTCCTTAACCAATCTTTATAGTTTGTCCCCGTCAATATATTTTTATCAAATAGTAACTTAAGCCCGATCATCTTGGTCGCTGCACTTAGGAGAGAGAGAGTAGAAACACTCAGCATGATACTCTTACATGTTTAGATTGGTTATTAGTTTATCTAAATAGGATGACTCCCACTGTTTTCTCGAATCTAAAAAAAGAATTAGTCGGGATTAATCACACCCTACAATTCTTGCTTAACCTTTCGGCCAGGCTAGTGTCGATACTTGGAAGGAGGTTTTACAACGCTTTCATGAAATTCCTTAATTAAATAACCACTTTTGCCTGGAGGCGTAGCCCCGCTAACACCGTTCTAGACACCTACTTGGTTTATAGCATTGATTGTAAAGTGAAAAACTGTCCTGATGAGTAATAATACTCACGGTAGGATCGGGATCCAACTATCATTGTGTGATAAATTTGAAGGAATCCTACCAAAATCATCACACTCAAGATGGTATGCAAAACTAACAAATTTCCTTTTCCTTTGAAACTCCCGATGTGGAATTTTCCCCAGGTGCTTATGACCTTTACGGAGGCCAAAATATCATAAGACGCAAGTCAAGTTCTACCTGTCATTGCCCAGATTATTCTGAACCCATTCATATAAACCCTTGACGAAGGCCAAAATAGCTATACGCCTGTCCCAGATTAACGCATCTATCTATGCTACAGATGAATACCCAGCAGCTACCAATCATTATACCTTGGCGAAGGTCAAAATACATAGCATGAATACTACTGAATACCCATCTGAAATGACAGAGGGCTACAGCTAGTTTTGGCGAAAACCGTGAACGTAATGAACTTGATATAGTCGAAGGAACCATGATAGCTTTTAAAAGGAGTGGTTTAAGGTCCGCATTTAAAAGTTATTTTTTAAATAAAACCGATTGGTTTTGAAATTGTTCCAACAGTTTATGCTTTGGTTTTTTTTCTTTACATTAATCAATATTAATGCGATCTCATCATTTAACCTTATCATTGTAGAAAGAAACGAAAATAGAACGTACACGTATGCCATCCGCATTCACCACAGGGCCCCGTCATGCACCGTTATGTTATTTAAGAAACGACATAGTGGGGACAGGGCTAGTGCGGGTGCAAAACATAAGCAACGTTTATTATATATAATATATATATATAGCCATTCTTCTCACGCAATAATAGCCATTCCAGATCATAGATCACAGCACAAGCAACATAGATGAATATATTGGATATACTAGGATTTCTGTGTTTCGTTTTAGCCTCTAACGAAAAGAAGATTCCACGGCCGTGATGAATAGACAAACCCTCACCCTAACCCATAGGGGTGCGGCAAACTACTTGCCAAATTCTCGAAGTGAAACAACCTCCCTCAATGAAATGAGTAGGCCACTCGGCACTTCAAGAACCCAATAGTTTATGCACCCCACCTTGGGTCTATCCTAAACGCAAGAAAAATAAATGTAATAATGCAATGGTGGCTACAACCTCAACTCGGATGTGCTCTGCAAAAGAATATTACATCAATTTACAGATTACATGAATGAAAAAAAGAACACTCTTCTCACATCCCCCCCCGGCTATTCAATCACGACGATCCAATACTTCATATCCACAAACCACAATAACAAGATACTAGATATATGCAACCCCTACTGATCGACATATAGCAATTAGTCGACGTTCAGAAACACATATACGAACTTAAAGCAAATAAACGACGTTAAAATTTCGACTTAGAAATACTTCGTATTGCCTAAGCATAAAGATAACACTAGATGAAATCTGGGCAAAATCAAATAATACCATAAATCCTAAATTGAAGAGTACAAAACACCACAAGAAGCATGAGACACAAGTCCACAGGAAAAATGCCCATAGAGGGCAAATCACCAATTCTGGCAGTTTTTTCTTGGACTGAGTGCTTCATTTTTCTCTGGTGTTCTAGTTACAATATGAAGAGCATTCTGCAATTGTTTAAAAAAATTTAGAAGCTCTGAAAAATTCGACAGAAACTTGGATCTTGGTTCTATTGCTACGGAGTTATTTCGGTTTCGAAACTCTAAACCTTGTCTATTCAATTATTTAAGTGCTTGGGTAGGCTCCAATACCATTGTAAGTGTATATGTGCTCCTTGCCGTGACAATTACGGCTATGCGGAATCAAAAACTTTAAAATCCTGAGCATAATACACTAAAATCTCAAGATACAAGTCCAAACACTAAACTAAATAAACCCTAACTAGGAGTTTTAGCTACTCGGTTGGAATTACAACCTTTGTAGACGGTCTTTCGGGTCTTGAAAGGTTGGCTCTACAAGCTCCTTAGGTTGATAGAACGAGCTCTCGAAGTCAATATTCCGCGTCAAGGACGATCCACCCGAGGATGTTGATTCAAACGATAGCTTCGTCCGAAGCAACTAAAGGTCAAGTCTTGGTAGGACAAGATGCTTATGGTAGTGTAGTTTGTGAACAAGATGCTCACTTTTAATCCTCAAGAACTCAAGTGGAGAAAATGAGGAGGAAGAAGAATAGATGGCAACTAGAGAAATTTCTTCACTTGATGAAAAACGATAACCATCACTAAATCCTACACTACTCTCTCATTCTTATTTCTTCTCACATAAAACAAAAGAGTGAGTGTGTGGGTTGTGACTCACTAGTGTGAGTCACAAACCCACAAGATACTAAAAGAGATGAGAATGGGTGAGAGTGTGAGAGAGGTCACCTCATCAAGTATTCATACACATACACATATATAAATGTAAATGCATGTATATAAACAAGTATACTCCATAATTCTAATTTACATGTTTTACAAGGTTTGTAGAGAAGTGGAATTTCAAAAACCAGATTTTCTGAGCATGCAAGAAAGACTTTGTAACTAAGATCTACCACAAAAGCCTAACTAGCTAAGCTACAATGGTATTTATTCTACTATGTTAGAACTTTATACCTATCGGATTCGTGTCCTTCGGGTCTTGAATCCCCTTCTTAAGCTCCTTTTGGTGTAGTTTGATCGTCGGTCACCTGGATCCTAGATGATCCACCTGAAGGTCCTAGATGCAAGCTACAACTTTCTCAAATGAAAGAAACTCAACTAGCTAGTTTGCTAATCTAGCTAGTTAAGAATGAGTGGAGATAATAAGTGGTGGTTTTTCTTTCTCAAAAATCCTTGTTTCTCAACTCATGAGAATGATAGGATTTTTGAAGAGGAGGAAGCAAAGAGGAGAGGATGGCTACTCAAGAGGAAAATGAACTCAAGAAAAGAAAAGAGAACTTTCAACCTTGAAGAATGGTTAGTTCAAATAATATGAAGCCTTTTCTTTTCTCTTTTAAAATTCTAGCCATACTTCAATAGTGATGGCAATAAATGCCCAAACCATCCCTCATCCCATACTTCCTTTACACCTCATTTTCTATTTATCAATAAATAGAAAAATCCAAATTATGAGGTGTTCCCTTCTAAAATGTATTTTGTACAAGTACAAAATACTCTCTACAGTATATACATACCCATATTCGTATCAAAATAAGAATACCAAAGAGAAATAATAATACCACTAAAAATAATACTAGCATTAAATCAATACCTGATTTAATGAACCGTCTTAATCCTAAGCCCGCCAGTATTAAAAACCGTCCGATTAAATTCCACGCGACTAGTACACGCAATCAATCGGAACCCTGCACGTATAAACATAGGGTCTCCACTCGTTTCTCGTGAACCAGTGGGACTCTAAAGACTCGACAGTACGCAGGCAATGTGTTTAACCACAAGCGCGTCAGCAGTACTAGCTATACATAACCGCTGCCCAGGTACCTGTCGAAAAAGAAGGCCGACGGGCAAACTCATCTGAACCCCTACTGAGCCTAATCGTGACAATATCCGTACAGTCCGGTCTGTTCGTCTGAGAGTAACGCATACCGGGTCTAGGGGCGGTCAACGTTAGACCCCTACTAACCCTGATAAGTCATGCTGGTGTGGCTCAATACCATCCGAGAAATTACTGATCTAATTTATCGATAACTCTCAACTGCCCTGGCCAGGGGCTTATGGCATTGACCAACCAAGCACAGAGCGATATCGACTCCCTATACCGGGAGAGACAGATCCCTAACAATCACTCACTGCCTCCATGTGGTCCGGGACTCTACCCAACTAAAATCTGTTTGCACAACTCCTTTGAGCCGTGGTAGGGTAGTAGTCAAAGCACCATGGGAACTCACACGAGACAAATGATGATCTTAGGTCTACAGACTATCTGTACACATGCCACACAAGAACTGCCATCTGAAGTTTGGTATAGTACCATCCAACAGTTTTCGACGAGTCCGTCCAGTGTACCCATCCACACTAAGCACCTGTATACAATCTTAGGTGAAACACACTAATGGCTGTGAGACTAACCATCGCCCCTCGTCGTGATCTAGAAATGTATACACCAGTCTACTCTGGAATATCGATACCCTATCTCGATTTTCCTACGACTAAGGACACTTTTAAGGATATGCTTATAGACTACACAGCTCTGACAAGTATGACCGCCATCACAACGCTGATAGTCAAGCATGTCCTACGGGCTTTATCAACATGTATAAGTAGCACGTAATAACAAGTAGAACATACACACATGTTAAGATAAAGTTAAACCAGATAACATACTATCATTTCGAGCAAGATTGTCTTATATATATAAATATTCATAGTATCCATTACAAATAATGCCTCTAGGGCATATATATCCTACAATCTCCCACTTGCATTAGGGCTAGTTATTTGCATAACGCATCCCCAATATCTCGAACAGCCGCTCGAATTGTGCTTGAGGTAAGGCCTTTGTGAATGGATCCGCTGTGTTGTCTTTTGTGTCCACTCTCCGAATCTCGATCTCCTTACGATCCACGATCTCCCTGATCAGATGATACCGCCTCAAGATATGTCTGAATTTCTGATGGGACCTTGGTTCCTTCTCTAAGGCTACAGCCCCATTGTTATCGCAATACAAGGGTATTGGACTGTCAATGGACAGAACCACCAAAAGTTCAGAGATGAACTTCCTCATCCAAACTGCCTCTTTTGTGACATCGTTAGTAGCTATATGCTCAGCTTCCATCGT
Source organism: Agapanthus africanus (assembly GCA_030015575.1). Lineage (NCBI taxonomy): Eukaryota > Viridiplantae > Streptophyta > Magnoliopsida > Asparagales > Amaryllidaceae > Agapanthus > Agapanthus africanus. The sequence continues at coordinate 410,959,163 of JASDDO010000016.1, forward strand.
TGAGTCTGTGACGATGCCTTGTTTGGAACTCTTCCAACATACCGCCCCTCCATTGAGGGTAAACACATAACCCGAGATGGATTTAAGGTCATCCTTGTCACTTTGGAAACTTGAGTAGGTAAAAGCCTCGATCTGGAGGTCCCCATTACCGTCTACCAAGAACATCTCCTTAGCCTTTCTCAGGTACTTGAGAATGTTCTTTACTGCTATCCAATGCTTCTCACCCGGGTTTAACTGATACCTACTTACCATACTAAGTGCATAAACTACGTCTGGTCTGGTACATAACATCACATACATTATAGATCCTACAGCCGAAGCGTAGGGTATAATACTCATGCGAGCCATCTCTTCATCAGTCTTTGGAGACATCTCTTTAGAGAGGGTGATCCTGTGACAAGCGGGTAGATTACCATGCTTAAAATCTTCCATACTAAATCTCTTCAGTATGGTGTCAATGTACCTTGACTGTGAAAGTCCCAACATTCTTTTAGACCTATCACGATAGATCTTAATCCCCAAAATATGGGAGGCATCACCTAAGTTTTTCATGGAGAACTTCTGTGTCAAGAAGAGCTTGACTGATTGTAGCATAGGGATGTCATTCTCTATCAGGAGTATGTCGTTCACGTACAGTACGAGGAAGATTACTGCTCCTCCTACAATATTCCTATAAATGCATGGTTCATCTACATTTTTGATAAAGTCAAATTTTTTGACTGTTTCATCAAAACAGATGTTCCAACTCCGCGATACTTGCTTTAATCCATAAATGGATTTAAGTAACTTGCACACTTTTCCACTACTCCCACTGCCTAAGAAACCCTCTGGATGATCCATATAAACACTCTCTTCTAAATTTCCATTTAGAAAAGTTGTTTTCACGTCCATCTGCCAGATGTCATAGTCATAGAAGGCAGCAATGGCAAGCAGGATCCAAATGGATTTAAGCATAGCCACTGTAGAAAAGGTTTCATCATAGTCCAATCCTGATCTTTGATGAAACCATTTGCAACTAGTTTATCTTTGTAGGTTTCCACTTGTCCATATGCACCAATCTTCTTCTTGAAGATCCATTTGCATCCAACGGGTTTTACCCCAGGAAGAGCAACTTCCAAAGTTCATACTTTGTTGGAGTGCATAGATTCCATTTCAGATCTCATATCATCCATCCAGTTCACCGAGTCTTTACTCGTGATAGCCTGTTGAAAATTAGTAGGCTCATCATCATTGATAATGCAATCCTTTCGATTCCCGTCTACGAGGAAACCATAGTATCTCTCAGGCGGATGAGAATGCCAACTAGATCTGCGGAGCAACATCGGTTCGTCGGGCTCTATTGAAACCTGAGGTTGTATAAGTCCTCAGTAGTAGTTTGTGGTTCTAGAATTTCTTCCAGTTGTACCGCGCTCCCACTAATTTCTTTTGCAAGAAATTCGCTCTCTAAAAAGAATATGTGGCAAGCGACAAACACCTTTTGTTCTTCAGTGTGGTAGACTAGATATCCCCTTAAATTCTTGGGGTATCCCACAAACTTGCATAAAACCGACCGTGTCTCGAGGTTGTCCGGATTTTTCTTTCTGACAAAAGCTAGACACCCCTATATCTTAAGGTACTTGAGACATGGTCTCTTCCCACTCCACATCTCATATAGAGTGGCAGGCACAGACTTAGTTGGAACCCTATGCAATAGGTATGCTGCTGATTCCATGTAACATTTCAGAAAAATAAAATATTATTTTTTGGAATTTTTATAATTAAATAATAAATATGATGAATATTTTATTAATGCGATATAATTAAATACCGATAAAGTGGAAAATATTTGGAAAATTATAGGAATTACTGAAAAGAGGGTGTTTTATAAGATTTGAGCATTTATAGATTGTTATATAATTAATTATATTGCTTTTTAATGCTAATCGCGATTAAATATCGCTAATCGTGCATTAAGCTAGTTTTGTGCATGTGACATGAACTAAGTCATTTTTAGCACTTGTTACATTTTATCATGGCTTTCTCTTCATTTTCTTGCATGGTTGTTGTTTTAAATGAGAAGAGTAAATAGAAAAGAAAAGAAAAAGAAAATGATAAAGAAATGGGTATGGGCATGAGAGAGAGAGGTGAGGGGTCAAACCTTGGTCATGGCTCTTGTTCCCTTCATTGTTTTCTTTTCATCTTTTCCTCTCCCTCGACCATGGCAGCCCTCTTCAATCCCCCTCCTCTACCTCCACACAACTCCATGAAAAACTCATAAAAAGTCCATCCCCACTTCATTAAAAACTTGCACAAGCTCACTAGATGCACTTTGGACCAAGAAAAATCAGATTTTGGAGGCTTGGGGAAACTCAAGAAAATTCTTGAGTTGCCAAATGAGATAATTCCATCACCATTAGTATTGTATTTGATTCACTTTAGGTTCTATGCATGTTTAGAAGTATTTTAATTTGGTTTGGTGAACTTGGAAAATTCTAAGTTAAGGTTTAGGGTTTGAATTGAATCCAAAGATGAGATTGAGGCTTAATAGTGACCTTAAACCCCAGTAGGGATTGTATATTGGATAGAAACCATAGAGTAAACCACCATTTTCCAAACTTAGAAACCCCGATATCGTATTTTTGTTAACTGTTGTGATGAAATTTTGTGATCTGCTATAACTCGGGTGACGTGAAAATTATTTAGCAAACACTGGGATACAAGCAGGCAGCCTAGATGATAACCCCAAGACCCCAGCCCCTATACCTTCACTGTGGCCGCAGATTAATTCCTTCTGGCCGCAATTCTCGGCCAGGGTAAGGGAAAATATGTTCGTGTTTGGTCCGGGGCTTTATCTCCAGTAAAATAGACCCTCCATGTATGCAAAATTGGCTAATTTCACCTAGGATAAAATCTGGAAGTGTTTTACGAAGTTTCTGAATCCGTTTTGCGGCTTTTAATGAATAGTAATTTGGTATTTGTGTTTTATCTCGGTCGATTCACGTTTATACGTCAATCGTCGAGAGTTGTTGGTTATTTGCGCATGCTTAGACCATAGGTTTTAACCTATGTACCTTTCGTGTTTCGTTTTGGTTTTCGTTCGCGATTTCAGTTTACGATACTATGTGTGATATGTAGGTACCCCCACATGGATTTCGAGACGACGAGAAGAGCGTAGCGTCATCGACTCCAGCAAGCGAGGATCAAGGTGAGTAGATATATATCTACGGGAGAAGTCGGGTGGATGGCGTATAGCACCCCCGCAGTTCGTAATGTAGTATACAAATACGTGTGTGTGTGTGTATATATATATATATGTTTATTGTGAGACTAGATGATTATCTAGATAGACTCTAGGAGTTCATGGTTAAATTTTAGTGTGTTGGATGATAGTGGCATTAACTAGTTTAGTTGCGAAACCCTAGAATAAGAGACACACACTCACACACACACATTTGCATACATTTTATTTACTTGTGCGTATATAGGGATATGTATATATATATACGCATAGGTATGGGACTATGTGTGTGTGTGTGTGTGTATACACGTATACATATACTTGGATGATGATGATAGTATATGGTATTTGGAGATGAGTCGATGAGATTGGGCATGGTGCCACAAGATCGGTGATATGATTTGGTTCGTATTATGTGATACGACATGATATTATAGCGGGTCCATAGGCGATGTGTTTTCTTACACACGCATATATATATATATATATATATATATATATATATATATATGTAGATAGTATCAGTATGTACTAGACTTTAGATCAGTACCCCCAGTTCACGATATGTGATGATAAGGATACCAGATGAATAATGAGATAAATGTGATATTTGACCCGTACCCAAATTTGGGATGCCGTACGATGGATTTATCGTAGATTTATCGTACGAGATGAATATTGATGATAGATCCGCACTCTTGACTCGAGGATGTCATGTTATATGTTAGACTAGACTCGAGTCATACCTATTTAAAAACTAACGAATCATGAGCATTTTAAAGACAGGCCAAGGGATTCTACGGATATTTTAAAGGACGTACCTTTTCTTAAAAACTCCATAGCCCTAATTTTTCTAAACACCACGATTCGTGTTATTTCAAATGGCAAAACTGTATGACTCATATATATTAATGTAAATTCTTCACTGTTGCATTTATTATTCCTTATCCGCATATTCTTGTTATTCGCATCGCATTGCATGCTTAACTTTGTTTATTGTTATATTGAAACCCATGCTGTCAGGACACCAGCACCATTACCGATGATACTTATGCTCCACGTACACCTGCTTACCGGCTCACACGCATCATCATCGATAATTGTCATGTCACTAAACAGCAGGATTGCTGTATCATGATATGACTCCTTGCACAATTTACTTGCTATAGTTACATATGTGCCTTTATACGATGCTGCATTTGACTTTGGAGAAATTGGGAACCGCGGGAGATATTTTAAAACTGGATACATTTAAAAGAGCGGTCTACCCTTGATATGTGCATATTACTGTCCATGTTGCATGGTATACGGATATGCTTACATTTCTGTTATATGTCGCATACATCATGCTTTATGATTATATGCATTGAGATATGTCGTTTTCATGAGATTTCTGGATTTGAGAACCGTGGTTATTTCAAAAGAAAGTATGTATTGTTTTAAAAACTCAGTTTCTCTTGATATGATATTTCAGTGCGTCCACCATGAGTTTTTTCGGTTCTGATACGTGTGATATGTGAAACCCGATTCGAGGAGCGGTAGGCACCGTCTGCGGGTACATGGTGGACCCGGTAAGGTACCCCGGGGCAAGAAGACTCGTATTGTTAGATGATGAGCCTGGCAGGGGAGCACTACCTACCGGTGATAGTATTTGGACTCGGAGATTATCCGGAGGATACCGACCGGAGTAGTGAGATGGATATGAGGGCCGACCAGATTATGCGGCGCCTTAAGGCCGATCTGAGGATGCGGCGCCTGAGCTATATAAGGATTTACGTGTCGATGCTGGACACGAGTTTCATGAAGTTTTCGAGTGTCGATGCTGGACACTTAGGTTCCATGATTTTGATGTGTCGCGAGGGACACACGTTTGATTTATATCCTCATACTTTTATGCATATGCTTTTATGACATTTACGTGCATGATGTTGTTGTGTCATTGGTTGACCCGTAGAAGATATCCACATGCATACTGGCATTGATTACATGGTTGGATGACATCCACATACTTTTAGACTTGATGATATAGTTGACACTGATTTCATTGATGATACCTCATATTTATGATATGTTGCTACCTGAGGCACTGACAAGAGCACTTGGTATTACACTTATGTATAGATGTTTACCCTTTCCACCCAATCATGCTTCAGACTTTATCATATTGAGGATATATATCACTGATCGTATTGACCTAGGATTGAGTCATACATACGATTTCTGCTCTGTGGTGTTTTCTACTCACGAGTTGGCAACTCACCCCCGTTGTGCAACAGTTTCTTGCAGGTTTTGCCGTACATGTTCGTTGCGATTTTGCTGGTACACCGTCCTTTTTCGGGTGATTGCTTTGGTAGGTGGACTCACATATATCATGACCACCATTGTATAGTTATATTCAGTTGTATCTAGTAAACTCCATCAACCAGACTTGTATATTTATTTAACCTTAGAAGACCAGTTGTATATTCTTTCGATCTTAGAGTCGCGCGTTGCATTATTGTGGTGTTTCTTGACATTAATGGTTTCCTTTGAGTTTTGATCCTCGCCCTTTGGCGTTATATATTATATTGCTTGCGTGGTTGTGACCGCCAATTGGCGAAGAGCTAGCTCCCGCTTGGAGATGCCTTTATTCATATTATGCATGTTGTATCCGTTTGGGGCCAGTATTTATAAAGGAAACTCTGCCGTTATTTTCATAAAAGACTTGATGTTTTAAAAATGCATACTTCGGCTTATGCTATTAAAATACTTGCTTTAAAAATAAGTTTTCTTCACTCCTTTCTTAAAATAGTTTAGATTTCTGGGATTTCTTTTGGATTGCTTGAATTAGATGGGGTCCTATAGATTTCATATGATTCAAGTGCCAGTCACGTACTATTTCGGGTCATGACATTCCAGCACAAAACCCCAGAAGGAAAGTGGCAACTCAGCACTACTCATCATGGAACGCGCCATATCGAGTAGCGTGCGATTCTTTCTCTCTGATACATTATTATGCTGAGGTGTATACGGAGGAGTAATCTGATAGAGAATTCCATTCTCTTTTAACCATTCAAGGAAACTAGTACTTAAGTATTCTCCACCCCGATCAGATCGAAGTATCTTGATACTTTTACCGGTTTGTTTCTCTACTTCATTTTTATACTCCTTGAATTTCTCAAAGGCCTCGGATTTATGTTTTATTAAGAATACATGTCCATACCTGGAGAAATCATCAGTAAAAGTGATGAAGTAGGATTAATCGCTTCGTGCATGTGTAGACATCGGACCACATACATCGCTATGTATGAGTTCTAAGAGCTCAGCGGCTCTTTCTCCGTGGCTTGTGAATGGAGATTTGGTCATCTTTCCTTTGATATATGATTGACAAGTTGCATATGATGTATATTCAAACAGATCTAAATATCCATCTTTATACAACTTAGTCAACCTTGCTTCATTTTTATGACCAAGTCTACAATGCCATAAGAAGGCTTGGTTTGAATCTGGAGCCTTTCTTTTGAGTGGGTTTTGAATATTGAAAACTTGATGTTGATTGAGTACGTATATGCCGTTTTCCAGTGTGCCAGACCCAATCAGTTCTTAATTCAGGTGAATGTTCATGACATTTCTTTCAAGTGCAAAATTATATCCTTCATTAGATAATAAAGATAAATATTACATAGTATACTGGGTACACAAAAACAGCTATACAACACCAAAATGTGCTCACTTGTCAACCCCAGGTGATAATCCCCTACCGCAAAAGCATCAACGTTTGCTCCATTGCCAACCCTGAGGGTCATATCACCTGCCTTCAATACTCTACGATTTCTCAGAGCTTGCAAAGAATTACATATGTGAGAACCGGAACCGGTATCTAGTACCCAGGATGTAGAGTCTACTGAAAAACAGTTTTCGACTACGAATAAACCTGAATCAGAAGCATCAGCTTGCTTCGTGTCCTTGCCCTTGGCTTTGAAAGCCCTGCAATTTTTCTTCCAGTGTCCCTTCTTGTGACAGTAGCAGCACACATCCTTTTCTTCTTTTACGCTTCCCGATTTGTTCGATCCTTGCACCTTTTTGACACCTCCTTTTGGCTTGGTAGTGATCTTCTTCTTATTCCCCTTACCTTTCACTTTGGATTTAGAAGAGAAAGATTCGTCAATAATAAGGACAGGTGTTTTCTCCTTTTTCAAGGAGCTCTTCACTACCCTCAACATGTTGAGGAGCTTTGCAAGATCAGCTTCCATATCGTGCATGTTAAAGTTCAGCACGAACCGAGAGAAGGTGTGAGGAAGGGACTGTAGAATCAAGTCAATGTATAACTCATTTTCTAGCACGCATACTAGGTTTGCGAGTTCCTCAATGAGACCGGTCATCTTTAGGACGTGCTCTCCTATAGGTGATCCTGGAGCTAACCTCATCTGGAATAATTTCCTTGAGGTCTCATACCTTCTGATACGAGAGTGCTCTCTATACAATTCCTTACAATGGAGAAAAATAGATTTGATGTCCATACCCTTTTGCTGTTTCTAGAGTTCATTATTCATGGACGCCAGCACGATGCACTTAGCTTTCTCGTAATCCAGATCCCAAGTTTTGCGGACTTTGATGTCCACAACTGAGGAATCTGGTCCTGGGACAAGGGGAGCAGTACTAGTGAGGACGTATGCTACTTTATCATAAATATGTGCAATGTTGACGTTCCTCAGCCAATCGTTATAGTTTGGCCCAGTCAATGTATTTTTTTTCAAGTAGTAATTTAAGTCCCGTCATGGTTGCTGCCAGAAAGAGAGAAAAGAAACACTCAGCATATACTCTTACAAGATTTGATTGGTTTATTATCTTATCTAACCAGGATGGCTCCCACTTTTTTCTCGAATTCTCCATCAAACCTTAAAAGGAGAACTAGTCGGGATCATTTACACTTTACAAGTTCACTAACCATTCAGCCAGGTGGGTGTTGGTACTCCGAAGGAGGTTCCCCGTGCTCTCGCACGGACCTAATTAAAATAAACTTCGTTTCCGCAGAGGCGTAGCCCCGTTAACACTTTTTAGACACCTAATAGGTTAGCTAATTGTGAAGTGAAAAGTATCTCCCAAGAGTAATCCTACTCATCAGTGGGATCAGGATCCAACTATCATTGTGTGATGACCTAGATGGAATCCACTCTAGCCACCACACTCCAGAAGGTATGCTAAATCTGCAAGTTTTCTTGGTGTTTGAAACCCCCGATATGATTTTTGCTCCAAGCTCTTATGACCTTGACGAAGGCCAACAAATTATAAGATGCAAGTCAAGTTCTTCCCATCATTGTCCTAATTAATTTAGACCCACCCGTACTCGTCATTGACGAAGACCAACAAGGCTGTACGACAGTCCTAAACCAATGTATCTATCTATGCTACAAACAAGCAACACACCGCTACCATTCATTATGCCTTGACGAAGGCAAACAAACAAAGCATGAATACGATGTGTTACTTATTTGAAACGACGGAGGGCTACAACTGGTTTTTGGTGAAAACCTTGAACGTAATGAACTTGATATAGTTGAAGGAATGATATCTTTGAAAAGGAGTGGTTCAAACTCCGCCTTTTAAAACGAGTGTTTTGAAAAGAACCGAGTGAGTTTTCAAAATGTTCCAACAACATATTTTTAGCTTTCTTATCTTGCATTAATGAGGATTAATGCGGTCCCATTATTTAATTCCTATCACACCAGAAAAGAACGAAAATAAAATGTAAATATATACCATCTGCATTCACCACGGGGCCTCGTGATGCACCGTTAGGTTACTTAACTAACGGCAGAGCGGGGGAAGAACTAGCGCGGATGCAAAACATATGCAACATCTACTAGTGTGTGTGTGTGTGTGTGTGTGTGTGTGTATGTGTGTGTGTATAACCATTCGTCCCAGGCATGATATAAGCAACATAACAGAAAACTGATAAGCAACAAGAATAGCGGATAATTTTGGAGCCCCGAGTTTCATTTGAGCCATAAATGAAACTCGACATTCCCTGTCGTGTGGACGTCCCAGGCATGATATAAGCAGCATAAAAGAAAACTGATAAGCAACAAGAATAGCGGATAATTTTGGAGCCCCGAGTTTTATTTGAGCCATAAATGAAACTCGACATTCCCTGCTGTGTGGATAACCTATGCAATGAAAAACCTAGACCCCTACGAACACGGCAAGCCACCCGCCAATACCGGAAGCGAGGCAACCCTAATCATTAAAGTGAGTGGGCCACCCAGCGCTTCACGGAATCCGGCAACTTGTGCACCCCACCGTGGGTCATCCTATACCCCCTATGAGTGCGGCGAGTAGCCCGCCAATTCTAGAGTAAAGCATCCCGGTCACAACGCCATGAGATAGGGTCCTGTTTCCCTCTAGAATTCGTCTACTTGAGCACTCCTCCACGGAGTAATCCTAGTACAGAAAAAGAAAAATATAAACAACGGTGACATCGACCTCAACCCGGCTGTGCCCAGATAAAAGAATATACAAACGGGCGGAAATGGCAGTCCACATGTCGGACGCTCGCCCTGCGATACTGAATATACAAATTAATCAACACTGTATTACAACCATTGTACAATAGGCCATCCACCACGACAAATTATCCTTAACATCAGTGCAATCACAGAACATCAACGCGAATATCATATTCGTAAACCCTTCTGATTGTACATATAGCAATCTGTCGGGTTATACCGCTCAATGATATTCACGGTCGCAGAAACAAATGCACAGAAAAGCAAAACTATAGAATTTCGATCGATTAAAATTTTCCGCTTTCACCCCATGAACAAAACAATACACAAATAAGTCTGGGTAAAAACCAATATACACAAAAATCACATCTTCATAAACAAGAACCACAAAAAAATTTGGGGCAACGCAACCATAATTAGGCCGCGAATCCGCAGCCAAATGACCTATTTAGACACGGATTAGCGGTCTAATTTGGTGATCGTTTGCTCGAAATTTTTTCTTGGCTTTAGAAAAGCCTGCACATATTTTAAGGTGACTAAAAATATTTTTGAACTCTTTTTAAAATTCGAACAACGAGCATATTTTGGAGATGCGATTCGGACAATTTCCGTCGATCGAAGTTCTAAACGTGTGCAAACTAACTAGTTAAGTTTTGTGGACCCGCTCTGATACCAATGTAAGTCTAATTTACATGCTTTACAAGGTTTGTACAAAAGCGGAATTTCAAAAACCAGATTTTATGAGCGTGCGAGAAAGACTTTTTAACTAAGATCTACCACAAAAGCCTAAGTAGCTAAGCTACAATGGTATTTATTCTACTATGTTAGAACTTTATACCTATCGGATTCATGTCCTTCGAGTCTTGAATCCCTTCTTAAGCTCCTTTTGGTGTAGTTTGATTGCCGGTCTCCTGGATCCTAGATGATCCACCTGAAGGTCCTAGATGCAAGCTACAACTTTCTCTAATGAAGAAAATCAACTAGCTAGTTTGCTAATCTAGCTAGTTAAGAATGAGTGGAGATAATAAGTGGTGGTTTTTCATTCTCAAAAATCCTTATTTCTCAACTCATGAGAATGATAGAATTTTTGAAGAGGAGGAAGCAAAGAGGAGAGGATGGCTACTCAAGAGGAAAATGAACTCAAGAAAAGAAAAGAGAACTTTCAACCATGAAGAATGGCCATTTCAAATAATATGAAGCCTTTTCTTTTCTCTTTTAAAAATCTAACTATACTTCAATAGTGATGGCAATAAATGCCCAAACCATCTCTCATCCCATGCTTCCTATACACCTCATTTTCTATTTATCAATAAATAGAAAAATCCAAATTATGAGGTGTCCCCTTCTGAAATGTATTTTGTACAAGTACAAAATACTCTCTACCGTATATACATACCCATATTTGTATCAAAATACGAATACCCAAGGGAAAGAATAATACCACTAAAAATAATACTAGTATTAAATCAATACCTGATTTAATAAAACCGGCTTAATCCTAAGCCCGCCGGTATTAAAAACCGTCCAATTAAATTCCGGGCAACTAGTACACGCAATCAATCGGAACCCTGCACGTATAAACATAGGGCCTCCACTCATTTCGTGTGAACCAGAGAAACCTTCAGTGTGGGTCTCTAAATACTCGGTAGTATGCAGGCAGTGGGTTTAACCACAAGTGTGTCAGCGGTACTAGCTGTACGTAATGGCTACCCAAATACCTGTCGAAAAAGAAGGCCGACGAGCAAACTCATCTGAACCCCTACCGAGCCTAACCGTGACAATATCCGTACAGTCCGGTCTGTTTGTCTGAGAGTACCGCATACCGGATCTAGGGGGCGGTCAATGTCAGACCCCTACTAACCCTGATAAGTCGTGCTGGTATGCCTCAATACCATCCGAGAAATTACTGATCTAATCTATCGGTAACTCTCAACTGCCCTGGCCAAGAGCTTATGGCGTTGACCAATGAAGCACAGAGCGATATCGACTCCCTATACCGGGAGAGACGAATCCCTAACAATCACTCACTGCCTCCATGTGGCTCGGGACTGTACCCAACTAAAATCTGTTTGCACGACTTCTTTAAGCCGTGGTAGGGTAGTAGTCAAAGCACCGTAGGAACTCACATAAGATAAATGATGATCTTAGGTCTACAGATTATCTATACACATGCCATACAAGAACTGCCATCTAACGTTAGATATAATATCATCCAACAGTTCTCGGCGAGTCCATCCAGTGTACCCATCCACACTGAGCACCTGTATACAATCTTAGGTGAAACACACCAATGGCTGCGAGACTAACCATCTCCCTCGTTGGGGTTCAGAAATGTATACACCAATATACTATAGAATATCGATGCCCTGTCTCGACGTTCCTACGACTAGGGACACTTTTAAGGATATGCTTATAAACTATACAGCTCTCACAAGTATGACCGCCATCACAACGCTGGTAGTCAAGCATGTCTTATGGGCTTTATCAACATGTATAAGTAGCACGTAATAACAAGTAGAACATACGCACATGTTAAGATAAAGTTAAAACAAATAGCTTACTATCATTTCAAGAAAAATTGTCTTATATATATATATATAGACACACACACACACACACACATATATATATATATATATATATACATACATACATACATACATACATATCCATAGTATCCATTACAAATAACGGCCTCTACGGCATATATATCCTACATACTCAAACCCGTATAAATACGTATACCGTATTTCTACCAAAATACGAATACCGTATTTGTACCGAAAATACAAAATATGCATATTCATATTTAGAAAGAAATACATGTATTTTTATTAAAGCACGAATACCCGTATTTATACAAATACACATATTCGTATAAATACCGTATTCGTGTTAAAATACAAATATCCAAAAGAGAGCAATATAATACTAGTAACTGGCTGTCTTTCAAACCTGCTATTACTACTAAATCGTCGGATTAAAGCACGTGTATATATACACGTGTTCAGTAGAACACCCGTGCGTAAAACCATACGCAAACTACACCATTTCGCCTGAACCGGGAAACTCTCTGTGTGGAAATCTAAAGACTTGATAATACGCTGGCAGTGGGTTTAACCACAAGCACGTCAGTGGCACTAGCTGTACGTAACAGCTATCCGGGTATCTGTCGAAGGGAAGATCAACACGATAACTCGTCCGAAAACCCTAGTGAGCCTAAAGATGACATTCTCCGTACAGTCCGGTCTGTTCATCTAAGAGTATCGCATATCAGGCCTAGAGGGGTGGTAAACGTTAGACCCCTAATAGCGCAATAAGTTATATCGGTGTGGAACCCAATACACCCTGAGAAACTACTGGTGTACCTACCAGGAAATCTCACTTACCCTGACCAGGGACTTTGTGTATTGGCCAACCGTACACAGAGCGATATCAATTCCCAATACCGAGAGAGACGAATTCCTTTTAACCCTTACTACTTCCAAGTGCTTCGACACTGCATCCAACTATTACCTGTTTGCACGACTCATTTCAGTCGTGGTAGGGTAGTAATCTAAGTATAGTGGGAACACACTCGAGACGAATAGTGATGTCAAGTCAACGGACTAACATGTACTCATGTCACCGGGGAACTGCTGACTGAAGATAGGTATAAACCAACTAGCAGTTCCCAGCAAGTCCGTCCAGTGTAACTCATAACCCAATGAGCACCTGTATATTATCTTTGGTACCATATACCAATGGCTGCGGGACAGGCCACATCCCCTGAAGGGGATAAGAAGCGTATACACTAGTCTACTCTGGAGTATACAAGTTTAAGGATGTGATTATAGACTACCCAGCCCCCACTAGTTCCATCACAACGTTGGTAGTCAAATAAAGATCCTAAGGGCTCTATCAATATGTATTAGCGATATGTTAAAAGAAACATATGCACATGTTAAGATAGACTCAAACCAGATAGCTTACTATCACATTGAGCAAGACTGTTATTATATCTGTGAATATCCCAAACTTCCAAAATGTATTATACAATCCAGTACTATACAATAATGGCCTCTAGGGCATATATCACTAACATCAAATCCAAAATATTGCATCTATCATCGAAGGGTCGCTCATCCCATCGCGGAGTACAACACCTTCAAGAAGTTGTGTCAAGGATATGTTTCCCATCAAAGACACTTCAAGAAGGAGAAGAACGAACCTCGCGCTCGTCAACAACAAAATGGCGAGACAAAAACGTATAAAGAAACAACTGGCAACTATCATATGGTTAGTACCAGTTCGGAAGGGGAAAAACCTAAAGTTCTCATCTTCGGGAGCGATTCCGAGGATGAAACACCACTCAACCTCTTTTCGAAGACTCCGCCTCCAAAAAAGAAGAGGAAAAGAAGAACTGCGAGAATATTCAGCTGCGTAACCGTATGCTGCCTGAAAAGAATCTCGGACCTGTAAACAAAGGTTCGAACAAAAATGACAAAGGGAAAGGGAAAATACCCGAAGAAATCGCCCTCGATGAAGAAGCAGTCAAAGAGCTCACCGCAAAGGACCCGCCTAAGAAAAACAAGGTGGATTACAACGTCCTAGCACATTTGAGGAAAATACCCTCGCAGATAAACATATTGGATGCTCTCCTCCTGTCCAAAGAGGCACAAGATTTTCTGATTAAGGCATTACAAGAGCCCGACCAGTTCCAAGCTTTCCTCGCAGAAGAGAAGATGAAAAATGAACTGGCAGAGATCCATACGACTGATATTACATTCATCAATAAAGATCTACTCCTCGGTGCGTGCGAACATAATCGCTCGTTATACGTCACCGGGTACTATCACGACATCAAGATAGGGAAAATCCTTGTCGACAACGGATCCTCCGTTAACCTTCTCAATATCAGAGTGCTGAAGAAAATTTACATGAATGTTCAGCACCTTACCGGAGATAAAATTACCATCTCCGGGTTTGACTCACAGTCGTCATGGATGATTGGGTCCATAATACTGACGATATGCTTCGGGCTGCTCGTCACTGACATCAAATTTCATGTCATTGACGCTAAGACTTGCTATAATGCTTTGCTCGGCAGGCCTTGATTACATGAGTATGATATCATCCCTTCTAAACAATATCAGTGTGTGAAGTATTTCAAGGATGGCTCGGATTACACCGTCACGGGAGAGCTAAATCCGTTCTCCGTAAACGTAGTCCGAAAGTCCGAAGATGCAAAGTTCTTTCTACCAGACTTTGAGGATACTGAAAGGTGCCTGATTAGTGTAGGATTTTATCGATCAAAAATATATTACCGCAATCAAGAACGGCGTCGCTTTGCAGCTAGCCGGTGAGTACGGGTCGGTCCACAGGGATTTTGTGTTTTCCTAGTCGCGCTAACGAGTTAATTCCGATGAATGTTCGGATTGATTTATTAAATCTAAAAACTACCAAATTAAGTTATACTAAAATTATCTAGATCTAATTCTTGCTAGGGTTAGACTTAGGGGAAGTTGAGAGATCAAAGGTTTCCTCACCGCTTTCAATACCCTATTTTAGATCAATTAGATGTTATGGTAATTATCAATAAAGTGGATTAGAATCTTTTGGGAAGATGTTTCTTCGTCTAGGTTCTTGTCCTTCCTTTATCGATAATTACCCTAACCACCATGGAAAACATGCGCACCCGGTCCTTTATACTACGGTATCACCGTTACCTCGAGGGGTAAGGTGCCGCAGGGAGCAGTGTGTGCGTGTATGCATGGAGTTCTAATTCTTAGGTGTAAAGGGGTAAAAAAGGGGTGAGAGATCTCATCTCTCAAACCTTTTCCTAAGGCTAACCCTAACAAGCGAGGAGACTACTCGCTCATTAGGGGATTAAAAGACATTCTAAATTAAAAGAGAATTAAAGCAAAGAAATGAAAGTGACTTACTAATTTTATTGATGGCTCTCTTCAAACAATAATGCAGTACAAATCTGAATTTCTGAAATGAAAAGAGGCATCGATGCTCTCTAAAAGAAATCTAAGTTTTATTGATAAAAAGAGGCATAGGGAGGCATAGCTAATACAATGATTTAGAGTTCCTATTTATAGAAGATAGGAAACCCTAGGTTACAATTGATTCGCATGTCTGCATTTACAAGAATACCCCTAGGTTGACCAGTCAAACCCTCCACCAAATTATGGTAAAATTTCCAACTCATAAATTCTTGTGTAGCATCTGGTAATTTTGGGCTTTCTATTTATTTGGTTCTTTTCTTCATTTGGCTTCTAGATATTCTCCAGATCTTCCAGTGAATACTTGTAGTGGACTTTAACCGTTCGCTTTGTAATCTTGGACCTTGCGTTGCCTTATACTGTTCTTTTGTGTAGGCTTGTTTAAGATCCTTCTATTTGTTGGTCAAAGTCCCTCTTTTGCATCATTTTCTATCTTTTTCACTTTTTTAGATCCAAGAACCTGTAACCTGTAATATGTAGCAGACATTCGTCAAAAGCACCTGTTTATTTATTAAACGAATAAGAATGGGGAATATAATAATACAATATTATGGTGTGAACAAATACCCCCAAACTTATCTTTTGCTCGCCCTCGAGCAAACTTAATTTTATTCTCTACAAAAACCTAACCGCACTTTCGCAGGGAAACGCGATTGCACTGAGCTCGTGCAACAAGCCGTTAAATCTCTAGGTGTCCCTAGTAGGAGGAGTGTTGTCTCCTGAGGGTTTTCAGCGGATACTACCCACAAAATCCTATCAATTAGGCCCATTGACTTTTGTTCTCCAATTAGGTTTTCTAACAAGGAATTCTATTATCGTCGACTCATAAATCATCCACCCATATTCTTCATACTTCCTCATCATTTAACTTAAGGTTATATATGTTTTGCAGACCTACTTAGCTTTCGGCATTTCTTAAGTCTTCCTTCTAGGGTTCCATCTCCACTTAGGAATTTCTATCAACTCTATTAAAGATACAAGTTCTATTCTTCACTCCTCTCTCTCATCTAAACTCCAATCACATATCCCTACGTGTGTGTATATATCACCCCTACACTTGGAAATTCAAATCAAGCAATCATACTCTTGTCCGTTGTCCAAAGCACTTATTAATTGGTGAATTTTTAATTGAATTTTGCTTACACATCCTTCATGCGACCGTTAATACTTCTTGAGGTACCAACAACCGACTACAAGATGCGCTTGCACATTAAAGTGTACTTCCTAGTCTTGTAACACCCAAGGCCTTTAGCAGTGACTGCCAAACCAGTTGGTCTAAGGCACTAGGTGATGAAGCACCCTCACTAAATATTTTTTCTATTTTTGCAGCCTCAAGTAATTACAAAAACTAGTGTTCATTTTTTTATTCTTTATTCACACTTATATATTTTTTTCGCTTTGTACTAAGGACTTTAGACAAGAGCATTTCAAGGTCTCCTCTACTATTCCAAGTTTCAAGGTGCGTGATTGTGCAAATTGTAGGGTATACGTTTTCAGAATCTAGACTTAAGCTAGAAATTATTTTTCAAACTTATACTCTAATAAAATATTAATACTTTTCCTTTGTTTCGACTTACCCCAAAAAGTTAACTCAAAATTTGCCTATTTCTAAATAAACTACAAAGACATATACTTTCTACCGTTAAATTTTAAGAAAGGTTATTTTTAGGGTTTTTAATTTACTGAATCTAAGATCTAGTTGTTCCTAGCCAGTTAACCTATTTGTCAAACTCAAGTCAAATATGGCCAAAATTGAATACAATAATTTTTATAATTTTTAAAAATTTTCAAATTTTTATGGGTTTTCAAATAAGTATGCAAATGCAAAAATATGTACAAATGAATGCGAAGGAAGAAAACATACCGAGCATACCCCCAAACTTAAACTTAACAGTGTCCTCACTGTCATGCTGCACCAAGAGGGTCAAAATTATCGGCACTCCCCTGTTTATTTATTTACAATTTTTTTTTTGTTTTTATTTTTTTGAATTTTTTTTTATTTAATAGGAAAGAAAACAAAAAATATATATACATATATACAATAAAGTCCTCCCCAAACTAAGCAAGGCCTTACACAAGCCAAAAGTTAGCACCAACCATTCAAAGATCTTATCGTGGTAATGGTAGGGTTGGTGAAAGAATGGGGTGTAAAGGAAAGAAATGAGAAGAGCACGAGACCGAATGGGAAGAAGGGTGGAATATGGTCTCGGTGGAGGAGAAGAATGGCGGAAAGGAGAAAGAAGTGGAGTACGATCTTGAGGGTGTAAATCGAGTGAATAAATTAGCGCAATTTGTGATGACCGATGTGTTAAAAGCGATTGTGCTAACCTATCAACCCGTCGAGAAATGGGGTCAAATCCCTCAAGATTCGCAAGAAAGCATGGATACGCCGAACTTGGTATTGGAGATGAAAGCGTAACGGTCTCTTGTACGGTCGGAACGATAGGAAGGACGAAAGGGAGTGAATTAGGGATAGTTTCATTCTCACCGTAGTAAACTGTCTTGAACTTGAAAGATTCCAACAATGGTTCGAAACGACTGTAAGCATCCGAGTCTGATGGTTCTATTAACTCATCTGAAATTTCAAAGGACTCAAACTCGGTGGGTGAGTCTTCAACATCGTCCGAAAAAGTGAAACACTCGTAAGTGTTATCGGCTGTGAGAACTATGTCAGATTCAAAGAAAAATTTTTCAAGCTCACAGTCTCTAAGCGTGATCTTGTGCGTGGTCGGAACGATGGAAAGGAGGGAGGGTGATATAACAGTTAAAGGTTCAGGAGGATGAATTGGAAAATCCGACACATCAAACAAAAATGGTTCAACCTCAATATTATCCTCAATACTCTCATCAATACTATCCTCATAATTCTCCTCAATATTTAACTCATCCATGCCATTATCATCAAAATCAAGACGCATATGAAATTCAGGAGAAACATTTAATGACTCGGGATGATGACTTGGACATAAAATTTCAATCAAATCGACAGGTTCATCATCCGAAATTTTCCCGGCGTCTATACCTCAATCAAGTGAAAATCTATTTTTTCTGACACCTCATCAAAAGCATGGATATTTTTCAATTTAGGTTCTAGATTAGAGGTGTAAAGGTCAAACGGATTAGATGTGGTTTCACTCGAAAGGGGTTCTTCACAATTTGGCAAATCAAGCACTACAAAATCACACAACTCGTTTTTATTTTCAACAGGTGAACTATTTAGGGCAATCGATGGAAAACCGAAGTTATGGGCTTCAATTGGGTAAGGGGGGTCTGATTTGGGAATGTGTAGAACTCACTCGCTCCTCTCAAATTCTCACTCTGTCCAACCGCCTCCTCATACATTGAAAAATTTGAAGCTAGCGGGAAACTAGCTACCGGTTCACTAGGTTGCATAAGGGCGGCCACGGACGCATCCACATTCCTAATCATTTTGCTTGTTGCTGCAATGTACGCCTCCAACGACTGTTCCAAACAAGACATGGGTTGTGAAGGGGTTTCGGTAAAAGATTCAAAACTGTTTGGATACGTGAAACTCCCAAAAGGTTGTGTAGAAGCAGTGTCTAGTGAAGGTGGGAAGGTTGGGTAGGACTGGTAGGAAGTGGATGGCTGGACAGGAGTAGGATCAACATGTGGATAAAAAGGTGGATGGACTTGTTGATTCCTAAAACTAGATGAGTGGAGAAGAGTGAAAGATCGACTACGAGATTGAGCAATATGCTCAGCAATGGACATCGGTTTAGGAGTTACAACAGGACTTGAAAAAGTGGTATCAACGTACGAAGGTGGTGAAGGTTGACATGGTTGACACAAAGTGGGTTGCAAAGTCGAACTGTTTCTCCTAGACGCTTCTATTTGATCTTTCAAAGAAATTTTGGGCACGGAGGGATCTTCCTTAAATCGACCGAAACAATTGACGTACGAGGCAAAATTAGGTTCGGGATACCAAAGTTCGGCAAGAGATTTATGATGTGGGGTACCCATGATAGAAGAAAGAGAAGAGAAAGTAGGTAGGTGGTGCAAGGATTTCTTAGCGACAAAAGTTGCAAGTCTTTTTATAAAAAGATTTTTTCCTTTTTCCTTTTTTCTCTTTATTTGGAACTTTTTTTTGCAAAAAATTTCGATAAAGGGCTAAGACACACTTTCGATCAACCAAAAATGCACAATCAAGCCTAGATCTAGAGTCACCTAGGTCAGCTAGACAGCTCCTAACTGTTCCAAAGGGCTAGAAATAGGACCTCAAACCGCCTCTTCACCGCCAATTGCGGCCAGGTAAGTGCCAGGTAAGTGGGAGGCTCCCTGCTACAACTAGCGGTCCTAATTAAGTAACCACTTGCCTTGACACACTTGCCTAGACACCGCAAAGTCAGGTTAGGATAAACGGCCGATGCCTATAACTAGTCCTCTGTCCTATTGAGCGCAACGTCCTTAGGGCCGAGTCTAGTATTATTTTAATTAAAGATTTGGCCAATACAAATGCCTTATGTGATTTCTGGGGTCCTGGGAAGGGTGATGAAATCCCCACCCAATCTGAATTGGTCAAAAGCCCCTTAAAGTCCGATTAAAGATAGGCAAAACAGTAAATCACTTGCAATCAAATCTTTTTTATTTTATGCGCGGCGCAAAGAATCCTGCACAAGATTGTTATTTGGAAAGGGAAAGATTTTTTTAAGCGCAAAGAATCCTGCAGGAGATTTTTCAGAAGATATATCCGAGATTTGTAGAGGAGGAGAGAGAAAACTCACAGAGATTTGCAGTGGCGGAACTGTTTTTTTTTTTCTGGTGATGTCACCAGGACGCAGCGGTTTCGCGGCTGGAATGGGGGTCGCGCGGCGGTTCCGCCACGTGTTGGTCGCTTCGGCAGTTTTTTTTTTTTGGGACCAGATCACCGCGATTCTTCTTGTTGACTCGGTCCTCCAAATTTCTTCTGTTGTCTATTGTGATATTTCTCTGTTTGTTCGGATTTGATATTTGCTGTTTTGATCTCTGTAGATTTCCAGATCCGAATTTGTTCGTAAATCCTGCAAAATTCACACAAAAATACCCTTCCCAAAAATAACAGATGATATATTTTTATATTTTTTTGATTTTTCAGATTTTTATGATTTTTTTAATTTTGATTAACCCGAAATTGCAAAAAGGAAATAACACGCCATCCCCGGCAACGGCGCCATTTGATTTATATGTCAAAAAATATCTAGTAACCGCAATCAAGAACGGCGTCGCTTTGCAGCTAGCCGGTGAGTACGGGTCAGTCCACAGGGATGTTGTGAATTTCCTAATCGCTCTTACGAGCTAATTCTAAATGGTGTGAATGGATTAATTAAATATAAAAACTAAATTAATCTAGGGCAATTGAATTAAAGATCTAACTATCTAACTAGGGCAAGAAATTAAATTTAATCTAGGGCAGAGAATGAAAAATTACCTAGGGCAAGAATTGAAATTACCTACTTACTTTACAGATGGCTCTCTCCAAACATCAACACAAGACTTGTCAGATCTGAATTTCTAAAATGAAAAGAGGCATCGATGCTCTCCAAAAGAAATCTAAATTTTATTGATAAAATGAGGCATAGAGAGGCATAGCTAATACAATGATTTAGAGTTCCTATTTATAGAAGATAGGAAACCCTAGGTTACAATTGATTCGCATGTCTGCATTTACAAGAATACCCCTAGGTTGACCAGTCAAACCCTCCACCAAATTATGGTAAAATTTCCAACTCATAAATTCTTGTGTAACATCTGGTAATTTTGGGCTTTCTATTTATTTGGTTCTTTTCTTCATTTGGCTTCTAGATATTCTCCAGATCTTCCAGTGAATACTTGTAGTGGACTTTAACCGTTCGCTTTGTAATCTTGGACCTTGCGTTGCCTTGTACTGTTCTTTTGTGTAGGCTTGATTAAGATCCTTCTATTTGTTGGTCAAAGTCCCTCTTTTGCATCATTTTCTATCTTTTTCACTGTTTTAGATCCAAGAACCTGTAACCTGTAATATGTAGCAGACATTCGTCAAAAGCACCTATTTATTTATTAAACGAATAAGAATGGGAAATATAATAATACAATATTATGGTGTGAACAGTGCCACAGGCCGGAGAGTAAACAAAAATTCGCGGTCATTATCCCGATCTTTAGGAGCGATACCGAGGAAGATGAAGAAATAGTCTACTCGGAGTAACCCCAAAAAGAAAATAATAAGCCTGACCATCTACCCCGATCCTGGTCTTTGGCAGCGATTCCGAGGATGAAACTAATGCAGTGTTCTCCATTTTCCCGTCAATACAGACTTTTGCCGAAACGGATCAAAGTCTATAAGTTACAATGGTTCCACCTCAACACTACAAAGAACTTGATGCGCTCAATACATACAGCGTAAAAGAACTGCACTTTCTACGCACCTCTTAGGCGATGAAGTGAAAAGGCGATCCTCTTCTACAAATCTATGGAGACCAAAATAGAAAAAGAAGTCTGGCATAGTGTCAATTTTGCACTCGACAGGCTTCAACCCGTCCGTCTGCCAAGATATTAAGCGGAGGGATTGAAAGAGCTGTTAAGGCGCCAAGGCGTACCTCTCGAACAAACTGTTCGACAAAACCAATTCTACAAAAAGATTTGGGATACTCCCGGGACTCAGCGAAAGAAGCCCAACGGAAAGATGGAGACAACTGGGCTGGGATACGTTCGGTCCAAGAAACGGAAGAAAATTTACAGTTGCCATGTTGTAAACAGCTCGAGTGAAGAGGAAAACGCTCTTCCAAGTAGCCATGACGTCGAATCGGGGCGAGATCCCGCTTTGAAAACGTTAAGTCCGTCGCTCGAAGAACAAATTGACAAGCAAATAAAAGAAACTTGTCAAGAGAGCCGGGACAACCACAGCCACGAAATGGACATTTATGAAAAGGCTAAGACGCAGTGTGTCAGCAAGCAGTCGGTAAAAGAAGTAGACCGTAGCGCTCTTCGCCCCCAGCCCGCTATGTATTCTTGCGAAGAAGAAAAAACCCGAAGCAAAGGTAAAAATAGGGCAAGGAACACAAACAATGTTCAAAGACAACAAAGTGGGTCCAAGACGCCGTTCAATCAAGAAAAATTCGATTGGAGCCCGTCATTTATGAAGAAGATGGGTCGGGAATACTCGTTCCCACAGGACAAGACAGGAAAAATATTCAACCTTATCATGAAGCACCAAATGATGACGTTTTCTGAGTCTTGGCACCCTAAACAAATAAACGAGGATCGTCACCCGGATTATTGCTCCTATCACCGAGCAGTAGTTCACCCCCTTGAAAACTGCTTCACGTTCAAGGACTGGTGTTGGGAGCTCACCCGCGCGCGCAAACGCGTATGTTTTGGAAACGGATATGATTAAAGGAAATGGAATGCGCACGCGAGATAGTTCTCATTTTAAAATTTATAAACCGCAAGTGCACGTCGTGATGTAGCAAGCCGGCAGGTACGGGTCGATCCACAGGAAATTGTGTATTAGGTCTTGTTTTTTAAGGTTCAACAAATAACGAATTGGTTGTTTTTTCACTAAAAATAGAAAGAATACGAAACAAAGAAAATCAAGCAATGAAGATAAGAAAGAAGTGGTTGTGGCTTTGGCTCGGAAGGTCGAATCGCGACGATTCCTTCGACGCTCCCTTGATCATGAGTTGTCCGTCCTTATGTCGATCCCGGCATGAAGCATGACTTGTCAAGGCGGTTGCGAAGCACAAATCATCAAATTCCGATATTCGATGCAAATACGAAACGATTCCGTTTTGTTCACTTACCGTTTGTACGTCCAACCTTGAGGTATCAACACTAAACACAAGAGTTAGCAAGCATACGACAACATCAAAAACACGAAGTAGTGAGTGAGAATAAATGATTTTACTGTTGAGTTTGCTAAGTGTTTGTGATGGTATATGGTATATGAAACCAAGAGATTTGTCAAGTCACTTAATCACAAAATACCACATCCAAACTTAGAAAACTTTACACTAAATTGATTCTAACCTTAGGCTTGCAAGATGGGGTTTGTGGGGAGAATATGGTATGTGATGAGGTTACAAAATAACCATGAAATCAACATACCATATCAACCCATCCAAGTTACAATACTAAGTTTATAATCACATTAAAGCACATTAAACATTAACAAGAAAAGGAGGAGGCAAAGCCTTTCATCTCACTTCCTTACCATTACCACAACCAAAGAAGATTAGTTACACATCATAATGAAAAGAAAAGAAAAGAAAGGAAAGAAAATAAACAAAGCAATATATATTAACACTTGAAGTTGAGGTACAAGATATTGGTAACTTGTTCAACCTCCATAATGAAGCTCTCAAGAGAAAGCTTTCAAGAGGGAAGAAGAAGAAGAGTCCAAGTTAAAGCCCACTCACTCTCAAGCCTAAACCAAAAAAAACTATCAAAAATGGATATACTATGTGAGTATGAGAGAGCCCTTCGCTTGTTCACTAATATGGCTTTTATAGGCACAAAAAAAGATTAAACAAGTAATAGAAATAAGGTGATGTGACTGCAAGGGAGGGACAGAAGAAAAATAGGGACAAATGGGGCAAGGGGGGCGGCGAGCTCGGATCATATGGGCATGTCTCCGGGTCACATCCGAGCAGTGAGGCTCGTATTGATGTGGTTGTCCCTTGTCAACTCCTATATCATCCTGGTGCTGTTTGTTTTCTTTGTAGAAGCTTTTATTGTATCCTATAGTTTTGGAGGGAAATCAAACCTTTAACTCACATCACAACTTTTTGCATTTATTACCCATCACACCCACATGTGCCCACTAGTTGCATAATTCATCATTTGTGTATGCCAAGGCAGCCCCACCATGGTCCAAGTCATCAAAGAGCTATGTGCACACTTGTGTTGTGTACGACCAAAATTGTGTACATATGTTTATTTCCAAAAGAATTCTTTGGATATCGGTCGGTTTCCTGTTCTATTTGCAGTTTCGGCTCCCAAACGCTGTATCCGTGATATTGAGTTTGTTTCCAGTATTTTAATCACGAACACCTGTAATCTGTAATTACTGAGCAGACACTGGTTAATAGCATCGATATATAACAAAATAGATAATGAATGAGCGGTATTAAAATGCAGTTTTCTGAGATGAACAAATACCCTCAAACTTATCTTTTGCTCGTCCCGAGCAAAACAAAAATCCCTAGCCTCACTTTCGCAGGGAACGCTATTGCACTGAGCATATGCAACAAGCCGTTAAACCTCTAGGTGTCCCTAGTAGGAGGAGTGTTGTCTCCTGAAGGTTTTCAGCGGATTATACCCACAAAATCCAGTCAAGTTAGTGTAGTGGAGAAACTGTTGATTCTAATCTTAAGGTTAAGATTCAAAGCTAGAAGCTCTATTATCCAAGTTTAGAAATGTCAAACCCTATTTTTCACTCTTCACAATTTGTTTAACATAAGCTTATACACGTCTTTACGTGATTGTGCAGATAGTGTCCACAAGTTTTTAAGAATTTGATTAGGGTCATCATGTCATAAATATGGACCAGGATAGACATCTAAAGGATCACACGAGTTTTGGAAGGAGTTAAGAAATTCTCAAGTTTTTGTTCTCAAGTTAGGTTTCAAGTCAAAATTTCAATCGTTTTTAACAGAGAACCTAAGTCTTATTCTTCACTCCTACCTTTCACATGTTTTCGTTCAGACACACCCTTCGTTATCATGCAAAACGTCATTTATAAATATACCTTCATATCTCCGCGAAAAAACTGTTTTAATAGAAAACTCGGCTCCGCCAAGATTATTCTCCCACAAAGAACCGTGAGGACTTTTAACTCGGAGAGAACACTTGCTTAGCTTATATTATTTGGAGATTGGAAACTTAACGAGCTTTAGGTCAATGACTCCCAAACCAGATTGTTTTAGGGCATTAGGTATGGAGACACCCCAAGAACTTAATTACCCAAGTTACAAAGGCCACAAAACAAAAGACTCATTTTATTTTAAAATATTCTGAACTCAGTGAAAACGGAGATATAGCCAGCTTTTCTTTTAAATCCGAAGACGTTACATGTGGATAAGGTGTGTAATTACTCCAACAAGGTTCTAGATGGGTTATTTTTCAGACCTATAGTTTTTATTAAAACATCAATAAAATTCTTCATATCTACTTCACTGTATGAACTATTCTTGATATTTTCTTAACTTAGAACAAACATATTTGATCCTAAAAATGTTTTATCAGTTTTCAAAAATTTGAGACATGTCAGACCTTTTATCTAATTCTCAAGAACATATGACACGTGTAAAGTGATATAAAAGACGCATATCAGCTACGGTTAAACTCAAAGGAGGGTTATCTTTCGGGTTTTCAATCTCTCAAAAATGATTTAGTTGTTTCTATCTTATCAACCTAACCGTCAGACTTTGAGTCTAAGTTCCCCCACTAGCTAACATGAAAAAGTTTTTATGTTTTTAGGAAAAAATTTCAATTTTTATGGGTTTTTTAATATGTATGCAATGCAGAATATACACATGATGCAGCAACTAAACGCAGTGCTCACCCCCAAACCTGAGTTTTACAATGTCCTAATCGTTGCCCCCGTCTCTGGTAGCTAGACTTGGACATCAAGGTAAGAATTTTATTCAAAAAAAAAGAAAAAAAAAACCTAAAACTAATTACATCATTTACATGTTAAAAGATTGGGTTAGTCCAGAAATTAATACCAGCCATTTAAAGATTTTGTCTATATAGTGCAATGGCTGGTTAAAGAATATGTAAAAAAAAAAGAAAAAGAAAAAGAAAAAGTATATGTTAGATGTTAGGAAAGGGCATGGGCGTGTAAAAGTAGGGATCAGAAAACGTTGAAGGTGAAGATGAAGTTTTGAAGAGGTCAAAGAATTGTTTTATGAATGAATTGAATGTTCAAAAAGCGCATGTTGAGTTCCGAAGTCAAGTTCGTTTAAAAACTGGAGTTCATCCGCAAAAAGTTCGGCAAAAGAAAGGTTCTTAGGATGTTCCTAAATTGATCCTGACTCAAACCACCAAGAATATCAAGTTCATCAGTAAATATCTCTTCAAAACTCGACATGAAAGAATATTTTTCAATGCTGTCTTCCTCCCTATGATTTTTTACAATCCTATTCTTATCGTGAAAAATTGAACTGAATTGTGTGTCACCTATATTAACAAGAATTCACAAATGTCACAAAATAAAGAATATCACACCCCTAGCTGTCTATGTTATGCTAGTCAACTAGAACTGCTCAAGAACCTGATTGTCGAAGTAAAATTGTGTTGAGAAACGGGCTCAAGATATACGGATCATGAAGCCAGGTAAGTGCAAGAGAGAAGGGGAGGTTTTCCAATGCTTTCGCAAAGTTCCTTAATTAGATAACCCTTTCTCTTGAACACTTGCCTAGACACCCCGTGAACGATATACCGTTAAGCGGTGTTCTAAATACAGTCAACTTCTCCTAATGAGCGCGAAGTCCTTAAAGTCAAAGTTCTAGTTGATTTTAAATTACTGTAGGTATGCAAGAATGCAGTTTTGTGATTTGTGGGCTACGGAAAAAGGTGATGAAATCCTTTACCGTATCTTTTTTGGTCTTTTTGCCCTTAAATCCGTATTAAGATGCAAATGCGCAATCAATAAAAGAATTCAAGACATCAATCAATAAATCAATTCTTTTTCAGTTTAAATTTAAGCACTGCAAAGAATATGGTTAGTTCTCTGTGCAATTGGTAGCAAAATTGTGCGAAGAATCCTGCAGAAGATAGAATAGTGGAATGCGTCGGATTCAAGAGGAATGTGTTAGGAAATACGTACTGATGTGATTTGGTTAAGAAAACCCCTTTGAAGTGATCCGAGTCTTTGATTGTTCGCTTGCGCGGATCAAACTATCCGGATCTTTGGCACTATACTTCACTAACGTTTTGTAATTGAATTTGAGCCTCGCTCAGTACGATCGCTGGTTGTAATTCCTTAAAAACTGAAATGTCGGAAAAATACGATATTTTGTGTCAAAAAGCGATATATATACCCCAATTCCTGCACACTAGAAATTATAAAAATCAAACAATAACGCTAGAATACCAACACTGCCCTGGAGATCAGACAAAAAGAAAAACCAAAACCCCCACACTTGACCCGGCGAGGCCGGATTTTTCATTGATGCCGCCGGCCAAATGAAGTTCAAAGGTGCTCGAATTTTGTGTGAGTTCTCTAGGCTATATTAGCAGTCAACTAGTATACTTTGATTTTTTTTAATTTAAGTTCAGGTTGATTACAGGTTTTAAGGACAGAGAACAAGTTAGAAAAAATTTCTTTTTGTTAGTTTTGAAAAAAATTGAGTTAAAAGTTAGTAAGTTAGTACGAACCAGAAATAACAATTCCTAATAACTACAAACTCCCCAGCAACGGTGCTAAAAACTTGTTGGGAGCTCACCCGCGCGCGCAAACGCGTATGTTTTAGAAACGGATATGATTTTAAGGAAATGGAATGCGGACGCGAGATCGTTCTCGTTTTAAAATTAATAAACCACAAGTGCAGGACGCGTTGTAGCAAGCCGGCAGGTACGGGTCGATCCGCAAGGAATTGTGTATTAGGTCTTGTTTTTTAAGGTTCAACAAATAACGAATTGGTTGGTTTGTCACTAAAAATAGAAAGAATACGAAACAAAGAAAGCAAGCAAAGAAGATAAGAAAGAAGTGGTTGTGGCTTTGGCTCGGAAGGTCGAATCGCGACGATTCCTTCGACGCTCCCTTGATCATGAGTTTTCCGTCCTTACGTCGATCCCGGCATGAAGCATGACTTGTCAAGGCGGTTGCGAAGCACAAATCATCAAATTTCGATATTCAATGCAAATACGAAACGATTCTGTTTTGTTCCCGTTCGTATGTCCTAGCTTGAGGTATCAACACTAAACAAAAGGGTTAGCAAGCATACGACAACATCAAAAACACAAAGTAGTGAGTGAGAACAAATGATTTTAGTGTTGAGTTTGCTAAGTGTTTGTGATGGTATATGGTATATGAAACCAAGAGATTTGTCAAGTCACTTAATCCAAAAATACCACATTCAAACTTAGCAAACTTAACACCAAATTTATTCTAACCTTAAGCATGCAAGATGGGGTTTGTGGGGGAGAAAATGGTTTGTGATGAGGTTACTAAGTAACCATGGAATCAGCATACCATATTAACCCATCCAAGTTACAATACTAAGTTTATAATCACATTAAAGCACATTAAACATTAACAGGAGGAGGAGGCAAAGCCTTTCATCTCACTTCCTTACCATTACCACAACCAAAGAACATTAGTTACACATCATAATGAAAAGAAAAGAAAAGCAAGTAAAGAAAGGAAAGCAAATAAACAAAGCAATATATATTAACACTTGAAGTTGAGGTACAAGATATTGGTAACTTGTTCAACCTCCATAATGAAGCTCTCAAGAGAAAGCTTTCAAGATGGAAGAAGAAGAAGAGACCAAGTTAAAGTCCACTCACTCTCAATCCTAAACCAAAAACAAAAAGAAACTATTAAAAATGGATATACTATGTGAGTATGAGAGAGCCCTTCCCTTGCTCACTGATCTGGCTTTTATAGGCACCAAAAAAGATTAAACAAGTAATAGAAATAAGGTGATGTGACTGCAAGGGAGGGACAGAAGAAAGATGGGGACAAATAGGGCAAGGGAGGCCGGCGAGCTCGGATCATATGGGCATGTCGCCGGGTCACATTCGAGCAATGAGGCTCGTATTGATGTGGTTGTCTCTTGTCAACTCCAATATCATCCTGATGCTTTTTGTTTTCTTTATAGAATCTTGTATTGTACCCGGTAGTTTTGGAGGGAAATCAAGCCTTTAACTCACATCACAACTTTTTGCATTTATTACCCATCACACCCACATGTGCCTAATAGTTGCACAATTCATCATTTATGTGTGCCAAGGCAGCTCCACCATGGTCCAAGTCATCAAAGAACTATGTGCACACTTGTGTTGTGTTGGACCAAAATTGTGTACACATGTTTATTTCTAAAAGAACTCTTTGGATATCAGTCGGTTTCATGTTCTGTTTGCAGTGTCGGCTCCCAAACGATATATCCATAATATTGAATTTGTTTCCAGTATTTTAATCACGAACACCTGTAATCTATAATTACTAACCAGACAATGGTTAATAGCACCGATATATAACAAAATAGATAATGAATGAGCGGTATTAAAATGCAGTTTTCTGAGATGAACAACTGGGTAGAGGACCAGTATCAATAAGACAGCTTTATGTTATCTGACAGTTGAAAGATAACCTCTCCACAAAAGCATGAGCCAAAGATGACCTATATCGTCAGGATAGGACCAACTCGACCGCGAGAATGGAAGCGAACTCGTACCTGTCATATGATAACACTCTCAAAATAGGGAGGGCATGAGAGTATGAATCACCTCTTCTGGCTCTTCGCAAATGAAGACGAGGACGAGGTAATCTCAGAGTTTGCACCAGCACCAAAAGAGCTGGAAGATAAGATACACACCATAGCGGACAACCTAAGAAAAATTAACTTAGGGATAGAAAATGATCTGAGGCCAACGTTCGTCAGTGAGGTACTATCTGAAAAATAGGTAGCTACGTTAAAAGACGTGCTCATGCAGTATAAAGACTGCTTTGCATGGAACTATTCTGAAATGCCGGATCTAAATCCAAAAGTAGCGGTACATAAACTGACCATATCACCACGGACATAAACAATTCATAGCTCTCCCATGTCCTACATGATACGGTCTTTCAGAAAAGATCAGGGTCTACAACTAATAGTGTGTTACCTTACGACTCACAAAGGAGTAACACACTTAGGAATCCATATGATTCCTAAGGAGAAAATGCACTTACGAGATCCTCATGACTCGTAAGGAGAATATACCCTCTATAAGACCCTTACGGTTTATAGTATTCAAAAGCATTAAGTTACAAAGATCTGAACCTATTTTTAAGCCACCAAAACCCCACAAAACTTTTCTACCCTACAAGTAGTCCAATATCGACTCTTGTATACAATCCATGGGCATAAATAAATATATTCCCCACCAAGTTCCTCCAATGGTGAGAGATATCCACATACGGTAAACAACACTTGTAAGTCCTCTCGACTTACAAGGAGAAAATATTCTTGTAAGATCTTTACGACTTACAAAAAAAAACACACTTAGGAATCCCTAGAATCCCTAAGGAGAAAATGCAACTATGAGATCCTTATGACTCATAGGGAGACGTACCTTTATGAGACCTTTATGGCTCATAAAGTCAAAAAGTCTTAGTCGACAGGATCCTAACACTGCTTGCTAAGCCTCCTTTGTTTAAATCAACAAAGGCAAATGATTATTCGCTCCTAACAATATCTCAGTCGTAGCGATACTGATGCCTAAACAGGTGTCAAACTCCAAATCCTCTCACGGCAAATAATGATTCACTCCTGTCAATATTCCAGTTGTAGCGATGTTAATGCCAAGATTGGTATCAGATTTCAAATCCTCAACTCGCAATAAAAAGCAGTGTGTAAAAAAAAGCCGAAATGATAGGGCAACTCGCAATAAAAAGAAACGAGTAAAAATAAAAAATATAGCCGAAATGATTGGGCATCGCTATAAATAGCCGAAATGATTGGGCACCGCTATAAATAGCCGAAATGATTGGACAATCGCGACTTTCATGATATAAAAGTTGAAAAGATAGAGTATCGCGGAAATAAAAAATATATATAATAAAAATAAATTTTTCCTGCCCTGTAAATAGATCCATACTGACTCTTGTATACAATTCATGGGCACAAATGAAACGGAACCATGTTTTCCCACCATGCTTCGTCAAAAAGAGAACCGGATCTTGAATGCACATCTACTGCCTAGAGACTATTTGGATGTCCTTCTTTCTTCCGCAAAGTATAGACATGACGTCAACAAGGATCCAAGGGACGAACAAAAGTGGAGTGACGGTATAGTCCTAACTCTATATCTCAATGGCAACATTTATAGCTTAGAAAGCATCTCGACATTTCTCCTCATTCCTGCAGGATGCGAATGCAGCAATCAAATAAATTCGGAGCATTGGCATATTCCTAGCTCCAGACCTCGATTGTGGTACATACAGTATAGAGATCACACAGATGTTTACCCTACTTCAACAAAAAATTGGCGCAATATAATCAAAGCAAAAACGAGATGACGACATATTCCTAGCTTTAGGTCTTGACGGAAATACATAAAAATCTTAAATACTATTAAAGATCATCCTATCCAAGAAAGGTGCGGTTATGACTCATCGGGGCTTCAAATTAAGCCTAAGCTCAAGTAAAAAGCACTACGGCAAATACCTAACGCTTGACCTTCAGACGGTAATACAGATACTCCAACCTAAGAAGATTACATAAAGACGTCTTATCCAGCCTCAGAAAGGATCAGAGACACGACAGTCTTGGGGCTACTCGAGCAGTAACTTAAAGGACTGCATATCGAGAAATACATCAGCCAACGCGACAGTACGATGAACTTAAACCTAGAACCACAAACCTAACGGACCCCTTTCATAAAAGAGTGGGGGTTATTTACATCCAACGTTGGGGTGAGTTTTCCTGTAAACCTAAGAGAAGTAAACTAAAAATACTCCGAAATAAGTAAATAAACTAAAAACACTCCGAAATGAGTGAATAAACTAGAAACTCCGAAATAAGTGAATAAACTAGTCCCTGCCAGATCAAGACAATCAAGAAATAAAGGCACAAATTTAAAATTAAGATATCTTTTATTCAAAAATCAAATGTTTAAAAGATACAATATATAAAAAAAGAGGGGGATACAATGACAACTATCAAGAAGGTGGGGTCTTCAGCAAAACAGCGACCCGCTCATTCGCTTGTCGAAGCTCATTTTCACACTCTACTAGTGTAGCCAGCAGCGTTTTGGTCTGAGCTTGTTGTTGCAGGCACTCATTAAGCTTCTCAGAAAGCTCCGGTTTCGCGACCCGTGGCCCCGCATTCCTTGCTCTATAAAATCAAGGGCCCTCTTTGTTGGGTTACGGCAGCACCCAGGCCATCAATCTGTGGCCAAATGCGGAACAAAAATTTATAAAACTGGCGCTACCACAACCCCGAATTCGGATCGACCATAAACCCTAAACCTAGCAAGCTAATAAAGAAGTTATTGTTAGTTATATGTATGCCCTAGAGGCCATTACTGTACATTGGATGTATATTGTAGTGGATGCTGGGACATATATAGGTAGGACTTTCTTGCTCGACATGATAGTACGCTATCTGGTTGCTCTTTATCTTAACATGTATACTTTCTGTTTCTCTATTACATGTTGATAAAGCCCTTAGGATGTGTACTCGACTTCCAGGACTATGATGCAGATCATACTAGTGGGGTCTGGGTAGTCAATGAGTACATCCTTCAACGTTCCGAGTCGTGGTAATATCGAAACAGGGCATCGATATTCCAGAGTAGACTAGCGTATATCTTCTCGACCCATGTGATGGGCGATGGATGATCCCATATCCATTGGTGTTTGACATCGGAGATGGTATGCGGGTGCTCAGTGGAGACTGGGTACACTGAACGGACTCGCCGAGAACTCCCAGATGGTATTATACCTCACGTCAGATGGCAGTTCTCTGGTGACACTGATACAGCTTAGTCTGTTGACCCGAGATCGTCATAGAGTCTTGTGTGTCTCCCACTGTGCTTTGATTTCCACCCTACCACGGCTCTACTGAGTCGTGCAAACAGGTGGTTTTTGGGTACAGTCCCGATTCACATGGAGGCAATGAGCGATAGGAGGGGATTCGTCTCTCCCGGTATTGGGGGTTGATGTTGCGCTATGCTCGACTGGCCATGACAGGAAATCCCTGGCCAAGGTTGCAGTGATATACTGGTAAGAGTTATCAGTAGTCTCACGAATGTTATGGACCTTACGTCGGCATGACTTATCGAGCTATTGGGGTCTGACGTTTACCACCCCTAGGCGAGATATGCGACATATCAGACGAACAGACCGGACTGTACGGTAAGTGTTACTGGTTGGATTCACAGGAGTGTGAGCGGGCTTGCTCATCGATCTTCTGATCGCTCAATACCCGGGTGGCCGTTACGTTTAGCAGACCGCTTGCGGCTTGTGGGTGTTTGATATGATCATCATCTGCTGCCGGCGTATTGACGAGTCTTTAGCGTCCTACACAGAGGTTTCCTGGCTCAAGCGAAACGAAATAGGAGCGCATATGAGATATGTGCGGGACCGAGAATAATGCGTGTATGTGATACCGTATTTCATTCTCGCGATGAATGTGTCGAATGGTTGTATGCGATATAACCTAGTTATCGAATCAAGGATTGATTCGATAAGCCGATACATTAGATACTAGCCGGTTACATGCGACATGACCGGATCATTGAATCAAGTGTTGATTTAATGATTTAATGTATAATCATATATTTGATATATTACTTTGCATTAACTAGTATTGGTTCACTTTAAATGGATTTACTCACTTAAAATGCACAAGTTGTATATGAGATATACTTTTGTGCACAAGATTGTATCATGTTTGATGATACATACAAGCTTGGGTTTGTGTAAAGAATTGACCATGGTTATATGAATGGTTAGGGTTTCAGTTTATTTACTTATTCTTTTATCTATTTATTGATTTATTTATTTATTTCTTTTTGGCAAAAGAAAAGAAAATGGTGGCTTGATTTGTTTGTAGTTGAAGCTTCATGAAACTTTGACTAAGTGACCATTTTGTCTTCATGCTTAACCCTAACCCTTCAAACTAACCTTAGTCAATTCTCTACACCTAACTAAGGTTAAAGATATGATAAGTATCATTTTATTTTATATTTTAACAACTTATCATATTCTTTTTCTTCATCTTCTTCTTCTTCAACAAAAGGAAAAAGCTTGCAACCATTAATGGCAACTTGCCAAAATGAGTGAGAAATCCAATTCTAAAGTGAACCCACTTCCTATTTCTTCATCCTCTACCTCTTGCCAATTAGTATAAGGTGTTTTCTTCACAAGTTTCATGACTTGGTGAAGTGGGAGCTTGATCTAGTGATGCCTCGACGTAGATCATCTTCGGCATCGAAGCCGACGACCAAGCCCGCCCATTTCTTCGATGAAGCCGATGCTAGAGTCCGGAATCCGATTTGGACAGTGGAGAGACATCATCGCGGAGCTTAGGAAGTGATGGACCGGATCTACAAAGGTTGTAGCCCCTTTCCTCTTAGATAAATTCTTTTATTTGCATTGCATCGCCTTGTTTTCTAGTTAACGATCCGTATTAGGGTTTGTAGGCACAAGGAAAAATTTGAATTAGCCATGTTTGATGCCTTGTGAGACTTCATTAGTGTGCCCAGGAACCCTACAGTGGTATTAGAGCCTAGCTAGAGCCTTAGGCGATGCGTAGACGGAATTAGAAATCCGATTGAATCGAAACCCTAATCGTATTTTGCTCTCTAGACAATTTTGAAAATCGTGGTTTTTTCCAGATTAAAAATATGCAGAAAAATCAGCAGGAATACCTAAGAGTTACTGTGAAATTCGAGCTCCTGAATCCATCAAACCACCGCGGTTCCGCCGCATAAGCATGGCTTATGCGGCGGTTCCGCGGCCGTAATGTCTCCTTGTTTAATGAATTTTGCACAGTAATTCTTAGTTTCCGGTGGTGGTTTTTCTGGGAATTTTTAATATTTATTCAAGAGTTGAATTTTCTGGGTTGTATTGGGGACTCGGTGTATCGATCAGATTGTCTAATTCTGTCTGTGTGCTTTTCCGGATAATTTTAGAATATGTTAAAAAGTTCGACCGGATATAAATACCCAAGTTTTCCACTGTTGGGAAATTTCCAATTGTTGGACTTTTCCAGGGTTTAAAGACGTTCTAAGTAGTGCAAGTAACGTGATGGACCCTCTAGAAGACAACAAACCTTAACTCGATTATGTGACCATCTTGAACTGCCCTTTGAACCTTCGGGTTTAGGGCAGTACGGCATGCCACATGTGAGGCGTTGGCTTGATCCTTCTACGGCTGGACCGTTGGTACTGAGGCACGAAGTGAATGTTTTTAAACTTATTTCATGTGTTGATCTGTTTCGGGAAAACTTGGGTGTTCGATTGTTCGATCGAAAACTTTAGCATTTTCTATTTATCCGGAATGTGATACAATAATTGGAATTCACAAATAGTTATGAGATAACTGAATGAATG
Organism: Agapanthus africanus; assembly: GCA_030015575.1. NCBI lineage: Eukaryota > Viridiplantae > Streptophyta > Magnoliopsida > Asparagales > Amaryllidaceae > Agapanthus > Agapanthus africanus. The sequence continues at coordinate 410,995,099 of JASDDO010000016.1, forward strand.
TTATAAATCTAGCGGTTTGGTCTCATTTGATCGGTTGCCACGGGATTTTGATGTGATCAAAAGTCCGTCGCAATCACGTAGTGTACGCGGATACTCGCCGGGTAAACTTAATAGACAGCCTCCCCCCATAGCCCCGACCAAGTGACTGTAGGAGAACCCCGTCGCCGAAAGCATCCGTTCGGGTGCTCGCGGCAGCGGTATTCCGTCTCGGTGCACTTTGTCGACGGCATTGGGGGTGCGGCCGCCTACTAAAATTTGCGACGAGCATTCGATCAGAATGTCGGGAATCCTGTTGAATTGCCCGACTTGATATTGAAAAGAGTTTTCGATAATGAGACTAAAATGCGTGGTTTATAATTGTTAGGCATGCGATGTCTAAGGAATTCATTTGGTCAGGCATGCGATGTCTGAGGTGGTTGCGGATTCCAACTGTTGTAGTTTTACACTTTCTTTTCTGTGACCGTAAGTGTAATATGTGATGTCGCCGGTTTCGTTGCTATATGTCAACGACAATTGGGATGCGCATATTCACTTACGTTGATGACATGTGATGTTATGTGTTGCTGGATATGTTATATTGGATCGTCGTGTTTGAATAGCCGGGGGTTTTTATGTGAGATGAGTGTTTTTCATTTTCATTCATGTAAAAACTAGTATGTAATATTCTTTTATTGGGGCACTTCCAGGTTGCGGGAGATGTCACCTTTTGTGTATTATTTATTTTCCGCATTAGGATAGACCCAAGGAGGGGAGCACAAGTAGCCGGGTTCTAGGGTCCAGTGGGAGACCATCTCGAGGAGTCGAGTCCGGGTCTCCTAACCCTAGAATTGGTAGGGTTGCTTGCCGCTCTCGTAGGGGTCTAGGGGTGTGGGATTGGCTATTCATCACGACCGTGGAATCCGTGTTTTATACTGGCTCGTATTGAAAACACGGACGTCCTAACATATCCAATATTTCATATGATACTTTCTGCTGCGTTATCTGTGATGTGATCATGTGATGTTCTGTGCTCTGTTCAGATAGATGTAGTATATAGTATATATTATATATTATATAGACGTTGCTTATGTTTTACACCCGCGCTAGCCCTGCCTCGCTCTGCCGTTAGTTACCTAACCTAACGGTGCAGACGGGACATCGAGGCGAATGCGGATGGCATAAGCGTACGTTATATTTATCTGTGATGATTAGGTGGACTTATATGATGGGATATTCATTAATGAGATTAATGAAAGAAAATAAACCTAAAAGATGTTGTGGAATCGAATTTCAAAATAAAACAGGTAGCTACAGTTCTTGCTTTGCATCGCGGTGTTCATTATAGAACATCCTGCACCTTATTCGATGAGGAAAGGACCGAGATCCCTTCACCGGGAGTGACTCCTTTAGCAATAACTGGCAGATGCTACAACCCTCGGTTTGTCTTTGATCGCTTCTATAGTTTCCGCTTTGCACAGTGATATATATGATATATCCCGCACCTCATTCGACGAGGAAAGGGCCGACGATCCCCTCACCGGGAGTGACCCCTTTAGCAAAACTAGAAAAGCCTCAAAAACATTCCATTTAAAAAAACCATTTGATTCCGCAACGAGATCAAGTTCAAAGCGTTAAAGGTTTTCTTAAAAAAAAACCATTCGCAACCCTCCGTCATTTTAGGAAGTAGAGTACTTAGTATTCGTGCTACGTTTGTCGACCATAGCCGAGGCGTAGTGTACGGTAGCTAAGTGATGTCTTCCTACACCGCATATGATGCGATTAGTTAGGACAGTCATGTGGCTTTGTTGACCTTAGCCAAGGGTCATGTGGGTGGGTCTAACTAATCACGAAATGACGGGTAGAACTTGACTAGTACCTATGATTTGTTGACCTTAGCCAAGGTCATAGGTGCTAGGGATAAAAACCAATATCAGGAGTTTCAAGTGTTGAAATTTGCAATGAGATTGCATACCTTCTATGTGATAGTTGGATCCCGATACCCACTGCGAGTAATTGTTACTCCTGGGAGAGTTTTGCACTTTACAATTAGCCGATCAAGTAGGTGTCTAGAAAGGTGTCAACGGGGTTACGCCTCTGGGAAAACGAGGTTTACTGTAATTAGGTCCGTGCGAAAGCATGGGGAACCTCCCTCAAAGTACCGACACTGGCCTGGCTGAAAGATTGGCGAACTTGTAGAGTGTAATTAATCCCGGCTAGTCTTTCCTTTTAAGGTTTGAAAGAAGATTTGATAAAAACAGTGGGAGCCATCCTGATTAGATAAAATATATAACCAATCTGATCTTGCAAGAGCGCACGCAGAGTGTTTTCTTCTCTCTCTCTCCAGGTAGCGACCATATCACGCCTTAATCAAGATAATAATATGGATGTTTTGACCGAACCCGCTTGTTATACTGAGCTGGGGAACGTTGGTCCCGCTCCAACTTATAATTGTTATAAGGCAGAGCAGGAAATAGGGGATTACCATAATTCCCGTGCCGCCCAAACGAAGAGAGTGCATGCTGATGCATCATCTTCAGGTGTGTTTGTTACAAAGAACTGTTTCTCAGTATCCTCTGCATCCTGGGTATTTGATACCGGATCAGGATCCCAGATATGTAATCTGTTACATAGGGCTACAAAAGGGTAGAAAAACTGAGAACGGGTGATAAGTTTCATGAGACAGAAAACGGGGCAAGTGTTGCAGCCAAGTCTGTTGGTCACTGTCACCCTGTATTACCAATACATTGATTCTGAACAAATGCTATTAGATACCGAACCTGATATACAAAATCATATCAGTCTCTTTATTAGTAAAGAAATGATAAAATTTTGTAGTGCTGGATAATGTTTTGAACATTTTCTATATCAAAAGTTGATCGGTTCAGGCACGTTATCTAAAAGCATTGACGTTCTAAATCAAACTACAGTTCCTAGTATACAGAACACACACAAGAGGAAGAGTTTAGAAATGAACGAATCCTTCTTGAAGCATTGTAGACTAGGTCACATCAATACGACCCGACTGGCTAAAGTTACATTTTAGATGCAAATTTAAATTAGTTTGAATTTACATCTTGTGAAACTTGCCAGTCATGTCACAAAGATTAGATGACCATAGCCCTGTTTATTGGAAACAGAGAAAGAGTTAATGAACTCTTGGGACTGATACATGATGATGTATGTAAGGTCTCCTGTCTACACATGCCAGGACTGGTTCTTTATACTTCATTATATTCTCTGATAATCTCTCAAGATTCAGTCATATGTTCCTATTGAAACATAAGTCCGAAGCTTTTGAGGTATTCACAGAATATAAGTTGGAAGTAGAGAACCAAAATAAGGGTATAAGTATTATGTCCTATGATGAGATCAGGGAGGAGAATACTTGTGCATGGCATTCCTGGACTATTCTAAAGGAAAATGAGATTCTCTCTCAGTATTACTCCTCTGAATACACCACAGCACAACAGTGTATCAGGGCGGAGCAATCGCACCGTATTAGATATGGTGTGCTTTATGATGAGTACTTCTGAGTTTCCTATTTCCTTTTAGGGGGTTGTGCACTTGAGAAGCTGCATACCTATTGAATTAGGTTCGAATCAAATCTGTGCCTACCACTCCATATGAGATATGGTGTGGGAAGAGCCTATCTCTTAAGTAAGTTAAGATTTAGGATTGTTCGGCCTATGTCTAAAGCAAAATCCGGACAAGATCGAGGCAAGGTCAGTTCTGTAGAACTGGAAAGGTTCCAGCTATACAAAACTGCAGCTGATGATTTGACAGAACCAAAGGATTCAATAGTTCCCGACGAACCTCAGCCTCTCCGCCGATCTGGTAGGGTTCCTCATCCGCCTGAGAGATACCTCGGTTTCTCGATGACAGTGGGAGCAAGGATTGCATCATGAGATGATGACCCAACCAGTTTCGAGCAGGCCATCGAGAGTAGGGACTCTGTAAGAATGGCTGGATGCTTAGCGATCTGAGATGGAATCCATGTACACCAGCAAAGTATGGACTTTAGCTGCTATATCTGAAGGGTTAAATCCCCATCAGGAGCAAGTATATCTTGAGAAGATTACTTGGTGTAGATGGAAAAGTTGAGACTTTCAAAGCTAGACTTGTTAAAGTTTTTCGTCATTGACCAGGCATGGATAATGATGAAACCTCTTTCAGGGACTATGCTTAAGTCCATCCAGATCCTACTTACCATTGCTACATACCATGAATACGATATCTGGTGGTTGGGTGCCATGACTACTTTTCTAAATAGTGATTTAGAAGAGAACGTCTATAAGAACACAGCCAGAGGGCTTCGTAAACAATGGGAGCAGCGGAAACGTGTGCAAGTTGCTTTATAGAATAAAGCAAGCATCGCGGAGTTGGAACATCTATTTTGATGTGGTAGTCAAAGTATTTGACTTCATCAAAATAGTAGATGAACCTTGTATATACAAAACGGTAGTAGAGAGTAAGGTAGTCATCCTCGTATTGTACGTGGACAACATACTCTTGATAGGAAAAGAGTTTCCTATACTACGATCGGTCGATCTCCTCTTATCACATGGATTATCCAATAGGATAAAGATGATACTTCCTAAATCCTGAGATAGATCTAAAGGGATGTTAGGGTTCTCACTAGGAATAGTGAGATTGTATCAATCGATTCTGGAGAGAATCACTGGAAGAGTTCCACACTGATAAGCACGACTGAATTTCAGTCACAGGCATTGTCTTTACCCTCGGTAAAGGGACGGTATGTTGGAAGATTTCCAAGCTAGATACCGTGACAAACTAGACGATAAAGGCTGGTAACATCGCTATTAAAAATACTACCAAAGAGGCAGTTTGGGTGTATATTGGTTCATAGGATGAACAAGGTTCCTACCATTGTGTGACAATGGAAGTGTGGCTTTGGCCCTAGAACCCTGGTCCCATCAGTGACCCAGACATATTCTGAGGCAGCATCACCTGATCAAGGAGATAGTTGATCTCCAGGTTGATCGAGGTTAGGAGAGCAGACTCAGAGGACAACACGGCGGATCCACTCACGAAGGCCTTTTCCCAAAGAGAGACTTTTAGGGGATGGTTGAGTATTAGATACTGCAACTACTGCTACAGATGGCCCTAGTGCAAGTGGGAGATTGTTAGTTATATGTATGCCCTAGAGGCCATTACTGTACATTGGATGTATATTGTAGTGGATGCTGGGACATATATAGGTAGGACTTTCTTGCTCGACATGATAGTACGCTATCTGGTTGCTCTTTATCTTAACATGTATACTTTCTGTTTCTCTGTTACATGTTGATAAAGCCCTTAGGATGTGTACTCGACTTCCAGGACTATGATGCAGATCATACTAGTAGGGTCTGGGTAGTCAATGAGTACATCCTTCATCGTTCCTAGTCGTGGGAATATCGAGACAGGGCATCGATATTCCAGAGTAGACTAGCGTATATCTTCTCGACCCATGTGATGGACGATGGATGATCCCATATCCTTTGGTGTTTGACATCGGAGATGGTATGCGGGTGCTCAGTGGAGACTGGGTACACTGAACGGACTCGCCGAGAACTCCCAGATGGTATTATACCTCACGTCAGATGGCAGTTCTCTGGTGACACTGATACAGCTTAGTCTGTTGACCCGAGATCGTCATAGAGTCTTGTGTGTCTCCCACTGTGCTTTGATTTCCACCCTACCACGGCTCTACTGAGTCGTGCAAACAGGTGGTTTTTGGGTACAGTCCCGATTCACATGGAGGCAATGAGCGATAGGAGGGGATTCGTCTCTCCCGGTATTGGGGGTTGATGTTGCGCTATGCTCGACTGGCCATGACAGGAAATCCCTGGCCAGGGTTGCAGTGATATACTGGTAAGAGTTATCAGTAGTCTCACGAATGTTATGGACCTCACGTCGGCATGACTTATCGAGCTATTGGGGTCTGACGTTTACCACCCCTAGGCGAGATATGCGACATATCAGACGAACAGACCGGACTGTACGGTAAGTGTTACTGGTTGGATTCACAGGAGTGTGAGCGGGCTTGCTCGTCGATCTTCTGATCGCTCAATACCCGGGTGGCCGTTACGTTTAGCAGACCGCTTGCGGCTTGTGGGTGTTTGATATGATCATCATCTGCTGCCGGCGTATTGACGAGTCTTTAGAGTCCTACACAGAGGTTTCCTGGCTCAAGCGAAACGAAATAGGAGCGCATATGAGATATATGCGGGACCGAGAATAATGCGTGTATGTGATATCGTATTTCATTCTCGCGATGAATGTGTCGAATGGTTGTATGCGATATAACCTAGTTATCGAATCAAGGATTGATTCGATAAGCCGATACATTAGATACTAGCCGGTTACATGCGACATGACCGGATCATTGAATCAAGTGTTGATTTAATGATTTAATGTATAATCATATATTTGATATATTACTTTGCATTAACTAGTATTGGTTCACTTTAAATGGATTTACTCACTTAAAATGCACAAGTTGTATATGAGATATACTTTTGTGCACAAGATTGTATCATGTTTGATGATACATGCAAGCTTGGGTTTGTGTAAAGAATTGACCATGGTTATATGAATGGTTAGGGTTTCATTTTATTTACTTATTCTTTTATCTATTTATTGATTTATTTATTTATTTCTTTTTGGCAAAAGAAAAGAAAATGGTGGCTTGATTTGTTTGTAGTTGAAGCTTCATGAAACTTTGACTAAGTGACCATTTTGTCTTCATGCTTAACCCTAACCCTTCAAACTAACCTTAGTCAATTCTCTACACCTAACTAAGGTTAAAGATATGATAAGTATCATTTTATTTTATATTTTAACAACTTATCATATTCTTTTTCTTCATCTTCTTCTTCTTCAACAAAAGGAAAAAGCTTGCAACCATTAATGGCAACTTGCCAAAATGAGTGAGAAATCCAATTCTAAAGTGAACCCATTTCCTATTTCTTCATCCTCTACCTCTTGCCAAGTAGTATAGGGTGTTTTCTTCACAAGTTTCATGACTTGGTGAAGTGGGAGCTTGATCTAGTGATGCCTCGACGTAGATCATCTTCGGCATCGAAGTCGACGACCAAGCCCGCCCATTTCTTCGATGAAGCCGATGCTAGAGTCCGGAATCCGATTTGGACAGCGGAGGGACATCATCGCGGAGCTTAGGAAGTGGTGGACCGGATCTACAAAGGTTGTAGCCCCTTTCCTCTTAGATAAATTCTTTTATTTGCATTGCATCGCCTTGTTTTCTAGTTAACGATCCGTATTAGGGTTTGTAGGTACAAGGAAAATTTTGAATTAGCCATGTTTGATGCCTTGTGAGACTTCATTAGTGTGCCTAGGAACCCTACAGTTATGGAATGTTATACCGAATGATCTATGTCCTTCGATCTTTAACAAGCTTCCCAAGCTCCTAGTGGTCACCATGATCAGGTTTCGTCGCCGGTCTCCCTCCATCGAAGATGATCCACCCGAGAGTCTATGAATCGAGCTCCTACTCCAAAACCAAAGTAACTAGGGTATCTAGTTTGCTAGACTTGATAGCCTAGGAGATATAGAGTCTAATGAGGGATTAATTTGTCTCTAAACACCCTAGGTTTCTCAACACATGAGAGGGTTAGGGTGGAGGAAGAAGAAGAAGAAGCCATTGAAGAGAAGAGTGTGAAGCTTTTTGGCAACTCAAGAAAATGGGTTGCCTTGTGTATGTGTTGTGAGAGTGTGAGTGAGTAAAAGAATCAAAGAAACTCTAGAATAATATCTCAAGTCCACCACAAATATCTCACAACACTGACAACAAATATCAAGCATGAGTCATGCCCTGAACTATGCTTCAATCAATGCATATCACACTCATCCCTCCACCTCATTAAACCTTTTAACAAAAAGATTAAAACAATAACGAGGTTGCACCTTCTAGAAACTTTCTTGTAATCAATTACAAGAATTCCCATCATCCGTATATACATACCCGCATCCGTATTCCGAAAAATACGAATACAATGAGACGAAAATAATCCAACAATATAATATTAGGATCTGGCTTAAACAAAAGCCTACAAGTATTATCCGTCCGAATCATGATACGTGCACAAGTGTACGTATATGATCGAACCCTGCCGTAAAACTAAACGGCCTCTACATCATTTTGCTCGAAGCAGGGAAACCCTTTTTGTGGGACTCTAAAGACTCGTTAATACACTGACGGTGGGTTTAACCATAAACACTTCAGCGGTACTAGCTGTACGTAACGGCTACCCAAGTATTGAGCGAAAGGAAGGCCGACGAGAAAACTCATCCTGATCCTTACAGAGCATGTCTGTGACAATATCCATACAGTACGGTCTCTTAGTTTAAGAGTATCGCATATCGAGTATAGGGGGTGGATAAAGTCAGACCCCTAACAACGCGACATTTAGTGTCGGTATGAAGCCCATCACAAACTGAGAAACTACTGATCCTAGATCAGTAATTCTCGACTACCTTGATTAAGGGTTTTCTGGTGATGGCCACCCATGCACAACGTGACATCAACCCCCAATGCCGGGAGAGACGATTCCCCGACGATCCGCTCACTGCCTTCATGTGGTTTGGGACTGTACCCAACTAAAACCTGTTTGCACGACTCCTTTGAGCCGTGGTACGGTAGTAATCAAAGCACAGTGGGAACTCACACGAGACATGATGATCTCAGGTCAACAAACTAATCTGTACACATGTCACCTGGGAACTGCTATCTGACAATAGATATAATACCAACTAGCATGTTCCCGGCGAGTCCATCCAGTGTACCCATAACCTAACGAGCACCTGCATACTATCTTAGATGAACAAACTAACACCAATGGCTTGTGAGACCGGCCACCGCCCCTCGTCGGGATCTCGATCAGTACACACTAGTCTACTCTAGAGTATCGATGCCCGGTCTCGATACTCCCACGACTAGGAACATTTAAGGATGTGCTTATAGACCACCCAGCTCCCACGTATATGATCGCCATCATAATGTTGGTAGTCAAGCAGGAATTCTATGGGCTCTATCAACATGTAATAGTGAACTATAATGTCACCTAAATCATGTACATGATGATAAAGATAAACCAGATAGCATACTATCATTTTGAGTAAGATTGTTCTACCGGTATAGGTCCTCCCTCAATCATCGTAATCATGTGCCTGTGATTCAATAATTAACTTGAGGGCACTATAGCCAACAATCTCCCACTTGCACTTAAGGCTAATTATTGCGGTGTCCCATACTCACACCCCGTGTGATACCGAGCACCCAACTTCTCGATTAATCAGTGTCGCAAAGCCTGTTTGTGAAACTATTGTGTTTCAGAAATAGCCTCAGTGAGTGAATCCGCTCCAATGTTTCTTTCTATATCTCAACTTCTCGGAGAACCACTATCTCCCGAAATGAGCAATACTTCTTAGAATTTGTCTGGTTATCTGATGGGACCTAGTTTACAAGTGAACTGCAAAACTAGCAAACTTCTTAGACTGTATCATCCACTGAATTTAGTCAGTATCCTGCACCAAGCCTTCCTCAGTATCCACTTGGACCACCTGTCCAACATACTGTTGGCTATAGTGCCATTAAGGCAAGATGACAGTATGCTATCTAGTTTGTCATTATCATCATATAGAGCCCATAGGATTCTTGCTTGACTACCAACATTATGATGGCGATCATATACGTAGGAGCTGGGGGTCTATAAGCACATCCTTATATGTCTCTAGTCGTGGGAGTATCGAGACCGGGTATCGATACTCCAATGTAGACTCGTGTATACTGATCGAGACCCCGACGAGGGGCGGTGGCCAGGTCTCACAAGCCATTGGTGTTAGTTTGTTAACCTAAGATAGTATACAAGTGCTCATTAAGTTATGAGTACACTGGACGGACTCGCCGGGAACCTGCTAGTTGGTATTATACCTATTGTCAGATAGCAGTTCCCAGGTGACATGTGTGCAAATTAGTCTGTCAACCTGAGATCGTTATTTGTCTCATGTGAGTTCCCACTGTGCTTTGATTACCACCCTACCACGGCTCAAAGGAATCATGCAAACAGGTTTTAGTTGGGTACAGTCCCGAGCCACATGAAGGCAGTGATCGGATCGTCGGGGATTCGTCTCTCCCGGTATTGGTGGTTGATGTCGCGTTGTGTACGGATGGCCATCACCCGAAATCCGTGGCCACGGTGGACGAGAATTACCGATCCAGGATCGATAGTTTCTCAAGTGGTGATGGGTTTCATACCGACACTAAATGTCGCGTTGTTAGGTGTCTGACTTTAACCACCCCCTAGACTCGATATGCGATACTCTTAGACGAACAGACTGGACTGTACGGATATTGTCACTGTCAGGCTCAGTAGGGGTTCTGCATGAGTTTGCTCGTCGGCCTCCCTTTCGCTCAATACCTGGGTAGCCGTAACGTAAAGCTAGTGCTGCTGACGTGCTTATGGTTAAACCCACTACCAGCGTATTGACGAGTCTTTAGAGTCCCACACAGAGCGTTTTCCTGGTTCTGGCGAAATGATGTATTAGCCATATTGGATACGTGTAGGGTTCCGATCGATTGATGTACATTATACTCGGACTTTCGATTGGACAGCTGATAATACTAGCCGCTCGGGTTTAAGCCGGATTATTAAATCAGGTGTTGATTTAATAATTTACGTATATGTATTTCGGTACGTATATTCTAGTATTATATTCTTTGTGTTATTCTATCTCTTTGGGTATTCGTATTTCGGTACGAATGCAGATATATTTACAGTAGAATGTAATCCGTATTTTTTATCGGATAACATTCTAGAAGGTGCCACCTCATTTTTGTTTTAACCATTTATAGAAAATGGTAAATGAGGTGGATATTAGCTTAAGGAGGTATGGTGAAAACCATGCTTGCAATAATGCACACAAATGAATTATTAATTCATTTGTGTTCACTATTCAAGCATGGTGCGATTTTAAAATTGGAAAAATGATTTTAACAAAACCTAGCATGCTATTTTTTCTCTTTCTATGGTTGAGCTCATTCTTGCAAGCATGAAGGTTTTGTTCACTTGATGTTTTCTTGAGCTCCTCCCTCACCATTAGCCTCACCTCCTCTAGCTTTCTTGTTTTGCTTACACCTTCAAGATTTGAGATAGATAACACTAAGATCCTACACACTACATCCTAGGCTCTCTAGTATAGCATCCTAGAGACCCTAGTTGCTCCGTTTGCACCATGTCGTGGAGCTAGAGCCTGAATTATATCTCTCGGGTGGATCATCGGAGATGAAGGAAGACCGGTAACCAAACCACATCAAGGAACCACTAGAGCTTGGAATGAAGACCGAAGGACACAGATCAACTCGGTATAACCATTCTAACTCTTTTATTAGCTTGCTAGATTAGGGTTTAAGGTCGATCCGGAAATCGGGTAATGGTAGCGCCAGTTTAATAAATTTTTGTTCCGCATTTGGCCACGGTTAGATGACCGGAGCGCTGCCGTAACCCTTCATGGTATCAGAGCCATCCTTTAAACCCTTAGCTAGCTAGTTTTGACAATGTTAATGCATCGAAATCGAAACAATCCCAATACATTGAACTGCAGTTTTCCGTTCTCTGTGGATTTTCAAAGTATTCAAAAAAAATTCAGACAAGTGCAGAGGACTTCTTACATGACCACTTGACCATACCCCAAATACAAAGCCACTTCACCTGTTTTGGGCCAAGCACTATCATCCAAAAACCGAGGAGGCCGGCCAATTAGAGGGATTTGGGTTTGGTTTTTGGGGTGTGGTCTTGTCTCTGGAATCTCAGTTCAGTGGTATTTTTTGTTTAGCCCAGTTTTGATGTTATGTTATTTGTTGTTCGGGGGCTATTCGGAGTGTTTCGGAGTCGATGTTTTAACACTGTTTAAATGTTTATATCAGTACATAAATTATTATCTGTGACCGTGAATGTCATTTGATCGGTACAACTCGTATAATTGCTATATGTCTTTTAGACGGGTTTGCGAACATGACATTCACGTTGATGTTCTGTGTTGTGCTGTGATGTTGGTTGGATCGTCGTGGTGGATAGCTATGGTGCAATGTTAGTACATTTTAATTTCATTTGTACATTTGATATTGCGGGACGAGCATCCGACATGTGGACTGCCGTCACTGCCAGTTTGTATATTATTCTTTTGGGGCACGACCGGGATGAGGTCGATGTCGTCCTTGTATATTATTTTATTTTCTGTACTAGGATTAGCCAGTGGTGGAGTGCACGAATAGCCGGGTTCTAGAGGGCAACGGGTCCGCATCACATAGCGTTGGGATGGAGGGGACCTTACTCTAGAATTGGCGGGCTATTCGCCGCACTCGTAGGGGGTATAGGTTGACCAGGAGGAGTGCTCAAGTTACCGAATTCCGTGAAGTGTCGGGTGGCCCATTCACTTTGCTGAAGGGGGCTGCCTTGCTTCTGGTTTTGATGGGTAACTTGCCGTTCTCGTAGGGGTCTAGGTTTTCATTGCACAGGCTATCCACACGACAGAGAACGTCGGGTCTCACTTGCTGCTCAAGTGAAACCCGGGGCACCAGATTATCCTCCATTCTGTGTTGTTCCTATGATGCTTCTGAGATGTTGCTTTATATCATGCCTGGGATGACTGTTATATATATTTATATATATATACTAGTAGATGTTGTATATGTTTTGCACCCGTGCTAGCCCAGTCCCCGCTCTGTCGTTAGTTAAGTAACCTAACGGGTGATGACGGGACCCAGTGGCAAATGTGGATGGCATATACGTACGTCATATATTTTCGTTCTTTCTGGTGTGATTAATTGATGGGGCTGCATTGATTCTTATCAATGCAAGGATAAAACAAACCTATATATGATGTTGTTGGAACCAAGTTTTTTTTTAAAAAACTGACATTACAGACATTCTCTTTTGCTTTGCATAGTGGTAGTCAGTTATGAATATCCAGCACCTCATTCAACGAGGCAAGGGCCGAGATCCCTTCATCGGAAGTGACCCCTTGAGTAAAAGTTTCTGTCAACGTAATAACTTTACTATAGTCGTTTCCTTTTTCTTTGCATCATGGTATTCAATTTGGAATATCCTGCACCTCATTCGACGAGGAAAGAGCCGAGATCCCTTCACCGGGAGTGACCTCTTTAGCAAAATTTTTCGCCACTATATATTTGTAAAACCACTCGGTTCCTTCAACGATATCAAGTTCATTATGTTAAAGGTTTTTCGCCAAAAACCAGCCGTAGCCATCCGTCATTTCTTACGAGTATTATTTAGTATTCGTGATGCGTTTGTTGACCTAGTCAAGGCGTAGTATTCGGTAGCTAAGTGGTGCTTGTTTGTTGCATTTTAAATCCGATTAGTTAGGACAGTCATGCGGCCTTGTTGACCTAGTCAAGGGCACGTGTGGGTGGGTTTAATGTAATTCAGGATAATGATGAGTTGAACTTGACTAGCGGTTTATGGTTTGTTGACCTGGTCAAGGTCATAAACCGCTTGGGGTAAAAATCACATCAGGAGTTTCAAACATACAGGAAACTTGCCATGCTTGCGCATACCTTCTGGAGTGTGGTGACTTGAGTGGCTTCCATCAAGTTATCATGCGATGATAGTTAGATCCCGATTCCCACTAATGAGTAGGATTACTCCTTGGGTGATTCTGACTAATTCTCCTTTTGGGCTTGGAGGGGAATTTGAGGAAACAGTGGGAGCCATCCAGATAAGATAAAATGATTAACCATTCTGATCTAGGTTAGAGTGCACGCTGAGTGTTTCTTTTCTCTCTCTCTCTCTCTTTGGCTGCGACTATGACCCACCCTTGACTAAAACTCATGAACTAAGTTAACCGAACCTTCTTAAAACACTTTGGATTTTGGAATGTCGCGGTGTCGCATACATCATTGCCACTTCTATATCACCTTTGCATTTCTCCAGAACACCCCGTATCACTGCGAATATCCACTTCCATTGTATAAATCCATCGTATAGTTACATACGAACTCGAATGAACTTGTTCCAGATTCGAGGATGGATTCTGGTTCTGGAGAGATTGAATAGGATTATTCTGTTGTCTTTTCCTTTACCTTCTCTCAGGTTGTGAAGGCTCCTAGGATTAAGAGAGGGTACACCTATTGAGCTTATTGGATAGTCTTCCTCCAAACCATAAGCAGGCGCCGAACGGTAGGGAAGGAAGAAAACCAACAAGCCTAACTGTGGTGTACAGAAGGTAATAAGTAAAGATATATAAAGGGATTAGAATAATAGCAAAAAAAATTGCGACGACCATCATTCACGATAAAGACCGTGTATACCCCTGCCACTCCTACATCCACTTTGCATTTCTCTATAACACTCCGTATCACTACGGATATCCACTTCCATTGGATATGCCATCATATAGTTACATACGAACTCAAAGGAATTCGTTCCAGATTCGAGGATGGTTTCCGGTTCAAGAGAAATTGGATAGGATTATTCAGATGTCTTTTCTCTTTACCTTCTCTCAGGTTGCGAGGGCTCCTAGGATTAGGAGAGTACACCTATTACGCTTATTGGATAGTCTTCTTCCAAACCTTAGGTTGGTGTCGAAGGGTAGGGAAGGAAGAAAACCAATTAGCCTAAAGAAGGTGTACAGAAGGTAATAAGTAAAGACATAATAAAGAGATTGGGGTGAGGGCGGCTAAGTATATGGTTACTGTCATGAATCAGGATAATAGAAAGGGCGTTACTAGGAATACCAGTTAACCACCTTTTTGAAACATTTTCATGTTTCAGTTTCACTGTGCGATGTTAATTGATAACTGTATTCCCAATTGGAATCTAACTCCAGGGTATGTATTTACCAGATCAGTTTCTCACATCTGTATATTATTACAGATGGTGATAGGGAGTAAGATATTGGGAATTAGGTGATTAGATCCTCATTATATCGGAATTCGTTGCAATTGGTGATATTTGAGGAAATCATCTGGATTTTGCCGGATGGCAAATATTTGGTTTTGAATATCCGTTGTTATGCACCTGTTTCAAACTGATATATCTGTACGTTTATTTTATAAAGTGAGATATAACTTTTTGAAATAATGTCCATGACATTTACCTATATCAGTTGGTGATTAGGTAAGGTGCATTCAACAGCGGTGTAATTCTTCTTAAGCATAGTACAGTTTTTCAACCTACGACGCACAGGGTTTGAGTTATTGAACTCAAGAGACTTATACAAAGTATTGTATGTTGTCCAGTGTCCATTAGGACAATGGGGTTGGTACTTGTACTATATTCTGTTACTCATGACTTCTCTTATTTTAGACAGGTATTTCGTTGAAATGCATGGTCCAGATTTTGAGAAGTTATAGGTATAAGAATAAAGTAGAGAACCATTTGTTGGAAGTATCAGGATTCTTCGAGGAAGTCGAAGATGTAGATACTTGTGTTTGGTATTCTGTTGATAGTAATGGTTTTGAGAACATGCTTCTCTTTCGGATTACTCATATATGGATGCACTCCTAATTGAGTAATGATGATTGGCCTCATTCCATTTGGTTGATATGCACCGGAGACAGCTGCATGATTTTGAATCTGGTTCCAATTAAATTAGTTCTTTTGTTTCTATATTAGATTTATATAGAATCAATTTATATCTTAACGATGTTAAGGTATAGGGAGTTGTCCGGGTGATACTTAAAATCAGAATCCGGATGAACTCAAGACACGTTTCAGTAATGGCAGTTTGTGGGTTATCCCGGGCTTTGACAAGGGTTAATTTTCTACCATCAGGAAGATATTTATATTGTTCTTGACTCGTCATAGTTTTAGTAAAATGGATTTTTTCAGAAAAACAGAAGTGGGAGTATGGTAGAACTGGATGTGATTCCAGAACCACAAACGATCACTGAAAATTTAATAGAACCTAAGAATTCAATTAGTTTCGACATTCTATTAGCCACTCCACAGATTTGGTGGGTAACCTCAGGCACTAGAGTAGTACTTCGGTTTTCTCAGAGACGGTGACAGGGAGGTTCTTGTTTACCCAGACCTGCCATTGCTGTTGTTCTAGACTATGAGACCCGGCAGGAGGATAAGTATAGCGTCGTTCTAAGCTAGCTTTAGAAGTGCACGTGTATATGACTTTCCCAGAGGGTTTTTGTAATCAGTGAGAGCAGCGGAAGCATAGTGGGCAAGTAGCTTATGTCTATTTATAGACTAAAGCAGATATAGCGGAAATAGATCATCTATTTTTGATGTAACAGTCATAGGCTTTGACTTCATCAGAATAGGAGATGGATCTGTTAAGAAGGTAGTATAGAGTGATGTCCAGGTATTAGGATGACATGCACTTGATAGGAAGAGATATTCCTATACTACGATCGGTTATACTATGGTTGTCACAAAGTTGTTTCTCCACATAAGATATGGATATAATATCAGGGCTTCTGGTTACTAGATCTATGGTTTTAGATCTGGATTTGGGAAGTATCCTAATCTGGGTACTTTGACATTATTCTAAAGGTATTTTAAAATGGACGACTCCGGGCATGGTGGTCTACCTGCAGGTGATGGATTCACCCTCTCCAAAGGTGTCTTACAGACTAAAGGAGAGAGGGATATGCATGATTAGCATATCACTTACTTAGGCAATTGAGTTAATCATGAAATGTCAAGTACCACACCAGATATTATTTTTGCACTAGCTGCAATAAACATATTGTTCCCCTCCGAAAGACAGCGCACAGGACTGCGAAGTCCTGACACTGAGATTCGGGGTAGATGCTATTTGGTTTTATCCGTCTACCTCCCCGAAGATGCCAAGTTGATTTATGGCACTGTGTATCGGAGGTTTAGACGGATGCGGCCGATGTAGCAGACTTCATCAGATTCCCCCTCGCTTGAGGGGGTTTTGATTGTGGGGATGCTCTTCCCTACAGGCGCAAGCCCCTGCAGTTAATTACGCTACCAAATCGCGGTAACAACTTTCTCCTTCTCCAGAATTTCACTTCGTGTCGTGTGTGTTTGTTTTGTTTGTGGTTGCCTGTGGATTGTATACGGAGACTAAGTTATGCCGTCGCCTGTAGGACATGGATTAGTCCAAATCCGTATTTACTTAGATTTGGGTTTGGTGTTTTAGTTTAAGGATACGTTAGCCATATTGAGGCTAAGATCGACTTAAACTTTTGTTAAGGATACATTAGCCTAATCTCCAGACTAAGATCAACTTAACAGGATCGTCTGGATCCGACAATAGAGCAATTGGCTCTATTGTTCTAGTTTAGGGACGTAGGGGTCCATTTCCAGTTTAGGGACATAGTGGTCCAATACCAGTTTAAGGACATAGTAGTCCAATACCAGTTTAAGGACGTGGTGGTCCAACATTCCCATTTTGGGACGAATATTAGTTTAAGGACGTTTCGGTCCACGAGTTTAAGGACCCCGCAGTCCGTATCGATGTGTGGTTGTCGGGACCCGTCACCTCTTTGACGTCGTTGAAGGATTACAACGATAGGTGTCAGAGGAGTTCGGAGATGTACCCTTGAACCGGATGTAAATTGATTTAAGAGAGCAGCCATGCTCAGTCAATTTAATTTGAGGACTTACGGCCATAATTGGGCTAAGTCAAGTTGAGAATATTCGATGTTTTTCTTGATTTTTGGCATATTAGGCCTGTGCTAAGGCTTTGCCCATATTTAATAATGTACTGCATTTTATTCTGGCCTGCTAGGCCTTTTAATTTGGGCTCAGTCCCTTTATAAATGATGCAGAGCGTCTGCTTTGTTTGGGCTCTGCCCTTTTATTGCAATTTATTTTGGCCTACTAGGCCTTTTTGATTTGGGCCTGGCCCTTCAGTAAACAATGCAGCGCATTTGCCAGGCACTTTGCGCCAATCACTGAGCGCAAGCGCTTGTGGTGATGACACGTGTCACGCAAGCGCAGTGCGCTGCGCCAGTGCGCTGCGCTTGCGCTGCTGACATGTGGCGCGCTCTGGTGAGTTACGCCAACTTCAGAGAGCGAGGCTCTATCTTAAAAGCGCATAGCGCAAGTGATTCTGGTGCTGACACATGGCACTCTCTGGTGGCTTGCGCCAACCCAAGAGCGCAACAGTGCAAATTTTATAAGTGCAGGGCACTGTTTAATTTCTTGATCCAATTTAGATCAGAGAAAACAAGTTTTTCTTGTTTTTTCTTATTTTCAGAGAACCAGTGGTTCATAAAAAGTGCAAGGCACTATTATTATTTGTTTTGTATTGAAGATCGTTGATCTTTTTCTTAGATCAATGATCTATTCAGAAGAAATTCTTCTATTTTAAAGGTTTTTACCTTTTTCTTGAGTTTCTTTTCAAGTTTCTTCAGAGTTGAAGTTCTTGATGATTCTTGATGTTGATGATCCTTTGAGTTGGGGTCTAGGGGTCTTTATAAAGTGCCCATAGATTTGTTAAGTTCGTTAAAGAGATCCTTCTCTGAGTGATTTGGCGAATTTTCCCCACAGTTGGATCTTTGATCCAAGGGCTTCTGTTTTACAGAAGACAATGTTCTTGTTTTAACAAGAACAGAAGAATCTTACTAGAATTTAATTCTGTTTGGCGCAAACTCCCCAGCGCGTGACACGTATCGTGCAGCGCACAGCGCAGCGCATCTGCGCTGACACGTGTCGCGCAGCGCAGCGCTTGCACAACTGTGCTGACACGTGTCGCGCAGTGCAGCGCTTGCGCAACTGAAGCGTTGCTTCCTTTAATTTTGTTTTAAATAGAGCCTTGCTCTGATTGGGCGCGCTGCCTCGGGCGCTGCACTCTCTGCGCTAGCATGCCTGATTTTGACACGTGGCGTCCTGTGCATAGCGCAGAGGATCTGAAACGTTGCTTCATTTATTAAAGTTTAAATTTTCAAAGTAGAGCTTTGCTCTGATTGGGGGGAATCGGAAGCTTTGCTTCATCTCCCGCCTTGGAATTTGAACAGAGCTTTGCTCTGATTGGGGTAAACAAATACCCCCCCTACCGTTGCGCTTATGTGGCCCTCCAAACGTGAGCGCAGCGGTGGTAGAATTCCAACCGTTGCGGCAACTCTTGGAAGTTGAAAGGGCATTCGATGCCTATAAATAGGACCTTTGGTCCTTCACAGATGATCATCATCTCCAAGAATTTTATTTTCAGAATCTCAGAGCCCTGCTCTTTTGTTTAAACACTTTTAAAAGTTCAAACTTTAAAGAATTTTAGGTAAAAAATTAATTTGGATTAAATTAAATTAATCTTAAGAGCCTTGCTCTCAATAGATCCCTGATCTAAAGAAGACCAATTCAGGGTTTCACTTAGCAGAGCTTTGCTCTAAAGGGGTCTAAAGAGGACTAAAGAGAACCTTATTAGGGTTCCATTAATAGAGCTTTGCTCTCTAAAAGATTTTCCTTTGATTTTCTTAATTCATTAATAGAGCTTTGCTCCTTCCAAATCATATAGAAGAACTCTTAAGAATTCTTCATGGATCTTGGAAGTTAAAGATGGCATTTTATATTATTATTATTATTATATCCTCTTTTCAGAGCAAAGCTCTCAATGTTCTTAGGGGACGTTCCTCAAATTCTCCTCATAACTGATTTTGACGGGTGTCACTCCTGTCTGCAGAGCATTGCTCTCGAGGAGTTTTAACTCCCTGTGTTTTTTTTTCCTCATTGCTAACCTTCAAATGATGTTTCTTCCAGGCATTATGGTGATGCGTCTATACAGTCTGCACGAATTCATTACCTACGGGGATATCCGTGCACAGGGCCGTCAACAAAACCAAGAGTTTACAGACGCCCGATGTGCGGAGGTCATGGGTCGTCTGAACGCACACGTTGGTTGGCTGCTCCCTCGCCATTCTGCTCTCTTGAAAGTCGTGCTGGGAGCAATTTGGAGAGCACTCCCGGGGTTCCACGAGGCCTTACCGCTCAATGTGCTGGATGATGCCGAAGATAAGGTGCATTCGGTGTACCTGTCGGGGCTGATCTCGAAGAAACGGCGGGATGGCCTCATCGACATCCTGCATCAAATTTTCCAGCAGACGACAATAATCGCTGCTTATCGAAGGCTGGGGGGCCTTGCCGAAGACCTTGACACACAGGAGCGCGAAAGGCTGCGCACGAGAATAATCAGGAAGGCCAGAAGAACTCTGGATGGCCTTACTTTTGAATTCCTCAATCCGTGCCCTGGATCCGAGGTTATTCCATTGTAATAATGTTTCTCATTTATTGCTTTTATGATTGTAAGAATTTTTAGCAATATAAATGAAATTTTTTTTATCCCAGCTTGTCTTATTTCTCGTTCTGAGTCTTTTGCCTATGCATAAGTGAGTGTATCTTGTACACTCGTTCAAATGTAAATCGGACGTTCTTTCTGTCACTTTCTTCTTTCTTTTATTATCAGCATGCTGTCTTAATAAACAGGGTCGACAGATAATAGAGTAAGCATCTTGATTTCTTCACGAGACAGCGATGGCTTAGGCCGCAGGTTCAAATCTGCTGCCTAAGACTTTTCAACTCTATGAGCCGTGAGGGTCTCATAGAGACTTTTCTCCCTACGGATCGAGAGGATCTCGTAGGCGGATTTTCTCCTTAAGAATCGTGAGGATTCCTAAGTGTGTTTTCTCTTATAAGTCATAAGGATCTTATAAGAGAATTTTCTCCCTTACAAGTCGAGAGGACTCGTAAGTGGTTGGTGAGTTGACTTGTTTCCGAGTCGAAGTATTGCTCCGACGGGGAGGTCGTTGGCTGACTTGTTTCCGGGTCGGAGCGTTGTTCTGACGAGGAGGTCATTGGCTGACTTGTTTCCGCGACGGAGGTCATTAGCTGACTTGTTTCCGAGATGGAGGTCATTTGCTGACTTGTTTCCGAGACGGAGGTCGTTTGCTGACTTATTTCCGAGACGGAGGTCGTTGGCCGACTTGTTTCCGAGACGGAGGTCGTTGGCTGACTTGTTTCCGCAACGGAGGTCATTTGCTGACTTGTTTCGGAGACGGAGGTCGTTGGCTGACTTGTTTCCGCGACGGAGGTCATTTGCTGACTTATTTCCGAGACGGAGGTCATTTGCTGACTTGTTTCCGAGACGGAGGTCGTTGGCCGACTTGTTTCAGAGACGGAGGTCGTTGGCTGACTTATTTCCGAGACGGAGGTCATTTGCTGACTTATTTCCGAGACGGAGGTCGTTGGCTGACTTGTTTCTAAGACGGAGGTCGTTGGCTGACTTGTTTCCGCGACGGAGGTCATTTGCTGACTTGTTTCCACGACGGAGGTCATTTGCTGACTTGTTTCCGAGACGGAGGTCATTTGCTGACTTATTTCCGAGACAGAGGTCGTTGGCTGACTTGTTTCCGAGATGGAGGTCGTTAGCTGACTTGTTTCCGCGACGGAGGTCATTTGCTGACTTGTTTCCGAGATGAAGGTCATTTGCTGACTTGTTTCCGATACGGAGGTCGTTGGCTTACTTGTTTCCGCGACGGAGGTCATTTGTTGACTTATTTCCGAGACGGAGGTCGGTTGCTGACTTGTTTCCGAGACGGAGGTCATTTGCTGACTTGTTTCCGCGACGGAGGTCATTTGCTGACTTGTTTCCGAGACGAAGGTCATTTGCTGACTTGTTTCCGAGACGGAGGTCATTGGCTGACTTGTTTCCACGACGGAGGTCATTTGCTGACTTATTTCCGAGACGGAGGTCGTTGGCTGACTTGTTTCCGAGACGGATGTCATTTGCTGACTTGTTTCCGAGAAAAAGGTCATTTGCTCACTTGTTTCCGAGACGGAGGTCGTTGGCTGACTTGTTTCCGCGACGGAGGTCATTTGCTGACTTATTTCCGAGACGGAGGTCGTTGGCTGGCTTGTTTCCGAGACGGAGGTCGTTGGCTGACTTGTTTCCAAGACGGAGGTCGTTGGCTGACTTGTTTCCGAGACGGAGGTCATTGACTGACTCTAGGTTGTCTGTGAACCGTAGAGTCTTGGAACTGGGGACTTTGCTGTGGCTCCGATTGGTGATGTCACGTCCGTGTCCTGCTGGAATGAGGAGGAACGTCGCTGTTGGTCTTCAGGCTGTAGATGTGGTCGTCAAGATCTGACTTCCCTTTGACGCAGCCTAGTGGGGAAATGTAGTCCCCTTTCCCCTTTTTTGTTTACGCCCATGGATTGTATACAGGGGTCAGTATGGACTTACCTGCAGGGCAAAAGTTTTATTCTTTCATTTTTTATTTCTTTCTGCGATGCTCTATCATTTCAGCTTTTTACATCGCGAAAGTCGCGATTGCCCAATCATTTAGGCTATTTTTCGCTGTGCCCAATCATTTCGGCTGTTTATTTTTATTTTTACTCGCTGCTTTTTATTGCGAGTTGCCCCATCATTTCGGCTATTTCTTATGCATGCGCGGCCTACTGGCTTTTCGCCGTAAACCTGAAATTAGACACCGATTTCGGCATCAGCACCGCTACAACTGGGATGTTGCCAGGAGCGAATCATCATTTGCCTCTGTCGATGTCGAACAAAGGTGGCTTAGCGAATAGGGTTAAGGTCCTGTCGACTAAAGCTTTTGACTTCATGAGCCGTAAGGGTCCCATAAAGGTATTTCTCCCTACAAGTCGTGAGGATCTTGTAGGTGTATTTTCTCCTTAGGAATCGTGAGGATTCCTAAGTGTATGTTCCTCTGTAAGTCGTAAGGATCCTACAAGGGGATTTTCTCCTTGTAAATCGAGAGGACCTACAAGGGTTGTTCATCATACGTACATATGACCAGTCACGGATGGGACTTGGTTAGGGAAATGTTTATTCGCCCCCGTGGATTGTATACAAGGGTCAGCATTGAGCCGCTTGTAGGGCAATATCGAAGGTTGTGGGAGTTGCTTAAGCACAGGTTTAGGTCTCTGTAACTTAAGACTTTCAAATCTTATGAGCCGTGAGGGTCCCACAAGAGAGTTCTCCTTACGAGTCGTGAGGATCTCGTAAGTGTATTTTCTCCTTAGGAATCGTGAGGATCCCTAAGTGTGTTGCTCCCTTGTGAGTCGTAAGGATCTCACGCGGGTGGTTTCTCCTTACAAGGTCGAGAGGACCCTGTAAGTGTCCTTTAACGAGGTTGCGCCCTTTCAGGTTTTCACAAACACTCGCCGGTAGTCCTGCTGTTTTCGCTTACGGAGCACTTTCGGGTTTTCATCCATGCCCATTTTGCTTATGGACATACCGTTTTTTATTCTTTTTATTTCCTTTTTTTTACGAGGTCGCGCCCTTTCGGGTTTTCACGAACACTCGCCGGTAGCCCTGCTGTTTTTACTCACGGAGCCTTTTCGGGTTTTCATCCGTGCTCTTTTTGCTTATGGACATACCGTTTTTATTATTATTATTATTTTTTTTTATATTCATATTTTTTTCTCTCTTTTTTTTTATTCATCTCATCAGCCTAAGGATGCTGCGGTAGTAGTTTAAAGACGCTTCGGTCCTTCATTAGTTTAAGGACGTTTCGGTCCGCCATTAGTTTAAGGACATTTCGGTCCGCCATTAGTTTAAGCACGTTTCGGTCCGTTATCCAGTTTTAGGACATAGTGGTCCGTTGGGCTTTCTCTACGAATGAGCATGATGCCCCCGGCATATCCATCTTTTTCGGAGCATGTGGTTGTGGCGGGCTCACCTTCCAGTTTTCAGACAGCGCGAGTTCGCCTTGTTGGTATTGGTCTTCAACCCAGTTTTTGAAGACGAAACAATCTTCGATCGGATGACTTACTGTTCGATGGTAGGGGCAGTAATTAGGATCGTTGATATCTCCTGGCTGTAGCGGACGTTTCGGAATCGGCAAATTGATGAATCCGTTGCGCACTGTCAGTTCAAACAGTTTCCTCGTTTTATCCTGGCGAAACGAGTAAGGACGTCCCAGTCTTTCCTCGAGTGATGGGCGTGGACGCATGTTGTTTTGGTGAACAATCGATTTTGAGTTGCTCGGCTGTTGTTGAGTGTTGGCGACGAAGGTCATTTTTCCCTTTCCTTTATCCTTCTTGTTCGCTCCATCGTTTGCGGGTCCGAGATTCTTTCCAGGTAATATGCCCTTGTACGGATGAATGTTCTCATAATTCTTCAATTCTTCAGAGATGGATTCCTTGAAGAAAAGGTTGAAGGCTGTTTCTTCATCGGGGTCGTTCCCAAAGGTGAGAACTCACGATCCCCCGGGTTTGTCCCTGTGGCAATTGCCGGCGACTCTTTTATGCTCATCTGTCGTATTTTTTTTGCTGTCTACGAGCTTCCCGCTTTGTTCTGTTGACGTAATGCCTGTTAGTGACATACCCTTGCCACCAACACTTAAAGGAGTCGCAGTCTTCAGTAGCGTGTGCGATCTTCTGATGATATAGGCAATAATTAGGATACATCTCTATTCCACCGAGAGTGCTTTGTTCAGAGGGCGGTAGCTTCATTCCCATTGATATGGCTTTAGCAAACCTTTTCCTCGTCTTGAATTTGTTTTCATCGGCAGCGGATGTCTTTTGATTTGATGGAAATGCATCGACTCTTTCGTCCAGTCGGCGGTGTTTGGCTCCCTCCAGCATGGCCATTTCACGCTCTTGATTGGCTTTAACTTTCAGACGAATCTCATTCAGAAAGGCATCGATCATCTCATCTGACGGCCGCAGAGTTTTTGGTTCAGGGTCCACCCCCAGCTTTTCAGTGCAAGGAGTCTCCTCATCGTCTGTAAACGAATAGGAGAGCATATGACAGCTCGCCACGTATTCCTCATATTCATCCGACGAACTGTCTCCCTCATCTTCCTCTTGAAAGACATGGTTGAGGAACTCTTGGAGCGTAATGGGAGTCCGTGCTTTCTGGTTGTACTCCTCCAGTGCATCAATCTGCTTTTGTAAATCCGTGCGCTTGTCGCTAGGCTTCACGGGCTTCTTGGATTTCTTCGTTTTCTTTGCTGAAGATTTTGACGGCTGGTTGTGAGTGCTTGGGCCACCACTATCGATCTTTGGAGTTGGGCGCAGCTTCAACATCCCTTCAATGATCTGAGGTTCCCACGGGTTCCTCCACCTGATCGCTAGGCATGTTTGAAGATCGTTTAGCATCCTCTTTGTCTTAGCTGATAGTACAACCTCCCATAGAGCTTCTTCAACGAGAGAGCATGTTGCCCCCGGCATATTCAACCTTTTAGAGGCGTGAGGTTGCGGCGGATTCACCTTCCATCTGTCGGATAATACGAACTTGCCCTGTTGGTACTGGTCTTCAAGCCAATTTTTGAAGACATAGCAATCTTCGATCGGATGACCCATTACCCGGTGATAGGGACAGTAGTTGGGCTCATTGACATCATTTGGTTGCGACAGACGTTTTGGCTCCAGCAGATTTATGAGTCGTTTGCGCAACGCCAACTCGAATAATCTTCTCGTTTTATCTCGGGGAAACGAGTAAGGACGTCCTAGCCTCTCCTCAAGGGGTACGTGCGGACGCATATTATTTTGACGAACAGCCGGTTTCAAGTTGCCCGGCTGTTGTTGAGCATTAGCAACAACAATTGGTTTTCCCTTCCCCTTCTCATTTTGAGAGTCCGGCTTTGGAAGGGGAGGTCTATGGCCCATCTGATCCATTTGCGCTAGCTTGTCGATCAAGGCCTGGAAGGTAGTCGGCTTGAAGAACATCATAAATTGCGAGATGGTTGCTTGCGGATCAAGGGTTCCCACAAACATACCCACTGCAGGAGCTTCTTCAATGCGTTGCTCGCATTTTGACCATAAGTTCCGCCACCGTATAGCATATTGGACCCATGTCTCGCCCGGCTTCACCCTGGCATTAATCAATGCCGTCATCGGGGTGCGTTCGCTGGCGCTTGCGAAACGCTGGGTAAACAGCAGCTCCATCTCCGCGAAGGTCTTGATAGAGTCATTCGGGAGCTCATAGTACCACTCGAACGCTGTATCTAACAAGCTTCCAACGAACTTGCGAAGCAACAATTTATCATCGCCGCCAGTGTTGCCGCAGAGTGCCCTGAACTGGGTAACATGCTGGTGGGGATTGCCCGTCCCCTTATAGACATAGAACTTGGGAATTGTGTAGCCCGGCGGGTACTTGATCTGGTCATACCAGCTCGAATATGGTCGTCCTGTTTTTACGACCTGGCCGGCTGCTTCAGTCGCATGATGAACCCGTATTTGTTGGGCTATGTACTCGTCCAAGTCAGCTTTGGAGATTGTCTCCTCCTTAGCTATTGACAGAGCTGGTGGAGGATTCGACGTTTCTCCCATATCGTCTTCAAGGACGATCGGGGGATCTTCAGCTGGAGGATCTTGTTGGATCATCATCCCCGCCATGTCTTGGAACAGGAGAGCCATTTTCTTTATGCTAGCTGCTTGTTCCGCGGCCTCTTTATCCTTCTTCTCCAATATACGGCGAAGGAACTCAACGTCAGTTTCCTGTTCCCGGCGTTCATCCGAGGATGTTTCAGGGCTTTCTTTTGGCCCAGTGAGTGCGGCCATCGCGTTCATCATCTCCTAGAGCTTTTGCTGTTGCTCTTGAGCATTGGTCACTGACCGTGTAAGCGGTCTATGACCTGTAGATGCACAGCTGTTCTCTTTTCCAGACGCCATGTAGACGGTATGAACCATCATACCCCCAGACTTAGGACGTTTGGGCTCGCCGCCCTTGGCATTTGCCGCGGGCGCGGGGATTTTCTCCGGCCTTCTTCTTTTGTGGGCCGTTGAAGTTGAAGGGGCCGTTGTAGTGGGCTGTTCATATCAGATTTTTGCATTTTTATACCGCCCAATTTTTATCATATTGCTTATCGGTAGGTACTCTTGAGCCGTGTTTGCTAGTCAATTGCAGGATACAGGTTCTCAGCTCTAAACAGTGAAATTCATGGAAAAGCACGACAAATTCCGGATTACTGCCAACCACAGATAAAACACGGGTCTCCGCTCTCTATCCGTATGTTGCCGCACACCAGTTTAAGAGACAAAATGGCAAATCAATGTCATTTTCATACACAAAGCTCAATGGCAACACAAGATCCAACATATCTACGCGGAGCTCGAGGAAATCATGGCAAAAAGATCCATATCAAATCACTTGTTGATCTGCTGAAATTCTGGAAATTTTGTGAAGAGTTTCTGAGGAAAAACATATGCCAAACTACAGACAAGAGAAGACCAGGGAAGCACACAAAACCCGAGGGGCCAACTCCCCTATAGGGCCGCGGATCCGCAGCCAATAGGGGGTCTAGGCCGCGGATCCGCGGCCGTACAGACTCCTCAGAAGGTCGTATTTTAGGGGCAGTTTGGTAATTGTATATAGAGGCAGAATTTTGCCCTAGGTTTCCAGTTTCCTGCCTATAAATAGTCCAGAACTTGCCAAAGCCAAGGGTCCTCATTCTTGTATTTAGATTTTAGAATACATGTGTTGTTCTTCTTCCTCCTCTCATCTCTTCTCCATTAAAAACTTGTAGTGAGCTTTTATGAGTGAAGAATGAATAAAGGAGTTCTTGTTCTTACCATGCTTATCTTGTTGTAATTGTTAATTATATTTGCTTGTATTTTTCATTTGCTATTCTAGTTGTTGTTATTTGTTGTTTGTTTCTTTCTTGTTCTCTTTTTCTTTATCCTTAAAACAACTATGATGCTTAAGCTTGATCCTTGCCAAGGTGAGGTCTCAAATAGCTAGTTGTAATCTTCTAACCTCTTTCTTTCTATCTTCCTCCTTTGTTTTATTTTCTTTTCCTTATAATGGGTGAGTAGTTTTCATACTTGTTAGGATGGGATAAGGAAAG
Source organism: Agapanthus africanus (assembly GCA_030015575.1). NCBI lineage: Eukaryota > Viridiplantae > Streptophyta > Magnoliopsida > Asparagales > Amaryllidaceae > Agapanthus > Agapanthus africanus. Next base: position 411,022,847 of record JASDDO010000016.1, read on the forward strand.
TTTGAGAGAAGGTAATATCTCTCACTCTTTTCTTGCCCAACATCTTAATTCGGACTCCCGTTAATTGAACCATAATCCGCTCCCTACGGCACTCTATCCTGCATGATAGCGGTGATTCCTTAGTGAGACCAGTTGTGGTTGAATTAACCGGAGGTTAAGGCTAAGAGCCAAGAACGGACGGACAAGCACCAAAAGGAAGAACTTATGCGTTGGAAAGCCTAGCTTATACTCGCAAGTTCCTTCCTAGTCGTGCTAATCCCCGTTGTTGCCGATTACCGTAACACCGATATTAAGAGTGGCAACGAAAGAAGTGAGCGACTCCTAACTCAAACTAACCTAATCCTAACCCTAACAAGCTCTCTTTACATATCATTTTAGCTCATAGTTAATCTCAAAACAAACCTGGACATTTGGACTTAACTCGTTAAAGCACATAGAAAAATATTCCCATCTCCCTGCGGACGACCCGTACTCAACCGGCTAGCTACAAGCGAAACCGTCTTGATTGCGGTAATTAACTAAACTTGAACACGCAAAAACACTACCAATCAAATGGCGCCGTTGCCGGGGAGACGGTAGTTTATTTCTTTGTGTAATTTCGGGTTAATTTGTGAATATAAATCTAACCGAAAAACAAAACAAAAAAAAATATACATTGTAAAAAAAACCATCTTGTTATTTTTGATTAGTTTTTGTGCAAGTGTACAGGATAAAAAGACGGTCGAGTTCACTGCCAAAGACGTGGGAAGTTAGACCCATATCTCGCGGATACACCGCGTTTGATCAAGACGGAGCCAACGGTCTACTATAAAATTCTGGAGCAGATCCAGTGAGCAAATAAAGATTCAGGAGCCCCAGAAAAGAAGAGGACACACAAGGCAGCACAGTCCAAAAATTTTAAGGGCCAACTCCACCTTCACACCGCGGAACCACGGCATAAGCGTTCTATTGCCGCGGAACCGCGGCCATCTGTGGCCGTAGATTCCTAAAAATCCCCCACTCTTCTGGACTCCACTGAACTGTGTTTTCTGCAGCATTCTTTGCACAAACTCTCTTCCCCCTTCCAATAAATTGTTTTTGTGCAGGATTCTTTGCGCCGCGCTAAAATAAAAATTGTTTGCAGTTGATTGTTACTGCTTTGCATATATTAATACGGACTTTAAGGGGCTTGAAACCAATTCAGATTGGGTGGGGATTTCATCACCCTTCCTAGGACCCCAGAAATCACAAAAAGCATATGCATTGACCATTGTTTAATTAAAAAATACTAGACTCAGCCCTAAGGACTTCACGCTCAATAGGACAAAGGACTAGTTACAAGCATCGGCCGTTTATCCTATCTTGACTTTGCGGTGTCTAGGCAAGTGTGTCCAAGGCAAGTGGTTACTTAATTAGGACCACTACTTACGTAGTGGGGAGCCTCCTACTTACCTGGCACTTACCTAGCCGCAATTGGCGGAGAAGAGGAGGTTTGAGGTCCTATTTCTAGCCCTTTGGAACAGTTAGGAGCTGTCTAGCTGACCTAGGTGACCATAAATCTAGGTGTGATTGTGCATATCTTGTTTGTGATTGTTTGAAGCCGTAAGTCCGTACATATTTCTGTAAAGTTCCTTCTAAAAAGAAAAAGAAAAAAAACACAAAAACCAAAAACTTTTATAAAAACTTGCCCTTTGTCGCCAAAATCCCATTTTTTCACCCACCACCCATCGTATCTCTCCATTGACGTTTTCTTACCCTCACCTTCTCCGCTTTGACTATACTAAACTCGTTTAGTGTATGTCCGCTTGACTCGGGACACTAGCGCCCGCCTAGTCCGCGTTACGTTAGTCGCTACCGACTACGCGATCGACTCAGACGTCGAAACTCCGTCCACGCCTCTTTCACCTTTACCTTTGCCGGCCAACTCCGACGTTGACCCAAATTCTGCTCATACTTCCTCACCTTCACCATCACCAACCTCTTTTTTCGCGATGTCAGGATTTAATCCAAACATCCCTACAACTCCCCCGGGATTGATTCGACCTCCTATGGATGCGAATAACCCACCACCACCGCCTGTCGTAGCGCCACAACGAATCGCGCTCCAGGATCGTTTCTATCCCACCCACTCTGCACTTCCCACCTGTCTTTCTCTTCCACCGGCCAATGGGGATAATTTTGAAATTAAGCCCCACTTCATTAACATGCTTCTGAAATTTCATGGGCTTGAATCTGAAGATGCCTATATCTTCATCAACAAGTTCCAAAATGTTTGTGCCAAGATGAAAACTACCCAGCTGTCGGACGATGCTGTACGGCTACGGGTCATTCCGTTCACTTTATGCGATCTTGCTGAAAAATGGCTGTATAGCACCGCTTCCCACTCCATAATCAGTTGGGATGAGTTTGTGAAGGCGTTTCTCAAGAAATTCTATCTGAATCATAAAACCGCAAGGATCCGTAACGAAATCAACCAATTCTCTCAGCTTCCTACTGAACCCTTCTGGAAGTGCTTTGACCGGTATAAAGACCTTCTTGTTCAGTGTCCTCACCATGGTATCGAGAAATGGCAACTTTGCCAAACCTTATACGAGGGCCTGAACCCAGCAACCAAACAGTTGTTGGAAACCATTTGTCAGGGCCACTTCCTATCGAAATCTGACGAGGAAGCGTGGCAATTCTTCGACGACCTTGCGGAACAAACGCTTCAATGGGAGAGCACCAGACCAACTTCTTCTTCTTCTTCCTCCACTTCTACTGGTCAGTCTAGGGTAGGAATTCACCAACTCGATGTCTCTATTGCGATGAAAGCTGAAATGGCTGCAATAACAAGAAAACTCGAAGCGATAGAAAGCAAATTTTCATCTCCTGCTCCTGCCCCTGTTCTTCCCCTTCGTACCATTTGTGCTTGTTGTTCCGATCCTTCTCTCTTAACCGAAGAGTGTCCTTACAATCCACCATCTCAAGGACAGGATCAGGTTAATGCTGGATTTCAGCAAAGACCGAGGAATGATCCATACTCTTCTACCTACAATCCCGGTTGGAGGAACCACCCCAATTTCGCCTGGAATCAGAATTAGCATCAATTCCAAGGCAACAATTTCCAGAGGCCTCCTCCTCCACAACAACAAGCGCAACAACAAACTCAACATCAGTTTCAGCAGCCCTTCCAACCCCAACCTTTTCAAAATCAAACGAACAACTTTGCACCCAACAATTCTTTTCCATAAAACAACTTTATTCCGTCAAACAACGATAAGGTTTCCTCGCTAGAACGAAGTCTGGAGGCGTTTGTTAAACAATCGACACAATCCACCGCCAACATCCAGTCTTCTATTCAGTCCTTAGTGCAACACATTGTTGCTCACGGGCAAAGCATCAAAACCATCGAAGCCCAGATAGCACAACTGAATGCGGCCTTAAGCGAGCGAGAGAAGGGGAAGCTTCCGTCCCAACCACTCCCAAATCCCGGCCACCCACATAATGTACATGCTTTGTTGGTGTATAAGGATTCCATCTCAGATCACTAAGCATCCAGCCATTCTTACAGAGTCTTACTCTCGATGGCCAGCTCGAAACTAGTTGGGTCATCATCTCATGATGCAATCCTCGCTCCCACTGTCACAGAGAAACCGAAGTATCTCTCGGGTGGGTGAGGAACCCTACTAGATCGGCGGAGAGGCTGAGGTTCATTGGTAACTATTGAATCCTTTGGTTCTATCAAATCATCAGCTGTAGTTTGTATAGCTGGAACCTTTCCAGTTCTACATTACAGACCTTGCCTCGAGCTTGTCCGGATTTTGCTTTCAGACATAGGCCGGACAACTCCAAATCTTAACTAACTTAAGATATGGGCGCTTCCCTTTCCATATCACATATGAAATGGTAGGCAATTGATTTGACTGGAACCCTGTTCAATAGGTATGCAGCTTCTCAAGTGCATAACTCCCAAAAGGAAATAGGTAACTCAGTAGTAATCGTCATAGAGGACACCATATCAAATAGGGTGTATCTGCTCCACCCCGATATACCATCTTGCAATGGTGTATACGGAGGAGTAATGCTGAGAGAGAATCTTATTCTCCTTTAGAACAATCCAGGAATTCCGTGCTCAAGTATTCTCCTCCTTGATCTCATCACAGGACATAATACTTATACCCGTATTGGTTCTCTACTTCTAACTTATATTCTGTGAATATCTCAAAAGGTTCAGACTTGTGTTTCAACAGGAACATATGTCTGAATCTTGAGAGATTATCAGAGAACGTAATGAAGTACAAAGAACCATTCTTGGCATGTGTAGACAGGGGACCTACATACATCAACATGTATCATCCCAAGAGTTCACTAACTCTTTCTCTGTTTCCAGTAAACTGAGCTATGGTCATCTTATCTTTGTGACATGACTGGCAAGTTTCACAAGATGTAAATTCAAACTGATTTAAATATGCATCTACATGTAACTTCAGCTAGTCGGGTCGCATTGATATGACCTAGTCTACAATGCCTCAAGAAGGATTCGTTCATTTCTGAACTCTTCCTCTTGTGTGTGTTCTGTATACTAAAGAACTGTAGTTTGATTTAGAACATCAATGCTTTTAGATAACGTGCCTGAGCCGATCAACTTTTGATATAGGAAATGTTCAAAACATTATCCAACAATACAAAATTTTATCATTTCTTTACTAATAAAGAGACTGATATGATTTTGTATATCAGGTTCGGTATCTAATAACATTCGTTCAGAATCAATGTATTTGTAATACAGGGTGACAGTGACCAACAGACTTGGCTGCAACTCTTGCCCCGTTTTCTGTCTCATGAAACTTATCACCCGTTCTCAGTCATCTACCTTTCTGTAGCCCTATGTAACAGATTACATATCTGGGATCCTGATCTGGTATCACATACCCAGGACGTAAAGGATACTGAGAAACAGTTCTCTGTAATAAACACACCCGAAGATGATGCATCATCATGCACTCTCCTCGTTTGGGCGGCACGGGAATTCTGGTAATCCCCAATTTCCTGCTCTGTCTTATAACAATTATAAGTTGGAGCGGGACCAACGTTCCCCAGCTCAGTATAACAAGCGGGTTCGGTCAATATTCCGTATTATTATCTTGATTAAGGCGTGATATGGTCGCTACCTGGAGAGAGAGAGAAGAAAACACTCAGCGTGCGCTCTTGCAAGAATAGATTGGTTATTATTTTATCTAATCAGGATGGCTCCCACTGCTTTTTATCAAATCTTCCTTCAAACCCTAAAAGGAAAGACTAGCCGGGATTAATTACACACTACAACTTCGCCAATCTTTCAGCCAGGCCAATGTCGGTACTTTGAGGGAGGTCCCCCGTGCTTTCGCACGAACCTAATTAATGTAAACCTCGTTTTCCCAGAGGCGTAACCTCGTTAACACCTTTCTAGACACCTACTTGATCGGCTAATTGTAATGTATAAAACACTCCCAGGAGTAACTCTTACTCGCAGCGGGTATCGGGATCCAACTATCTCATAGAAGGAATGCAATCTCATTACAAATTTCAACACTTGAAATTCCCGATAATATTTTGCCCCTAGCGTCCTATGACCTTGACGGAGGTCAACAAACCATAGGCTACTAGTCAAGTTCAACCCGTCATTTCTTGATCGAATTAAACCCACCCGCACGACCCTTGACGGAGGTCAACAAGGCCGCACGACTACCCTAACTCAATCTGCATCATATGCATAAACAGATAAATACTAGTTAGCTACCGCACACTACGCCTTGACGGAGGTCAACAAACGTAGCACGAATACTAAATTGGACTTATCTGAAATGACGGAGGGCTACGACAGGTTTTTTCTGAAAACCTATTGCGTAATGAACTTGATATCGTTGTAGAATCAAATGATTTTAAAATGGAGTGCTTTTGAGGCTTTTCCAGTTTTGCTAAAGGAGTCACTCCCGGTGAAGGGATCGTCGATCCTTTCCTCGTCGAATGAGGTGCGGGATATATCATATATATCACTGTGCAAAGCAAAAACTCTTAAAAGCAATCAAAAGACAAACCGAATGTGTAGCATCTGCCAGTTATTGCTAAAGGAGTCACTCCCGGTGAAAGGATCTCGGTCCTTTCCTTATCGAATAAGGTGCAGGATATATCATATATACCGCTGTGCAAAACAAGAACTGTAGCTACCTGTTTTATTTTGAAATTCGATTCTACAACATCATAGGTTTCTTTTATTTCATTAATCTCATTAATGAAGTCCCATCAATTAAGTACCTAAACATCACAGATAAATACGACGTACACTTATGCCATCCGCATTCGCCTCGATGTCCCCTCGTGCACCATTAGGTTAGGTAACTAACGGCAGAGCGGGGCAGGGCTAGTACGGGTGTAAAACATAAGTAACGTCTATATAATATATCATATATATACTATATACAGTATCTATCACAGAACATCACATGATCACATCACAGATATCGCAGCAGAAGAAACATATGAAATATTGGATATACTAGGACGTCCGTGTTTTCAATACGAGCCAGTATAAAACACGGATTCCACGGTCGTGATGAATAGCCAAACCCACACCCCTAGACCCCTACGAGAGCGGCAAGTAACCCTGCCAATTCTAGAGTTAGGAGACCCGGACTCGACTCCTCGAGTTGGTCTCCCACTGGACTCCAGAACCCGGTTACTTGTGCCCTCCTCCTTGGGTCTATCCTAGTGCGGAAAAGTAAATAATATACAACAACGGTGACAACTTCCGCAACCTGGAAGTGCCCCAATAAAAGAATATTACATACAAGTTTTTACATGAATGAAAATGAAAAACACTCATCTCACATAAAAAAACCCCGGCTATTCAAACACGACGATCCAATATAACATATCCAGCAACACATAACATCACATGTCATCAACGTAAGTAAGTATGCATACCCCAATTGTCGTTGACGTATAGCAACGAAACCGGCGATATGAACATATTACACTTACGGTCACAGAAAAGAAAGTGTAAAACTACAACAGTTGGAATCCGCAACCTCCTCAGACATCGCATGCCTGACCAAATGAATTACTTAGACATCGTATGCCTAACAATTATAAACCCCGCATTTTAGTCTCATCATTGAAAACACTTTTCAATATTAAGTCGGGTAATTCAACAAGATTCCCGACATCCTGATCGAATGCTCGTCGCAAACTTCAGTAGACGGCTGCACCCCCGATACCGTCGACGAAGTGCACCGAGGCGGAACACCGCTGCCGCGAGCACCCGAACGGATGCTTTCGGCGACGGGGTTCTCCTACAGTCACTTGGTCGAGGCTATGGAGTGAAGCTGTCTATTAAGTTTACCCGGCGAGTATCCGCGTACGCTACGTGATTGCGACGGACTTTTGATCACATCAAAATTCCGTGGCAACCGATCAAGTGAGACTAAACTGCTATGTTCATAACATTCATTCAGTTATCTCATAACTTCTTGTGAATTCCAATTATTGTATCCCATTCCGGATAAATAGAAAATGTCAAACTTTCCGATCGAACAATCGAACACCCAATTTTTCCCGATACAGATCAACACATGAAATAAGTCTAACAACATTCAGTTCGTGCCTCAGTACCGACGGTCCAGCCGTAGAAGGGTCAAGCCAACGCCTCACATGTGGCACGCCGTACTGCCCCAAACCCGAAGGTTCAAAGGGCAGTTCAAGACGGTCACATAATCGAGTTAAGGTTTGTTGTCTTCTAGAGGGTCCATCGAGTTACTTGCACTACTTAGAACGACTTTAAACTACGGAAAAATCCAACACTTGGAAATTTCCCGATAGGGGAAAAATTGGGTATTTATATCCGGTCGAACTTTTTAATATATTCTAAAAATTATCCGGAAAGCCACACAGACAAAATTTGATAATCCGATCGAACATTCGAATCCCCAAAACAACCCCAAAAAATTCAACTCTTGAATAATTATTAAAAATTCCCAGAAAACCCAGCATTTTAAAATAGGAATTTCTGTGCAATAATGGGAAGGTGACGTCATCACCTAGCCGCGGAACCGCCGCAGAAGCTGGGCTTCTGCCGCGGTTCCGCTGCGTTTTGGATGAATCATGGGTCCAATTTTGCTCCGTAATTCATATATTTCCCTGCTGAATTTTTTAGCAATTTTTAATTTAGAAAAATCCACGTTTTCAGAAAAAGTCCAGAGAGCATGGAAATTTTGGGGTTTCGGATCGTTCGGACTTCAAATTCCGTCTAGACTTTGCCTAAGGCTCTAGCTAGGCTCTGATACCACTGTAGGGTTCCTAGGCACTCTCAAGAGGTCTCACAAGGCATCAACCATGCCAATTTCAAATTTTAACGGTGCCGAGAAACCCTAATACAAATCGTTGGCTAGATGTCTAGGCGAAAAACAAGCTAGTTAACACTTAACTACAAGAATACGGAAATACAACCTTTGTAGATCCGGTCCTCCACCTCCACGGCTCCGTGATGAAGTCCTCTCCGCTGTCCAAATCAAAATCCGGGCTCTAGCGTCGGCTTCATCGGAGAAAGAGCGGGCTAGGTTATCAACGACGTGCCGAAGATGATCTACGTCGAGGCATCGCTAGATCAAGCTCCCACTTCACCAAGCCATGAAAACTTGTGAAGGAAACACACTCTACTACTTGGCAAGAGGTAGAGGATGAAGAAATAGGAAGTGGGTGGACTTTAGAATTGGATTTCTCACTTGTTTTCATCAATCACCATTGATGAAGCAAGCTTCTTCTTTGAAGATGAAGAAGAAGAAGAAGATAATGAATATGATAAGTTATTAGAAAATAGAAAATAAAAGAATACTTATCATAATCAACCATGGTCAAGTGTAGAGAGCTAACTATAGTTCAATGAATGGTTAGGGTTAATGAGATGAGGACAAAAGGTTTCTTTGGTCAAAGCTTCATGAAGCTTCAACATGCTTCATGAAGAAAAGCAACCTTTTGTTTTCTTTATCTCTTATCTTTTTAATACAAATTAAAAGATAAAAGAATTAATAAATATATCAAAACCCTAACCATTTACTTAACTAAGGTTTAACTCTTTACACAAACCCTAGCTATCATATATCATCAAACATGATACAAACAAGTGCACAAAAGTATATCACATATACAACTTGTGCAATGCAAGTGAGAAAATCCATTTAAAGTGAACCAATACTAGTTAATGCAAATTAATATATCAAATATATAATTGTACATTAAATCATTAAATCAACACTTGATTTAACGATCCGGTCATATCGCATATAACCGACTAGTATCCTATGCATCGGCTTACCGAATCAATCCTTGATTCGATAACTAGGTTATATCGCATACAACCATACGATACATTCATCGCGAGAATAGAATACGGTATCACATACGCGTATTATTCTCGGTCCCGCACATATCTTATATGCGCTCCTATTTCGTTTCGCTTGAGCCAGGAAACCTCTGTGTAGGACTCTAAAGACTCGTCAATACGCCGGCAGCAGATGATGATCATATCAAACACCCACAAGCCGCAAGCGGTCTGCTAAACGTAACGGCCACCCGGGTATTGAGCGATCTGAAGATCGACGAGCAAGCCCGCTCACACTCCAGTGAATCCAACCAGTAACACTACCGTACAGTCCGATCTGATCGTCTGATATGTCGCATATCTTGCCTAGTGGTGGTAAACGTCAGACCCAAATAGCTCGATAAGTCGTGTCGATATGAGGTCTATAACAATTCGAGAAACTACTGGTAACACTTACCAGTAAATCTCAGCAACCCTGGCCAGGGATTTCCTGTTATAGCCAATCGAACACAGCGCAACATCAACCCCCTATACCGGGAGAGACGAATCCCCTCCTATCGCTCATTGCCTCCATGTGATTCGGGACTGTACCCAAAAACCACCGTTTTGCACGCCCTCTTGGACGTGGTAAGATGGAAATCAAAGCACAGTGGGAACCACACAAGACTCTATGACGATCTCGGGTCAACAGACTACTCTGTACCAGTGTCACCAGAGAACTGCCATCTGACGTAAGGTATAATACCATCTGGGAGTTCTCGGCGAGTCCATCCAGTGTACCCAGTCTCCACTGAGCACCCGTATATCATCTCTGATGTCAAACACCAATGGATATGGGATCATCCATCGCCTATCTGTATGGGTCGAGAAGGTATACGCTAGTCTACTCTGGTATATCGATGCCCCGTCTCGATACACCCACGACTAGGGACTTTGAAGGATGTACTTATGTACTACCATGTCCCCACTGGTATGATCCGCATCATAGTCCAGGTAGTCATGTACACATCCTAAGGGCTTTACCAACATGTAACAGAGAGACAATCAGTGTACACGTTAAGGTAAAGATCAACCAGATAGCATACTATCATGTCGAGCAAGAAAGTCCTCCCTATATATGTCCCAGCATCCACTACAATATACATCCTATGTATAGTAATGGCCTCTAGGGCATACATATAACTAACAATCTCCCACTTGCACTAGGGCCATCTGATAGCAGTGGTTGCAGTATCTCATACTCAACCATCCCATAAAAGTCTCTCTCTGGGAACAGGCCTTTGTGAGTGGATCCGCTGTGTTGTCCTCTGAGTCTACTCTCCTAACCTCGATCTTCCTGGAGATCAACTATCTCCATGATCAGGTGATACTGCCTTAGAATATGTCTGGATCACTGATGGGACCTGCGTTCCTTGGCATAAGCCACAACTCCATTGTCACACAATGGGAGGAACATAGTTCATCTTATGAACCAATATACACCCAAACAGCCTCTTTGGTAGCATCTCAAGTAGCGATGTATCCTGCCTTTATCGTCTAGTTAGCCACGGTATCTTGCTTGGAACTCTTCCAATACACCGTCCCTTTACTGAGGGTAAAGACAATGCCTGTGACTGACATTCAGTCGTCTTTATCACCCTGGAACCATTCCAGTGATTCTCCCCAGGGTCGATTGATACCTTTTCACTACAACTAGTGAGAATCCTAACATCCAATTAGATCTATCTCATAGATCCAAAGCTTAGGATTTAGTAGGTATCACTTTGATCCTATATGGAGAATTATGGTGATAAGCGGAGATTGACCGAGCGTAGCATAGGAAACTCCTTCCCTATCAAGAGTATGTCATCCATGTACTCTACGAGGATCGTCACCATACTCCCTACTTCCTTTTTGTTTATATAAGGTTCATCTACCATTTTGATGATGTCAACTTCTTTGACTAATCCATCAAAACAGATGTTCCAACTCCGCGATGCCTGCTTTATCCTATAAAGCATCTTGCACACGTTTCCGCTGCTCCCACTGTCTACGAAGCCCTCTGGCTGTGTACTTATAGACGCTCTCTTCCAAAATTTCATTTAGAAAAGCAGTCATGACACCCAACCACAAGATATCGTAGTCATGGTATGTAGCCGTGGTAAGTAGGATCTGAATGGACTTAAGCATAGCCACTGAAAAGGTTTCATCATTATCCACGCCTGGTCGATGACGAAAACCCTTAACAAGTCTAGTTTTGAAAGTCTCAACTTTTCCATGTACACCAAGTAATCTTCTCAAGATATACTTGCTCCTGATGGGGATTTAACCCTTCAGATATAGCAACTAAAGTCCATACTTTGTTGGTGTATAAGGATTCCATCTCAGATCACTAAGCATCCAGCCATTCTTACAGAGTCTTACTCTCGATGGCCAGCTCGAAACTAGTTGGGTCATCATCTCATGATGCAACCCTCGCTCCCACTGTCACAGAGAAACCGAAGTATCTCTCGGGTGGGTGAGGAACCCTACTAGATCGGCGGAGAGGCTGAGGTTCATTGGTAACTATTGAATCCTTTGGTTCTATCAAATCATCAGCTGTAGTTTGTATAGCTGGAACCTTTCCAGTTCTACATTACAGACCTTGCCTCGAGCTTGTCCGGATTTTGCTTTCAGACATAGGCCGGACAACTCCAAATCTTAACTAACTTAAGATATGGGCGCTTCCCTTTCCATATCACATATGAAATGGTAGGCAATTGATTTGACTGGAACCCTATTCAATAGGTATGCAGCTTCTCAAGTGCATAACTCCCAAAAGGAAATAGGTAACTCAGTAGTACTCGTCATAGAGGACACCATATCAAATAGGGTGTATCTGCTCCACCCCGATATACCATCTTGCAATGGTGTATACGGAGGAGTAATGCTGAGAGAGAATCTTATTCTCCTTTAGAACAATCCAGGAATTCCGTGCTCAAGTATTCTCCTCCTTGATCTCATCACAGGACATAATACTTATACCCGTATTGGTTCTCTACTTCTAACTTATATTCTGTGAATATCTCAAAAGGTTCAGACTTGTGTTTCAACAGGAACATATGTCTGAATCTTGAGAGATTATCAGAGAACGTAATGAAGTACAAAGAACCATTCTTGGCATGTGTAGACAGGGGACCTACATACATCAACATGTATCATCCCAAGAGTTCACTAACTCTTTCTCTGTTTCCAGTAAACTGAGCTATGGTCATCTTATCTTTGTGACATGACTGGCAAGTTTCACAAGATGTAAATTCAAACTGATTTAAATATGCATCTACATGTAACTTCAGCTAGTCGGGTCGCATTGATATGACCTAGTCTACAATGCCTCAAGAAGGATTCGTTCATTTCTGAACTCTTCCTCTTGTGTGTGTTCTGTATACTAAAGAACTGTAGTTTGATTTAGAACATCAATGCTTTTAGATAACATGCCTGAGCCGATCAACTTTTGATATAGGAAATGTTCAAAACATTATCCAACAATACAAAATTTTATCATTTCTTTACTAATAAAGAGACTGATATGATTTTGTATATCAGGTTCGGTATCTAATAACATTCGTTCAGAATCAATGTATTTGTAATACAGGGTGACAGTGACCAACAGACTTGGCTGCAACTCTTGCCCCGTTTTCTGTCTTATGAAACTTATCACCCGTTCTCAGTCCTCTACCTTTCTGTAGCCCTATGTAATAGATTACATATCTGGGATCCTGATCTGGTATCACATACCCAGGACGTAAAGGATACTGAGAAACAGTTCTCTGTAATGAACACACCCGAAGATGATGCATCATCATGCACTCTCCTCGTTTGGGCGGCACGGGAATTCTGGTAATCCCCAATTTCCTGCTCTGTCTTATAACAATTATAAGTTGGAGCGGGACCAACGTTCCCCAGCTCAGTATAACAAGCGGGTTCGTTCAATATTCCGTATTATTATCTTGATTAAGGCGTGATATGGTCGCTACCTGGAGAGAGAGAGAAGAAAACACTCAGCGTGCGCTCTTGCAAGAATAGATTGGTTATTATTTTATCTAATCAGGATGGCTCCCACTGCTTTTTATCAAATCTTCCTTCAAACCCTAAAAGGAAAGACTAGCCGGGATTAATTACATACTACAACTTCGCCAATCTTTCAGCCAGGCCAGTGTCGGTACTTTGAGGGAGGTCCCCCGTGCTTTCGCACGAACCTAATTAATGTAAACCTCGTTTTCCCAGAGGCGTAACCTCGTTAACACCTTTCTAGACACCTACTTGATCGGCTAATTGTAATGTATAAAACTCTCCCAGGAGTAACTCTTACTCGCAGCGGGTATCGGGATCCAACTATCTCATAGAAGGAATGCAATCTCATTGCAAATTTCAACACTTGAAATTCCCGATAATATTTTGCCCCTAGCATCCTATGACCTTGACGGAGGTCAACAAACCATAGGCTACTAGTCAAGTTCAACCCGTCATTTCTTGATCGAATTAAACCCACCCGCACGACCCTTGACGGAGGTCAACAAGGCCGCACGACTACCCTAACTCAATCTGCATCATATGCATAAACAGATAAATACTAGTTAGCTACCGCACACTACGCCTTGACGGAGGTCAACAAACGTAGCACGAATACTAAATTGGACTTATCTGAAATGACGGAGGGCTACGACAGGTTTTTTCTGAAAACCTATTGCGTAATGAACTTGATATCGTTGTAGAATCAAATGATTTTAAAATGGAGTGCTTTTGAGGCTTTTCCAGTTTTGCTAAAGGAGTCACTCCCGGTGAAGGGATCGTCGGTCCTTTCCTCGTCGAATGAGGTGCGGGATATATCATATATATCACTGTGCAAAGCAAAAACTCTTAAAAGCAATCAAAAGACAAACCGAATGTGTAGCATCTGCCAGTTATTGCTAAAGGAGTCACTCCCGGTGAAAGGATCTCGGTCCTTTCCTTATCGAATAAGGTGCAGGATATATCATATATACCGCTGTGCAAAGCAAGAACTGTAGCTACCTGTTTTATTTTGAAATTCGATTCTACAACATCTTAGGTTTCTTTTATTTCATTAATCTCATTAATGAAGTCCCATCAATTAAGTACCTAAACATCACAGATAAATACGACGTACACTTATGCCATCCGCATTCGCCTCGATGTCCCCTCGTGCACCGTTAGGTTAGGTAACTAACGGCAGAGCGGGGCAGGGCTAGTACGGGTGTAAAACATAAGTAACGTCTATATAATATATCATATATATACTATATACAGTATCTATCACAGAACATCACATGATCACATCACAGATATCGCAGCAGAAGAAACATATGAAATATTGGATATACTAGGACGTCCGTGTTTTCAATACGAGCCAGTATAAAACACGGATTCCACGGTCGTGATGAATAGCCAAACCCACACCCCTAGACCCCTACGAGAGCGGCAAGTAACCCTGCCAATTCTAGAGTTAGGAGACCCGGACTCGACTCCTCGAGTTGGTCTCCCACTGGACTCCAGAACCCGGTTACTTGTGCCCTCCTCCTTGGGTCTATCCTAGTGCGGAAAAGTAAATAATATACAACAACGGTGACAACTTCCGCAACCTGGAAGTGCCCCAATAAAAGAATATTACATACAAGTTTTTACATGAATGAAAATGAAAAACACTCATCTCACATAAAAACCCCCCGGCTATTCAAACACGACGATCCAATATAACATATCCAGCAACACATAACATCACATGTCATCAACGTAAGTAAGTATGCATACCCCAATTGTCGTTGACGTATAGCAACGAAACCGGCGATATGAACATATTACACTTACGGTCACAGAAAAGAAAGTGTAAAACTACAACAGTTGGAATCCGCAACCTCCTCAGACATCGCATGCCTGACCAAATGAATTACTTAGACATCGTATGCCTAACAATTATAAACCCCGCATTTTAGTCTCATCATTGAAAACACTTTTCAATATTAAGTCGGGTAATTCAACAAGATTCCCGACATCCTGATCGAATGCTCGTCGCAAACTTCAGTAGACGGCTGCACCCCCGATACCGTCGACGAAGTGCACCAAGGCGGAACACCGCTGCCGCGAGCACCCGAACGGATGCTTTCGGCGACGGGGTTCTCCTACAGTCACTTGGTCGAGGCTATGGAGTGAAGCTGTCTATTAAGTTTACCCGGCGAGTATCCGCGTACGCTACGTGATTGCGACGGACTTTTGATCACATCAAAATTCCGTGGCAACCGATCAAGTGAGACTAAACTGCTATGTTCATAACATTCATTCAGTTATCTCATAACTTCTTGTGAATTCCAATTATTGTATCCCATTCCGGATAAATAGAAAATGTCAAACTTTCCGATCGAACAATCGAACACCCAATTTTTCCCGATACAGATCAACACATGAAATAAGTCTAACAACATTCAGTTCGTGCCTCAGTACCGACGGTCCAGCCGTAGAAGGGTCAAGCCAACGCCTCACATGTGGCAAGTCGTACTGCCCCAAACCCGAAGGTTCAAAGGGCAGTTCAAGACGGTCGCATAATCGAGTTAAGGTTTGTTGTCTTCTAGAGGGTCCATCGAGTTACTTGCACTACTTAGAACGTCTTTAAACTACGGAAAAATCCAACACTTGGAAATTTCCCGACAGGGGAAAAATTGGGTATTTATATTCGGTCGAACTTTTTAACATATTCTAAAAATTATCCGGAAAGCCACACAGACTAAATTTGATAATCCGATCGAACATTCGAATACCCAAAACAACCCCAAAAAATTCAACTCTTGAATAATTATTAAAAATTCCCAGAAAACCCGGCATATTAAAATAGGAATTTCTGTGCAATAATGGGAAGGTGACGTCATCACCTAGCCGCGGAACCGCCGCAGAAGCTGGGCTTCTGCCGCGGTTCCGCTGCGTTTTGGATGAATCATGGGTCCAATTTTGCTCCGTAATTCATATATTTCCCTGCTGAATTTTTTAGCAATTTTTAATTTGGAAAAATCCACGTTTTCAGAAAAAGTCCAGAGAGCATGGAAATTTTGGGGTTTCGGTTCGTTCGGACTTCAAATTCCGTCTAGACTTCGTCTAAGGCTCTAGCTAGGCTCTGATACCACTGTAGGGTTCGTAGGCACTCTCAAGAGGTCTCACAAGGCATCAACCATGCCAATTTCAAATTTTAACGGTTCCGAGAAACCCTAATACGGATCGTTGGCTAGATGTCTAGGCGAAAAACAAACTAGTTAACACTTAACTACAAGACTACGGAAATACAACCTTTGTAGATCCGGTCCTCCACCTCCACGGCTCCGTGATGAAGTCCTCTCCGCTGTCCAAATCAAAATCCGGGCTCTAGCGTCGGCTTCATCGGAGAAAGAGCGGGCTAGGTCATCGACGACGTGCCGAAGATGATCTACGTCGAGGCATCGCTAGATCAAGCTCCCACTTCACCAAGCCATGAAAACTTGTGAAGGAAACACACTCTACTACTTGGCAAGAGGTAGAGGATGAAGAAATAGGATGTGGGTAGACTTTAGAATTGGATTTCTCACTTGTTTTCATCAATCACCATTGATGAAGTAAGCTTCTTCTTTGAAGATGAAGAAGAAGAAGAAGAAGAAGATAATGAATATGATAAGTTATTAGAAAATAGAAAATAAAAGAATACTTATCATAATCAACCATAGTCAAGTGTAGAGAGCTAACTATAGTTCAATGAATGGTTAGGGTTAATGAGATGAGGACAAAAGGTTTCTTTGGTCAAAGCTTCATGAAGCTTCAACATGCTTCATGAAGAAAAGCAACCTTTTGTTTTCTTTATCTCTTATCTTTTTAATACAAATTAAAAGATAAAAGAATTAATAAATATATCAAAACCCTAACCATTTACTTAACTAAGGTTTAACTCTTTACACAAACCCTAGCTATCATATATCATCAAACATGATACAAACAAGTGCACAAAAGTATATCACATATACAACTTGTGCAATGCAAGTGAGAAAATCCATTTAAAGTGAACCAATACTAGTTAATGCAAAGTAATATATCAAATAAATAATTGTACATTAAATCATTAAATCAACACTTGATTTAACGATCCGGTCATATCGCATATAACCGACTAGTATCCTATGTATCGGCTTACCGAATCAATCCTTGATTCGATAACTAGGTTATATCGCATACAACCATACGATACATTCATCGCGAGAATAGAATACGGTATCACATACGCGTATTATTCTCGGTCCCGCACATATCTTATATGCGCTCCTATTTCGTTTCGCTTGAGCCAGGAAACCTCTGTGTAGGACTCTAAAGACTCGTCAATACGCCGGCAGCAGATGATGATCATATCAAACACCCACAAGCCGCAAGCGGTCTGCTAAACGTAACGGCCACCCGGGTATTGAGCGATCTGAAGATCGACGAGCAAGCCCGCTCACACTCCAGTGAATCCAACCAGTAACACTACCGTACAGTCCGGTCTGATCGTCTGATATGTCGCATATCTTGCCTAGTGGTGGTAAACGTCAGATCCCAATAGATCGATAAGTCGTGTCGATATGAGGTCTATAACAATTCGAGAAACTACTGGTAACACTTACCAGTAAATCTCAGCAACCCTGGCCAGGGATTTCCTGTTATAGCCAATCGAACACAGCGCAACATCAACCCCCTATACCGGGAGAGACGAATCCCCTCCTATCGCTCATTGCCTCCATGTGATTCGGGACTGTACCCAAAAACCACCGTTTTGCACGCCCTCTTGGACGTGGTAAGATGGAAATCAAAGCACAGTGGGAACCACACAAGACTCTATGACGATCTCGGGTCAACAGACTACTCTGTACCAGTGTCACCAGAGAACTGCCATCTGACGTAAGGTATAATACCATCTGGGAGTTCTCGGCGAGTCCATCCAGTGTACCCAGTCTCCACTGAGCACCCATATATCATCTCTGATGTCAAACACCAATGGATATGGGATCATCCATCGCCTATCTGTATGGGTCGAGAAGGTATACGCTAGTCTACTCTGGTATATCGATGCCCCGTCTCGATACACCCACGACTAGGGACTTTGAAGGATGTACTTATGTACTACCATGTCCCCACTAGTATGATCCGCATCATAGTCCAGGTAGTCAAGTACACATCCTAAGGGCTTTACCAACATGTAACAGAGAGACAATCAGTGTACACGTTAAGGTAAAGATCAACCAGATAGCATACTATCATGTCGAGCAAGAAAGTCCTCCCTATATATGTCCCAGCATCAACTACAATATACATCCTATGTATAGTAATGGCCTCTAGGGCATACATATAACTAACATAGCTAACCCCCGGAATCAAATTCCGGTGATACTCGGTCGCCCATTCCTTGCAACCTCAAATGCTATGATCAATTGTCGAAATGGTTCGATGAACCTATCTTTTGGAAACATGACAATTGAACTCAACATTTTTAGGTTGGGGAATCAGCCCACCGAACCTAATGCTCATATACTAGACGTTTGCTCAATCCAGGAGATCAACCCAGAAGAGTGTGAATTCGAGGAGTTTTTGTTCGATCACGATAACCTTAACGCCACTAGTGCGTTCTTCTTCGAACCTGCTGCTGTTTCTGTGCCCGACAATGACTACGAGTGTTTCACTTTCTCGAACAATCATAGCCCCTCACCACCTGAGTTTGAATCCTTCGAATTTCTGGATGAGTTACCTGAACCATCCAACTCGATCGCTTACACTCGTTTTGAACCTTTGCTGGAATCCTTTGAGTTCGAGACCTTTTCACCAATCTTGCCCTCAATCGTTTCACCTCCAACGCTCGAACTCAAGCCTTTGCCGTCTCACCTTAAGTACGCTTACTTGGGTGAGAACGAGACCCTCCCTGTTATCATCTCAGCTTCTCTAGCTCCAGAGCAAGAGAAAGCCCTTCTTCCGGTCTTGCACAGCAATAGGCAAGCTTTTGGCTGGTCCATGGCGGACATCAAGGGGATTAGTCCCCTGATCGTTGAACATCATAATCATTTGATGGATGATGCCAAACCAGCCAGGGATCCATAAAGGCGACTCAACCCTGTCATGAAGGAGGCTGTGAAAAAGGAAATCGTGAAGTGTCTGGATAATGGTATCATTTATCCTATCTCTGATAGCCAGTGGGTTAGCCCCATTCACGTTGTCCTCAAGAAATCAGGCATAACGGTCATCACTAACGAGGCGAACGAGTTAATCCCTACTCGCACCCAAACTGGATGGCGAGTATGCATCGATTACAGAAAACTCAACGCCGCAACGCGGAAGGACCACTTTCCGCTACCTTTCATTGACCAAATGCTTGAACGATTGGACGGACACGAGTACTACTGCTTTCTTGATGGCTACTCTGGCTATAATCAAATTCCCATCGCCGAAAAAGACCAAGACAAGACCACATTCACTTGTCCTTTCGGCACGTTCGCATATCGTCGCATGCCCTTTGGGTTATGCAATGCGCCCGCTACCTTCCAGCGGTGTATGATGGGAATCTTCACAGACATGGTGGAGAAATTCCTGGAGATCTTCATGGAAGATTTCTCCATCTTCGGCGATTCCTTTAACGAGTGTTTGCTGCATCTTGACGCTGTGCTTACCCGATGTAGGGACAAGAACCTCAGTTTGAATGGGGAGAAGTGCCACTTCATGGTGCGCGAAGGTATTGTCTTAGGACATATCATTTCGCAAAATGGCATAGAGGTTGACAAAGCAAAGATTGAGGTCATTTCCAATCTCCCTCCTCCCAGATGCGTCAGAGACATCCGAGCCTTCCTTGGCCATGCCAGTTTCTATAGACGGTTCAACAAGGACTTTAGCAAGATTGCTAGGCCCTTGACTCTTTTGCTGGCCAAGGACACGCTATTCGACTTCAACTCGAGCTGTGTGACTGCTTCGAGTCATTAAAAAGCTCACTCACTTCTGCTCCCGTTCTTTCTTCACCTGACTGGACGCACCCATTTAAGATTATGTGCGATGCATCTGACTTTGCCATTGGTGCTGTCCTTGGACAACACATCAACAAGATGCCGCACGTAATCTATTATGCTAGCCGAACCCTGAACGACGCCCAACTTAATTATACAACAACTGAAAAGGAATTCTTGGCTGTTGTATTTGCTTTAGAAAAGTTCAAGCCCTACCTCATCGGCTCTCCAGTCATTGTCTACACAGACCATTCTGCTCTGCGCCATCTTTTTGCGAAGAAAGATGCAAAATCTCGGCTAATACGTTGGATCCTCTTGCTTCAAGAGTTTGACCTTGTCATTAAGGACAAAAGAGGATGTGAAAACGTAGTCGCCGACCATCTCTCACGACTTCCTTCTTCGCCGTCGTCTCAACTTCCGATCAATGACGTTTTCCCGGATGAACAGCTCTTGACAGTATCTCGCGAACCCTGGTTCGCAAATATTGTGAACTATTTGGCCACAGGGCTACTACCGACTGAATGGTCAAGTCAGGACAGACTTCGATTCTTATCCCAAGTAAAACACTTTTACTGGGACGAACCCTATCTGTTCAAGTACTGTCCCGACCAGATTATTCGTCGGTGTGTCCCTGAGGAGGAATTCAAGAGTGTGCTATCATTTTGCCACGATCAAGCATGTGGCGGGCATTTTGGCCCCAGAAAGACAACTGAGAAGATCTTGCAATGTGGTTTCTATTGGCCACAACTCTTCAAAGACGCTCATGACTATTGCAAGACTTGCTCCCGGTGCCAACACTTGGGCCGGATATCCAGGAGGAACGAGATATCGCTCCAACCAATCTTGGTTGTGGAGATTTTTGACATTTGGGGGATAGATTTCATGGGGCCGTTTCCCAGCTCTTTTGGGAACTTGTACATCCTTCTCGCTGTTGATTACGTCTCTAAGTGGGTCGAGGCTGTGCCCAGCCGCACTAAAGACAACAAGATTGTTGTTAGATTTCTTAAGGAAAATATTTTCTCCCGGTTTGGGCACCCCCGAGCGATCATTAGCGACAATGGAACTCATTTCTGCAATAAGACTTTCGAGGCCTTGATGCGGAAATATTCCATTAATCATAAGCTATCTATGCCCTACCACCCCCAAACCTGTGGGCAGGCCGGAGTTTCAAATCGGCAAATCAAGCAGATACTGGAGAAGACGGTTTCCAAGAACCGTAAGGATTGGTCGCTGAAACTCACTGATGCCTTTTGGGCATTTCGAACCGCTTATAAGACCGATCTTGGCATGTCTCCCTATCGGCTTGTGTACGGAAAGGCTTGCCACCTCCCTGTCGAAATAGAGCATCGCGCATTTTAGGCGATAAAAGAACTGAATCTGTCTTTCGAAGATGCGGGCAGCCATCGGAAGCTGCAGTTGAACGAATTGAGCGAGCTTAAGGATGAGGCTTACGATAACGCGGTTGTCGTTAAGAACCGAATGAAGGTGTTTCACGATAAACACCTTTTGCGCAAAACTTTCGTACCTGGTCAACAGGTACTACTTTACGACACCCGGCTACACTTCCATCCAGGAAAGCTCAGATCTCGCTGGAAAGGGCCATACTTTGTGCGGAATGTGTATCCGCATGGCACTGTGGATTTGGAGAATCCAAAGGACGGTTCATTTTTCAAAGTAAACGGACACCGACTTAAGCCGTACCTTAGCGCCGAACCAACAGAGGAGCTCCTGGTCTTACAGGAGCCGGTTTACCCTGCATAATCTTCCTCTGCTTACCACCAAACTTCGGTTATCCAGCCAAGAACAGTGGACACTGTTCCAAATAAGTTTGGGGGTATGTATATACCATTTTGTATATATTTGTGGATACTCTTTTCCATTTTTCTTTTCTTTAAAAACAAAAACAAAAAAAATTGTTGTGTATATCTAACCGACAATTTTGACCCTTCAATGATCTCTTCATGCAACGACAGTGAGGACACTGTCCAGTTTAAGTTTGGGGGCACGCTCGGTACGCATTTCTAACCTTCGCATTCATATGTATATTTTGCATCTGCATACTAAAATCCATAAAATCCATAAAAATTAGAAATTTTCTAAAAACATAAAAACTTTTTCGTCAAGTTAGCTAGTGGGAAAACTCTGATTCAACATTTCGACGGTTTTGTTTGATAAGATAAGAATAACTAAATCTTATTTTTAGATTCTGAAAACCTGAAAGATAACTCTCCTTTGAAGTTAACTATAGCTGATATACGTCTTTACATCACACTACACATGTCATGAGTTTTGGAAATTAGATAACAAGTCTTTTATGTCTAAAAATTTTTAAATGGATAAATGATTTTCTGAGGATCAAATAGGTTTGTTCTGAAATAAGTAATATCAAAAATAGTTTATGAAGTGAAGTGAATATGAAGGAATGTTCTTGATGCCTTAATTGGAACTAATTCTGAAAAATAACCCATCTGGAACTTGATTGGAGTGATTACACACCGAACCCACTAAACACGTCTTTTATCCAAAAAAAAATAATAATAATTGAACTGCCGGTTATATCTCCGTTCGCATTGAATCATCATGATTTTCACGCTAAATTGTCTTTTGTTTTTGGACCTAGGTAACTTGAGTAATTAAGTCCGCTGGGGTGTTTCTACACCTAATGCCCTAAAGCCAACTAGTTTGGGTGCATTGGCCCAAAGCTCATTAAGAAGCCTAGAAAGTCCAGATTAAAACAAAGTCAAGCAAGTGTTCTCTCCGAGTTAAAATTCCTAACGGTTCTTTGTGTGAGAATAATCTTGACAAAAGACAGGTTTTTATAAAAAATATTTCTAGCGGAGATATGAAGGTTTTATTCTATGATAAAGACTATTGCACGTTCACAGAGGTGTGTATGAAATGAAAACAAGAAAAAGGTGGAGTGAAAAATAAGACCTAGTTTCCTGTTAGGGAAGATAGAAATTCTGAAGTTGAAACTTTACTGGAAAACGAAACTTGAAAGATGCTTAACTCTTTATAAAACTTATGTGATCCTTTTAAAATTTTTATCTGGGCTTTATTGTATGACATGATGACTTTAATCGATCCTTCTGGAACTTAACGGCACTATTTGCACTGCACGTAAAGACATATAAAATCTTTAGTTAAATAAGAAGCGAGGTGTGAAAAATAAAGGTTCGATAGTCTAGACTTAGGATCATAGAATTGTTATTTTCTGAAACAAAACTTTAGGGGTTTGAATCATAGTTATTTTGCAAAACTAGCTTGACCGGATTTTGTGGGTAGTATCCACTGAAAACCCTCAGGAGACAACACTCCTCCTACTAGGGACACCTAGAGGTTTAACGACTTGTTGCACATGCTCAGTGCAATCGCGTTCCCTGCGAAAGTGAGGTTAGGAATTTTTTGTGAATAAATTGGCTTTGCTCGGGACGAGCTAATGATAAGTTTGGGGGTATTTGTTCATATCAGATTTTTGTATTTTTATACCGCCCAATTTTTATCATATTGCTTATCAGTAGGTACTCTTGAGCCGTGTTTGCTAGTCAATTGCAGGATACAGTTTCTCAGCTCTAAACAGTGAAATTCATGGAAAAGCACGACAAATTCCAGATTACTGCCAACCACAGATAAAACACGGGTCTCCGCTCTCTATCCGTATGTTACCGCGCACCAGTTTAAGAGACAAAATGGCAAATCAATGTCATTTTCATGCACAAAACTCAATGGCAACACAAGATCCAACATATCTACGCGGAGCTCGAGAAAATCATGGCAAAAAGATCCACATCAAATCACTTGTTGATCTGCTGAAATTCTGGAAATTTTGTGAAGAGTTTCTGAGGAAAAACATATGCCAAACTACAGACAAGAGAAGACCAGGGAAGCACACAAAACCCGAGGGGCCAATTCCCCTATAGGGCCGCGGATCCGCGGCCAATAGGGGGTCTAGGCCGCCGATCCGCGGCCGTACAGACTCCTCAGAAGGTCGTATTTTAGGGGCAGTTTGGTAATTGTATATAGAGGCAGAATTTTGCCCTAGGTTTTCAGTTTCCTGTCT
This sequence comes from Agapanthus africanus, assembly GCA_030015575.1. NCBI lineage: Eukaryota > Viridiplantae > Streptophyta > Magnoliopsida > Asparagales > Amaryllidaceae > Agapanthus > Agapanthus africanus. The sequence goes on from JASDDO010000016.1 coordinate 411,047,220, forward strand.
ATAAATAGTCCAGAACTTGCCAAAGCCAAGGGTCCTCATTCTTGTATTTAGATTTTAGAATACATGTGTTGTTCTTCTTCCTCCTCTCATCTCTTCTCCATTAAAAACTTGTAGTGAGTTTTTGTGAGTGAAGAATGAATAAAGGAGTTCTTGTTCTTACCATGCTTATCTTGTTGTAATTGTTAATTATATTTACTTGTATTTTTCATTTGCTAATCTAGTTGTTGTTATTTATTGTTTGTTTCTTTCTTGTTCTCTTTTTCTTTATCCTTAAAACAACTATGATGCTTAAGTTTGATCCTTACCAAGGTGAGATCTCAAATAGCTTGTTGTAATCTTCTAACCTCTTTCTTTCTATCTTCCTCCTTTGTTTTATTTTCTTTTCCTTATAATTGGTGAGTAGTTTTCATACTTGTTAGGGTAGGATAAGGAAAGTTTGAGAGAAGGTAATCTCTCTCACTCTTTTCTTGCCCAACATCTTAATTCGGACTCCCGTTAATTGAACCACAATCCGCTCCCTACGGCACCCTATCCTACATGATAGCGGTGATTCCTTAGTGAGACCGGTTGTGGTTGAATTAACCGGAGGTTAAGGCTAAGAGCCAAGAACGGACGGACAAGCACCAAAAGGAAGAACTTATGCGTTGGAAAGCCTAGCTTATACTCGCAAGTTCCTTCCTAGTCGAGCTAATCCCCGTTGTTGCCGATTACCGTAACACCGATATTAAGAGTGGCAACGAAAGAAGTGAGCGACTCCTAACTCAAACTAACCTAATCCTAACCCTAACAAGCTCTCTTTAAATATCATTTTAGCACATAGTTAATCTCAAAACAAACCTGGACATTTGGACTTAACTCGTTAAAGCACATAGAAAAAGATTCCCATCTCCCTGCGGACGACCCATACTCAACCGGCTAGCTACAAGCGAAACCGTCTTGATTGCGGTAATTAACTAAACTTGAACACACAAAAACTCTACCAATCATGGGCACCCTGGTGGTGGTCGTCCTTTGTTGTTTGTGTGGACGGTTCTTTTCTTCTTGCACTTTTGCCCTTTTCTGTTGGCGAAAGTGATTTAGGTCGATTACCGAGTCCTGAACTCTCCTCCAGACCTTATAAATCTTGGAGGACAGCCGATGAGGGGGCTGCTCCATCTTCGTTTTCAGAACCCTCTCCATAGGTGGAGGAGATCTTTTCAGCATAGCAGTTGGAGAGTTCTTACGCACCCTCCTTAACGGTTCGAAGCTGTTCCCAGTTGGAACAGCAGCATTAACTTCCACCATTGGAGCAGGTGGATTTAGCCCTGAGGGGGAGTTGCCCCCAGCCTTCCTTACTCGGCGCCAGTGGCGACGTCGAGCATGACGAGCCGTTGGGACTGGCTCGGCGATAGGGACAGCTTCATCTTGCTCCCTGTCCGAATGAGGTGCTGCCGGTGTCAGCCTCTTAAAGACCGATGTTGTCCTTTGAGGGGCGATATTCAGTCTGTCAAAGACAGATCCTCGAGCAGGGGCAGGAGCCGGAATAGTCAGCCTTGAAAAGACTGACTCTTTAACAGGAGAAGCCGCCATGACGACTTCTGTAGCAGCGGTTGTTGCCTTTCTTGGGATAGCCATTTTAGAGTTCATGGGCTTCCTGGCAAAGCCATCAGAGTTCTGATCCAGCCTGGCAATGACAGAGGTTGTTGGTTTGATAGTGGACGACCCGTTGACAGGGGCCGTTGTAGCGGTGAGCCGATCGAAAACTGACTTCTTGTTTGCTTCTGGTGCTGGCATTGGCATGGTGAAGCTTGCAGGCAGGATCATGGTCCCGAAAAACAGGCCGGTGGTGGCCTGGGTCACCTGTTCTACCAGCAGGGCAAGGATGGAGGCCGCTTGAGGCCTATATGCTTCACCTCCAGGTGAGGTGGAGCGTCGGTTGCATCGGCACTTCGAGAAGTTCGAGCAGTTATAGGCCATTGATGCTTGATTTCTGCGCCAGGCAAAAGGCCAAATCTTAGTAACTTGAAACCCAAAGGCAACCATTAACAAACCGCGATTCGTTCGTGAAGACAACACACGAAGTGTGGAGTGGAAAGAGGAAAAGGTCCCACCGGGCGTGCCAGAATCTGTTCCCCTCCAAAAGACGGCGCACAGGACTGCAAAGTCCTGACACTGAGATTCGGGGCAGATGCTATTTGGTTTTACCTGTCTACCTCTCCGAAAATGCCAAGTTGATTTATGGCACTGTGTATCGGAGGTTTAAACGGATGCGGCAGATATAGCAGACTTCGTCAGATTCCCCCTCGCTTGAGGGGTTTTTGATTGTGGGGATGCTCTTCCCTGCAGGCGCAAGCCCCTGCAGTTAATTACGCTACCGCATCGCGGTAACAATTTTCTCCTTCTCCTGAATTTCACTTCGTGTCGTGTGTGTTTGTTTTGTTTGTGGTTGCCCATGGATTGTATACAGAGACTAAGTTATGCCGTCGCCCGTAGGACGTGAATTAGTCCAAATCCATATTTACTTAGATTTGGGTTTGGTGTTTTAGTTTAAGGATACGTTACCCATATTGAGGTTAAGATCGACTTAAACTTTTGTTAAGGATACGTTAGCCTAATCTCCAGACTAAGATCAACTTAACAGGATCGTTTGGATCCAACAATAGAGCAATTGGCTCTATTGTTCTAGTTTAGGGATGTAGGGGTCCATTTCCAGTTTAGGGACATGGTGGTTCAATACCAGTCTAAGGACGTAGTGGTCCAATACCAGTTTAAGGACGTGGTGGTCCAACATTCCCATTTTGGGACGAATATTAGTTTAAGGACGTTTCGGTCCACGAGTTTAAGGACCCCGCAGTCCGTATCGATGTGTGGTTGTCGGGACCCGTCACCTCTCTGACGTCGTTGAAGGATTACAACGATAGGTGTCAGAGGAGTTCGGAGATGTACCCTTGAACCGGATGTAAATTGATTTAAGAGAGCAGCCGTGCTCAGTCAACTTAATTTGAGGACTTACGGCCATGATTGGGCTAAGTCCAGTTGAGAATATTCGATGTTTTTCTTGATTTTTGGCCTATTAGGCCTGTGCTAAGGCTTTGCCCATGTTTAATAATGCACTGCATTTTATTCTGGCCTGCTAGGCCTTTTAATTTGGGCTCAGTCCCTTTATAAATGATGCAGAGCGTCTGCTTTGTTTGGGCTCTGCCTTTTTATTGCAATTTATTTTGGCCTACTAGGCCTTTTTGATTTGGACCTGGCCCTTCAGTAAACAATGCAGCGCATTTGCCAGGCGCTTTGCGCCAATCACTGAGCGCAAGCGCTTGTGGTGATGACACGTGTCACGCAAGCGCAGTGCGCTGCGCCAGTGCGCTGCGCTTGCGCTGCTGACACATGGCGCGCTCTGGTGAGTTGCGCCAACTTCAGAGAGCGAGGCTCTATCTTAAAAGCACATAGCGCAAGTGATTCTGGTGCTGACACGTGGCGCTCTCTGGTGGCTTGCGCCAACCCAAAAGCGCAACAGTGCAAATTTTATAAGTGCAGGTCACTGTTTAATTTCTTGATCCAATTTAGATCAGAGAAAACAAGTTTTTCTTGTTTTTTCTTATTTTCAGAGAACCAGTGGTTCATAAAAAGTGCAAGGCACATTATTTGTCTTTTTATTGAAGATCATTGATCTTTTTCTTAGATCAATGATCTATTCAGAAGAAATTCTTCTATTTTAAAGGTTTTTACCTTTTTCTTGAATTTCTTTTCAAGTTTCTTCAGAGTTGAAGTTCTTGATGATTCTTGATGTTGATGATCCTTTGAGTTGGGGTCTAGGGGTCTTTATATAGTGCCCATAGATTTGTTAAGTTCGTTAAAGAGATCCTTCTCTGAGTGATTTGGGGAATTTTCCCCACCGTTGGATCTTTGATCCAAGGGCTTATGTTTTATAGAAGACAATTTTCTTGTTTTAACAAGAACAGAAGAATCTTACTAGAATTTAATTATGTTTGGCGCAAACGCCCCAGCGTGTGACACGTGTCACGCAGCGCACAGCGCAGCGCAACTGCGCTGACACGTGTCGCGCAGCGCAGCGCATCTGCGCTGACACGTGTCGCGCAGCGCTTACGCAACTGCGCTTGAGTAACTGTGCTGACACGTGTCGCGCAACGCAGCGCTTGCGCAATTGAAGCGTTGCTTCCTTTAATTTTGTTTTAAATAGAGCCTTGCTCTGATTGGGCGCACTGTTTCGGGCGCTACGCTCTCTGCGCTGGCGTGCCTGATTTTGATACGTGGCGTCCTGCGCGCAACGCAGAGGATCTGAAGCGTTGCTTCATTTATTAAAGTTTAAATTTTCAAAGTAGAGCTTTGCTCTGATTGGGGGGAATCAGAAACTTTGCTTCATCTCCCGCCTTGGAATTTGAACAGAGCTTTGCTCTGATTGGGGTAAACACATATATTAATCCAATCCTAAAGAAACTTTGGGAAGCAGTTATTGAACGTAAATGGATGTTCTAGGGATATGGTAATGGTAGCCTCCTTCGGGAGACGGTTATCATTTCAGGCTTCTAAGGTGACCTGGATGACAGAGTGACTATCAGAGTTATAGTTTTTCCCTCCATTGAGGGACAGTATGTTGGACAGGTGGTCTAAGCGGATACTGAGGATAGGCATAGCGCGGGATACTGATTAAATTCAGTGGACGATACAGTCTAAGTAGTTTGCTGGATTTGGAGTTCATTTGTGAACTGGGTCCCATCAGATATCCAGACAAATTCTAAGACAGGTGTTGCTCATTTTGGGAGATAGTTTTCTCCGCGAAGTTGAGATATAGAGAAATGCAGAAAGAAACACTGGAGCGGATCCACTCACTGAGGCTATTTCTCGAACGCGTTAGTTTCACAAACGGGATTTGCGAAACTGATTAGTAGAGAAATTGGGTGTTCGGTATCACATGGGTTGTAAGTATGCGACATCGCAATAATTGGCCTAAAGTGCAAGTAAGAGATTGTTGGCTATAGTGCCCTCAAGGCAATTATCGTAATCGAAGGCAGATAATTATGATGATTGAGGGAGGACCTATACCGATAAAACGGTCTTACTCAAGATGATAGTATGCTATCTGGTTTGTCATTATCATCATATACATGTTGATAGAGCCCATAAGATTCTTGCTTGACTACCAGCATTATGATGGCGATCATATACGTGGGAGCTGGGGGTCTATAAGCACATCCTTAAATGTCCCTAGCATGGGAGTATCGAGACCGGGCATCGATACTCCAATGTAGACTAGTGTATACTGATCGAGACCATGACGAGGGGTGGTGGCCAGGTCTCACAAGCCATTGGTGTTAGTTTGTTCACCTAAGATAGTATACAGGTGCTCATTGAGTTATGAGTACACTGGACGGACTTGCCGGGAACCTGCTAGTTGGTATTATACCTATTGTCAGATAGCAGTTCCCAGGTGACATATGTGCAAGTTAGTCTGTCGACCTGAGATCGTCATTTATCTCTTATGAGTTCCCACTGTGCTTTGATTACTACCCTACCGCGGCTCAAAGGAATCGTGCAAACAGGTTTTAGTTGGGTACAGTCCCGAGCCACATGGAGTCAGTGATCGGATCGTCGAGGATTCGTCTCTCCCGGTATTGGGGGTTGATGTCACGTTGTGTACGGATGGCCATCACCCGAAATCCGTGGCCACAGTGGATGAGAATTACCGATCCAGGATCAATAGTTTCTCAGGTGGTGATGGGTTTCATACCGACACTAAATGTCGTGTTGTTAGGGGTCTGACTTTAACCACCCCCTAGACTCGATATGCGATACTCTTAGATGAACAGACCGGACTGTACGGATATTGTCACTGTCAGGCTCAGTAGGGGTTCTGCATGAATTTGCTCGTCGGCCTCCCTTTTGTTCAATACCTGGGTAGCCGTTACGTGCAGCTAGTGCCGCTGACGTGCTTGTGGTTAAACCCACTGCCAGCGTATTGACGAGTCTTTAGAGTCCCACACAGAGGGTTTCTCTGGTTCTGGCGAAATGATATAATAGCCGTATTGGATACGTGCAGGGTTCCGATCGATTGATGTACATTGTACTCGGACTTTCAATTGGACAGTTGATAATACTAGCCGGCTCGGGTATGAGCCGGATTATTAAATCAGGTGTTGATTTAATAATTTACGTATATGTATTTCGGTACGTATATTCTGGTATTATATTCTTTGTGTTATTCTATCTCTTTGGGTATTCGTATTTCGGTACGAATGCAGATATATTTACAGTATAATGTAATCCGTATTTGTTACCAGATAACATTCTAGAAGGTGCCACCTCATTTTTGTTTTAACCATTTATAGAAAATGGTAAATGAGGTGGATATTAGCTTAAGAAGGTATGGTGACAACCATGCTTGCAATAGTGCACACAAATGAATTATTAATTCATTTGTGTTCACTATTCAAGCATGGTGGGATTTTAAAATTGGAAAAATGATTTTAACAAAACCTAGCATGCTTTTTTTCTCTTTCTATGGTTGAGCTCATTCTTGCAAGCATGAAGGTTTTGTTCACTTGATATTTTCTTGAGCTCCTCCCTCACCATTAGCCTCACCTCCTCTAGCTTTCTTGTTTTGCTTACACCTTCAAGATTTGAGATAGATAACACTAAGATCCTACACACTATATCCTAGGCTCTCTAGGATAGCATCCTAGAGACCCTAGTTGCTCCGTTTGCACCATGTCGTGGAGCTAGAGCCGGAATTACATCTCTCGGGTGGATCATCGGAGATGAAGGAAGACCGGCAACCAAACCACATCAAGGAACCACTAGGAGCTTGGAATGAAGACCGAAGGACACGGATCAACACGGTATAACCATTCTAACTCTTTTATTAGCTTGCTAGATTAGGGTTTAAGGTCGATCCGGATATCGGGTAATGGTAGCACCAGTTTAATAAATTTTTGTTCCGCATTTGGACACGGTTGGATGGCCGGGGCACTGCCGTAACCCTTCACATACTACCCCTCAAAAGGGGGAAAACTATAACTCAGACAGTCTCTCTGTCATCGAGGTCACCTTGGAAGCCGGAACTGATAACCGCTTCCCAAAGGAGGCTGCCATTACCAAATACCGAAAAACATTCACTTATGTTCAAAACTGCTTCCTACCTTTTCTCCAGGATTGGATTAATATATATATACCTATTGTAACTAGTGCAAAAACAATATCTGGTGTGATACTTGACATCACATGATTGACTCAATTGCCTAAGCAAGTGATATGCTAGTTATGCAAATGCCTTTCCCCTTTAGTCTGTAAGACATCCTTTAGAGAGGGTGACTCCATTACCTGCTGGTACACCACCATGCCAGGAGTCAATCATTCTAAAACACCTTTAGAATAATGTCAAAGTACCCAGATTAGGACACTTCCCAAATCTAGATCTAAAACCATAGACCTAGTTACCAGAATCATGATATTTTATCCAGATCCTATGTGGAGAAACACTTTGTGACAACCACAATATATAACCAATCGTAGTATAGTAATTTCACTTCCTATTAAGTGCATGTCATCCAAAAATCAGGACATTACACCCTACTACCTTCTTACCAGATCCATCTCTTATTCTGATGAAGTCAAAATCTATGACTTTCACATCAAAATAGATGACCTAACTCCGCTATACCTGCTTTAGTCTATAAATAGATATAAGCTACTTGACTACTATGCTTCCGCTGCTCCCACTGACTATAATAATCCTCTGGCAGAGTCATATAGACGTGCACTTCTAATGCTAGTTTAGAACGACGCTATACTCATCCTCATGCCAGATCTCATAGTCTAGAACAACAGTAGTAGCAAGTTTAGGTAAACAAGAACCTCCCTGTCACCGTTCTTGAGAAAACCGAAGTACCTCTCGGGTGTCTAAGGTTACCCACCAAATCTGCGGAGTGGCTAATAGAATGTCGAATCCAATTGAATCTTTAGGTCCTACTAAATTTTCAGTAACCAATTGTGGTTCTGGAATCACTTCCTGTTCTACCATACTCCCACTAATGTTTTCTGAAAAGAATCCATTTTACTAAAACTGGTGGCGAGTCAAGAACAATATAACTATTGATCTTCCAGATAGTAGAAAGTTAACCCTCGTCAAAGCCCGGGATAACCCACAAACTGCCATTACTGAAACATGCCTTGAGTTTATCCGGACTCTAGTTTTAAGCATAAGCCGGACAACTCCATATACCTTAACATGGTTAAGATATGAACCATTCTATATCCACTATAGAAATAAGGGCACTAATTTAATTGGAATCAGATTCAAAATCATGCAGCTGTCTCTAGTGCATATCAACCAAATGGAAGGAAGCCAATCAGCATTACTCATCTAGGAGTGCATCCACATATGAGCAACCTGAAAGAGAAACAAGTTCTCAAAACCATTACTATCAACGGAATACATAGCACAAGTATCGACATTTTCGATCATATTGAAGAATCCTGATACTTTACAACACATGGTTCTCTACTTTATTCTTATACCTTTAACTTCTCAAAACTTGGACCCTGTATTTCTATGAAATACTTGTCTAAAACTAGAGAAGTTACAAGTATACAGAATATAGTATGAGTACTAACCCCTTTTCCCTAATAGAGACTGGAAAATATACAATACTTTGTATAAGTCCCATGAATTTAATAACTCAAACCTTGTGCGTCGTAGGTTGAAAATTGTACTATGGTTAAGAAGAATTACACCATTGTTGAATGCTCCTTACCTAATCATCAAATGATATAGCTAAATTTCATAGACATAATTTCAAAAAATTTATATCTCACTTTATAAAATAAACGTACAGATATATCATTTTGAAATTGGTGCATAATATCGGATATTCAAAACCAAATATTTGTCTTCAGGAAAAACCCAGGTGATTTCCTCAAATATCATCAATTATAATGAATTCCGATATAATGAGGATATAATCACCTAATTCCCAATATCTTACTCCCACTCACCATCTGTAACGCTATACAGATGTGAGAATCAAATCTGGTAAATACATACCCTGGAGTTAGAATCTAATTAGGAAATCAGTTTTCAATTAACAACGCATAACTGAAACATGAAAATGTTTCGGAGGGGTATCCAAGTATCCTAGTAATGCTTCTTCCACTATCCTGATTCATGACTATAACCGTATATTTCTTTGCTATCTCTCCAATCCCTTTATATGTCTTTACTTATTACCTCCAGTACACCGCACTTAAGCTAAATGGTTTTCTTCCTTCCATACCTTTTGGCACCAGCCTATGGTTTAGAAGAAGATTATCCAATAAGCGTAATAGGTGTACTCTCCTAATCCTAGGAGCTTACTCAACCTGAGAGAAGGTAAAGGGGAAAAGACAACCTGAATAATCCTATTCGATTTCTCCTGAACCGGAAACCATCCTCGAACTGAAATAAGTTCCTTCGAGTTCGTATTTAACTATACGATGGCGCATCCAATAAATATAGATCTTCGTAGTGATACGGAATGTTCCGGAGAAATTCAAAAGTGAAATAGGAGTGGCGATGATATACTTGGTTTCGTCGTGAATGATAGCAGTCGCAATTTACTTTGCCCTCTTTCTAATCCCTTTATATATCTTTTCTTATTACCTTCTGTACACCACACTTAAGCTAATTGGTTTTCTTCTTTCCCTACCTTTCGGCACCTGCCTATGGTTTGGAAGAAGACTATCCAATAAGCGTAATAGGTGTACTCTCCTAAATACCAGGAGCCCTCGCAACCTGAGAGAAGGTAAAAAGGAAAAGACAACTGAATAGCCATATTCTATTTCTCCAGAACCAGAAACCATCCTTGACCTGAAACAAGTTTCATCGAGTTCGTATCTAATTATACGATGGTCATATCCAATAAATGTGGATCTTCGTAGTGATATGGAATGTTCTAGAGAAATGCAAAGGGTAAAAGTATGAGCGGCAAAGATATATGCGACCCTAACAATCCAAAAGCCAATGTGTTTTAAGAAGGTTTGGTTAACTTGGTTAATGAGTTTTAGTTTAGGTCGGGTCAAGGTAGCAGCCAGAGAGAGAGAGAAAAGAAACACTCAGCGTGTACTCTAATCTAGATAAGAATGGTTATTTATTTATTTAATTAGGATGTCTCCCACTGTTTTCTCAAATTCTTCTCCAAACCCAAAAGGAGAATTAGTCAAGATCATCTAAAATCACCCGAGGAGCAAACCTACTCATCAGTGGGAATCAGGATCCAACTATCATCACATAATAACTCGATGGAATCCACTCAAGTCACCACACTCCAGAAGGTATGCACATGCCTCATAAGTTTCCTGTATGTTTGAAACTCCCGATGTAGTTTTTACCCTAAGCGGCTTATGACCTTGACAGAGATCAACATATCATAAGTCGCAAGTCAAGTTCAACCCGTCATTATCCTTGATTAACTTAGACCCACCCGCACAATCCCTTGACAGAGTTCAACATAACCATGCGACTGTCCTAAATAATCGCATAACTATGCAATAAACAAGCATTACCCAGCTACCAAGCATTGTGCCTTGACAGAAGTCAACATACACAGCATGAATACTAAATAATACTTGTAAGAAATGACGGAGGGCTACGGCTGGTTTTTGGTGAAAAACCTTTAATATAATGAACTTGATATCGTTGAAGGAATCCAAGTGGTTTTACAAATATATAGTAGCGAAAGCTTTTGCCAAAGAAGTCACTCCCGGTGAAGGAATCTCGGCACTTTCCTCATCGAATGAGGTGCAGGATATTCCAAACTGAATACCACGATGCAAAGCAAAAGAATCGAATATAGTAAAGTTATTACGATGACGCAAACTTCTTCCCAAGGGGTCACTCCCGATGAAGGGATCTCGGCCCTTGCCTCATCGAATGAGGTGCAGGATATTCCCAATCGAATGCCACTGTGCAATACAAAAGCAAACGTCTGTAATGTCTGTTTTTAAAACCTTGGTTCCAACAATTTCATATAGGTTTGTTTTATCCTTGCATTGATCAGAATCAATGCAGTCCCATCAATGAATCATATCACACCAGATAAAGGAACGAAAATATGATGTACGTATATGCCATCCGCATTCGCCACTGGGTCCCGTCATCACCCGTTAACTTACTTAACAAACGGAAGAGCGAGGACTGGACTAGCGTGGGTGCAAAACATATACAACATCTACTAGTATATATATAAATATATATAATAATCATCCCAGGCATGATATAAAGCAACATCACAGAAGCAACACAGAATCTCAGCCAAGCAACACAGAGTGGTGGATAATCCTGGAGCCTCGGGTTTCACTTGAGCCGCAAATGAGACCCGACGTTCTCTGTCATGTGGATAGCCAGTGCAATGAAAACCTAGACCCCTACGAGTGCGGCAAGTTACCCACCAATCCTAGAAATGAGGCAACCCCAATCAACAACGTGAATGGGCCACCCAGCACTTCATAGAATTCGATAACCTGTGCACCCCTTCGTGGGTCAACCTGTACCCCCTATGAGTGCGGCGAATAGCCTGCAATTCTAAAGTAAGGTCCCCTTTGTCCCAAAGCCATGAGATGCGGACCCGTTGCCCTCTAGAACCCGGCTATTCGTGCACTCCACCATGGGGTAATCCTAGCACAGAAAAGAAAATAAGTACAACGGTGACATCGACCTCAACTCGGTCATTCCCCAAACAAATAATATACAAACTAGTAGTGACGACAGTCCACAAGTCGGATGCTCGCCCCGAAATATCAAATGTACAAATGAAACTAAACTGTACTACCATTGCACCATTGGTTATCCACTACGACGATCCAACCACAACCACAGCACAACACAGAACATCAACGTGAATGTCATGTTCGCAAACCCGTCTAAAAAGCATATAGCAATTAGACGAGTTATACCGCTCTAATAACATTCACGGTCGCAGATAGAAATGCTTGTACTGTAAACATTTAAACAATGTTAAAATATCGACTTCGAAATAACCCGAAATGCCCCTAAACTTCAGATAACACTATATCCAAAACTAGGCCAAACAAACAATACCAGAGAACTTATTTTCCAGAGACCAAAATATACCAAAAATTTCAAGTCCAAACACCAATGCAAAACCGGCCAGGACGGAATTTTCCATGATCTTGCCGGGTCAATTTAGGAAATTTGAGCTCGTGTTTTGAGGGTATTCTAGTTGCCACATAGGTAGTCTTCTGCAATTGTTTAAAAAAATTTTGAAGACTAATTTAAATTCGACAGAAACTGGAAAGTATAGGGTATTGTTTCGGAGTTGTTTCGATTTCGATAGTTTAAACATTGTCTAAACTACTAGATTAGAGTTTATAGGTTGGCTCTGATACCATGTTGGGTTACGGCAGCGCCCCGGCCATCAATCCGTGTCCAAATGCGGAACAAAAATTTAAAAAACTGGCGCTACCACAACCCCGAATACGGATCGACCATAAACCCTAAACCTAGCAAGCTAATAAAGGAGTTATGGAATATTATACCGAATGATCCGTGTCCTTCGGTCTTTAATAAGCTTCCCAAGCTCCTAGTGGCCACCATGATCAAGTTTGGTCGTCGGTCTCCCTCCAACGAAGATGATCCACCCGAGAGTCTATGAATCGAGCTCCTACTCCAAAACCGAAGTAACTAGAGTATCTAAATTGCTAGAGTTGATAGCCTAGGAGATGTAGAGTCTAATGAGGGATTAATCTGTCTCTAAACACCCTAGGTTTCTCAACACATGAGAGGGTTAGGGTGGAGGAAGAAGAAGAAGCCATTGGAGAGAAGAGTGTGAAGCTTTTTGGCAACTCAAGAAAATGGGTTGCCTTGTGTATGTGTTGTGAGAGTGTGAGTGAGTAAAAGAATCAAAGCAACTCTAGAACAATATCTCAAGTCCACCATAAATATCTCACAACACTCACAACAAATATCAAGCATGAGTCATGCCTTGAACCATGCTTTAATCAATGCATATCACACTCATCCCTCCACCTCATTAAACCTTTCAAAAAAAGATTAAAACAATAATGTGGTTGCACCTTCTAGAAACTTTCTTGTAATCAATTACAAGAATGCCCCTCATCCGTATATACATACCCGCATCCATATTCCGAAAAATACGAATACAATGAGACGAAAATAATCCAACAATATAATACTAGGATCCGGTTTAAACCAAAGCCCACTAGTATTATCCGTCCGAATCATGATATGTGCACAAGTGCACGTATATAATCGAACCCTGCCGTAAAACAATACGACCTCTACATCGTTTCGCCCGAAACAGGGAAACCCTCTGTGTAGGACTCTAAAGACTCGTCAATACGCTGGCAGTAGGTTTAACCACAAGCATGTCAGCGGCACTAGCTGTACGAAATGGCTACCCAGGTATTGAGCGAAAAGAAGGCCGACGAGCAAACTCATCCTGACCCCTATTGAGCCTGTCTGTGACAATATCCGTACAGTACGTTCTCTTCGTCTAAGAGTATCGCATATCGAGTCTAGACGGGTGGATAAAGTCAGACCCCTAACAACGCGACATTTAATGTCTGTATGAAGCCCATCACAAACTGAGAAACTACTGATCCTGGATCAGTAATTCTTGACTACCTTGATCAAGGGTTTTCGTGTGATGGCCACCCGTGCACAACGCGACATCAACCCCCAATACCGGGAGAGACGAATCCCCGGTGATCCGCTCACTGCCTCCAGGTGGCTCGGGACTGTACCCAGCTAAAACCTGTTTACACGACTCTTTTGAGCCGTGGTAGGGTAGTAATCAAAGCACAGTGGAAACTCACATGAGACAGATGATGATCTCAAGTCAACAGACTAATCTGTACACATGTCACCTGGGAACTGCTATCTGACAATAGGTATAATACCAACTAGCATATTTCCGGTAAGTCCGTCCAGTGTACTCATAACCCAACGAGCACCTGCATACTATCTTAGGTGAACAAACTAACACCAATGGCTTGTGAGACTGGCCACCGCCCTTCGTCGGGGTCTCGATCAGTACACACTAGTCTACTCTAGAGTATCGATGCCCGGTCTTGATACTCCCACGACTAGGGACATTTAAGGATGTGCTTATAGAGCACCCAGCTCCCACGTATATGATCGCAATCATAATGCTGGTAGTCAAGCAGGAATCCTATAGGCTCTATCAACATGTAATAGTGAACTATAATGTCACCTAAAGCATGTACATGATGATAAAGATAAACCAGATAGCATACTATCATTTTGAGTAAAACTGTTCTACCGGTATAGGTCCTCCCTCAATCATCGCAATCGCGTGCCTGAGATTCAGTAATTGACTTGAGGGCACTATAACCAACACTCTTCAGCTCAATTCCTCTAAAGATACAACGTTGAAGATTTGAAAGATGAGTTGGAGTCGTGCGGTATTAGCATCCATCTGGGCTCGTAATTGTCCTGACTCTCTAAAAGCCACCTCATACACCTTTTGTTCTCTGGCAAGCTTCTACCCGTGACGTTGAATGAGGGCGGCACACTATTCGACTCGCGTACTCAACTGGGCCTTTAAAGATAAAGCCTCAGGCGAGAGACGCTTGCGCTCGATCTCATGAAGGCAAGCCTCAATCTGCTTGCAATAGTCAACCTAACTACGGACAAAATCTTTGTTATGGAAAGTCATAAGAGTCACCACCATAGGGTTGAATTTATCCGCAAAGTCCCTAGCAGAAGTGAGGGCCTCGACATCAAGATCTTCAATAAATTAGCTCAGCATGCGCCTGCTATTTTCCGCACCTCTAGAAGATTGACGTTTAGCGAAGGGTCTGCGGGCATAGCTATGTGAGATTCAATGGGAATTGAAACCAGCGAAGCAACTACAGATAAAGATGGGTCAGATCTCTGTTTTAAAAAAATGAATAAGATCTAACCTGCCAATAGTTGGAAGAGACAAATCTGGAAGCATAATGGGCTCATCCATTTCTTCGTCTTCTCCTTTGAGCCGTAAGACTGTAGTCAGTACAAGGAAATTCTTATTAGGAAAGGATTACTTGTAAAAAGTTGAAATAAGAAATGAGAGATATACTAACCAACGCCAGAAAGAAGGACATGTCCTAATCGGATGGCAAAGTACGAGGTTAACGCTTGGCACAGATGGTCAAAAAGAAATCCTGCAAAATTACGACAGTATACGCCAAGCAATTAATATAAGGTGTAATATCAATGCTGAAATGAAAAAATTTAAAAAAACGAAGAAGAAATACCTTCTTTCCCTAAGCCCGAGAAGACTCGGAGAAGTGCAAAGGAGATAGGTGGAGCGACAATGGTCATGGTGCTAGCTGACGGGAATTCTTCAATCAGTAGATCGCCATGGTTTTTCGTACCTATACTAGAAATAAAGAAAATGTTATCAAATATGTCTGGCAGAAATCAGAATTTGAAAGTAATAACACGTAAAGTACCGGCGGATCCTATGAGAACCGGCGATGCAGGAGCCATAATTGTGTTCAGAGCATTGCTGGTCACGACAGCTTCTTCGATTTCCATCACCACAGAGGAGACGGATTCAAGATCTACACCCATGTCTCACGAATCAATAAGGGTTGTCACTATGCTAGCGTTACGGGCAGAAATTGGAGATCCAATAGGAGAAGGAGTGGAAAACGATATTGACCTCGGGGTTGTAAACTTTTGTCCCAGAATCTCCAAATGTCGCAGCTGCATTCGCTGCTCCGTCAGCTAAACTTGTCCTTTCTATATCATGTGACATTATAAAAAAATGAGAATGTTATAATTCGAATAAGTTGCTATGGGAAGAAACCTGGAAAATAAATAAATCCTACCGGTTTTTGTCAAGTTATCATGCGCTGTTTCCCCTGAAGTGAACGCTCCGCCTCTCCATGAGCTGCACGCGCAATCTACCTGTGAGAGGTTGACAAGGCAGGGGGATACCCTCCATGGGAGCATTAGGGGTTCGTGTTTCGCTCGAGCCTGCACCTGTGGACAAGCTAGCCTGACGCTCCCTGGCTACATGCATCCAGCGCTTCTCCTCGACTTTAGCCGTACAGAGAGAGATCTCCACGACAACTGATAAGGGAAGAGTCTCATCTAAATCGGATTCAACCTCAGGATCTGCTATGACAGCCATCATTGGCTGCTTCAATGATACTTCCCGTGGTGGCGCAGAGGAGGCCTGAGCAACAGTTGGTGGCTCTGAAGATTCCGTAGGGGTTGTCGAGCGAAGAATATCCTCTATGTTAACACCCAAAGATAGCACCTCGCTCGAAGTAGCGCTAGTTACAAAGGTTCCTATAATAAAACAAAAAGAAAAGGTGTCAAGGTATGGCGAAATGAATTAAATATTATAAAGCGCATAAAATAAATCGTACCAAGGCCCATGGAAGTATGAAACCTATCCTCTTCCTCGTATGTCCTAATGGATGCCTGGAAAGCCTCTCCAACGGAGATACCGGTTTGGAGAATAAAATGTTAAATAAGAACACAATATCATTTTATTCTTAGATATGTAAAGAATGTAAATGAGATGTACCTCATGCCGTAAGAGGAGCAAGCGCTGCTTGTTCACGGGCTAATCGTTCAGGAGCCTCAAGAGCGGCTTGAAAATTAATCGCTGCGTTCTCATCGGTAGAAGCTTCAAAAAGATTGTCATTGGTGCCATAATCGGACAAGCCTTCGCTATAGAGAGCATGAGGTTCTTGACCAAATACAACGTCAGCTGAAAACATGGATTTCTTCTTCTTCTGAGAGCCGGCAGTAACAACTGACGATATGAGCTTTCGCTTTACAGGCATCTTAGGACGGCGCGTCCCGATTTCTGAGCCAATATCCGACTCAGGAGATGCTGCAGTCATCACGCCACCAGGGACACTCACATCCGGTCTTAGTTTAGCCGTTGGCACCATTTGAAAAGCACATAGAACTACCACCGCATCATTTTCCCTTAGGGAAGAGCAGACGAACGTATGCCGTCTCAATGGGATCGCGGGGTTGCTGGCCAAAACGGAATCCTTATGGTCAAGGAGCATTATCCTCTCTTTTTTGATAACAACACCCGTTGAGTGTTGATACCATGCTACATAGGCATTAGTGGCCCTTGGAATATGATCTGGTTTAGCTATCAAGAAATAAGATCTCATGTTCAATCGCATGATATGGTGGACCGTGTCACGCCCCGCTTCCTAGTATACCGGAAAGGGATGCGGTGAGGCTGCTACGTATTTACTCAAAAGTAAACACGCTAAGCGTATCTAAGCAATATAAGTAAAATGCACAAGAGATAGAGACAAAAGATATAATTGAACAGCAACTTTATTTATTAACATTCTTTTTACAATACATCTGAAAAGTAAATACATGAAATGGAAAGCAATGCCTAAACAGTGGCATAACAGAAATGAAAATGGAATAAGTACAAGTGGCTACAGCTCTGGGTCGAAGGCTATCTGATCCAAGTCCTCGCTGCTGGGCTCTGTCTCCAGAAGGTCCGAATCACCTGATGACATTCCAAAGAAGAAGAAAAAAGAGAATTTCGTCAGAGAACAAATCGCTCGGTAAGTCCCAAAGATGAGGGAGAAATAGAATAGACAGAAGGAGAGTATAACTTTTAAAGTTGTATTATATTATTAACGCTGTTGTTTGTAGCTTGGTAAAAAAGATGTTAGTGTATACGAGAGGAGTCTCACTAGACCAGAGACTACGGTATATGGAATACAAGGCTCCGTCGATAATACCACGGAACAACGGCATGGATGTAATTACGTCTTAAGTGACCACCTCATGCCACCTTTAATATATTCCGTACCAGTCTACCCCTTTATAACCCCATAGTGTTATAGTATTGATTGTATTAATTGTACGGAATGTATTGTGTTGTAAATTGAATTGTCTTGTATTATGGATTGTATAGATGGATGACTTGCCAAAACCATGATATCAGTAAATGGATGTAACTGGAGGATCGTGTAGATGGATGTATATACATGGTTCGGTTCGGTCAAGTTGTATAAATTGATAGATTGAACAGATTGAATATATGGATTCATATTGAATTGTTATATATATGCTTGAATCTCATTCAAGTCAGATTGATTATATCGAGACTCAGTCTGAGTCAGACAATTAGAAAAGAAATTGAATCCTGAATTAGGTTTTGGTGTTATCGGTAACTGCTGCACATGGACAGCAGGATTTGTGTATTTTTCAAAAACAATTACTGTGTTGATAACACCGTTTGTTAAGTTGTCTACCTTAAATAGGCAAGCACTCATATCTCTGGCTCCCTGAGGATCAAGAGACTGGTCCCGCTTAAACCTATATTTACTAGGGTCTTTATTGTAATTTAGTATAACTGAGGGGGTTTTATGTAAAATAATTTTGTATAATTTTCAAAATACACCTCAAGTATTTTATTATCGTATTTAGAGTTTTCATGGATATATATTTTATCAATATGACATTTCTAGTGAATAAAACCTAATTTCATAATATATGGTATTTATTTGTAATATTGGAATTGTATGGTATTTTCATGTAAAGTGATTCTTTTTTATTTAGAAAAGTTGAAATATTTTTACTGTATCAAAAATAGATATTTTGATGAGATATATATATATATATATATATAAAATAATTTAATTTATTATTTTTCTAGAAATCTCATTTTCTTAAGATATTTGTATTTTTAAATCTTTCGAGACCGTATGCGCCTTGCGGATGTCTGCATCTCGCACTACTAAGCCCGAGGATGTATGATAATCTGCACCATCCCGAACGGGTTCCCCAAAATGCGTTGTAGCGGCACATTGCAAAGATTTATTAAAAAATACATATCTTGTAGAAAAAAAGGTTTTTATAAGTTGGAGATAGTTTTGTGTAAAATCGTATTTTCCCAAAACTATGTTCCCAAAGATCATCGTGCTATGTTACATATGAGTGTTGTGAGGAGGTAGGTCATTACCTCATGAACTATCTAAAGGTATAGTAAGGAGTAATGATGTTTTATATCGAAACTAAACTATATGGTATTTTTCTATAAAAGTGCTATAAAAATTGAAATATAAATTCTTTTGATATGAAACTTGTCAATATGTTTTGTTAATATTTAATGATCATGATGTGAGAGTTTGGTATTATTGTGTTTAAGAAAAATATGATTTTTAAGTAAAAACCGAATCGGAAGTCGGATTAACTCCACTTCCGTCGGGTTTTAGAATTATAAGTTTTTAGAATAGTAAAGAGAAGGGGGAGAAAGGGACTTACGGGATTAGAGACAAGAGAAAAGGAAGAGGAAGGTTGGGGAAACACCGGTGCGTCATTTCTTCGCCATAAACTTCTCGGATCATCGTCGGAAGTTCGTCGGAGCTTCGCCCTTTGCTAACTCCACTTGCACACAAAAATTCTAGGGAATTTTTCTTGAGAGTTTGGACAGGAATTTCAGTGTGAAGGGTGTGAAAAATTGAGTGGGTATTTATAGGAAAAACTAGGCTTAGGGTGTGATAAAAAAAAAGCATTAAAAAATGCATTAAAAAGAGTTTAATTGGATTTTTAATTCTCTGGAATAATGCAGGGAATTTAAATAGAACAGGGGTTATAGGGAGGCCAAAAGGTGCAAGGGAGGAACCGAGCTAAGTCAGCCGGCGGCGCCGGCCGATCAGTGCCTCCCGCCGGCCGAGCCGAGCCCCCCCCCGATGCCACGTGTCCCCGTCGCTCCGTCTTGACTCATGAATCCTTTTGTTTTTAGTGTAACTCTTGGTTTTTACGAGTTATGCACGTGTAGACTCTTGGGCTTCTAAAAAGATTAAAAAAATCAAATTAAAAATAATGTGTGGCTGATAGGATTTGAACTCTGATGCTTTGGTTCAGCAGTGCAAGGTCTTACCAATGAGCTACAAGCTCCTTCTTGCTGTTCAAAAGCAAATCAAACTTATAACTTATGCTCAGGAAAAAGTACCCCTTTCTGTATTTTTGAAAAAATTTGTACAGAAAGTTTAGGGTTATTACATTCTACCCTCCTTAAAAAAAATTTGTCCTCGAAATTTGTAAAAGGAAAGTGTAATAGATTCAAGGGAAGTTTGGTGACTGAAGTATTGATGGTGTATGAAAAATAACAAAGTGATACAGGGGTTTTTAAAAATGTGAAAGAGACTTACTAGTATTACCTTGGTCAACTATCTCGGCTTCTACGACTACTAAAGTGTAAGCCTGTCGCCGGGGCACATTTCTCTGCCCTCGAGGCATGTTCCTCAGTGCCTGATGGAATTGGCGAGTAGGCTGTGCAGGTAGTGGAGCTGGGAGTGCAAGACGAGGTGCAGGAGCCTGGATAGCTGGCCGCTGCGGGTAGTTGGTGGGTGTGTGATCTGGGTTGCATCTATAAGGACAGTTTCCAATTCCGAGATTGGATGCGCCTCAAACTAAGCACTGGCCTTTTGCGCACTTACAGTCCTTCCACAAGTATCCTTCCCTCTTGCAATAGAAGCAAAAGTCGGGACTTGGCTGGTTATTGATTTCTTCCGATCTCCTGGGTTCACCAGTTGGTCTTGAAAAGGCTCCTCCTGCCATCTGATTAGCAAGGCGCTTCACTCTGGCAGATTAAGGTCTGCCCTTCTTCTTCACCACTGCCTCATATCTTCGGGCGGCTTTCAAAGCCAAATCATGGGTTGGGAAATCCCCTGTAGCTAATGCAGCTTGGATTTCCGGGTCCAACCCTTGCTGAAATCTTCTAGCCCTGATCTCAGCAGTCAGTATGAGATGGGCCGCAAACCTGTTACGGTCTTGTGTTAGCTGTGTAGTATGTGATATAAAATCGAACATTGAGACATATCTTACCTGCTGAGCATGGTAAACTCAGCATCATACTCATCTACAGATTTGGTTCACATTGAACCTTGTTGCAGATGGATGAACTGTTGTTCCATATCAAAGCGGGCAGTCTCAGGGAAGTACTTTGCATCGAACATGTCACGGAAAGTCGTCCTTTCGATAGGTTGGTCAAGACGGCTTTCTTCCGCCTTCCACCAAACCCGTACATTGTCAGTGAGCTGCAGCTTTGCAACTCGTACCCAAGCGACCTCTGGCACTTATGTTGCTGCCAGATCATCTTCGATGCTCTGAGCCCATTCCTCAGCTTCTAGAGGGCTCTCTGTTCCTGCAAACTGTTTGGGGTACAAAGCCCTGAATTGCTTCACCCCGGGTGCTTCTACCTCTGGTTGGTTCATCAGGATAGCAGTCTGCTGCTGTTGTCCTTCCAGGAGGCTGCGGATTGCCTCAAGCAGAACCGTCTGCTCGTTGATCGGAGCAGCTACGGCAAGTGTGAGTGGTAGTGGTGGAGGTGTGTTGTTGACATTTGTGCTGGTGTTGTTTGGGGAATCCATAACCTTGAAAGAAAATTTGGGTTAGGACAGATTCAAAGTATATGAAATGATGAGATTCAAGAAATATGAATTGTAAATAATGTTTTAGTTGCTGCTTCTTATGATATATTGCTTAGGTTGTCCATACAGTGTTGAACTGCATGGTAGGGTTCCATACAGCTCGGACCTGCATAGACCGCCAACAAAACCTTTCACGTCCTGCTTCCCAATATACGGGAAGGGGACGCAGCGAGGCCGCTAAGTATTTACTCAGAAGTAAACACGCTAAGCGTATCTAAATAAGTAGGTGACTTGTTGATGGAGTAGGTGACTTAAGGAGAGTGACGTACCGTGTGTATGTTCCACGGCATACTTACGATACACTACTCCGCTTAAGGAGCCTTAGGATGTACATTTCCTTGCACAGCATTATACTCATTCATATGATCTATCCTCATCGATATCGGTTTATGGTTTTTGCTTCCACGATTACACGGGCAGAAAGAGCTACGGCTAGAGTTGCGTCAGCATGAGCTCGTCACGGACGAGGACTGACCAGGGCGTGATTCCAATAACACGCGATTGCATAGATATGTCGTTTTATTATGTTTTTCGCGCCATGAGCGTTCGATGGATTGCTTTTACAAATTTCTCGGACGTGCAGATCAGCACCATAGGATTGGGCCACTGCTAGAGGCCAGCCAGAATGTGATGACCGTCAATGCACCGATTACTTGATGATTAAAGCACTGTTCAGCGTGCGGACAAATGGGCCAGTTGTTGCAGCGAACGACGAGATATCGCCCCAGATGTTTGGAGCTATTGCCGCATGAGTTGTACTTAGAGATATGTTAGAAGATCGCTAGTCATCCAAGGAGGAATGACTAGGACATGTGATTCGTTGCCTACTCCGATGCGAGGTCACCAGATTGATTGATTTCAGCTAGAGACGACTTCACGCAGGTACGTTGAGAGTCGATAGAAGACGATCGAATGTCAGAAACCCATTTTTCCAAGTTTAAAGTATTCGGAGAAACATGCAAGTAATTCCATGGACCCTCTAGAAGAATGAAACCCTAACTCGATATAATGACCATGAGAACGCTTTGAAACCTTAGGGTTTGCAGCAGTTCGGCGGTACTATTAATGAGGCTTGAGTTTTCCCTTCTACGGCTGGTCCATAGGTACTGTGGCATATACTAGAATACTATTAAACGGTACCCAAGATGTTGAGCTCTTGGGGGATTATGGAACTTTGACGAATCGATCGAAAAGTTCGACGTCATTCGGATATCATGTGATGGGATACATTGCTTGGGAGACTCCAGATACAAGTATAGCCGTTGGAGTGCAGTCCATGCAGCCACAAAGAGACGAGTCTGAATCAGTCGACATTAGAGACAAGTGGAGTAAGAGGTCCGTACGAGATTTCGACAAGATGGCGTTCCACTCCGCTGACATCAGAGAGGTGATACGCATTCAGAGGCATTGTATATGGATATATCTTCCAGAAGGAGTCGTGACGAGTATGCAGCCATTCCGAAACAAGAAATAGATTTAGTAAAGGGTGATAACTTCCGGGCAGTTCGAAAGAAACGAGATTTGGGGGAGACTTCGACAAGATCTTTCTGGAATACTATAGGAGAAGACTTGGACCCAGGATCGGTCATATTACGCACACCCAGCAGGCCAGAGTTCGGCATCGTCGACGAGATATGTTATGAGTGACCACGACAATTGGCCGGAGATCTTTAGAGGATGTGCCAGAGCGGGACTGTTTCCGCCATCTTTGATTTCGGTATTTTGAATGATTTATTTGCATGATTGAGATTGTGTGCACAACAGTTGCACTTGACTTCGATTTGATGTCATTCGAGATGCTGATTTTGATTTCACACCTATGGTATGCATGTGATTTTACTTATGCTTTCGGCATAGTTTTCATGCACTTTTAGTTTTGATTTGATTTTGTGCACGCTGATGCACATGGTTGTGAGATTATATACCACGGTATACCTAATTTGGACTGGATTGAAATGTGTTGTATACCGTCGATTTCGATTGTGATACTCGATATTTGTTTTCGTGCACCTTGTGCACTTGATTTGGATTCTTGCACATACTTGACGCGCTTGATGCGATTTTGTTGCACACCAGATGCACTAAATCAAGATTCTTCATGCATATCAGATGCACTTGATATTGCTGTCAGGCACACACGTTGCCATTAACAGGTGTTTTCGTGCACACCCGTTGCACTTAGATTTTGTTTCTGTGCACATGTATGGCACATTCATGGATTTCAATTTCAGTACGCATCAGACACACGAGGCATTCTTAATACCCATTTTGGGGATTGATTTCTTTGGAGCAGTACGTTTTTATGATATGTACTATTTGTTTTTGTACTGAGCAGGACTAGTCTGAGGACGGTACCTGATTTTATTTTTGCATGCACTGATAGTTATCGAAGGGATTTCCAAAAAAGAGCTATAGTCTCAGTATTTACCTACGTGTCCGAGATGACGCGAAACATTTAACGATGGAAACCCTTCTAAATTATTTTCAAAACGGAGGGACGTTTATGTTAAACAGGGGGTATATATATATATAGTTATTTTCTTACAATAGATGTCCGCCACTGTGCAGTGATACGCACATCGCACAGCGACTTGAAAGGGGTTTGGCATGCATTTCTTTCAGATGTTTTAATGATGTATATCATGTTGGTTTTCGTGTTGGGCTTTGACATTGGTGTCTTCGCCATAACACCGATGATTGCGGGATGCTTGACGGAGTTTTGATTTTTGGTTTATATACTCGTTTTTCATGCGCATGCATTGCGCTACTATGTGTTTTATGTATTCATGATTTCGAAGCCCCGACGACTTGACATTTTTGCTAAAATGTTTTAGTATTTGAAGGGTTTAAATTTAAATTCAGGGACCGAATTTCTTTAAGGGGGGAAGACTGTAGCATTTCAGAAAAATAAAATATTATTTTTGGGAATTTTTATAATTAAATAATAAATATGATGAATATTTTATTAATGCGGTATAATTAAATACCGATAAAGTGGAAAATATTTGGAAAATTATAGGAATTACTGAAAAGAGGGTGTTTTATAAGATTTGAGCATTTATAGATTGTTATATAATTAATTATATTGCTTTTTAATGCTAATCGTGATTAAATATCGCTAATCGTGCATTAAGCTAGTTTTGTGTATGTGACATGCACCAAGTCATTTTTTAGCACTTGTTACATTTATCATGGCTTTCTCTTCATTTTCTTGCATGGTTGTTGTTTTAAATGAGAAGAGTAAATAGAAAAGAAAAAAAAAGAAAATGAGAAAGAAATGGGTATGGGCATGAGAGAGAGAGAGAAGGGTAAGGGGTCAAACCTTGGTCATGGCTCTTGTTCTCTTCATTGTTTTCTCTTCATTTTTTCCTCTCCCTCAACCATGGCAGCCCTCATCAATCCCTCTCCTCTACCTCTACACAATTCCATGAAAAACTCATAAAAAGTCCATCCCCACTTCATTAAAAACTTGCACAAGCTCACTAGATGCACTTTGGACCAAGAAAAATTGGATTTTGGAGACTTGGGGCAATTCAAGAAAATTCTTGAGTTGCCAAATGAGATAATTTCATCACCATTAGTATTGTATTTGATTCACTTTAGCTTCTATGCATGTTTAGAAGTATTTTAGTTCGGTTTGGCGAACTTTGAAAATTCTAAGTTAAGGATTAGGGTTTGAATTGAATCCAAACGTAAGATTGAGGCTTAATAGTGACCTTAAACCCCAGTAGGGATTGTATATTGGACTGAAACCATAGAATAAACCCCCAATTCCCAAACTTAGAAATCCCGATATCGTATTTTTGTTAACTGTTGTGATGAAGTTTTGTGATCTGCTATAACTCGGGTGACCTGAAAATTATTTAGCAAACACTAGGATACAAGTAGGCAGCCTAGATGATAACCCCAAGACCCCAGCCCCTATACCTTCACTGTGGACGCAGATTAATTCATTCTGGCCACAATTTATGGCCAGGGTAGGGGAAAATATGTTCGTGTTCGGTCTAGGGCTTTATCTCCAGTAAAATAGACTCTCCATGTATGCAAAATTGGCTAATTTCACCTAGGGTAAAATCTGGAAGTGTTTTACAAAGTTTCTGAATTTGTTTTGTGGCTTTTAAGGAATTAGAATTTGGTATTTGTGTTTTATCTCGGTCGATTCACGTTTATACGTCAATCGTCGAGAATTGTTGGTTATTCGTGCATGCTTAGACCATAGGTTTTAACCTATGTACGTTTCGTGTTTCGTTTTGGTTTTCGTTCGCAATTTCAGGTTACGATACTATGTGTGATATGTAGGTACCCCCACGTGGATTTTGAGACGACGAGGAGAGCGTAGCGTCATCGACTCCAGCAAGCGAGGATCAAAGTGAGTAAATATATATCTACGGGGGAAGTCGGGTGGATGGCGTATAGCACCCCCGCAGTTCATAGTGTAGTATACGAATACGTATACATATATATATATAATTATGTTTATTGTGAGACTAGATAATTATCTAGATAGACTCTAGGAGTACATGGTTAAATTTTAGTGTGTTGGATGATAGTGTCATTAACTAGTTTAGTTGTGAAACCCAAGAATAAGATACACGCACTCACACACACACACACACACTTGCATACATTTTATTTACTTGTGCGTATATGGGGATGTGTGTGTATATATATATACGCATAGGTATGGGACTATGTATATATATACGTATACATATATTTGGATGATGAGTATAGTACATGGTATTTGGAGATGAGTCGATGAGATTGGGCATGGTGCCACGAGATCGGTGATATGTTTTGGTTCGTATTATGAGATACGACATGATATTAAAGCAGGTCCATAGGCGATGTGTTTTCATACACACGCATATATATATATATATATATGGTATCAGTATGTACTAGATTTTAAATCTGTCACGCCCCGCTTCCCGGTATACGGCGAAGGGGACGCGATTGGTCCGCTACGTATTTACTGTGAAGTAAATACGCTAAGCGTATCTAAGCAATATAAATGTAAGCACAAGAGACAAGAGATATAAACTGAACAGCAACTTTATTTATTAACATTCTTTTGTACAATGCATGAAAAGTAAATACAACTGAATAAAAAGCAATGCCTAAACAATGGCATAACAGAAATGAAAGTATTGAATAGAAAGTGTACAATGACTAGAGCTCGGGGTCTTTACTGAAATGGTCCAAGTCTTCAGCAGTGGGCTCAATCTCTGACGGGTTCAAATCACCTGATGAAATTCAAAGAAGAAAGAAATAAAATTTCGTCAGCGAACAGGTCGCCCGGTAAGTCCCAAAGAGAAGAGGAAAGTAGAATAGACAGAATAAGAAGGTATCTTTTAAAGTTGTATTATATTATTGTAATATTGTGTTAACGCTGTTGTTTGAAGCTTGGTACAGAAAATGCCAGTGTATACGAGAGGAGTCCCACTTACACCGGGGACTTTAGTAACCCGTAGTACAAGGCTTCGTCGATAATACCACGGAACAACGGCATGGATGTAATTACGTCTTAAGTGACCACCTCGTGCCACTTTTAACATATTCCGTACCAGTCTACCCCTTAAACCCCGTAGTGTTATCTTGATTGTATTATTGTATTGTATTGTATTGTATTGTAAACTGTATAGATTGTATAATTGGATGGCTGACCAAAACCATGATATCAGTAAACGGATGTAACTGGAGAATCATGTAAATGGATGTAAACTGGAGATCATGTAAGTGGAATGTATATCCATGGTTCGGTTCGGTCAAATTATATAAATTGATAGTTGGATTCATGGATTCATGGATTCATGTTGAATTGTAATATTGAAGATTGTAGATTGTAGATTGTAAATTGTACTTGAATCATATTCAGGTCAGATTCTAATGAGACTCAAGAGCTTAGTCCCGCTTAAACCTATATTTACTAGGGTCCTTAGGGTAATTATAGAACTTAAGGGTGTTTTATGTAAAAATACTTTTATATACTTTTCAAAATACAGCTCAAGTATTTATTATTCGTCTTTAGAGTTATATTGAATGTGAATTTTATATTAGGATATTTCTAGTGAAGATATCCTAATTTCATAAATAGAGGTATTTATTTGTAATATTGGTTTTGCATGGAATTCATGATATTTTAGTGTAAAATTGATTCTTGTGATATTATAGAAAAGGTGGAATATTTATAATACTTCAAAAATAGATATGTTTATGTTACGTATACATATATTTATATGAAAATAATTTTTTTATATATTTATAATATACTAGAAATCTCGTTTTCTTAAGATGTCGTATTTTAAATCTTTCGAGACCGAATGCTCCTTGCGGAGGTCTGAATCTCGCACTACTAAGCCCGAGGATATGCAATAATCCGCACCATTCCGAACGGGTTCCCCAAATGGGTTGTAGCGGCGCTTTGCAAAGATTTGTATAAATACTAATCATTAAGAAACGGTTTTATTAATTATGGTATTTAAATGAAAAAGTGTCGTTTTCCGTATTTTTTGTTCTAGGGTCTCCTAAGTCAACTAGACTGCTCCTAACTAGTCCAAGGTGACAAGTTGTGAGTTACCTCAAATCGCCTCTTCACCGCCAATCGTGGCCAGGTAAGTACAAGTGAAGAAAGGAGGGATCCGCTTACGAATCACCGTGAGACGGGCCTTTTAAAGTTACCTTTCTCACTTGCCTAGCCTAGACACCACAAATTCAGGTTTAGATAAACGACTGATACCCACAACCTTATCCTATTTTCATAATAAGTGGTATTTATTTATAAAGATGTATCAATACTGAATCTTTTAGAAATGGTATTATTAAGTAAAGGGTATTTAAATGAAAATGTTTGCTTTCCAGTATTCTAAGTTCTCAAGGGTATCGTGTTATATTGCATATGAGTGTGTGAGGAGGTAGGTCGTTACCTCGTGATCTACCTAAAGGTATAGCAAATTTAATGGAGTTAAATGTAGAATTAAAACAATGTGGTATTTAAGTGAAAAATACGATAAATTGAAATAGCCATCATTTTATGTAATGAAACTTGATCAATTTGTTTGATTAGTGTTTACTAGTCAACATGAGGAAGTTTTAAGTATGATTGTATTAGTGAGAAGTGGAATTTTATAGGAAACCGAATCGAAAATCGGATTTGTTCCGATTCCGTCAGGTTTTATAAATTCGTATTTTGATAATAGAAAAGAGAGTTGGAAAATGGGACTTACGGGTTTTAGGTCACACAAGAGAGTGAAATGGAAGTAGGGGAATCGCCGATGTGTTGCGTCGTCGCCAGTAGTTCCTAAAACGATCGCCGGAAGTTCGCCGTAGATTTCGCCGAAGCTTCACCTTTCGCTCGTTTTCAAAGTACACACGATTCTTGGAATTTTGAGAGAGTGGGCTCAGAATTTTGGGATGAGAAGGTAGGGGGTAGGGGTGTATTTATAGGGTTAGGCTAGGGTTAGGGTAGGTGTAGGGTTTTTAATTAAAAATTGTAAAAAATATGTGAAAAATCATTAAAAATGGATTAAATAGGGTATAAATGTGTCTCTGGAACCGATCTTATAAATTGGACTGTACAGGGGGGTGGGGGAGGCCAAGAGACACTTTTTCTCTGTTGATGACTCGGCCGACCGGCCAAGTCCGTCCGGCGGCGCCGAGCCGAGTCGGCCGGTCCGCCGGCCGACTCGGCCGAGTCAGGCCGAGTCGGGGTCTCGGGAGGTAGGGGATCACCGGGGGTAGGCTCCGGTGCATTTAGTTTTTCATGGGTAGTGGGAAAATTTGGAATTATCTCATTTTGACTGTTGGACTTCCATAAAATTTAAAACAAAATAAATATTAAAAATAATGTGGGGCATGTGATTTGAACTCTGGAGGCTTGGTTCAGCAGTGCAAGGTATTACCAATGAGCTACAAGCTCCTTCTTGTAATTATGGTGCTAATTAATTACTTAAAGTAATAACAGTAAATGTAAATACCCCAAGTATACATTAATTTTAAAGCAAATTTTTGTATACTAAAAATGGAGTTGTTACATTCTTTTAACTTGTAATTAAAAAGCAAAATAATTTACTTATATCTTGTGCTCAGGCTAAAATACCCCTTTATGGATTTTGAAAAAAATATTTGAAAAAATTTGTATAGGAAAATTATGGTTGTTACATTCTACCCTCCTTATAAAAATTTCGTCCTCGAAATTTGTAAAAGGAAAGTGTAACAGATCCAAGGAAAATTTGGTGCTGGTGTACTGACAGTATGAAAAATAACAAAGTGGTGCAAGGGTTTTAAAAATGTGAAAAATGTGTGAAGGAATGAAAGAATGCGAAGGTTTTGGTAAGATTGTAAAAGATGTGAGGGAATTTTAGGTTAGGACAGATTCAAAATATATGATTCAAAGAATATGAAATGATAAGATTAAAGGAACACGATTGTAAAGAATTTTTTAGTTGTTGGTTCTTATGTTTTATATTGCTTAGGGTTCCATATAGCTCTGACCTGCATGGGCCACCAACAAAACCTGTCACGCCCCGCTTCCCGGTATACGGCGAAGGGGACGCAACTGGTCCGCTGCGTATTTACTGTGAAGTAAATACACTAAGCGTATCTAAGCAATATAAAAGTAAGCACAAGAGACAAGAGATATAAACTGAACAGCAAATTTATTTATTAACATTCTTTTGTACAATGCATGAAAAGTAAATACAACTGAATAAAAAGCAATGCCTAAACAATGGCATAACAGAAATGAAAGTACTGAATGGAAAGTGTACAATGACTAGAGTTCGGGGTCTTCACTGAAATGGTCCAAGTCTTCAGCAGTGGGCTCAATCTCTGACGGGTCCAAATCACCTGACGACATTCAAAGAAGAAAGAAATAGAATGTTGTCAGCGAACAGGTCGCTCGGTAAGTTCCAAAGAGAAGAGGAAAGTAGAATAGACAGAATAAGAAGGTATCTTTTAAAGTTGTATTATATTATTGTAATATTGTGTTAACGCTGTTGTTTGTAGCTTGGTACAGAAGATGCCAGTGTATACGAGAGGAGTCCCACTTACACCGGGGACTTTGGTAACTCGTAGTACAAGGCTCCGTCGATAATACCACGGAACAACGGCATGGATGTAATTACGTCTTAAGTGACCACCTCGTGCCACCTTTAACATATTCCGTACCAGTCTACCCCTTAAACCCCGTAGTGTTATCTTGATTGTATTATTGTATTGTATTGTCTTGTATTGTAAACTGTATAGATTGTATAATTGGATGACTGACCAAAACCATGATATCAGTAAATGGATATAACTGGAGAATCATGTAAATGGATGTAAACTGGAGATCATGTAAATGGAATGTATATCCATGGTTTGGTTTGGTCAAATTGTATAGATTGATAGTTGGATTCATGGATTCATGTTGAATTGTAATATTGAAGATTGTAGATTGTAGAATGTAGATTGTAGATTGTACTTGAATCATATTCAAGTCAGATTCTAATGAGACTCAAGAGCTTGGTCCCGCTTAAACCTATATTTACTAGGGTCCTTAGGGTAATTATAGAACTTGAGGGGGTTTTATGTACTTTTATATACTTTTCAAAATACATCTCAAGTATTTATTATTCGTCTTTAGAGTTATATTGAATATGAATTTTATATTGGGATATTTCTAGTGAAGATATCCTAATTTCATAAATAGAGATATTTATTTGTAATATTGGTTTTGCATGGAATTCATGGTATTTTAGTGTAAAATTGATTCTTGTGATATTGTAGAAAAGGTAGAATATTTATAATACTTCAAAAATAGATATGTTTATGTTACATATACATATATTTATATGAAAATAATTTTTGTATATATTTATAATATTCTAGAAATCTCGTTTTCTTAAGTTGTCGTATTTTAAATCTTTCGGGACCGAATGCTCCTTGCGAAGGTCTGAATCTCGCACTACTAAGCCCGAGGATGTGCGATAATCCGCACCATCCCGAACGGGTTCTCCAAATGGGTTGTAGCGGCGCTATGCAAAGATTTATATAAATACTAATCATTAAGAAACGATTTTATTAATTATGGTATTTAAATGAAAAGGTGTCGTTTTCCGTATTCTATGTTCTAGGGTCTCCTAAGTCAACTAGACTGCTCCTAACTGGTCTAAGGAGACAAGTTGTGAGTTACCTCAAATCGCCTCTTCACCGCCAATTGTGGCTAGGTAAGTACAAGTGAAGAAAGGAGGGATCCGCTCACGAATCACCGTGAGACGGGCCTTTTAAAATTACCTTTCTCACTTTTCTAGCCTAGACACCAAAAAGTCAGGTTTAGATAAACGACTGATGGCCACAACCTTATCCCATTTTCATAATAAGTGGTATTTATTTATAAAGATGTATCAATACTAAATCTTTTAGAAATGGTTTTATTAAGTAAAGGGTATTTAAATGAAAATGTTTGTTTTCCCGTATTCTAAGTTCTCGAGGGTATCATGTTATGTTGCATATGAGTGTGTGCGGAGATAGGTCGTTACCTCGTGATCTACCTATAGGTATAGCAAGTTTAATGGAGTTAAATGTAGAATTGATACAATGTAGTATTTAAGTGAAAAATACGATAAATT
Organism: Agapanthus africanus; assembly: GCA_030015575.1. NCBI lineage: Eukaryota > Viridiplantae > Streptophyta > Magnoliopsida > Asparagales > Amaryllidaceae > Agapanthus > Agapanthus africanus. The sequence continues at coordinate 411,079,286 of JASDDO010000016.1, forward strand.
GAAATAGCCATCATTTTATGTAATGAAACTTGATCAATTTTTTTGATTAGTGTTTAATAGTCAACATGATGATGTTTAAGTATGATTGTATTAGTGAGAAGTGGAATTTTATAGGAAACCGAATCGAAAATCGGATTTGTTCCGATTCCCTCATGTTTTGTAAATTCGTATTTTGATAATAGAAAAGAGAGGTAGAAAATAGGACTTACAGGTTTTAGGTCACACAAGAGAGTGAAATGAAAGTAGGGGAATCGCCGATGTATTGCGTCGTCGCCGGTAGTTCCTAAAACGATCGCCGGAAGTTCGCCGTAGATTTTGCCGGAGCTTCGCCTTTCGCTCGTTTTCAAAGTACACACGATTCTTGGAATTTTGAGAGAGTGGGCTCAGAATTTTAGGGTGAGAGGGTAGGGGGTAGGGGTGTATTTATAGGATTAGGCTAGGGGGTAGGTGTAGGGTTTTTAATTAAAAATTGTAAAAAATGTGTGAAAAATCATTAAAAATGGATTAAATAGGGTATAAATGTGTCTCTGGAACCGATCTCATAAATTGGAGTGTACAGGGGGGTAGGGGAGGCAAAGAGACACTTTTTATCTGTTGATGACTCGGCCGACCAGCCAAGTCCGGCCGGCGGCGCCGGCCTGAGTCGGCCAGTCCGCCGGCCGACTCGGCCGAGTCAGGCCGCGTCGGGGTCTCGGGAGGTAGGGGGTCGCCGGGGGTAGGCTCTGGTGCATTTAGTTTTTCATGGGTAGTTGGAAAATTTGGAGTTATCTCGTGTTGACTGTTGAGCTTCCATAAAATTTAAAACAAAATAAATATTAAAAATAATATGGGGCATGGGATTTGAACTCTGGTGGCTTGGTTCAGCAGTGCAAGGTATTACCAATGAGTTACAAGCTCCTTCTTGTAATTATGGTACTAATTAATTACTTAAAGTAATAACAGTAAATGTAAATACCCCAACTATATATTAATTTTAAAGCAAATTTTTGTATACTAAAATGGAGTTGTTACATTCTTTTAACTTGTAATTAAAAAGTAAAATAATTTACTTATATCTTGTACTCAGGCTAAAATACCCCTTTATGGATTTTGAAAAAAATATTTGAAAAAATTTGTATAGGAAAATTAGGGTTGTTACAAGATTAGTACCCCCAGTTCATGATATGTGATGATAAGGATACCAAATGAGTAATGAGATAAATGTTATATTTGACCCTTACCCAGATTTGGGATACCGTACGATGGATTTACCGTACGAGATGAATATTGATGATAGATCTGCACTCTTGACTCGAGAATGTCATGTTATATATTGTATCATATGTGATACTATTGAGGCGGGATCACCGACTATTACACACACACACACACACACACACACACTCAGATTTAGGTTGTTTCCTTACCTTTTCAATTAGCCTGTTAGTTTAGTCCTGTAGTTTACTTATAAATGTTAGACTAGACTCGAGTCATACCTATTTCAAAACTAACGAATCGTGAGTATTTTAAAGATAGGCCAAGGGATTCTACGGATATTTCAAAGGACGTACCTTTTCTTAAAAACACCGTAGCCTTTATTTTTTTAAACACCACGATTCATGTTATTTCAAATGGAAAAACTGTATGACTCATATATATTAATGTAGATTCTTCACTGTTACGTTTATTATTCATTTTCCGCATATTCTTATTATTCGCATCGCAATGCATGCTTAACTGTGTTTATTGCTATATTGAAACCCATGTTGTCAGGACACCAGTACCATTACCGATGATGTGTATGCTCCACGTACACCTGCTTGCCGGCTCACACACATCATCATCGATAATTTCCATGCCACTACACAGCAGGATTACTGCATCAAGATATGACTCCTTGCACAATTTACTTGCTATAGATACATATGCACCTTTATACGATGTTGCATTTGACTTTGGAGAAATTGGGAACCGCAGGAAATATTTTAAACTGGATTCATTTAAAAGAGCGGTTTACCCTTGACATGTGCATATTACTTTCCTATGTTGCATAGTATACGGATATGCTTACATTTTTGTTATATGTCGCATACATCATGCTTTATGATTATATGCATTGAGATATGTCGTTTTCATGAGATTTCTGAATTTGAGAACCGTAGTTATTTCAAAAGAAAGTATGTATTGTTTTAAAAACCCGGTTTCTCTTGATATGATATTTCAGTGCATCCATCATGCGTTTTCTCGGTTCTGAGACATGTGATATGTGAAACCCGATTCGAGGAGCGGTAGGCACCGTCTGCAGTACATGGTGGATCCGGTGAGGTACCTGAGGGAAAGAAGACTCGTATTATTAGACGGTGAGCCTGGCAGGGGAGAACTACCTACCGGTGATAGTATTTGGACTCGGCGGTTATCCGGAGGATACCGAACGGAGTAGTGAGATGGATATGATGGCCGATCAGATTATGCAGCGCCTGAGGGCCGATCTGAGGATGCGGCGCCTGAGCTATATGAGGATTTACATGTCGATGCTGGACACGGGTTTCATGATGTTTTTGAGTGTCGATGTTGGACACTCAGGTTCCATGATTTTGATGTGTCGCGGGGGACACACGTTGATTTATATCCTCATACTGTCATGCATATGCTTATTTACATGTATGATGTTGTTGTGTCATTGGTTGACCCGTGGACGAGATCCACATGCATACAGGCATTGATTATATAGTTGGATGACATCCACATACTTATAGACTTGTTGATATAGTTGACACTGATTTCATGTTAATTTCATTGATGATATCTCATATTTATGATATGTTGCTACCTGAGGCACTGACACGAGCACTTGGTATTACATTTATGTATAGATGTTTACCCTTACCACCTTATCATGCTTCAGACTTTATCATATTGAGGATATATATATTACTGATCGTATTGACATAGGATTAAGTCATACATACGATTTCTGCTCAGTGATGTTTTCTACTCACGAGTTGGCAACTCACTCCCGTTGTGCCAAAGTTTCTTGCAGGTTTTGCCATACAGGTTCGTTGCGGTTTTGCTGGTACACTATCCTTTTTCGGGTGATTGGTTTGGTAGGTGGACTCATATGTATCGTGAGCACCATTGTATATTTATATTCAGTTGTATCTAGTAAACTCCATCAACCAGACTTGTATATTTATTTAAGCTTAGAATACCAGTTGTATATTCTTTCGACCCTAGAGTCGCGCGATGTATTATTGTGGTTTTTCTTGATATTATTAGTTTCCTTTGAGTTTTGATCCTCGCCTTCGGCGTTGTATATTATATTGCTTGCGTGGTTGTGACTGCTAATTGGCGAAGAGCTAGCTCCCGCTTGGGGATGCCTTTATTCATATTATGCATGTTGTACCCGTTTGGGGCCGTTATTTACAAACGAAACTCTGCCGAAATTTTCAGAAAAGACTTGATGTTTTAAAAATGCATACTTCGGCTTATGCTATTAAAACCACTTGCTTTAAAAATAAGTTTTCTTCACTCATTTCTTAAAATGGTTGAGATTTCTGGGATTTTTTTGGCTTACCTGAATTAGATGGGGTCCTATAGACTTCATATAATTTAAGTGCCAGTCACGTACTATTTCGGGTGAAGGGTTACACTAGCGCCCTGGCCAACTTCCATGGCCAAATGCGGAACAAAAATTTCGTAGCGATAACGAACTTTGCGCTAATATAAAACCCTAACCGGATCTTTACCATAAACCTAGTTAGCACATGATAAAGGTTCTATCTACTATGAAGGATGTTATACCTAAAGAAACCAAGTCCTTCGGGTCTTCGATCCTCTCCTTAAGCTCCTCGATGGTTCTATAGATCGTGCTTATACTCCGGCCTCCTTTTGTCGAAGATGATCCACCCGAGAGTCTATAGTCTAAGCTCCACCTCAAGAACCGAGGTAACTAGGGCAACAAGAATGCTAAGCTTGATGTCCTAGGTGATGTAGAGTATTATGATGGAGTTGTTTGTCTATTTGATCCCTAATTTTCTCAACGCATGAGAGCTTGAGGGATTTGTAGTGAGGAAGAAGAAGGAGAGCATATGAGAGCTCTAAAATGAAGAGAGAGAATGCAAATGAGATAATGAGCCATGGAAAAATAATTACCAATATTTTATCATGAAAATTGTGATGACTACAATTGATTTGACCATTATCATGTCAAGTTAAATCCAAACCAAAAGAAGAGTCTAGTGCTCACAAAATATCTAAGTCAACAATAGTCAACTAGGTCAAATGGTCAATCATGGTCAAATGGTCAAACCAATTAGCCATAACACAATTATCATTAAAAAAATTAGTAAACATTTTCCTCACCTCATAATGGTTTTGACCAAGTCAATGGTCAAAATCCTAATGAGGCACCTCCTTCTTCGCTCCTCACATCCGTACATAACACCCGAATCCGTATTCCGTAGAACACGAATACTAGAAGACAAAATTAATCCATCAATACAATACTAGGATCCGGCTTAAACCAAAGCTCACCAGTATCATCCGCCCGAACATCATACGCGCACAAGTGCACGTAAGTGATCGAAGCCCTGCCGTAAAACCATACGGCCTCTACACCTTTTGCCCAGTACAGGGAAACTCTCTGTGTGGGACTCTAAAGACTCGACACTATACTGGCAGTGGGTTTAACCATAGCCCGCAAGCGGCACTAGCTGTACGTAATGGTCCCCAGGTAGATGTCGATAAGAAGGCCGATGAGGTAAACCTATCCGAACTCCTACTGAGCCTAAATATGACAATCTCCGTACAGTCCGGTCTGTTCGTCTAAGAGTATCGCATATCGGGCATAGGGGGTGGTACACATCAGACCCCTAATAGCGGTATAAGTCATGTCGGAGTGTAGCCAGAACACCCTGAGAAACTACTGGAAACACTACCAGTAAATCTCGCTTGCCCTGGACAGGGACGACTATATGTAATGGCTCTCCTAGACACAGCGCGATATCAACACACAATACTGGGAGAGACGAATCATGTCTAACCATCACTGCTTCTAAGTGCTTCAGGACTGCACCAAACTACTACCTGTTTGCACGACTCAATAGAGCCGTGGTAGGGTAGTAATCAAAGAACAGTGGGAACACACTTGAGGCGAAGTGGCAGTGTCAAGTCAACGGACTAAGCTGTACTCATGTCACCTGGAAACTTTTAACTGACGATAGGTATAATACCAACCAACAGTTCCCGACGAGTCATGTCCAGTGTTCTCGTAACCTAACGAGCACCTGCATACTATCTTCAGTACGGCGTACTGATGGCTGTGCGACAGACCATCTCCTCTGCTGGGACGAGAAGCGTATGCACCAGTCTACTCTGGAGTATCGATACCCTGTCTCGATAATCCTACGACTAGGGACTAGAATAAGGATGTGCTTATAGACTACCCAACCCCCACTAATGTGATCGCCATCACAACGCCGGTAGTCAAGCAAAGATCCTAAGGGCTCCATCAATATGTATCAGCATATATCAAAAAGAAACATATACACATATTAAGATAGAAACAAACCAAGAAGAATACTACTATATTGAGCAAGACGGTCGCAAACCCGTGTATATATCCCAAGCTTCCAAAATGTATTATACAAACTAATACTATACAATAATGGCCTCTAGGGCATACATATCCAACAGTCTCCCACTTGCACTAAAGGCCAGTAATTGGTGTACCGCATACCCAACGTCTGCTCTATGGACAGCTGCTGGCATACCGCATACTAAATAGCTCAAAAAGTCGCTCGAACTGTGTTTGAGGGAGGGCCTTTGTGAATGGATCCGCCGTGTTGTCTTTAGTGTCCACTCTCCGTACCTCGATCTCCTGGCGATCAATGATCTCCCTGATTAGGTGATACCGCCTTAAGATGTGTCTGGACTTCTGATGGGACCTGGGTTCCTTCGCTAAAGCTATAGCCCCATTGTTATCGCAATACAAAGGTATTAGGTCAACAATGGACGGAACCACCTGAAGTTCACTAATGAACTTCCTCATCCAGACCGCCTCTTTTACGGCATCGCTTGCAGCAATGTATTCAGCCTCCATCGTCAAGTCTGCAACGGTATCCTGTTTGGAACTCCTCTAACATACCGCCCCTCCGTTAAGGGTAAACACAAAATCCGAGACAGACTTGCTGTCGTCCTTGTCACTCTGGAAGCTTGAATTAGTATAGGACTCAACCCTGAGGTCTCTATTACCGTAAACCAGGAACATCTCCTTAGTCCTTCTCAGGTACTTGAGAATGTTCTTCACTGCCGTCCAGTGGTTCTCACCTGGGTCTGACTGATACCGGCTCACCACGCTTAGTGCGTAAGCTACATCTGGTCTTGTACATAGCATCGCATACATTATAGATCCTACCGCCGAAGCGTAGGGTATAATGCTCATGCGAACCCTCTCCTCGTCAGTCTTGGGAGACATCTTCTTGGAGAGGGTGATTCCGTGCAATGCCGGTATATTACCGCATTTGGAATCTTCCATACTAAATCTCTTTAGTATGGTCTCTATGTACCTGGACTGCAAAAGTCCCAGTAATCTCTTGGATCTATCTCTGTAGATCTTGATCCCCAGTATGCATGTGGCATCACCCAGGTCCTTCATGGAGAACCGTTGTGACAAGAATAGCTTGACCGATTGTAGCATAAGAATATCATTTCCTATCAAAAGAATGTCGTCCACCTACAAGACTAGGAACACGACAGTTCTTCCTACAATCTTCTTATAGATACAAGATTCATCTTCGTTCTTGCTGAAATCAAATTCCTTGATTGCCTCATCAAAACAAATGTTCCAGCTCCGCGATGCCTGCTTTAATCCATAAATGGATTTAAGCAACTTGCACACCTTCCCGCTGCTCCCACTATCTACAAAACCTTCTGACTGATCCATGTAAACGCACTCTTCTAGATTGCCGTTTAGAAAAGCCGTTTTTACATCCATCTGCCAGATCTCATAGTCATGGAAGGCAGCAATGGCAAGTAGGATCCGAATGGATTTGAGCATAGCCACTGGAGAAAAAGTTTCATCATAGTCCAAAGCAGGTCTTTGATGAAAACCTTTTGCAACGAGTCTACCTTTATAGGTTTCCACCTGCCCATCTACACCAAGTTTCCTTTTGTAGATCCATTTGCATCCAACGGGTTTTACCCCATGTGGAGCAATATCCAAGGTCCATACTTTATTGGAGTACATGGACTCCATTTCGGATTGCATAGCATCAAGTCACTTATCAGAGTCCCTACTGATAATGGCTTGCCTGAAACTGGTAGGGTCATCTTCTTCCAAGATGCAATCCTCTCGATCCCCATCTATGAGAAAACCGTAGTATCTCTCGGGCGTATGAGAAATCCTACCAGATCTGCGGAGTGGCTGAGATTTGTCTGGGATTACTGAATCTAGCGGTTTCTCTAAATCTTCAGTTACATTTTGTGGTTCATGGATTTCTCCCAGGTCTACCGTACTCCCACTAGTTTATTTTGCAAGAAACTCCATTTCTAAGAAGGTAGCATGGCAAGATACAAACACTTTCTGTTCCTCAGTGTGGTAGAACAGATATCCTAGTGAATCTTTTGGATATCTCACAAATTTACATAGAACTGAACGTGCCTGAAGCTTTTCCAGTTTCTGTGTTTTCACATAGGCCGGACAACCCCATATCCTAATAAATTAAAGACATGGTTTCTTACTGCTCCATATTTCATACGGAGTTTTAGACACAGATTTGGATGGAACTTGATTCAATAGGTATGCTGCTGTCTGAAGCGCATGTCCCCAGAATGAAAGAGGTAACTCAGCACTACTCATTATGGAGCGAACCATATCTAACAGGGTACGGTTCCTCCGCTCCGATACACCGTTATGCTGTGGTGTGTAAGGAGGAGTAAGCTGAGAGAGAATTCCATTCCCTTTTAAGTAATTTAGGAATTCCGTGCTTAAGTGCTCCCCTCCTTTATCAGACCGGAGGATCTTGATACTTTTGCCTATCTGGTTCTCCACTTCGTTTCTGAATTCTCTAAATTTCTCAAAAGCTTCAGATTCGTGTTTCATCAGATACACATATCCGAACCTAGAGAGATCGTCAGTGAATGTGATGAAATACGAGAACCCACCCCTTGCATGTATAGACATTGGACCACATACATCACTGTGTATGAGTCCTAAGAGCTCTGCTGCCCTTTCTCCATATCCGGTGAACGGAGATTTGGCCATCTTTCCTTTGAGACAAGACTGAAAAGTTTCATAAGATGAAAACTCGAACGTATTCAAGAGTCCATCTTTATGCAACTTACTTAGTCTTTTCTCTCCGATAAGACCAAGTCTACAATGCCACACGTAGGATTTGTTCGTATCTAAACTCTGTTAGTTATATGTATGCCCTAGAGGCCATTACTATACATAAGATGTATATTGTAGTGGATGTTTGGACATATATAGGGAGGACTTTCTTGCTCGACATGATAGCATGCTATCTGGTTGCTCTTTACCTTAACGTGTACACTGATTGTCTCTCTGTTACATGTTGGTAAAGCCCTTAGGATGTGTACTTGACTACCTGAACTATGATGCGAATCATACTAGTGGGGACATGGTAGTCTATAAGTACATCCTTCAAGGTCCCTAGTCGTGGGTATATCGAGACGGGGCATCGATACACCAGAGTAGACTAGCGTATACCTTCTCGACCCATACAGATGGGCGATGGATGATCTCATATCCATTGGTGTTTGACATCAGAGATGATATACGGGTGCTCAGTAGAGACTGGTGATTGATACGATTTCCGGATGTGTATGTTGGAAAATTGTAAAGAAATCACAACCAAAAATATTTGACCGCAATCAATAACGGTGTCGGTTGTAGCGCGTTAGTAAGTGCGGATCGTCCACAGGGACAGTTTAATAGTTCGTCTTTTGAATTAGATGAGTCAAAACTTTAAAGAAAAGAAAACAAACAATTCATGATTTGAAATTGAAGTTCAAGAATTAGAAAAATCTAGATCTAATAACAAGAAAAAGATAGAATCAAGAATTGATAGTTTGTTGATTTTTCCAAACCAAATATCAAGAATCGAAATGAGGCTCGTAGGAATCGATCGGATCTATAGATGTGATGTAATCTTACAATTACGTATTCTTATCCTTCGATGAATTGATACTAGATCGATGATGATCGATCGCGAATGAGGGATTTCTTATGAAACTAGGGTTTCATCTTATCCCTTGTTCTTTCGTCGATATCATTAACATTCTAGCCTCTAGTAAATTCAAGAAACGATCGTAGATCCCTAATTTCGAGCGATCACAATCAAGAAAGTATCGCAACGAAACTAGGTCATCGATTCTTGAACTTGCTAGGGTTTACAAAACTCGTAGGACTCAAGAATCATTTAAAGATTTGTTACATAATCATTCTATTGATTGTCTCGACTCCTTAACGAGCGGAGTTTTACTCAAACATCACAACAAGAACTACAATCACAAATTGAGATCTAATCATGATGCAAGAATTTAAAGAAAACAAGATTAAAGAATTTCACCTTTTATTTATATCAACAATTTCGTTACATTCGCTCAAGAACTACAAGAGGAAGAACTCGATCGTCGATTTAGCTTCGCTCGGCTCCGTGAGTCGCGGATCGGCTTGGATCACTTGCTCGGTTGGAGATCGGCTCGGCTCCTAAAAGGTTGAAGGCTTCTTGCTTGATTGGTACTCAAGATCTTGAATTTGGAGTGGAATTAGGGTTAGGGTTTCGCACAAGCCTTGTCACTAGACTTGTGGAAGAAGATGAAGAATTAGAATGATGAGAGAAGACTAACTAATGATGAACTAATGAACCCCCTCAACTCTTAGATCTAGGTTCCTATTTATAGCCATCCCAACCCTAGATCTAGGATTTCAAATTCTAAGTTTCCCTCCAAAAGTTTGTTGAGGAAATTTGAATTTCCCTCCAAAAGTTAGTTAAAGGAGAAGCTTCTAAATGTGATTAGTTAGGAGTTTAATTAAGATTAGCCTTGCTTAATTTTCTTTGCTGATCTGGTAGAAGCTTCGAGATAATTCTGGAATTTGACGTGTCTTTCTGAGCTTCTGGGACTGAGAGAGGAATTATGCCC